>OX638133.1:17669358-18869358 GCA_951804985.1 Dryomyza anilis | reverse complement strand
TCTTTAATTGGCCGTAACTCCTTTTGAAAATTGATTTTTAAACATTTTCTTTAATTGGCCGTAACTCCTAAACGGAGCGTCCTAGAGGGTCGAAAGTAGGCGCATTTTATAGACATTTAATGCGTAATTTTTCACTGTAAATTTCATATAATTCGATCGGTGGGTTCCGGAATAATATGGTTTTGAAAATTGATTTTTAAACATTTTCTTTAATTGGCCGTAACTCCTAAACGGAGCGTCCCAGAGGGTCGAAAGTAGGCGTATTTTATAGACATTGAATGCATAATTTTTTACTGTAAATTTCATATAATTCGATCGGTGGGTTCCGGAATAATATGGTTTTGAAAATTGATTTTTAAACATTTTTTTTAATTGGCCGTAACTCCTAAACGGAGCGTCCTAGAGGGTCGAAAGTAGGCGTATTTTATAGACATTGAATGCATAATTTTTTACTGTAAATTTCATATAATTCGATCGGTGGGTTCCGGAATAATATGGTTTTGAAAATTGATTTTTAAACATTTTTCTTTAATTGGCCGTAACTCCTAAACGGAGGGTCCTAGAGGGTCGAAAGTAGGCGTATTTTATAGAGATTGAATGCATAATTTTTTACTGTAAATTTCATATAATTCGATCGGTGGGTTCCGGAATAATATGGTTTTGAAAATTGATTTTTAAACATTTTCTTTAATTGGCCGTAACTCCTAAACGGAGCGTCCTAGAGGGTCGAAAGTAGGCGCATTTTATAGACATTTAATGCGTAATTTTTCACTGTAAATTTCATATAATTCGATCGGTGGGTTCCGGAATAATATGGTTTTGAAAATTGATTTTTAAACATTTTCTTTAATTGGCCGTAACTCCTAAACGGAGCGTCCCAGAGGGTCGAAAGTAGGCGTATTTTATAGACATTGAATGCATAATTTTTTACTGTAAATTTCATATAATTCGATCGGTGGGTTCCGGAATAATATGGTTTTGAAAATTGATTTTTAAACATTTTCTTTAGTGGCCGTAACTCCTAAACGGAGCGTCCTAGAGGGTCGAAAGTAGGCGTATTTTATAGACATTGAATGCATAATTTTTTACTGTAAATTTCATATAATTCGATCGGTGGGTTCCGGAATAATATGGTTTTGAAAATTGATTTTTAAACATTTCCTTTAATTGGCCGTAACTCCTAAACGGAGGGTCCTAGAGGGTCGAAAGTAGGCGTATTTTATAGACATTGAATGCATAATTTTTTACTGTAAATTTCATATAATTCGATCGGTGGGTTCCGGAATAATATGGTTTTGAAAATTGATTTTTAAACATTTTCTTTAATTGGCCGTAACTCCTAAACGGAGCGTCCTAGAGGGTCGAAAGTAGGCGTATTTTATAGACATTGAATGCATAATTTTTTACTGTAAATTTCATATAATTCGATCGGTGGGTTCCGGAATAATATGGTTTTGAAAATTGATTTTTAAACATTTTCTTTAATTGGCCGTAACTCCTAAACGGAGCGTCCTAGAGGGTCGAAAGTAGACGCATTTTATAGACATTTAATGCGTAATTTTTTACTGTAAATTTCATATAATTCGATCGGTGGGTTCCGGAATAATATGGTTTTGAAAATTGATTTTTAAACATTTTCTTTAATTGGCCGTAACTCCTAAACGGAGCGTCCTAGAGGGTCGAAAGTAGGCGTATTTTATAGACATTGAATGCATAATTTTTTACTATAAATTTCATATAATTCGATCGGTGGGTTCCGGAATAATATGGTTTTGAAAATTGATTTTTAAACATTTTCTTTAATTGGCCGTAACTCCTAAACGGAGCGTCCTAGAGGGTCGAAAGTAGGCGCATTTTATAGACATTTAATGCGTAATTTTTTACTGTAAATTTCATATAATTCGATCGGTGGGTTCCGGAATAATATGGTTTTGAAAATTGATTTTTAAACATTTTCTTTAATTGGCCGTAACTCCTTTTGAAAATTGATTTTTAAACATTTTCTTTAATTGGCCGTAACTCCTAAACGGAGCGTCCTAGAGGGTCGAAAGTAGGCGTATTTTATAGAGATTGAATGCATAATTTTTTACTGTAAATTTCATATAATTCGATCGGTGGGTTCCGGAATAATATGGTTTTGAAAATTGATTTTTAAACATTTTCTTTAATTGGCCGTAACTCCTTTTGAAAATTGATTTTTAAACATTTTCTTTAATTGGCCGTAACTCCTAAACGGAGCGTCCTAGAGGGTCGAAAGTAGGCGTATTTTATAGAGATTGAATGCATAATTTTTTACTGTAAATTTCATATAATTCGATCGGTGGGTTCCGGAATAATATGGTTTTGAAAATTGATTTTTAAACATTTTCTTTAATTGGCCGTAACTCCTAAACGGAGCGTCCTAGAGGGTCGAAAGTAGGCGCATTTTATAGACATTTAATGCGTAATTTTTCACTGTAAATTTCATATAATTCGATCGGTGGGTTCCGGAATAATATGGTTTTGAAAATTGATTTTTAAACATTTTCTTTAATTGGCCGTAACTCCTAAACGGAGCGTCCTAGAGGGTCGAAAGTAGGCGCATTTTATAGACATTGAATGCATAATTTTTTACTGTAAATTTCATATAATTCGATCGGTGGGTTCCGGAATAATATGGTTTTGAAAATTGATTTTTAAACATTTTTCTTTAATTGGCCGTAACTCCTAAACGGAGGGTCCTAGAGGGTCGAAAGTAGGCGTATTTTATAGACATTTAATGCGTAATTTTTCACTGTAAATTTCATATAATTCGATCGGTGGGTTCCGGAATAATATGGTTTTGAAAATTGATTTTTAAACATTTTCTTTAATTGGCCGTAACTCCTAAACGGAGCGTCCTAGAGGGTTGAAAGTAGGCGTATTTTATAGACATTGAATGCATAATTTTTTACTGTAAATTTCATATAATTCGATCGGTGGGTTCCGGAATAATATGGTTTTGAAAATTGATTTTTAAACATTTTCTTTAATTGGCCGTAACTCCTAAACGGAGCGTCCTAGAGGGTCGAAAGTAGGCGCATTTTATAGACATTTAATGCGTAATTTTTCACTGTAATTTTCATATAATTCGATCGGTGGGTTCCGGAATAATACTGTTTTGAAAATTGATTTTTAAACATTTTCTTTAATTGGCCGTAACTCCTAAACGGAGCGTCCTAGAGGGTCGAAAGTAGGCGTATTTTATAGAGATTGAATGCATAATTTTTTATTGTAAATTTCATATAATTCGATCGGTGGGTTCCGGAATAATACTGTTTTGAAAATTGATTTTTAAACATTTTCTTTAATTGGCCGTAACTCCTAAACAGAGCGTCCTAGAGGGTCGAAAGTAGGCGTATTTTATAGACATTGAATGCATAATTTTTTATTGTAAATTTCATATAATTCGATCGGTGGGTTCCGGAATAATACTGTTTTGAAAATTGATTTTTAAACATTTTCTTTAATTGGCCGTAACTCCTAAACGGAGCGTCCTAGAGGGTCGAAAGTAGGCGTATTTTATAGACATTGAATGCATAATTTTTTACTGTAAATTTCATATAATTCGATCGGTGGGTTCCGGAATAATATGGTTTTGAAAATTGATTTTTAAACATTTTCTTTAATTGGCCGTAACTCCTAAACGGAGCGTCCTAGAGGGTCGAAAGTAGGCGCATTTTATAGACATTTAATGCGTAATTTTTCACTGTAAATTTCATATAATTCGATCGGTGGGTTCCGGAATAATATGGTTTTGAAAATTGATTTTTAAACATTTTCTTTAATTGGCCGTAACTCCTAAACGGAGCGTCCTAGAGGGTCGAAAGTAGGCGCATTTTATAGACATTGAATGCATAATTTTTTAATGTAAATTTCATATAATTCGATCGGTGGGTTCCGGAATAATACTGTTTTGAAAATTGATTTTTAAACATTTTCTTTAATTGGCCGTAACTCCTAAACAGAGCGTCCTAGAGGGTCGAAAGTAGGCGTATTTTATAGACATTGAATGCATAATTTTTTATTGTAAATTTCATATAATTCGATCGGTGGGTTCCGGAATAATACTGTTTTGAAAATTGATTTTTAAACATTTTCTTTAATTGGCCGTAACTCCTAAACGGAGCGTCCTAGAGGGTCGAAAGTAGGCGTATTTTATAGACATTGAATGCATAATTTTTTACTGTAAATTTCATATAATTCGATCGGTGGGTTCCGGAATAATATGGTTTTGAAAATTGATTTTTAAACATTTTCTTTAATTGGCCGTAACTCCTAAACGGAGCGTCCTAGAGGGTCGAAAGTAGGCGTATTTTATAGAGATTGAATGCATAATTTTTTATTGTAAATTTCATATAATTCGATCGGTGGGTTCCGGAATAATACTGTTTTGAAAATTGATTTTTAAACATTTTCTTTAATTGGCCGTAACTCCTAAACAGAGCGTCCTAGAGGGTCGAAAGTAGGCGTATTTTATAGACATTGAATGCATAATTTTTTACTGTAAATTTCATATAATTCGATCGGTGGGTTCCGGAATAATATGGTTTTGAAAATTGATTTTTAAACATTTTCTTTAATTGGCCGTAACTCCTAAACGGAGCGTCCTAGAGGGTCGAAAGTAGGCGTATTTTATAGAGATTGAATGCATAATTTTTTATTGTAAATTTCATATAATTCGATCGGTGGGTTCCGGAATAATACTGTTTTGAAAATTGATTTTTAAACATTTTCTTTAATTGACCGTAACTCCTAAACGGAGCGTCCTAGAGGGTCGAAAGTAGGCGTATTTTATAGAGATTGAATGCATAATTTTTTACTGTAAATTTCATATAATTCGATCGGTGGGTTCCGGAATAATATGGTTTTGAAAATTGATTTTTAAACATTTTCTTTAATTGGCCGTAACTCCTAAACGGAGCGTCCTAGAGGGTCGAAAGTAGTCGTATTTTATAGACATTGAATGCATAATTTTTAGTGTAAATTTCATATAATTCGATCGGTGGGTCCCGGAATAATATGGTTTTGAAAATTGATTTTTAACAATTTCCCTTAATTGGCCGTAACTCCTAAACGGAGCGTCCTAGAGGGTCGAAAGTAGGCGCATTTTATAGACATTGAATGCATAATTTTTTACTGTAAATTTCATATAATTCGATCGGTGGGTTCCGGAATAATATGGTTTTGAAAATTGATTTTTAAACATTTTCTTTAATTGGCCGTAACTCCTAAACGGAGCGTCCTAGAGGGTCGAAAGTAGGCGTATTTTATAGAGATTGAATGCATAATTTTTTACTGTAAATTTCATATAATTCGATCGGTGGGTTCCGGAATAATATGGTTTTGAAAATTGATTTTTAACAATTTCCCTTAATTGGCCGTAACTCCTAAACGGAGCGTCCTAGAGGGTCGAAAGTAGGCGTATTTTATAGACATTGAATGCATACATTTTTTACTGTAAATTTCATATAATTCGATCGGTGGGTTCCGGAATAATATGGTTTTGAAAATTGATTTTTAAACATTTTCTTTAATTGGCCGTAACTCCTAAACGGAGCGTCCTAGAGGGTCGAAAGTAGGCGTATTTTATAGACATTGAATGCATACATTTTTTACTGTAAATTTCATATAATTCGATCGGTGGGTTCCGGAATAATATGGTTTTGAAAATTGATTTTTAACAATTTCCCTTAATTGGCCGTAACTCCTAAACGGAGCGTCCTAGAGGGTCGAAAGTAGGCGTATTTTATAGACATTGAATGCATAATTTTTAGTGTAAATTTCATATAATTCGATCGGTGGGTTCCGGAATAATATGGTTATGAAAATTGATTTTTAACAATTTCCCTTAATTGGCCGTAACTCCTAAACGGAGCGTCCTAGAGGGTCGAAAGTAGGCGTATTTTATAGACATTGAATGCATAATTTTTTACTGTAAATTTCATATAATTCGATCGGTGGGTTCCGGAATAATGAGGCTTTGAAATTCGATTTTTAAACATTTTCTTTAATTGGTCGTAACTCCTAAACGGAGCGTCCTAGAGGGTCGAAAGTAGGCGCATTTTACAGACATTTAATGCATAATTTTTCACTGTAAATTTCATATAATTCGATCGGTGGGTTCCGGAATAAAAAGGTTTTGAAATTCGATTTTTAAACATTTTCTTTAATTGGTCGTAACTCCTAAACGGAGCGTCTTAGAGGGTCGAAAGTAGGCGCATTTTATAGACATTTAATGCATAATTTTTCATTGTAAATTTCATATAAATTTTTTCTTAAAAATTAAATTTTCCTTAAAAATTAAAATTTTCACTAAAAATTCAAATTTTCACTAAAAATTAATTGTATACTACAGAACCTAATACCAGCACCTGCATGTAATGCGAGCGAACTTTTAATCTCTTCGCAGTTGCTCTCACAAAATATCAGACGTGCTTCCCAAAAAGCTCCAACAGTGACGTTTCGCAGCGCCCTCTACGCATTCGCCGCATTTGTTTTATTTTTTTTCAAATGTTGTCATTTCCTGCAACTTCGTGATGTGGGTTTGTTTTTGAAGGGTGATGTGAATAAAGGGGGGAGGTGGGGGGAATTTATTTTTTACTTTATGTCGCATCTCAATTTTCTTATGACGAGCACCCACTCCCCCAACACAGGAACGACGAGAGCCAGCCAACATGCATCACGACGATTTAAATAGACGCGCGCGAATTAATATGAGTCGCCTGCAGAGACAACAGCCAGAAGCAGAAGACAGACACTACGACGAATGGGCGGCTGAAAGCTGAAAAACAATGCTACATATGTACGAAACGACGAAAGACCGAAGGAAAGAACGAATGCAATGACAGAATCCGAAGAAACCCACAGTTGATGCGATGCCTTCGAGTTTTCAGTGAAACGTTAAAGAATCAGTTTCTCGCCGCTCGTGTACGGAACAACAACATTTCTCTCTAGCAACAGCACCACCCAAACGCACGGACGGGTCCAATACAACCAGAGAAAACGCATAGAATTTTCCAAAAGAAAAAAAAATCATTTTTAGTGATTTGAGTGAATTTTTTTTTTGTTTCAAACAAGAAAAGTGTTAAATAAATTTTATAAAAATGAGCCGTAAGTTTTTGTAACAAAGAAAAATTTAAAAAAAAAGGAAGAAAATATATAAAAAGTGGCAGCAGCGCGGCATGGCTAGCAAAGTATTTTTTTTTTGGTCAAGCGAAATACAAGTTGCTTGCAAAAAGCAAAAAAAAAAAAAATAGAAACTGAAAATGATTTCATTTATTATTTTTACTAAAACACCCAAAAAATCATAAATTTTACGCTTTCAAATATCATTTGTTTCACATAGTTGCTCAAAAAACAATCATTTATATGGCAAATATTGTGACGACCTTAAGTGACCTTCAATAATACACATTAATTATTGCGAGTATTATTTGCTATTTTGGTTTAAGCAAAATCTGAAAGCATAGCAGTCAACATGTCGCACAACATCTGCACTGCAAATGCGTTCAATTTATTTTTATGATTATTATTAAAAAAGAAAGATTACAAAAAAAGTAATCAGTTTATTTTGCACAAAATTCAACAAAAGTTTGACATAGGTTCTTGGTTTTTCTCTGTGAAGCGAGCGCCAAAAAAAAGTTTGTATTAGTGTCAAGTGTCACACAGAAAGCCAGAGCTTAACGTCGTCATTACTTTGTTTTAAATATCGATTATTTTATTCTTGGTACTACCAAAGTTTTGCAGCTTATTCTAGTAATGTTGACCCAGTTCTTTGGTGCTCACACATAGCAGTTATGTATTTCTTTTGTTGCTCTGGAGTTTAACAAAACTTTTATTTAAATTTCTATTATTATTATTATTTTTGTTGCTGTTGTTTTTTTTTTGTATTTATGTTATCTTTAGTTACGGTGATAACGTCAGAAATTGTTGCTATGAATTTGCATTGATTGCAAATTGTTATTTAAAACTGGCGCCTCTCTCAACGCACACGTCACATATGTACATACACTCTCTTCTCTCCGTCTAGCGCACTCTCCTAATACCCACTTAACACACATCAATTTCTTGTTGGCACTCACCGTCATGTTTTTATTTTATTAAAATTTTGAAAATTTTAATAATTTCTTCTCTTTTTTTTATTTAAATGCTATTTTTAGCGAGTTATTTTTCACACGCCATTTTTGTGTGTGTAGCGAAAAATTTGAAATGTATACATTTTGAATTTTTTTTTGCTTTAATTTTTAACGCCCACTGTCATTGATGCCTGAATACAGAAAATGCCGGCACAGTGGTGCTGGTGATGAAAATGTTTAGAAGGGATCATTTGAAAGAATGATTGGAGAAGGGGTGAAATAAGCATACAATTTCTGCATATTAAACTGAGTTGAACTTGAAGTTCAACAATGCTAATTCTATAAACTGAAATTCTTGAATAGAATAATTTCTTTATTTTAAGAAATAAATATTTTCTTGAAATAAGTAAAATTAAACTGACTTTTTTTTCTTGATTTGGAGACCCAATACAACAACGTGCGATATATTGAATAGGGAATACAAATATTTCATCCTCTATTGATCTATTGAGCACCGAGAGACCGAGGGAAATACATGACCTGATTCCAACAGGTTGGGTTTTCTCTCGTTCTAATCGGGCATTGAACCTTGTCCACCATATGGCTCTCAAGAAAACCAAGCATTACAGAGAAAATTTGTTATTCATACTTTTCTGGAACAATGTCGGTGCGTCTGTTTTTTCCGACATTTTGATATTGGACCGAGGAAAATACATGACCTGATTCCACCAGGTTAAGTTTTATCTGGTTCATCTCAGGCATCGAACCTAGTCCACCTCACGGCTCTCATAAGAACCTAGCTTTACAGAGAAAATTAGTTCTTCATACGTTTCTGGAACAATGTCACTGCGTCTATTTTTTCCCGACATTTTTGATATTGGCATTTTTGATATTGGACCGAGGGAAATACATGACCTGATTCCACCAGGTTGGGTTTTCTCTCGTTCTACTTGGGCTTCGAACCTTGTCCACCCCACACCTCTCAAGAAAACCAAGCATTACAGAGAAAATTCGTTATTCATGCGTTTCTGGAACAATGTCAGTGCGTCTGTTTTTCCCGACATTTTTGATATTGGACCGAGGAAAATACATGACTTGATTCCACCAGGTTGGGTTTTCTCTCGTTCTAATCGGGCATCGAACCTTATCCACCCCACGGCTCTCAAGAAAACCAAGCATTACAGAGAAAATTCGTTCTTCATACGTTTCTAGAACAATGTCGGTGCGTCTATTTTCCCCGACATTTTTGATATTGGACCGAGGGAAATACATGACCTGATTCCAGCAGGTTACGTTTTATCTCGTTCTTCTCAGGCATCGAACCTAGTCCACCACACGGCTCTCATAAAAACCAAGCATTACAGAGAAAATTCGTTCTTCATACGTTTCTGGAACAATGTCACTGCGTCTATTTTTCCCGACATTTTTGATGTTGGCATTTTTGATATTGGACCGAGGAAAATACATGACCTGATTCCACCGGGTTGTGTTTTCTCTCGTTCTACTTGGGCATCGAACCATTTTTGATATTGGCAAATTCAAAACGAATATCCACCGATAAAACTCATATAGGAGACATCTCTTGAGCGTTTGAAAAAAGAAAATTATAAAGCAAAATTACCATATTTCAGTATAAATAAATTTTCATAAAATTTAGTTTAAAAATCATTTTTTTTTAGTTAAAACATTTAAATATTTTTAAAATCTCACTGATATTTTGATTTTTCATATTAATTAAATTTAATACAAAATAAAATATTTCATTAAATATTAGTTATAATTATATTTGACAGATACATTTTTTTTTTGTTTTTATTTTAATATTGAAATTGTCACTTTTACTAATCGATTTCCATCGATTAACTTTAACTCATAGATAAAAGTTGTACACCCAGAAACAAATACTATATAAATAATAGTTTTTTACTATTAAAAATAATCAATAGGATAAATTATTATTTTAATAGGAAAATACCATTAAATATTAGAAAATACCATGACATTGCCATTGATTTTATATGAAAGAATTTATTTTTTGTGTACTATTAAATCAATAATTGTCCTATTGACCAATTTTAATGGGATTTGAGCGAATTTTTTTCTGTGTGTATGTGACTGGGCCTAATAAGTTTTTTTTTTCCATAAAAAGTTTATTTTTATTTAAAAAGAAACTATTTTTTTAACCTAAAAATTAATAATATTACTACAAATATTTTTATTTACTAATACAAAAATGTTTTATTCAGTATTCGATGCGTTCGTGACTTTGCAATAAATACGCGTTTCGGGTTCGAGTCCTTGAGACAGCCAACATAAAAAATGTTTTGACCTAAATGAAGAAGAACTTTTTACAAATTAAATGAGTATTCTTTTGACAGATATTGTAAAGAGAATTTATTTGTATGAAAAGCCCACGTTTTGCTGTCCATTATGTGCCGCAAATATAAAAATGTTATTTGTATCAAAAGCCCAAGTTTTGCTGTCCTTTATGTGCCGCAAATATAAAAATGTTCGGACTACCACATTGTATTAAAATTGCAATTTGATCAATAATAGATTGTTTTATAATACAACTAAAACGTATTTCAATCGAAATTAAACCTTTAAATTTGATATAGAGCGAATTCAATTCAATTCAATAATTATAAATTTCATTTTTTACAATTTATTTTTTAAAACTTTTTCAGAATATAGATATTATAAGTGGCGCATAATCATAGACAATTAAAAATCCGCTTTTTTACAACATTTGTCAACAAAAATTGTCTAAGATTATGCGTCTATAAGTTTAATCATAATTTTTTTAATTCTATGTAATATAGATACATTTTCCATGTAAAACTCAAAATATTTAGAAATTGAAATATGCCAGTATTCGTTTCGATATTGATGCGAGAACGATACGATATGTCGGATAATTCGAACGATATCGTATCATATTTCGACATATCGCAGTTTTTTCGAAACGAAATTAAAAACGATTCTAAAACGATATCGCAACGAATAGTGAGTGCAATGATGTCAAGATTGATTTGTAAAATATTGCGATATCGATGTGAAAAATGTTTAAATATGGGTGCATATCATACAATATTATAGTGCGAACAATTTTAAAAACTAAAAGATAAAGAAATGATATCGAACTTATTTCGACAAAGTTAGTTCGAGAAAAGTTCGATCATCGAAAAGTTCGAGACATTGTTGTCAAAAAACAGCTAAATTTTCTAAATAAATTAATTTTGTTTATAGCAAATGGAAATCAAAACGATATCTATAACGACAAAAATAGTTAATTTTAAACGAAAACCTTATTATTTTCGAATCATATTGATTATCTACAATGATAATTTTAGTGTATACTTATACGATATGGTTTCGATATCATTAAGATATTGACTATTAAATATTAAGACTATTAAATATTATTTTAATGTATTTAAGTCGTCATTATATAGAAAAAATTCTCATATCAACTACATTTTAATATTTCACTAATTGATTTATAAAAAAAATGTTGTAAATCTGACAATTTCATATGGATAAGTTCTATATTGATATTAACTGATGAGAAAATAATATGCTATCTGATGACATTGCAAGTTTTGAAAATCATTATAATTTTTGTTAAATATTCATACAGAAAATAATGTAATCACTGATATTTAATTTAGATGCCTTTAAATAAAAAAGATTTTAATTTTTCTTCAACCACACCATAGCAACAAGATTTTTCCATTTTTAATATTTCATATATATATATTTATTTTTTCAAAATTTCATGGAAACTGCAGTTATAGCCTCCCGCTGTGTTCGAAATCTGACAAAGACAGCCAATAAAATTTATTTATAAATGTGATCCAGCTTTTCAACAAAGAAAGAAACATTTCAAATAAAACAGCAAAATTCATATATCAAAAAAAAAAAAAAAAAACAATTTACTGAAATAAAAAATTGTGAAAAATACATAAAATCTTTGTGCGGCTTGCAACGCCAACAGCGCAGTTGTGCTTGAACGACGCCAGATACCCGAGGATATTTTTAGCATTGAAATAAAAAAAAGAAAAATTAAAAAGTCAAGAAATTAAAAAAAAAATATATATATATAATATGCTACAAGAACCTGTTATTCCACACAAAGGCTCTAATAAATACATAATAGCTATAGGAAAGATCGTGGAATCGGTAGGCGCGCATCATGAACCTCCTCACATGAGGAATTTCGCATTGCTGTGTGACGCGGTGGCGGCGGCGGCACCATGCGACGACGACCATGATATCTTTGCTTTGCACCGTAGTTTCTTTCCAAGTATATAGTAGTTGTGGCAAAGACTCGTTGGTTGTAGTCCCTGCAGTCACTGCAGCAAGTAAGCAAGCAATTCTTCGAGAGTCAATTAAAATATGACGTTCTTGGCAGCATTTTTAGCTGTGAATGAGATACTGCATAATGCACATACATTGTGCTGTGTATCTCAAGTTGAATTTATGTATTAAATTATATAGAGAAAAAAAAATGGTCATGTCTTTTGGTATTCGGTTCGAGTTTTTCGAAATTCACTATAAGAATTTCGATAATTAAAAGAAACAAATTATTTAAATATCTTAGCGATTTGTCGAAGACTATTATCTTTAGAGATTTGCAAAAGATTGTACCGAAAAATTAGAATTTTTTAAAATATATTTTAATGTAGTTAATAAAAGCTTGTAAAAAGTAGAACAACATATAACAACAAATTTTGTTATTTAGATAATATTAAATTTTAAATATTTTTTATAAAAAAAAATATACAAATTGTCTAAAACATGAAATTTATGAATAATATATAAATTAAAGCCCCCCAGCTTGGATAAATAAATGTTCTATATAAAATTCAAAAATACTAAAATCTGTTTTGGCTTTGGACAATTAACTCTTTCAAGTTTAATTCAGAAATATACAATTTATATTCAAAAACTGCTCACTTGAAATAAGGAAATTCCATATGAAATTTTATGTCGAAGCGAAATCTTCCTGAAAATAGCTGACTTTTCGATTACACATTTTCTTAAAATAGTGCAAGAACGAAACAACCCTACAAGCCATTTGACAATCATTTTGAATCAATAATATGTTTTCAGTATAACAAACGATACCGAAACCATATCGTTTATAGGCCTAAATTGTTATTTTCGATAATCGATAATGATTCGATGATGATAGAATTTTCGATAAAAAAACGAAACTATCCAGAACGAAAACAATTTCTTTCTTTTTGTTTGTCATTAAAGATATAAACGAAATTTATGAAAAAAATATATCGTCACTGTCATGCCAAAGGGACGAATGCATATTTAAAAATGTTGGGAAATCAAATTTTAAAGTTTAAAGTGCTTTAAAAATTATCAAAAATTCGATTTTTTTCAAATTTTTCTATTATTTTGGTTTATTCATCAAATATTATAACGTATATTAAATATCTTTGTATTTTGACAACTCACTGAATTATAAATACGGATTTTGTGCGACTATATTCTGATCAAAACGCAAATATTTTGTTTTTTATGCTATAACTTTTTATAAGCGCAAGATAAAATAGTTATGGAAAAGCATTAAATGTTTGTTTCAAAGCACCTATCTATTGGCATCATTACTTAAAAATATTTTTCCAAACATTAATTTGCTATTTGTTATTTGCAGGAAAAATATTTGGCAAAATATTTTTAAATAATGATGCCAATTGGTAGGTGCTTTGCAAAAAACAATAAATGCATTCAAACCAATATTTTATCTCGTACCAATAAAAAGTTATAGCGAAAAAACGAAAAGATTCGCCCTTTTGGCATGACAAGATTTTCAATTTTTCAAATTCGCATTTTTGGTTTTGTCTTTTGTGTCCAGAAATATCCAACAAAACGACACGCATAGTATTCTTGAGGAAAAACTACATTCAAAAATGTAAAAAAACGTCAAAAATTGCACATCCATTTCAAAATATTTAGAGTTTAATATCGAAAATTTCTCTTTTTCATGAACGTCAAAATATCGTCAAAATAGTATGTAGAGTTCTTTAAAAATTTTGTCAAAAATAAAATTATTCGAAATCTGTTATTTGAAAATTAACATTATTCAGTATTAATCCAAAGTTTTACAATAACAAAAATTATAAATTAATGAAAATGATTCGATCCCAATATCGTTAAATTTGAAATGTGAATGAAAACTTTGAAATTATGAAGACTTTTATATAAAAAAATGTTACTCGTTTTTAGAGTAGCTTTGAATTGTAAAAATCCCTATATGCCTGTTAATTCCTGTTGAAAGATGCTTATATTGGTATTAATTGATAAAATTTCTTTTTCAAATAATTTATAATTCAAATTTAATTTTTAAACTATCAAGCAATACTATTTAAAATTTTTTTTTTTTTGAAAAAAATATATTTTTATTGGTTTTTTTTACTACAATAACGATAATTTTCGCTTAATCTCTAAAAACAGATTTTTATTTTTCACACATTTGCCAAAGTCCATTAATTTGTTTGCAATAATTTAAACCTTTTAAAAACAAACAACCAACTGACTATAATAAATTCACTGACAATTTAATGATGTGCGCCAAAAATTTTCCAATTTTAAATTTGACATTTCAGCGTACAGCCCAGCTGTTTGTCATTAATAAACATTTATAGGTTTTTGACATATTGACATAAATTGTGTTACTTATTTAATTAGTTTTATGCATTATTTTGTTCAAATATAAATAACCAAATAATTGTGTAAATTATGTAAATAAAATAATGGAAATATTTAAAAAATGTCAATATTTAACAGCGTCGCATAGGCATGACGACATTGAACTTTGTGACACGTCCTTCCTGTTGTCAGTTGCAATTATTGACATTCATTGCTTATTAAATAATGGAACATCACACATCTCATAACTTTAATCTTATCAGAAATTAGTGCACTTTTCCGCCTTCTGTATTATGTATTTATTTTTAGCACATTCACATTTTGATTTGCTTTGATTCGGTTTGTTTCTGAACCGCGGAACGAACGAAACGCATTCGCATTCTGATCATCGTTGTCAACTTCGATGTATAAAGAGAGAGAGAGAGAGAGAGAGAGAGAGAAAAAAATATTATTCAACGAACACGTTTTGAAAAATAACGAATACCATCATTAATTGCATATCTTGTTTACCCTCTTCATGTTTGAATTACGCTCTTTCTCATATTCCATTCTTTGTTAATTTTTTTTTTTGTTAAAAAGGTGCTCTCTTATAAACCCTCGCAAAATTATTAGTAAAACTTATAGAATACAGGTCCCAAAAATCCATACAAAAAAAAATATATTAAAAAAATCAATTTGCATAAATTATATTAAAAATTGATCCTGTTCGGATAGACCTGTTTATTCTCGGATTATGACAAGGAAAAAATTGAATGTTCAATTCTCGATCATGATCCCAGAATAATTCTACAAAGATAGTCAAAATTTACACAATTAAGGAAGATATGATCATGATCTTGTTGATCATGTCCTTGGTCGGGTTATGATAAGGCAAAAATTCCATGGTCATTTTCCGATAATGACCTCAGCTCAATTTTAACTAAGGTATCACAAAAAACGTACAAACAAGTGAAGTTAAATAAAAGCTTGTAAAAATTGATTTTATTATTTATATATTACATATTTTCTCTGAAAGTTATATAGGTTATTCATAATATATAAAAATACCTTATAAAATTTCACAATTAGATCAAAGATTTTTATAAATATAAAAATATCTTTTTTTTTATTAATCATAAAAATTATACAAAACAGAATTATAAAATATTCAAAAATAAATTACTTTAATATAAACATAGTAATGCTGAAAAAATCACAAAATAAAAATCCAGAATTAAAAAAAATGACATGCAACCTATACGTGCTAAATCTCACAAACAAAGTATTTCACAAATTGTGAAATTTCACACTTTCTAAAATAAAGCAATAATAAAAACATTAAAATTTTCCAAGTTTTTGAGCTTAAAATGTTCATCAAATCATCAGTGAAAATTTCTATGTCGCATTATCCAAAAATAAATATGAATAATATGTATAATAGCTGACAACACAAGTTGACAATAATAAAATGCGTTGTCACCATTAAGTGGCTATATTTAAAAATACATTTTCCATGTCAAAAACTAATTTCAACAAAAACATTGAATTTAATTTTTAAAATTTTCATTTTCGGCACGCATCTGTTATTTTAAATTAAAAGATTTATATATACTAATGAAATTTATGGCTGTTTCAAAAGCTTGTGCAGCTAGATAAACATTGAATAATTCATCGAAAAAACCTTGAATTTTCCATTATACTTGAAATTATATTATTGTTATACAAATGGAAAAAATATTAAATAAAAATATAGCCAAATTTTAGTATGTTTGTATTTTTTAATACAATTTTATAACAAACGGTTTTTATTTTAAAAAAAGTTCATTTGTTTTTGTTAATATAATTAAAATTGTTTTAATAGCATTATCATTTGGTAAGTTCTAACGTTTTTTTTCATTATTTTCATATTTTAATATAATTTCTTATTTTAGGTTATTTTACGTATATATCACATAAATGCACATGAAATATATATATATAAAAAAAGAATCATATTTTATCATATGTATATGACAAAAATACGCACACAGTCAAAACTTTCACCACCACATATTCATCGATGAAAATGCATTTCAAACCAAAACTTTTTGTAGTTGTGCTGGAATGTTGTTGATGTTGAATTAGACACCAAACAAGGTAGTTTATAATTTAATTTCTTTAAATTAATTTAACTAATTCTAATGTTTTTTGATTGTATAACTTAAACTAATTATATAATT
The DNA here is from genome assembly GCA_951804985.1 of Dryomyza anilis. NCBI lineage: Eukaryota > Metazoa > Arthropoda > Insecta > Diptera > Dryomyzidae > Dryomyza > Dryomyza anilis. The sequence continues at coordinate 18,852,395 of OX638133.1, read as the reverse complement.
TTTGTAAGACTTAATTGTGCTGCACAAAAAACTGCAACAAAATTGCACAAATCTAACAAATTGCGCTTTGTTTAATACACATTTTTAATTATTAATAGAAAATTTAATATTGTATACATGCTAACATAACTAAATAATTTGCGATTGATATATTGTAAATTTTTATTCGATCTGTATATACCAAAAATAAACATAATTTGTAAATAAAGATTATAATAAATATTTTGTTAATTTAAACATTTATATTGTTTGTTTTATTAATACACAAATTTATAAATAGCATTATTACTTATTAAATTAATAATATAACAATTGTTTTTAGTTGAGGATTATTTTTGATGCAAATAAAATATTGTATTTCATTAATGTAAATATTTGAAGTTACATTGTCGTTGTAAAAGTAAAACTAACCAAATATATTATAAAAAAAATGGTACATCGTAATCTTTAAATTTGGTTTTATACGACGTTTCATCGGTTTTGTATGATATTATATTTCAGAGATATATTTCAAACATAATCAGGAAGCAAAATTTGACAATTATTTTAAAAATATTACATTTTTAATAATTATTCACTTTGTCGATGTTTTCGTATTTTTTTTTTTAAATCTTTCAATCGAATTTCTGACATTTTTTAGAATTCGTTTCCTTTTTCACATTCAAATGAAACGGCTCATATTTTGTCATAATTTCAGTTCATACTCTAGTTAAATTTAACATATTTCGATGTGACCTTAATAAATTATACATGTAACTGCTCAGGATATAAAAAGCCAAAAACTAAATGACCAGTTTACGATATAAATCGTTTTAAAATATAATATTTCTATGATTAGAGTAGACACAGCTTTATATAAAAAATATTATTTTTAAATAAGAGAAATGGAAAAAAATTAAAATATAGGTTTTAAAATTAAAAAAACTGGATTGTGATTCTCATTATCGAAAATTAAAGAAGAAACTCAAGTATAGTATACAAATTTTGTGAAGTAAAAAAAAGTGTAAAACTCATTCAACCATAAGACTGTCATCACATCCTCCAAATTAACAATAAACATTGTGATTATATATTGTTTGCCACAGTTAACAAAAGCAAATAAAAACATTCTGTGAAATATTTCTAAACGCTGCCAAATAACTGCATTTGCCAAAAAATAATATAAACAAAACATTTAAAATAATTACAAAAAAACAAAGAAAAAAAAAATTAAAGCCTGCATGCGCTCGTTTCATGCTTTAGATTTGCAAAATTAAATTTTCACAAAATTAATGGATATTTTCTTAAATTAAAAATGCTTTGCTTTGCCGCATTTCTAAAAATTAAAATAAAATAAAAAAAAAAAAAAAAATGCTGTGACGCTCTATTCGAACAAAATTCTAGAATTTTAATTTACGTCATTTTGTTTATTGCGTTTTTCGCTAATGTTTTTTTTTTCTATTTGTTCATTGCAGAGTTTGCGTGGGTGACGTTGACCACGAATGATACATATTCGTTGGGTGCGCTCGTTTTGGCCAATTCGCTGAAGCGTGCCGACACCAAACACCAGCTGGCCGTGTTGGTCACACCCGGTGTCTCCGAGTCGATGCGCAACAAATTGAAGGATGTCTATAATGTGGTGCAAGATGTGAATGTAATGGACTCACAGGATGCGGCCAATTTGGCGCTTTTGGCCAGACCCGAACTGGGTATCACATTCACAAAGTTGCACTGTTGGCGTTTGGTGCAATTTGAGAAATGCGTGTTTTTGGATGCCGATACACTTGTAAGTGAACATTTTTATAGTGGGTGTGATAAATGCAAAAGAGTTTATTGGAGTATGAGAGAGTACAGGGTGTACTAGAATTTTTTAGTTTTTGCAAAAACCTTTAAATCGATAGAAAAAAATCGATAAGATAAATCGTTTGATATAATGTAAATTTATAAAAATTTAGACCAATGGGGAATAAATATTTTCACGACTCAATATTTTTTACTGAAAAGAAAATTGATTTTCAATAATAATTTTTTGTTGAGGATAAATGAATACTTATATCCGATTGTTCTAAATGCTAAAATTTGATGTAATCGAATTTAGATTTCTGATTGCTGGTAATACGACAAAATTTTAAAAAGTCAAAAATTTTAAAATTTCTAAAACAGTCCTTTGTCACAAAAGATTTATATGAAAGTTAATTAATTACTCAAATTAATTAAGAAAAATGATAAAACATATATTTTAAACATATACATATTTTATTAAACGAAAGCAGAGGGAATTCCGCAACTCGTCACATGTGCATTAGTTTGCTCCATATGCCATTTTGGGTGAAATGGATTCATGATTTATATATTCAATTTTTTTATTCCGTGCGTAATTCATTTACGATATCTCATATCAAATGTGACATCCACATCAAAAATTGGTTCCAAATGTATACCCACCGAAAATAATTTTTAATACTATTAATAAAGTATGTGTTTGGGAGTTAGCCGTGGAAGTTCAATATTAAAATATTAAATATCAAATACTAAAATATTGCATTTAGAAAGTCTATTTATAGATTGTATACTAAATAAATTTAATTTTAATTTAAGGTCTTGCAAAACTGCGACGAACTCTTCGAACGTGAGGAACTCTCCGCTGCTCCGGATGTAAGCTGGCCAGATTGCTTCAACTCCGGCGTCTTTGTGTACAAGCCCAGCGTGGACACCTTCGGCAAAATCACAGACTTCGCACTCAAGAACGGCAGTTTCGATGGTGGTGATCAGGGTCTTTTAAATTCGTTTTTCTCCGACTGGGCACACACTGACATTAAGAAGCATTTGCCATTCATTTACAATGTGACCGCATACGCCTCATATTGTTATTTGCCAGCATTCAAACAGTATGTTTTTTTTAATTCATAAAAATAATTCAATTTCTATATAAATTTATATCATTTTTATTTATTTTAAAAATTATAAATAAATTCCTACACAGATTCAAAGATCAAATTAAGATTTTGCATTTCGCTGGCAAAATGAAGCCCTGGTTGATCCCATTCAATCCACAGACGAAAACCGCCAGCACTCCTACGGATTATTCACATGCCACGGACTTGGTACAACTCTGGTGGAATATTTTCTGTGATAATGTGCACGCACAGCTGTCCGATCAAATGGTAAGTGTAACGAATTTAACTTAAACACATATTTTATTAACAACTTTTTGCTTTATTATTATAAATAGTTTATTTCAATTATTTTTTTTTTAAATTAAACTAATTTTTCTAAATTAACACTAAACTAAAATTTAATAAAAATAAAATACATTTTTTTTACAAGCATTCAGCTGCAGTTAGTAGTGAGAATGTTGAAAATTGCGTATTTGAAAAAGAGGTAAGAATTGTAAAAATATACTAAGTAGTAGCGGTTTTTAGTTATGTCTAGTCGGGGTATTAGCTGATGCACAACAGCAATTATATATTTCAAGTGCACCTTTTTTGTACAGCACCAAATATATTATATATTTTATAAAAAGATAAATTATTATTTTTAATTTGTATATATATGACACATTTAGTGTATTTACAAAGTAATAAATGCACTATTCTACTAAACAAAATAAAGGTGCATATTTTAAAAAGGAGAGTTGATATCAGAGAGTTAGCAATTTTTTTATTATTTTGAACTATGTTCTGGATTATCATAAATTATTTTTTTTAACTTTATATCTTAAATACAAAAAGAAAAATTTTAAAATAGCCAAGAAATTAAATTAAATATTTTTCGATTTTGGAGCCCAATAAGTTGACAATTAATTGAAATATTAGTATTCCATATTATATTTAAATTTAAGTTGGCTATTGTAAACAATATTAGTTGTAAATTATTTTGTCATACTACATTTGTAAAGTTCTGTAATTTTTGATTCTGAAAAGTAGATTCAAAGTTTCGATTGCATTTATCTTAAAAACGAAAATTGATATGAGAAAACTGGATATGTAGTTAAAATCAGTACATTCGAATTATATAGAATTAATGTATGAGTTGTCTATTAGAAACATATTGTTGAGTAATAGGTATTATTAGTGTAGCAAAGAATTAGGAGCATTTTTAATATGTTGAGATTATGAAGCACCCTATACCCATTTCTATCTCTCTCACTGTATACAGTCGTGACCAATAAATAAAGCACAAATATATCTTTATTTATTTATCATATTTGTTTGATCTACATTTCAATATTAAACAAATTCAGCATTTAACACATAAAATGTGTCTTTTTTCTATAATGGTTTATTTAGTGCCGTAAAACTAAAACTATTTTCACAATTATGATGAGGTGTTGTTTAAATGCAAATATTTGTTTTTTTTTTTGGTTTACTCATAATTCATAGTTTCTTTTTTCACCTATACTCGTATAAGTTGTGAAAAATATTTAATTAATATTATTGGTGATAAACAAATAAATAAAACCCCATTAACACATAAACTGTGAATATGAACGTAATAATTTAAATTTCTTAAAATTGGCAAAGTCATTTTCAATTCAAATCCAAATATTTAACAACAAAAATCGTATTATACGATATATTTATTATTTAAAGATAAATAAAGCTTTGAAGTGAAAAATTCTGAAAATATGATATAAATATTTGTCTTATAAAGAGCACACTATAATTTGAACGTCGATTCCACATGCATTATGTTCCACATTTCAGACAGTTGGCCAAAAGGCTAATAACACTAAATTGGCACACTCGACAAGAAGTATTAAGATCAATGCAAATATTGAGATTCTGCATTTGTTGTGCATTAATATTGGCCATTTGCCAAATAAATGTTTTGTTTTTTATTTTTTTCATTTATATTTTTGTCATGTAAACAACAATTTGAGAATAGGCTTAGGTGACCTAAAATATATGACGGAAGGAAATAGTTTTTTTTTAGACACCTTGACGTCATATTGATCTTTAGGGTACACGAATGTTTTCATCAAATCATGCGTAGATATTAGCTGATAAAGCAAGTGGGACTCTTGGATTTCGTTATTTTACGTAGGGAATAATAATAATAATAGTTTGGCGCTACAGTCCTGTATAGAACTTCGGCCGAGCTCTCTCACCATTTTTGAGCTGTGCGTGTTATATTTGTACTCAAAGTGGTGGGACCTACAGTTTATTGCCGAATCCGAACGGCGGGTGAGAGCTTTTCATAGGCAATTTTTTACTCTCGTAGGTTTGCCATTTACTGCCGAGAGGTAGCGCGGTATAGAAAAATGTTTCTATGAAAAGATGTTGTTAGCCCCAGTCCAGACTTGAACCGGGGACCTTTCGGCTCGCAGTCCAACGCACTAACCACTGAGCTACCGCGGCTACACGTAGGGAATAAAGTCCTTTGAAATATCGGTTCTAAGATTTTTAAAATTAGCGATTTTTTAATAACGCATTTTTTAAAACGGTTCCGATTCCGGTTCCAAAAACACAAAGGGTTCTAGTTCCGGTATCGGTTCCGATTCTTTGCGGTCCCCGATATTATGTACTATTTTTTTCGAAGCACAAGGAATTGATGAGCCAACCAAACAATTTTTCTTATAGCCAACATTAAAAGGTTGAAGTTTAGACCAGGGTTGCACTGTCATTCCGCTATCAATATAAACTTCTTTTTGTACAACAACATAAACAAATTTTGTGTGTGGTATTCCCTCGAAAACAGTTTCAGAAATTTCGATGCTCTGTTGTTGTATGCAATAAAAATAAAGTGCACTTAGCAAATGACGTATGTTCTTTGTTGTGTTCGATTTACCGCTACACAAATGATCATAGAAAGCAATAACAAAATCCGTGCAAAGTTCGGACCAAAGAAACGCGAGTTCGTTGTTCATTTTAACCCGCCATCAACATCAACTTCTTGTTGTACAACAACATCAACAAACTTTGTGTGTTGTATTCCCTCAAAAACAGTTTCACAAGTTTCAATGCTCTGTTGTTGTATTCAGATATGTATGTTGTTGTACTGCAATGAGAATAAAGTGAACTTATTAAATGATGTATATTATTTGTTGTGTTCGATTTACTGCTTCACAAATAATCACAGAAAGCAATAATAAAACCCTTGCAAAGTTCGGACCAAAGAAACGCGATTTCGTTGTTCATTTTAACCCGCCATCAACATAAACTTCTTGTTGTACAACAACATCAACGAATTTTGTGTGTTCTTCGAAAACAGTTTCACAAATTGTTATTGTACTGCAATAAGAATAAAGTGAACATTGCAAATGACGTATGTTCTTTATTGTGTTCGATTTACCGCTACACAAATGATCACAGAAAGCAATAACAAAACATTTGCAATGTTCGGACCAAAGAAATGCGAGTTCGTTGTTTATTTTAACCAAATGAATTCGGCTGTGCCAACAAATTTTTCTATCTTTAACATCATGCCCAAATATTCCCGCTAATTTTGCGAATTTTCACCCGTAAATCAGAAAGCAGCGCTTATATATAGTATACTGGCACCAGTTTATCTCTAAATGGTGCGCCTACATCATAAAATATCGCTCCAATTGAGTTTGTCCCAGCTTAGAATATAAGTAGGTACTATCCGGACATTTATATTTATAGCATAGAGTAGAAAAAACATTTTTAGTTAAACTTCTAAGCATGCTTTTGCCTAATACAAAAACTAACATTTATCAAATTTCTTATATTCCTATGCTTCCTTAATCCTTAACTGAAAACATTCAATGCAAAATAAAAAAATTGTATAAAATTTAAAACAAATTCACGCAAAACTCGAAAAAAACAAAATCAGAATTATTGGCCTGCTGTCATGTCATTGAGGAGTGATTATCACAATTATCAAAATTATCAAAATTATCATTATCACAATATTCATGTCAATGAGAATATACAAAACTATCACCAACAATATATGGAACAGCAAGAAATGCAAAAACAACAACAAGAACAAGCACAAGATCAATCACTTCATGCACCAGAAGACCAATCAACCATACAATATAATTTTGATATAACGGATATCAAAGATTATCAAGATCCGTGGGAAGATTACTATGAGAAAATGGAAAAAGAAAAGAACGAGAAGAATGCATATGAAAAATCAGAGGTAAATGATGACGTTTATGAGGATAATACACAAGCAGAAGAAGAAGAATATATAGAAGAAATACACAATGAACTTATAGCAGAATCACACAGCCAACAACAAGAATTCCAACATATAGCAGGCGATACACAAACACAACATATAGAAAACACATATCAAGCACAAACATTAAATTTTTTAGTAGATGTAACAAAAGACAGTGAAAACCACGATCAAAATAATGAGGATATTCAGACAATATCAACATCATTTACGAATCATGACACAAGTACAAATATAGTAACCGAAACTGCCAGTGAGGTTGATAAAACCCCAGAGGAAAACTTAGTAGAATCCATAGAAACACTTGACACACATACCGTAGCATATAGTGAAAGTTGTACAGAACATAATGAGGTTTGTAGAATAGCATGTTTCATTTGGAAGATGGGGCTCTCATATCACGTAATAGTCGTTCACATAAAACATTATACTATTCTCCTATATACATATACTACGTGTCGTCCTGTCGTCCATTTTGTGACGTTTATATTGAAAAACGTATTCAAAAAAAAGTGTAAAGAAAAATTAAAAAGTGAACTTGTCATCCTCTCATAACACATGTACTTGTCTTTGTCATTTGAAAAAATACTTTAAAAATCATTATTGCATTTGTCGTGATCTTGTTTCATTAGCATTGCATGCAACATTAGCCTTTTTTCTATATATTTAGTTTGGAATATCTATGGTTTCTGCAACATTTCCTGGCTCATAGTAATCTTCTACGCGAGGGAAATCATCTAATGCTCTGTTTTGGAACTTTTATTGAGCAACTACCAAACAGCTTAATCGAGAAGAAACTCGAACTCCTTGCACATTTTCCAATATTTGTTTTATTATTATAGCCATCCTAGTGCGTTTCCATTTAAAGTACTATATATTTCCACACTCCTTGAAGTATCCTTTAAATGTTTAACTAACCGTTTGACTAATACCGTATTAACTACTTTATTTTTAACCAACATTTCAAAAAACACAACATCTTAATATGTAAAAATATAAAATGCTGATTTTTTTGTGGAATTTTTTTAAAAATAATTTTAAAATTTTTTGTAGGCTGGTTTGGCGGGCGCACTCTCGCAGCTGCGTCTGGGCGCGGAACGCACACCCGAACAGGAGGCTTACGAACACCAGATGCGTCGTCAGTGCTGGGAGTCGGGCAATATCGACTATGCCGGCAAGGACTCATTCGAAAATATCTGGAAGAAGATAACGCTCACTTTGGAAACGAAACCAACCGAAGAGGCTGATAAGTCTGGTAGTTCATAAAGCTCAAAATCATCATCAACAACAACAACAACCCCCAACAAAAACTATATACATATCTATATACTAAAAACATATATCAATATACGTACGTTTATATATGATATATGTAAAAAAAGAGAAAAGAAACAAATATTTTTTTAAAAGATATTTCGTTCAAAAAATTCTATTAAAGTTAGGTACATGAAAAACACACACATACACTATACACTTTTCATACTTTAAAGTGCACATTTACTACAAAAAAAAAATTACCAAAAAGAAACAAACAAAAAACTCACTCACATGAAACACCCTGTACACGCGATACAGTCAGTGCCATAAATACTATTCTATCACTTTAAAAACATTAGAAATTGATTTTTATTTTTAGCGCACTGTAAAATTCATTGCACTTGTTTCAAATGATCAAATTCAAATAAATCATAAAATTGCAATTGTTAAAAAACAAAAAAAAAAAAAATACTCACTTCATTTAATGCTAATAATGCAACTCTGTGTTGGTCGTCCATGGTTTTGTTCCTTTTTATTTTTGTAATAAAAAATATTTGAAAATTTTGTAATAAATAAATTATATATTTATTGCTAATCCATTGAATATGAAATTGTGTGTGTTTTGCCATGCATTACAAACAAAGTGAATCTTACAAAAAATCAATAAATATTTTGTTATAATTTTCTAAAAAAAAAACAACCAAACAGATCATCATTGTAAACTTGATTTATTAAAAGAAAAAGTATGATTTGTACGAAAAATATAACTATAATTTTGCATTTTTATTTTAATTGTTTTTAATTTTATTTTTAGGTGTCGTCTTTCGTGTATGTATAATTTGCAATTATATTAGTTGTTTTTAATTATAATTATTTTTTTAATTTTTCAGCATTTTTAGTGTTTTGAGATTTTATATGCAATGCATTTTTGTAATTTTTTATGTTTCTGTATCATTATTTCTTGTGAAATTATTTGAAACAGTCTTCAATAAAGCGAAATTTGTTCTCACAAACATATAATACTATTACCAATTATATTAGTATTGCGAAATCATGCGAAATAGTTGTCACAAACATTTAATACTATTAAAAACTATATTTGTCCTTTGAAATTATTGGACATTTTGTTTATTTAAAGATTGCATCTCTAGTAAACCGTCTTCAATATTGCCAAATAGTTATCACAAACATGTATACTATTTATAGTTAATTAGTCTTGTGAAATCAGTTAACATTTTTATTATTTTTAGATTTCATGTCTAATAAACCGGCATCAATTTGCTAAATAATTGTTACAAATATATTACTAACTATATTAGTCTTAAGAAATCTTTTGAAATTTCGTATATATAAAGATTTCATCTCTAGTAAACCGTCTTCAAATTTTCCAAATAGTTGTCACAAACATATAATACTATTAATAATTATATGAGTCTTGCGAAATCATTTGAAATTTTTATTAAGATTTCAATTTGCCAAATAATTGTCCGAAACGTATAATTACTATTACTAACTATATTAGTCTAGTGAAATCTTTTGAAATTTCGATTATTTAAAGATTTCATCTCTAGTAAACCGTCTTCAAAATTGCCAAATAGTTGTCACAAACATATAATGCTATTACTAACTAAATTAGTCTTGTAAGATCTTTTGAAATTTTGATTATTTTAAGATTTAAATTTGCCAAATAATTGTCCGAAACATATAATTACTATTACTAACTATATTAGTCTAGTGAAATCTTTTGAAATTTCGATTATTTAAAGATTTCATCTCTAGTAAACCGTCTTCAAAATTGCCAAATAGTTGTAACAAACATATAATGCTATTACTAACTAAATTAGTCTTGTAAAATCTTTTGAAATTTCGATTAAAGATTTCATCTCTAGCAAACCGTCTACAAAATTGGCAAATAGTTGCCGGAAACATATAATACTATTTTTATCTCTAATAAACCGTCATCAATTTGGCAAATAATTGTCACGAACATATAATGCTATTACTAACTAATTGGTCTTTTAAATGTTTGAATAATTAAAGATTTCTTCTATAGTTAACCAACTTCAAAATTGCCAAATAGTTATCACAAACATATAATACTATTTTTAATTATAATTGTCTTCTAATTATTAAATATAATTTTGCAGCATTTTTAGTGTTTTAGATATGTCACGTTTACGATTAATCATAGTGTTATCATTAGTCGTAAAAAGATTATTTTATGAACTCATTTGAAAGTGTCTTCAATATTGCCAAATAGTTGTCACAAACATATTACTAATTATATTAATTAGGCTTGCGATATTAATTGATATTTTGATTACTTCAAGATTTCATGTCTAGTAAATCTGCTCGAATATTGTCAAATTTTTGTCACAAGCATATAATTGTTTATTATATAAGTTTTCTATTATAATTATTAATTAAATTTTAATTTTTAAGCATTTTCAGTGTTTTAAAATATGCATTGAGTCTTTTTTTTTATGTACTTTTATTTGTTACATTTACCATTATATTAAATTTTATCATTAGTTAAAAATATTTCATTTGAAACCGTCTTCAATATTGCCAAACAGTTGTCACAAACATATAATACTATAATTCAAGCATATGCTCATTATTTGAAATATTTGCATTAAACTCACTTTACTTTTCAGTTCTTCATTACAACATTGTATTAGCAAAATCCATAAAATAAGCCTCTTTTTTCCAAGAATAACACAAATAATCTTTTAAAAAACTAACAATCGCTTTATGGCCATTCGGGCTGCCTAACATATTTTTAGATTTTGCAGAAGAACCTCTACCAAATTTTGAAGAAATGACAAAACGTCGAGAATTGGTAGCACAATCAAATTTGGAACGTCTCACAGAACTTAATCAACTTTTGGCAGAGGAGTCACGTCTGCAAGCATTGGAACAACCCGAAGAACGTTTGACAAAAATCAATAAACTTTTGAAGGACACAGTAACGGCAAATATGACCGCAACCGAAAATACCGAACGTTTGCAACGAATCAATAAAATGTTGACAATGACAACACCCGAAGTAACGTGGGATGATCATAAGACGCGCTTGAACAAAATGCGAGCAGAACGAGAAATAGAGTCGACAACGAAACAACAACAATGGCATCATACACGAATGGAAACGAATCAAATTAATAGTCAGCAGATAGCAAATACTCAAAATCAAGAAACCGAAGTTCAAGCTAATATAGCAACTGTAGCAGCAACTGAAGATCATTTGACTAAAACCATGAAAATGTCACGTAATGAAGAACTTAAATCTTCCAAACAGGCTGTGGTAAAAACAGAGCCTAATAATAAAATATGCGACACGGAAGATCGTTTAAATAGAATTAACCAAATGTTAGTTGAACCGCAGCTCATAAAAGAGCGTGTCAAAATTATCAAATTTGAGCATAAACAAAAACATCTTGCGGAGCAACAGTTGCAACAGCTAAAGCCCAAAACGACGATTGAACAGGTTGAAGAAGGTGAACGTTTGGCAAAAATCAATCAGTTGTTGGCCGAATCAAACTATGCGCCGCCTGAAGATAGCTTTACCTATTTCACAGAAATACCAGATGAAATAGTTGGAAAAGAGATAGTGCCGAGGACTAATAATTTGAAAGACATCCCTGATAAAGGCGACCGTTTGAAAAAAATCAATCAATTGCTTGCACAAGATCGCCTCGAAACCGCAGAAGAATGTTTGAATCGTATCAATCTGGTCTTGTCACAGACCTCCACTGAAACGGACGGTGATCGTTTGGCACGTATACATCAACTTTTGACACAGACCGCCGGACGTCTGGCCATGGAGGTGCCCGTACAACAGCGACATTTAAAGTCCGAACTGCAGCTACAGCAAAACTCGTTGAAAACTAAACAGAGAGCCTTCCGAAAGTTGAAATAACAATTACTGAAGCTCGCAACATTCTATAGTTGCTTGGTGCCCGCGGGTCTGATGTCGGAAATACAGGACTCCGGGTTGCCGCAACCAGTCGATGTTTGAGCCGACGGTCTAGCGAGAGCTAGCATCAATTACAAGTTAACCAACTCGAAATGCAATGACTTTTGTAAATAAGCAATAATAGAATATATAAATTAATAAATAAATAATTAACTTAGGATATTACTAATTGTATTGTTAAAATATTGAAATTGCTTTAAGCCGCTTCAAACTAAACACAGCATTAACCAGGCCACTATTATTTCGTACACTATATACACCGTTTTAACTCAACACCTATTCATTTTTACACTTTTTACCCAAAAACACACCAAACAACACACCACACACCATAATCAACACCACCACCACCACACAGAGCACATGTTGACTTCCGCCGATATTGAGGATGGCAAGATCGAATACGATCCCGTCACCAAGGCCAGCACCCAGTACAAAGTCATCGAAGGTGGCTATGAGGTCCACACCACCTCACCACAGCCCAACGGCACCATTAAGACCTCTGTGCGCACTTTCTTCGACCCGAAACCCGTCTCCGATGAGGACTTGGTCAAGGAGATTGCCAACAAGAAACTCGTCAAGAGCCGTCTTGGCAAGGAGGTACGCATTGACAAGCACACCACCATGTTGACACGCGCCATTGAAGGTGGCTATGAGGAGGTCTACACCACCATCAATGATGATGGCTCACGCAGCATGCGCACCAAGACCTTCTTCGATTCGGTGCCACAAGAGATCGACGATCACAACAAATCGTTGGCCGAGAAACCAAAACCCAAGAAGACCGTTACACGCAAATCTTCGGTTGACTCTACCGATTCGACCGAATCACGTCGTGTTGTGCAAACCACAAAGCAACAGCGCAATGTCACCCAGAACTCACAGGGTCAACAGTCGACCAACTACAATGAAGAGTCTACCATTGAGGAGACACGTCGTGTCACACAAAACATTGAGATCACGGAGAACAATCGTACCGTGCGCAAGAACTCGTTGCAAGAGCAAAATATCAAGGCCATTACACAGACCTCGAACCAGAGCAGTGACAACCAGAAGAAGACGGCGAACAAGAAGAAGCCCAAGTCTTCGATTCCACCACCACCACCAGATTTCGTTGAGAATGATACCACCACCGTTAGCCAGAAACGTGTGCCCGGTGGCAATGAGTACACCTACTCCACAACTTTGGACTCGGGCAAGACTATCACCACCACCAAGACCGTTTACGCCGAAGAGGAAGTCGAGATGACCGAAGAAGAAATCATGCAATACAAGAAGACCCTGAAAGAGGCGGAGAAACACAAGAATGTCAACACCACCAAGAAGTTGAAGTCCGAGTCTGGCACCAAGAAGGTTGTGCCCTCTGAGAACCCCGGCGATGTTACCACCGTCGAGACCATTAAGATTCAGGGTGGCACTGAGTATCACTACACCACTGTGACCAGCGAGGGTATTGTGAAGAAGGCCGTTAAGACCATCTACGATCCCGTGCCATGCAAGGCCAATCCCGATGATACCGATGAGGAGGAGATTGTCGAGGAATACGAGGAGGAGATTATTGAACCCGGCGAGAAGAATGTGCGCACCATTGAGACCATCAAGAGCTTGCCACATAAATTCGAAGGTTTGTACAAAATAATTAAGGTTAAATTTATAAAATAGTATTTATTTCAATGCTATGTATTTTGCAGAGGAAGTCACCATCACTCATGAAAAGAAGGAGAAGAAGGTGAAGAAGTCCATGATGATCAGTCACTAAATGCATCGTTTATAAAAGGCACCATTTTTTTCCCAAAAATGGTCATTCACATCAACTACGCACACATACAACAAACAACTTCCTATTACAAATTACAAAAAAACTATTCAAAATTTCCTAAATTTTCAAACTTTTCAGAATCTAGTTGTTGCAACTGTTGCCAGTCTTGCACCAATATTCATTAGTATTGTACTTAATTAATGCCGTAGTTATTTACTACCCTGAGTCCTACAACTAAATAGTATCTCATATGGTTCTTGAATTGAAGCAACAGAAAAATTATATACTTTTTATTCGAATATTTATGTTTTCTAATTAATATATGTTATCAATAAAAGTTCTTGAATTTTTATAAAATATTTTTGTATACTTTGATTTTTTTTAAGGATGTAGCGATTTTCTATTTGGTTTAATGATAGCATGCAAAAAATGCAAGTTTCTTGTTCTTGCAGTTTTTGAAAGAACAAAATCGACCTTCCGATGCAGGAACAAGAACGATTCTACAAAGCTAAGAGCAAGAACAAAACTACTATGTTTTGATCTTGAACAAGATCGAACTACCGATGCAAGAACAAGAACGATTCTACAAAAATAAGAGCAAGATCCAGACTACTATGTTTTGATCTTGAACAAGATCGACCTACCGATGCAAGAACAAGAACGACCCAGCCAGTACAAGTGAAAAACAATATAATATCGTCCTGCCGATGTAAGAACAAGAACGACCAAATTATATGTCTTGTTCTTATTTTACATTTGCCCATCACTAATTACGTATACTTCCAACCATATATAGTTTCGAAGAAAAAATCTGCAGTTATGAAAAAAATCATTTAAACATTTAAAACCGTTTGTCATTTTTAATTTTGAGATATTCTATTTTAAATCAACGAAAAAATAAGAAATTTAAACATCATACTCTTTGAAATTGATAAAATTTTTTATGAGGCTAAGAAATATGCAAAATTTTAAACCTCTACTTTTTATGGTTCTCGAAATATGGTGGCTTAAAATGTGAAAAAACAGTTAAAAAATCAGAAAGGTGGGATTACTTAATTGCCTTTATATTAAAAATTAGTTTATGTACAAGGTCAAGATTGAGGTATCATTTGAAAGGTATAAAAATGGCGTTTAATATTTCATATAATTTTATTTTTGAGTCCATAGATTAAAGGTCATTATCACATGATCTAAATTTTGGAATGATATTGTTATGAATGATATATTATTGCTGATTTTCTTCTTAACATTTGTGTTAAATTTAATAGGTGTATTCGTATTCGTTTCCGAGTTAAAAATAAAAATGTGAAATCCACCATTGTGAGTTTTTACCTATTTTTTCACTTTATTGTTTTTTTTTCCAAACTCACCTTGTTACAGGATTAAGTTATGATTCTACTGTAATAGGTTAAATTTTTACTTGGGTAATACAGTGAATTTATTGTCTATGCTATTTAATTTTTTGCGTACACGGAGAGAAATATTCTCATAAGTCATGTATTGTACGCATAGATTTTGCAAAATTAATCATGATATCAACGTACAATATATTCATAAGTCATGAGTAATTGGAATAGGTTCTGAAATACATTTTATGATTTAATAATCATAATTCATGTTTCAAATTTCATACATTTTACCAAATATCCGTAGCATCCCGATGGAAAAACAAAGAACAAAGTGAAAAATGTCGCATTTGAAAATGTAATAAGTCAGTACACAGAAAAAAATGTACATCAAATTGACGAATTCCGTTCCTCAAACCATGATTCATTGTATTGAAGAACCATTCATAATATTAATAACTAACGACATTAATGTTATGAATACGATCATAATTATGATGAACGCTTGGTAACTGGCAAAAAAAGTGTTCTTCAATATGATGAACTGTATGTGACGAGTACGTTTCATCATATTAATGAACTAATACAAAAAAATTAACATAAATGTACAACATATTGAAGAATGCTGTTCATCAAATAAAATTTCAATCAAAATATTTATTATTCATTTTTTTACCATACATCACAGTTCTTAAGTAGTTCTTTTGTGTCATTTCTTATATAATGCTTGCTCGATATGCATAAATTAGTAAAATATTTTGTAATATATTTTTTTATAATTACAACTTTTTATTAATAAAAAGTTTTAATTATTAAAAATATATTTTTGAAAAAATATGGACAACAATAAATATGGATAATCAATTCGGACAAATTTATAATGTATAATTTTTTTTCGAAAAAAAAAAAAATTTATATCGAATTTTTTTGATAATAAAGTTTTTTCCAACAACATTTTTTTCAGGACATGAAAAAAAATACAATTTTTTTATGAATAATGTAAAAAAAAAATTATATTCATCAATATGACGATTTAAATCATTGGAAGTTATTCTCAATAGACGCGAATTCCGCATTTAGAAAATGTATATGCAATAAGTAAACAAGTTATGAATAAATAGTCATAATTTCGGTCATTATGATTAATAATAAATTTTTGTAAAATGTTTGAATTCTATTCATAATAAATACATAGTGATTTAGAATTTTGAATCCATGAATTATGCATTTTTTGTTAATTCATGAATATAATTCAAATTCATGAATATAAATAATTAAAAAATATATGTTTTATCAACGTCTTATTCATAAATTAGCAGTAAGTTATTTTCTCCGTGTATCGTAGTCAAATTTAAAATGAAGAACGTGAACTGAACTAATGATTTTAAACGGATACGGATAAATAAATTAGATAGATTTATCTATTTTATGATTATATTTTTCTAAAAATAAAATAGTTTATCATATACAAATTTTTTAACCGTTTTTTAATTGTTAGAAATTACGCTATAGCATGTGAAACGGCCTACAAATTATCATATAATATACAGTATTAGTAATAATTAGAAATTCAAACATTTAAAATGTCTATCTCTAAAATGATTTACATATATATTTTTTTTTAAATTCGCTTTATATTGTACGAATGACATACACAGAACAAAAGGTGTTTATCGTATTGAAGAAATTCGTTTTTCATGGTATGAAGATTATGATAATGAAGATGAAGAATAATTGAAGATGAATAATGATAATGAAAAATAATTCATAAAAATAATATCTATAAAACAATGTTGTGAAATCATTATCAATGTCTTGAATGAAGACCAGGTGAGCGTCGGTAGCTCGTCTGGTTAGTGCATTGGACTACGAGCGAAAAAGTCGCTGGTGCGTTCGACTACGGTCCCTGGTTCGATTCCCAGTGACTATCAACATCTTTTTCATAGAAAATATTTTTCTATGCGACGCTACCTCTCGGCAGTCAATGCGAAACTTACGAGAGTTAACATTGCCTATGAAAAGCAATCATCCCGTCGTTCGGAGTCGGCATTAAACTGTAGGTCCCACCAGTGGAGAGCTCCGCCTATGTTCTATTCAGGACTGTAGCGCCAAACTATAATTATTATTATACACATCACATAATGAACACATTTAAATATGTACATCACTTTGATGAATTTCGTTCTTCAAATCATAATGCACAGTATTAAAGATTAATTCATTAGATTACTATCTACGAAGCATTAATGTTAGGAAATCATTATTAATTTGATAAACTACTGAAAAAGTGTTCATAAATTTGATGACGTGTACCGATGACTACGTTTCACCATATTAATGAATACATAAAAATCATGATTCATAGTATTGAAGAACAATTCATAATATTAATAACCACAAAAATTACTGTTCGGTATTCAGCATGATGAATAACAGAAAAAGTGTACATGAATATGATGAATTGCATTATTAAACTTATACAAGACACAACAAAAATATAAATATGAATAATTTTGTTCATTGTTTCAAGCATTATATTCACATTTTTGTCTATGTTCTGCTATATATGTAGAGTACTCAAGAGATTTAAAAAGTAATTTCCAAATACAAAATTAGAGGAATCATAGAATAATGGATCTAGTTTCAAATAAATATATAATTTAATTTTATTGAATTATCGAAACTTATGTGCAATAAATAAAAGGTACACCTTAAATTTAGTATTTTTTGCGTTTGACTGGTCAGAACAAACCGAAATTCATGTGGTTTATTCCAAAATATTAGTTGAACACACAAAAAATATCACCAAAAATATCACCAACTACCAGTATTCATCACATTGATGATTTCATTCATTGAACTAAAATCGTATTTTTTCAATGTTTTTCACTTTTACAGCCAGATATTGTATCTCGATAATTGACGAAAGTAGTCACGCACGCCCGTGTGACTGACTTTTTGTATTTTGTAAAACTCAAAACGTCTGACGTCACACGGTTTGCGCCGACGTAAAGAAATAATTTGTATTTCATAAAACTCAACCGCACGAATATTGTGTCAAATTAGACGGCAGCTTTTTTGGCTCCGTTTTCTAAAATTTTCCCAAAAAAAAGCACTAATTGCACCTAAAAAGGATGCAGAACAATTTCAAATAATTTTTGAATACACTACACATTTCTTTTCATCCAAAAAATAAGTTTACAAAGCAAATTAGAAAAAAATGCAGAAATGAAGAAAATCACACAAACAAATATTTGACATTTTTCTCAGTACAGCTGTTTTTTGTTTACTGAAAATCTATGTTTTTCTATTTTTTAAACCCAAATCATCGCAAAATTATGAATGGTTTGCGTATTTGCTAAAATAATATAGATTTTAGTAATGCCAGATTCAAAAATTTGGTAATTTTGACTAAATTTTTATTTATTTTGGATCAAGTTTGATTGTTGGTAACGCTACATGTTTGGATGTTTACAGCGGTTTCATAGAACGTAAGAGGGAACAAAGTCAACGTAAGAGCCAACGGGCGGAATGCGTGAAGATATAAAATACAACTTTTCAGACGATGTGAGAGTACTCACATGTGAGAGGACTCAGTCACATCGAGATACAATATCTGGCTGTTAATATTTTTTATAACATCAAATTTCAAAAAGAAAATTGTCTCCATTTACACATTTATGTATTTATAATTCTTATAAAATTTATGATATGTCATATGTATATTTGTTTTACGTAATAACTAAAAAAATTCGAAGCAATCTGCATAGAAAAAAAATGTACATCATATTGATGAATTCCGTTCTTCAAACCATGATTCATTGTATTATAGAGCCATTCATAATATTAATGACTAACGACATCAATGTCATGAATGCGATCATAAATATGATGAACGCTTGGTAACTGTCGAAAAAGTGCTCCTCAAAAATTCGTTTCATTATATTAATGAACAAATACATAGAATACAACATATTTTACTTCATATTGAAGAACGTTGTTCATTAAACCAAATTTCAATCAAATATTTATTTTGCGTTCATTTTTTGACGTACTTCTCAGTTCTCAAGTAGTTCTTGTATGTTATTTCTTATATAATGCTTGCTCGACATGCATAAATTAGTCAAATGTTTTATAATAATTTTATTTATAATTACAACTTTTTATTAATTAAAAGTTATATTTATAAATAAATATATTTATAAATAAATATATTTATAAATAAATATATTTATAAATAAATATATTTATAAATAAATATATTTATAAATAAATATATTTATAAATAAATATATTTATAAATAAATATATTTATAAATAAATATATTTATAAATAAATTTATTTATAAATAAATATATTTATAAAAAAAATATATATATTGTTTGAACAAATTTTATTTAAAAAAAAAATTTTGGATAATTATTTTTTCTGTTTTTTTTTTTATTTTGAAATGTTTACAAAAACACTTTTGTTCGATTTATTTTGTAAAATTTTTTTTTTTTGAAAAATTCGTAAAAAAATATTATATTCATAAATATTATGAACACATTCATCAATATGACGATTCAAATTCATTGTATTGAATACTTCGTTCTTCACTATGATGTTCGATAGTATGAATAATTTCATATATATAATGAATGTTTTCATCAGTATGTCATTTAATGAACGGTGCTATCAATATGATGAATCTGGTGAAAAAATTCATAATATTTATGAATAAATTCATCATATTAAAGAATTTTTTTCTGTGTGAAATACTAAGTATGCGACTTTGATTAGAATCTTGAAGTTTATCGGAAAAATCATACTAAAATCGTGGATTTTTTTTTTTGTTTTCTGCTGTGTATTGGAGTTAAATTATATTTGTATTTTATTTTAGTTTAAAAATATTGTTTTGAAATAATGAAAATGATATTTGTTGAGAAATTCATTATATTGCTGTTCAAATCTATAACACTTTTTCCAGTGTGTATCATAAATTTTATATAATGAATATTACCAGAAATGATTTAATTGGAAAAATAAAATAAATTATGGTATAATGACCTAACTATTAAGAGATAAGATAAATATTATACTTACTATTTGCTATGTAAATTAAAATTATTGCTATGCTAGCTTCGGTCAAAACTAAGATAAGGATTATTAAATATTCCCACTCAGACATAAAGATTTCTGATAAGACCGATACATGTGCGATCTAAAAAACTTAATTACCAACATGATTAATTTATACATAATCTATTCACATTTTATTGTTTTCGTTTTATTTATACAATATTGTGGTAGTACAAGATTATGGGAATATTTATCAAAAATAATCGGTTGAATGGAAAACATGTTTTTTACGAAGACTTACGAAAATGTAGGATTTCCGTCGATCGATCTTATATATTTTCAATACCAATTTGGCTAGTTATACAAGTTATCTATATTCGATATTTTTAATGATCTAGCTTTTGTTGTTTGGCTGTAATAGTGCACACTAAACAGACAGACAGACAGACAACGCAAAAACAAAATGATGTATAGGGTATAAAAAATTAACTTTATAGAGCTATTTGATTTTTTTTCCATAAAACCATAAATAGAGGTTTAAGATTTTTTCGATATACTCTTTTGGAAGAGAGCCGTCATCTAACTGACTAAAGTTTAGGTCGTTTTTAGGAAGATTTATGGGTTTTTAACAAGATCTCTGAAGAAAGACTGCACATGATCATATAGTATGTTGTTTAATATTAACAAAAACTATTAATAATGATGCTGAACAAAAACATCAATTAACAATTTATTTAAATAAAGAAAAACTTGAATTTATTATTTTATTTATTATAATTATGTATATTTGAGTTATTAAAAATTCATTTAGTATCACATAAGAGGTATATTATATATATATTACCGGTGGTATTTGAAAAAAAAAAACTACTGACGCTTTTGTTTACCCGTTTTGCCCTTTGTTTTCTTGCCACACATAGCCCGAATTGCCATAAACAAAATAAGAACTATCAGCAACGCGCCGCCAACAACGAATGCAATAACGTCCAACAGATAGAATTGATACCACTTGAGATCAAGACCTGCGGCACGCATGTGTGTGGCGCCCTTGTGTCTGATGACATACTCAATCCAATAGATGGCGCTGTCGCGTGCGCTCACCGGACGATCACGGAAAATGAGCGAAGTGCGTTCGACATTCTCTTTATAGATGGGATTTTCAATAAGTTGAGTCAACGAATTGGTCAAAATTTCTTTGGTGATCGCCTGGAAGTACAGACTGATGGCATAACCACCAAGTACCGCCTTGTTCATGTTCAAATGCTGGAATTGATAAATTTGTATAGAACCTTTCCAGAGATTCTTTAAAAGTAGACAAACCTGATCACAATAGATGGGTATACCAAGCATTGGTACCGCATAGTGCACGCCCTCTTGTGTGCCAAAGAGCCCACCGTGCGTAATGAAAACCTTGATATTGCGATGCGCCAGAATATCGCTCTGCGGCAACCAACTCTTGACCATAACATTGGGGGGCAAATCTGCTATGCTCTCGTTCTCGAATTTCCAGAGCACGCGCTGTTTCATGCTGCCAAAGACCTCGAGAAACATTTTGAGTTTATCCGCGGGCATGTCCTTGCTCTGCACATTGCTGCCTGTAAAAAGAAAAAAAGTTGGGTTATTTTTAGTTCAAAAATGAGTTTAAATGTTACCCACCTAAACTAAAATAGATGGCGCCATCTGTGGCATCGTCCAAAAACTTTTTCAGATCTGCGGGCAATGGCTTCGGCGGATAGATATGCATGCCGCCTACGGGTATCATACCGTCCACCTTGGGACGTGCCGTAGTCAATGGCACGTGACTATTGAGCAACATGGCGGAAATGTTCTTCTCCATTTGTGTAGTTTTAAGTATTTGAACTGTAATCAATAAAATTTAGCAAATTTAACAAATTTTCGCATAATTTAGACATACCCGGCAAATGTCCAAAGTACTTTTGCACCAATTCATCCATTGCAGGGAAATAGACAAACTCACGATCCAAATCTTCAGCCAACGAGTAAAAAGAGTTCATTAGACGTTCCTTGAAATTCATATTATCCGTGTAGGGCATAAAACCATGTGGCACAAAGGACCACGGTGTAATGGCGCCCATCATCTGGCTCATGTGATTCTCAAAACCCAAAGTACTACTTGTGACCACGGGCACATTATACTTATAGGCGAGCGCCAAGAATGCCTCCTGATAGAATTGCTCGGCCAGCAGCAGATCGAAACGTCCCTCCGTCTGGGAGGCATTTATCAGTTCCTGCACCTTGGGTTGCTGCAGTGCGTGTTCTGTGGTTCTTAAACCGATAGTTTTGAGCATTGTGAGAAAATCAAACAGATCCATGCTGGTCAATTCGAAGAGATTGTCGGCATCGAAGATGTGTTTGACTAGGATTTTATATAATTTTTACTTCATGTTTTAGTGTTGAAAGTGTTTAACTCAAAAAACTTACTGTCTCCCCAGAAGTCGTAGACAGGTGTGATCAGTATTTCCGTATAGTTGCTGCCAAAGTTATTTTGTTTCATGGTAAATGCTGTGATCATGGTGACCTGATGTAATGAAAAATATATATTAGAATTCTAATTATTATTATTCAAATAAGAATAGTTTCCTTTGAGAAATCTTTTCCGAAACAATTTTTCTCAGACAATTCTTTTCCAGACCATTCTTTTCCGGATAATGCTTTCCCAGACCATTCTCTTCCGGATAATGTTTTCCATTATAATTCATTCCCGGGCAATACTTTTCCGAAAAATTCTTTCTCAGACAATTTATACTCTTTCTTTCTTTATTTCTTTATTTCTTTACTTCTTTACTTCTTTATTTCTTTACTTCTTTATTTCTTTACTTCTTTATTTCTTTATTTCTTTATTTCTTTATTTCTTTATTTCTTTATTTCTTTATTTCTTTATTTCTTTATTTCTTTATTTCTTTATTTCTTTATTTCTTTATTTCTTTATTTCTTTATTTCTTTATTTCTTTATTTTTTTATTTCTTTATTTCTTTATTTCTTTATTTCTTTATTTCTTTATTTCTTTATTTCTTTATTTCTTTATTTCTTTATTTCTTTATTTCTTTATTTCTTTATTTCTTTATTTCTTTATTTCTTTATTTCTTTATTTCTTTATTTCTTTATTTCTTTATTTCTTTATTTCTTTATTTCTTTATTTCTTTATTTCTTTATTTCTTTATTTCTTTATTTCTTTATTACTTTATTTCTTTATTTCTTTATTTCTTTATTTCTTTATTTCTTTATTTCATTATTTATTTATTTCTTTATTTCTTTATTTATTTATTTCTTTATTTCTTTATTTCTTTATTTCTTTATTTCTTTATTTCTTTATTTCTTTATTTCTTTATTTCTTTATTTCTTTATTTCTTTATTTCTTTATTTCTTTATTTCTTTATTTCTTTATTTCTTTATTTCTTTATTTCTTTATTTCTTTATTTCTTTATTTCTTTATTTCTTTATTTCTTTATTTCTTTATTTCTTTATTTCTTTATTTCTTTATTTCTTTATTTCTTTATTTCTTTATTTCTTTATTTCTTTATTTCTTTATTTCTTTATTTCTTTATTTCTTTATTTCTTTATTTCTTTATTTCTTTATTTCTTTATTTCTTTATTTCTTTATTTCTTTATTTCTTTATTTCTTTATTTCTTTATTTCTTTATTTCTTTATTTCTTTATTTCTTTATTTCTTTATTTCTTTATTTCTTTATTTCTTTATTTCTTTATTTCTTTATTTCTTTATTTCTTTATTTCTTTATTTCTTTATTTCTTTATTTCTTTATTTCTTTATTTCTTTATTTCTTTATTTCTTTATTTCTTTATTTCTTTATTTCTTTATTTCTTTATTTCTTTATTTCTTTATTTCTTTATTTCTTTATTTCTTTATTTCTTTATTTCTTTATTTCTTTATTTCTTTATTTCTTTATTTCTTTATTTCTTTATTTCTTTATTTCTTTATTTCTTTATTTCTTTATTTCTATATTTTTTTATTTCTTTATTTCTTTATTTCTTTATTTCTTTATTTCTTTATTTCTTTATTTCTTTCCCAGGCTATTATTTACCGGATACTTCATTCCCAGACCTAAGGTTATGAACCATATATTCAAAATATTATCAAAATGAAATTCTTTATCTATGCAAGTCTTTCCCGAGATTTCTTCGGACAATTCTATACCGAATAATTCATTCTCTCATTCCCAGACCCATTTCCAGATCAATCTTTCCCAGACAATTCTTTCCCGGGTAATTGTTACCCAAACAATTCTTCCTCTAGATATTTCTTGCCCAAATTACTTCATGGTAAATGCTGTGATCATGGTCACCTAAAGTTATGAACCATATATTTAAAATATTATCAAAATAAAATTCTTTTTCTAGGCAAGTCTTTCCCGAGACAATTTTTCTCCCGACAATTCTATACCGGATAATTCTGTCTCAGACAATTCTTTCCTGGGCTATTATTTCCCGTATAATTACTTCCCAGATCAATCGTTCCCGGATAATTATTTTCCAACAATTCTTCCTCTAGACAATTCTTTCCCAAATTACACACCTCATGTCCATGTTTTGCTTCATGGTAAGTGCTGTGATCATGCTCACCTAAAGTTATGAACCATATATTCAATTTATTATCAAAATAAAATTCTTTGTCTATGCAAGTCGTCGCCGAGACAATTTTTCTCAGAAAATTCTTTCCCAGGCTATTATTTCCCGTATAATTACTTCCCTGATAATTCTTTCCCGGATAATACTTTCCCGGATAATACTTTTCCGAACAATTCTTTCCCACCCAATTCATTCTCCAGACAGTTCTTTTCCAAAATACACACCTCATGTCCATGTTGTATCAACTCTCTGATGAGTGCAGTGTGCATCATAAAATGGCTCTTCCCTGGAAATGCATAGACGGCCAATATTTTGGAACTCTCGACATTAGGTGCATTGCCAGCAATTAGGCACACTATTAGTGCGACAAGCAGCGTTTTAAAATGCTATAAAGTAAATAAAATAACAATAAAAATTTTAAATAATTTGCATAATAAATTGTTTCAAGTCAACGTCAGACAGATTTATTAAGTTTTACAAAAAACACTAAATTTAACAATTAAGTTTTGCTATTTCAGGTTTCACAGTTATTAAAATATGTGCATGTTTTTGGGTAACGTAACTGTGATTATTATTTTGTTTGTATTTGCTATATAATTTATGTTCAAATAAATATGGCACGACATGCAAATTTATCTCAAGTAGTTATTACGATAATGCTGACAAATTGGTTTGAAATATAGGTTTAGACATTTTATTTAATTACGTTGCTAAACTTTGATGTTTAATCTACGTAATTCAAATTGTCAACTTAAGTGTTTTAGACATTATACTGGAATTTATTATTAGAATATTTTAAGAATTATTACTATTTATTTAAGTGTGACACTCCTTAGATTTTATCTCTTTACTTATATTGCGTTTGTTTCGATTTTGAGACCGTATCGATAGTTAAGAAATCGATTAGTGTGATGGATAATTATAATCCAATGAAATAATATTAATAATATGTATTAAAATAGACGTTTCCGTGAATCGATTTTGTTGATTTTCACACTCTGAACTACTTTTTGGCTAAACCAAATGGAGACAAAATTTCATCGCATTCGAACTAGTACTTTTCAAGTTATCGTGTATACAGACAGACATATAGACTTTTCAAATCGTCGACCGTTCAGTTTGAATTTAACTTATACCGCATATTCGTAGGGTATACAAATAAATACTTTAAATGTTTGACTAAAGGGGGTTTTCAAGTGTACCATTTCAAATATACATATATCCTCTATATATAATGAATATGCAATTTAATATTCTAATTATGCCTTTGCACAATGAACCTATAAACAATTTTTCAAAACTTGACTTTTAAATTTTACCTTTACTTAGAATTTCTAATATTTATTTAAGCTCAATTAACAGCTTCTTCCACGCGAATACAACTTGACGATTTCACACACAAATAGTTTTGTTTAATTAAAAACACAACATGTCTTGAATGTGGAAACGAACAAAATTTACGTTCAATTAATTTTAATAAGTTTTGCTCAGGTCTTTCTGGAGTTTATGCATCGTTCTTACACTAAGAAAATAAAACATTAAAATAAAACTTGAAGCACAAAACTATTGTGAAACAAGAATTAAATAAAATTGCTTTAAATTTAATTAAAACAATCGTTCCTAGATAATTGGCAATCTCGAAAATTTTCATGTTACACTTTCGAATTATTTACATGATTTCAATTTTCTCTCGATTACCATTTATGATTTTATAATGTAACTGGTTCGGTCACGATTTCTGTTTTTGTATTAATAATATTGACGCATCTTCGTAGACAATTTCAAGTCAAGATTAAAATTAAAATATACTTTTTTTGACAACTTTTACAGAAAATAAAACTTCGAAAAGCTGATTTTAATTTGAAAGCCAATTTTAAATAATTTATGAATATGCACCATTATTTCTTGAATCCATATTTTAAATTTGTTGAATAATTTCTTACACACACAAGAATATAAAAACCAACTTCCCAGTATGCCATTCGTTTCAATACCATTACGAGATTAACCCGAGTGGAAATTGGTTAAGGTTAGCCTTATTTTGCATCCGTCCCTGATCAGAATACGATAAGGCATCCCTACCAAAGGCCACCTGAAATGATACTGATCAGGGTCGACTATGGTAATCCTAATTTCAGATCCACGTAAGGCAACCTGATCCAACCTTCATAAAAATACTGATATAAAGTTTACTTGACGAAAAATACTTTATTGGATATCCCTAGTAGAAATTTCGGTAGGGCCATGGTCATGAAGTGATCATGTCATTATTTGAGATGGTCTGGATATGACGAGGCCCATAATGTCCTTGTAACGCAGTGTCCTGATCATGTACTGACCTTAGGCCATGATCATGTACTGATCGGGCAATTCCCCATTTTATTATTTACCCGACAATTGCCTTGTCAGAGCCCGAGCTTAATATGGTTTCTCTCATTAAATCTCGATCATTGACTGATGTCATTTCGTTATGAGGAACAAATAATGTAGCTATGATCAAGAACATTGACTATTTAGATAATGCAAACCCTGGTATGGTAAGCATGATAAGGGCATGTAAAGGCAATAATCATATTTTCTCTAATAGGACTTACCCAACGAAAACCCGATCATTTCCCAATGGCGCATCGGGCAAATTTCTACTAGGGATTGAGTTAATATAATATAATCGATATTTTATTAAAAACCTTTTGTAATAAAATAGGGTAGCAAAATTATTCGAATAAAATATTCTAATGCCTGGTGTTCACTCAATTTGTGTCATTTTTTTGTTACATTGTAATTGCGAAGCAGAAACTGTCCAAAATTAAAATGTTCATTATCCAGTTCAAACGAAATCAAAATGCCAAATCAATGCGAACATGAAACTGACACAATATCTTAAAACGTTGACTTTTTGTCATTGCAAAAGTTATAGTTTGTTCACAAAACGGTATTTTGTTTGAAAGGTCTCAAATTTGGTAAAATCAGTATAAAAAGAATTTAAATATATATCGAATTATATAAGGCTAAGATCAGGAAGCCTGGTCAGGCAACCTGATCAGGACAGCAACTGATCGAATAGCGTCACGTGTTGAATCAGGCACTAATCAAAACCCCTGATCATTGCCTGACTTGAAATCAGGCTGCCTGAGCAGACAATGATCGCATCCTGAACTAAATTTCCACTCGGGTATGCGAGTAGATGGAGAATTCACACGATATAGGACACATTTTCATAGAGATATCAAGCGTCAAATTGGACCCACATGGTATGTAGATATCGGTGATTTCGGTAGAAATATTGAAGAAAAAAAACCCAGTCTGCAAAGAAAAAATAATCGACGTAAATATAGCAACTGGTATTAATTGCATTCATTAATCACTGCAGCAATTAAATTCACTAATTTAATGAAAACATTTGATATTCTTTGTTAAATCAGCAATTCCGTTTGCTAATATGAATATTTGTACGTCAATGTGGACACTCGGACACAATAAAAAAAATTTCGAAAAACGATTAAAAATTGGATTTTAGTTTCTTTTATGGTTGATTTTTTTATTATTTGATGTTTTTTATTAAAGAAATTTCGGTTTTCGCTTCATACCTGATTTTTTCTTGTTTAATAAAAAATGTTTTAAAAAATTTCGTTGAAATTCAATATTTTGTATCCTGATAAAGTTTAGCACGTGAATCAATATTGTTCAATATTAATAAATTTGATATCATTTGAAAGGTATTAAATTGATCTTTCTAATGGTTTACTTATTTTTAAAATATTTAATACAAACATAATACGAAATTTTGTGTATAAATATATCGGTTACTATTCCGATTTAAAACAAAAAACGCAAAACTTTTAAATTAAATTCTTGCACTTTATATTCTTTAAACATTTTAAATTTAAATGGATCTTTTTAAAATATTTATTTTATTTTAACTGTGTAAAAACTAAACAAAAATATAAAATTCTTTCCACAACACTTTATTTGATTTACCATTATTGAAAATTTCACTACTTTGGGCAATCCAACAAAAAACAAAATAATTTTTCTTATTAATTTTAACTAAATTAAACTATTTTATTTTATTTTATTTTATGTGTGGCAATAGTGCGTTGTTGCCGTTCACAACCCGCGACAATACTAAAGTTCCATCCATGCCGATAGTATAATCAAACCAACAACCATGGCTTTGAAAACTATTTTCAAGTGGCTCTCAATAAGATTACGTGCTATATTCATTTTTTGTTTGTTTGTTGTTGTCTAGCTATATTTTTAATTTTGATATGTTTTTTGTTTTGCTTAATCAAAAACTGCCAATCATTTGGGTAACAACAACTGTAATAGGTAGCATCATATTAATATTTGTTGTTACTACAGCTGGTAAATGTGCCAACGGAAACTTTTTTTGCAAGATTATAAAAGATTTGTTCGTTGCCTAAACCCAATGGTTTTAACTAGAGATGAGCATGTGAGTGAGTTTTGACTCATGTTTACTCTCGTTTCTAGGCACTCAAAATTACTCACGGGCTTCTTTTGTGCTACTCACACTCACTCACTCACCCATACTCACTCACTCACTCACTCACACTCAGACTCAGAATCACACTCATTCACTTACGCTCACACTCACTCACTCACTCACTCATATTCACTCACACTCACGTGAGTAAAATAACATTCAATCACTTCCACGTGTGATTACGCGTAAAATCACGTTTTTAAATTCTGCGAAACATTCGGATAAATCACGAAAAATAGAATCACTCACGGGCTTTTTTTTCTACTCACACTCACCCACAAATACGAGAGTAAAGTAAGTTCCAATCACAATCACATTTTTAAATTCTGCGAAATATTCGACTCACTCACTCACTCAAAAAGGATACTCACACACAGTCACTCATGTGCTTTTTTTGTTATACTCACACTTACTCACAATAACGTGAGTAAATTAAGATTTATTCATGTTAATGCGTGAATCACGCTACAAATCTGCTCACTTACACATCTCTAGTTTGAACTACTTTATATAAATTCGCGTATTAACGGGTTTTTCAATAAGAGCGCTACAAAAGTTTTTTTTCAAGGGTTTTTCAACAGGGACGCTACAAAAGTAGAGCGACAGGGACAGCAAACGACGCCATATTTCTTGCCGCTCTTTTAACATTTCTCTTCAGTAAGGTTTGCCATTTTATGATGGAAAGATATACGAGCCAACAATGAGTCGAAATTATTAAAATTTACTACCGAAATTCGAATTCGTATATCTTTCCATCATGAAATGGCAAACCTTACTGAAGAGAAATGTCAAAAGAGCGACAAGAAATATGGCGTCGTTTGCTGTCCCTGTCGCTCTACTTTTGTAGCGTCACTGTTGAACAACCCTGTACTTTAATAGCCGGTTTGGCCGATTAGATTTACTTTTATATATTATATACTCAAATCTGTGTATATCATTCATATCATTCACAGCGCGTGTTATTTAATTTGTATTTGTTAAAAGTCTGTTGGGCGCCGTTGACAGCAATATTTTGTTTTATTAAGACAATGTGATACATGTTAGTGCTGCCAACTAGTTGGAAATATGCTGTTAAATATTTGAAACATAATAGTGGTTGGAATATTTGAAACATAATAGTGGTTGGAATATAACTATGTAGTATGCTATGCTTTTAAATGAAGACTAAACTATTACCTCTATACCTGAGATAGAAAAAAATCCTGGATTGAACTCATCTGTTAATTAGGACAACATTGCCATAAAATATAACCGAGTGAGAATTTAGTTCAGGATAACAAGAATAACTGTTCAGAAAATCCTGAATCAGATTGGGATCTGTAATACAATTTCCTAACTGCATATGGACGAAACTCGATATTATTAACAAAAATTTTCGACAAATAGTGTTAGAATACCTGTCCAAGTTCGCTATGATATTTATCGTCAGCTGTCATCGTTAGGTATCTACCGAAAATTGTCGATACGATAGTGTTGAACATTTTTTGATTGTTTATTTATCGTTAGAAATCACCAATCGCACGCGACAATTGTCTGTAGATACCTAACGATGACAGCTGATGATAAATATCATAGATAAATAAAAAACCTTCTAACGACATTTGTCGCTAATTTTGTCTGTAGATAGCGATAACGAATATTATTGTTATTGAGTTACGGAATCGCTTTACAGGTATTTCAATGTATTTTCGCCATGCAAAGTATATCGACAAATAACGACAAATAGGATATACCTAGTATGCCATTCTTTTTGATATCGTTACAAAGAAGGAGAATTCACACGATAGCGGACACTTTCTCGTAGCGATATCGACCATCAAATTGAACATACGTGGCAGGTAAACACATAATCAAATGATCAAGACTTTATTGATTGTTTAAATATCGGAACTTGTCAAAAATATTGAATGAACGAGCAATTTCAAAAAAAAAAAAAATAAATAAAATCGTTAAATCTACGAGATCGAAGTTATTCGAGAAAATTTCGAGGCATTGTGGGTCTGCATTATATAACAAACTGGGTTCATGATAGGTAGAACGATAGATTTTAATACGTTTTGTCGGAGTTTTCTCGATACGAGAAAATTTTTCGGATTCAGAACGATATCGAAGAAAAAAATATTGAAAATATGAGTCAATGTGATAAATGTTTATCGTAACTTGTCAAAGAGCCCAGTCTACCATTCCATTCAATATCTCTTCGAGACTGTTTCGAGATGTCGGGGAATTCATTCGATTTCAGTTACGATTCTCGTATCTATATCATACTACAATTCGTTCTAAAATGTACGCAGATATCGTAACGAAATAATAAAGTTTTCTCCTAACGAATGTTATTACTAAATCGAACCGATAGAGAGCCTCAATTCGTATAAAACTCCACGAACAAATCGAATCCATACAACGTGACGAAGATTTCTGAACGATATAGTATGTTTTAACGCTTTATCGTTCAGAAATTTCCGAATATTTGGGGATACAATTTCGTTTACCAGATACCTTAGTAGAAATTTTGGTAGGGTTATGGTCATGAAGTGATCATGTCATTATTTGGGATGATCGGGATATGACGATGCCCATAATGCCCTTGTAACGCAGTGTCCTGATCATGTATTGACCTCAGGCCATGATCATGTACTGATCGGGCAATTCCCCATTTTAATATTTACCTGACAATTGCCTTGCCTGAGCTCGAGCATAATTGGGTTTCTCTCATTAATCTCGATCATTGACTGATGCTAATTTCGTTATGAGGAACAAGTAATGTAGCTATGATCGGGAACATTGACTGTTTAGATAATGTAAACCCTGCTATGGTAAGCATGATAAGGGCAAGCAAGGGCAATGATCATATTTTCTCAAATAGGGCTTACCCAACGAAAAACCGATCATTTCCCGATGGCGCATCGGGTAAATTTCTACTAGGGTATAGACAATGGAAATTCAAAACTTAAAAAATAAACATCTTTAAAATGCATTTAAGAAAATTCATTACAAACGTTGTATAAAATGTATGTAACACTTTATTCAACAAAGTAACATTTTTATTTTTTATTTCAAAGTACTATTTTTTATTAATTCAAGGTACTTGTGATAAGATAGTTAAGACAAACCGAAGTGATACTATTTTTATATTTATCTAATAATCTGTTTTAATAAATAATTAATTTTATGATAGAAACAATATATTTCCGAAAATTACGGTGGGTTTAAATTTATATTGGATTTTTATAAAATCGAGGTCTTTGTGATAATTTATCTACCTTAACACAAAAACCTCGATTTTATACAAATTCAATGAACCAGAATATTTGTTATTCTGGGCATTAAACATGTATTAAATGGAACTAGTAAATATGTATTATATACAATTTAGATTTGGTAAATATACCTAAATATAAAACGTGCATTTGCAATATTAATGCAAATTAAAACTTTAACGAATTGAAATGGTACTAGATAAGACTTAATGTTTGACATATTAAATTATTTGCTCAAGTGTGAAAAGTACTGTGAGACAATTAGGCAATATATTTTCCAATTTACCATAAACAAATGTTTTAGGTTTTTATAAACATAATTTTTTTTCGATTCATTCGATTTTATTAAAAGGGAGTATTTTAATCCACCGAATAACCATTTCGATTTGGTTTTTATACCCTATAATATAGGCCTAAGGCCCTATTAAGTTACAATGTACTGTGTGACCATTAATTTATAATGAGGCAATCTATTTTCCAATTTACCATAAAAATATGTCTTGGGTTTTTACAAACTTTATTTTTTCTCGATAATTCGATTTGATTTAAAGGAAGTATTTTAATCCACCGAATAACGATTTCGATTTTGAATATAGGGTATAAAAACCTAAGGACCTATATTAAGAGTTTGGTCTTCCATTTGTAACACCCAGAAGGAGGCGTATATTGTATGGACAATTATATTCATGATCAGCATAATCTACACAGTTGTAATGTTGTCCGTATGTTTGTGAAAATCATGATTTCAGGAAAAATAGTAGAGCCGCGGTAGCTCAGTCTTTAGTGCGTTGGACTGCGAGCCGAAAGGTCCCCGGTTCAAGCCTGGACTGGGGCTAACAACATCTTTTCATAGAAACATTTTTCTATACCGCGCTACCTCTCGTAAGTAAATGGCTACGAGAGAAAAACCATTGCCTATGAAAAGCTCTTATCCGCCGTTCGGATTCGGCAATAAACTGTAGGTCCCACCACTTTGAGTCCAAATATAACACGCACAGCTCAAAATGGTGAGAGAGCTCGGCCTAAGTTATACAAGGTTATACAACAAACACAAATTAACCGACTAATAGTAATAATAATATATTCTACTATGATAATTTAAAAAACATTCCTTCGATATCGTGCGAGTAGATGGAGAATTCACATCATATAGGTTCCGTTCTCGTAACTATATCTTGCGTCAAATTGGAGTTTTATCGGTTCAACACATTTTTTGAAATCGGATCTACTTCGAAAAATAGTGCCATTTCGATGTGATAAATGTTTAAATACTATTTCGACGCCTCTTACGAAAACCAACACGTTTCCATTTGCGTACGAAAATGTTTCATTAAAACAAGCATAAGTTTATTTGATTCACGAAAAGAAGCATTCAATTATTTTAGTCACGAGAAGTATCTCATTCTCATTTTCTCCACGAACAGAAGCATAACTGTATCTTTCCCATGAATAGAAGCTCATTTATATTTTATCTACGACAAAGGCGCATTTTTAATTTCACCACGAATAAAAGCATATATGTATTTTTGAGACAGTTATACCAATATACATTTTTGTGGTTAAGAAATCATAAAATGTTGATGTTGGAGGTGATAGTATTTTATGACCAAAAATTGTTGATTTTTTATTGATGACGTGGTTTCATTTTTTGATGAAACTGTTCCAATAAATAATATATTTACATCCAGGTGCGTCACTGGATTTTTTTTTGGATGAAACTGTTCCAATAGGCGATTTGTTCAGAACCTACTTGTGGCATTGGACATTTTTTGGAAAAAATTGTTCCTTTAGGATTTGATCAGAAACCACTTGTAACATTGTAATTTTGCCTAAGTTTGCTTTTGTGCACAAACAGTCCACTGGGTTAACTTTCTTGAAGAAACATATGTGCTTTTATTCTTGGCGTAATGATAGATGAGCTTTTTTTCGTAGATAAATGTAAAAGTGTTTCTTTTCGTGGCGAAAATAGAGTTATACTTCGTTTCGTGGCTATAAAACGTACATGCTTCATTTCTTGGTTATAATAAAAATGTGATTGTTTTCGTGGAGTTACTGAACTTGTGCTTCTTTTCTTAGTTAAGAAAAACGTTCTTTTTCGTAAGCAAATTGAAACGTGTTGGTTTTCGTAAGAGGCGTCTGTTTATTGTACAAAAATTTGAATGTACGAAAATGTATATAAATTAAAATCGATAAAGCTAAGAGATCGACTTCTTTTATCGAAGTTAGTTCGAGAAAGCTGCTAGAGATAGGGGCATGATGGCACGTACACGCACGTCGATATGTGACACGCACGAGAAGCACGGGATTTAAAAATACAAAGAGAAACACGGAAAAATACGACAAAACACGGAAAACATGACAAAACACGAAAAAAACAACCGAAAAACATGAAAAAGCAGGCGAAACGTGAACAATAATACCGGAACCGTTTAGATTTTTCGACCGGGAATCATTATTAAAAATGTGTGTTGAAATCGGAACCACTATTTTAAAAATCTCGAAACCAAAACCGCAACCGGTATTATAGTCCGTGTCAGGGAACGCAAAGAACCGGAATCGAAACCATTATTAAAAAATGTATGGGACCGGAATCGAAACCCATTTAATTTCGATTTGGTTAAAACCGGAATCGGAACCGGAACCACAATTTTAAAAATCTTCGAAACCTAACCGTAACCGATATTCCAAATGGTTTTAGTCCCTGTAATAAATAATTCAAAAATTAAGTTTGATACTGTTTTATTCTCTTAAATCTATAAGTAAAACTAAAAAAACAATTTTTTAAGGAAAGGTTTTAATTTCTGAAACAGGAAGTAAGGTTTTTTAAAATTGGGGTAGAAACTATAAAAAAATCTTGAATGGGCGCGAGTTTGGAGACACGGACACGCACGGAGATTTGCACTCACAAACACTGATTTTCGGGCGTGACTCGAAAAAGCACGGCAAGTGCCCATCTCTAGTTGCTGTGAAAAACCTAACAAAAATCTCAAAGAAATAAAACAAGTTCTTTTATTTTTTTTGCATTTTAATAATGAAGTAATATTTATTGTTCGTTTTGTATTTCAGAAGAAGAAAGTATTTTAGTTGCGATTAAGTTTAGATTTAAATGTAAGTTTTAGTTTAAATTTAGTTAATTTATAAAAAAATCACAATAATCATTAGTTAGGTTGGTTAGTTATTATCGATAATATTACATAATGTGTTACATAGTATTGCTATACATAAATATGTATGAAGTATGATTGTATGATATATATATGTATGAAGTACGATTAAGTGTATTGCATTAAAATTATTATTGTTTATTTAAGTACTTAGAAGCTACATATGTTGCTACGAATAGATACAAATATTCAAAAACCTAAATAACAAACGTTGCACATTTTATGGACACACATTTGTGACAAAAATATCATCAAAAATAAAAAAAAACAATTTTTTAAAAATCTAAAACAAAGTTAAGTCATCGTGTTAGGGCTAAATGCAAAAATTATATATATAAAAAACACTATATGTACTAATTATTCGAGCTCTTCGAGAGATGATTACAAATATTTCGATATGTAATGTTTCTGTATTAAACGTCCCGATTTCATCTTGAGTATACAAAACTTTATTAACTGCTAATCATTGAAGTTGGAATTCTGTGGCGAGACTCGTGGATATAGCTGAAAAGTTAAAACACAAATTAATTATAAATTCTAAGGTCATCATCGTTCAACGTACTCCCAACAGATTGCGTGGCACGTAGCCCTCCTCGTTGTGTTCGTTCTTTGCCCACCACCATTCGCTCTCGGCATCGTCACCCTTGCGGAGAATGACCAGGCGCTCGTTGACATTGAAGGTTAGCTCATCGCTATTCTGTGCCTCGTACGAGAATACAGCGTACACTTCACCGGCATGAAGTATACCAAGTTTTTCTTGAATACCTAAGAATTAACAAAAAATTAAAAATAAAGAACGGCGTTTCTGAGTTTAGGGTACTTACTGTATAGATACTCGGAGCAGCCATCGAAACCCTCTTCGTCCTCTTCACATTTCTCCGCGGGCGTCTCGTGATCCGACAGCGTAGAGGCAAAGAGACAGGCACCATTCTCCACCAGAAATTTGACCATCGACAGGTTATTGCAACTGGCCGCGCAGTGCAGTGGAGTCCAGCCATCTGAGTCTTGCGCATTGACATCACAGCCAAATTCGACGAGGAATCTGAAATCGAGCATACAGGAATTTGAGAATAGTGGAAATTTCCAGTACGGCAAGTCAAAATCAAGACTGTGGCATTCATATTCAGGGTGCGTCGAAAGAAGAGCATTTAAGAAATGAATTCTTAAGAATTTAAGAAAAGCATTAAAGAAGAACCCCAGAATTATAACAAGTATTCTTAGGTTTTTTAAGCATATACGACATAATATGTTCGGTATAGCTAAATCTCAAGTATGCCAATCTAAAAACTGTGGACATAATTCCAAATTCTCTCTTTCTACTGCAAACTTCTTGAATTCTATCCGATATCGTGAACTTCTTTTAAAACTTACTTGACGATATCAATGTGTCCCGCACATATGGCATTGTGTAACGCCGTAATACCCTCATCATTGGCGGCACTCGGATTCGGTACCTGCTGCGCCGTCTTCTTGACCAACTCCAGTTCTCCCTCCAAGCTAGCGTCGAGCAATAGTGCCAAGGGATCGAAGCTAACACGCCGTGTCAGTTTCGGTTTACTGCCGGGCAGGCAAGAACCATTCGCGTTTTGACGCTGCTGCTGCATACGTCGCTTAAGACTATCGCCCGATTTCTCCGACGAAGAGCATTCCATTTTGTCCGTTTCATCGACACTGGAAATAACACTGTTTGGTGAGTTATTTGCATTCGGTGAATATTGTGCCAGATCTGTGTCTTCTTTAGGCATAGGCACGCCTGCACTCGTAGACTCCGTTTCGGGAAATAAGAAAGCCGAGGCAGATGGCAGCTCTATTTTGCGTGCCAGCTGCTGTGGCGGCTTCATGCTGGACGTGGTCGACTTGAGACGTGGTTGCTCCGACATTGGCTGTTTGCGTATGGTAAGTGGTTTTGCTTTAATCGGCAGATTATCGTTAATGTTAAGCATCTGCAGACCCAGCGTTGATTGCGCTTCATTGTTGCTGTTGCCGCTGTTATTGACAGCCGCATTGGCTTTCTTTGCGGGCAGAGCGTTTGTTGGTGGATTGCTCGACTCACTGCCGGTCGCTGCTTCCGTTGGCGACAATTTGCTCGGTTTCGGTGGCAATGCCGGTCGATCGAGATTGGCCGCTATAGCAGCCGCTGCAGCAGCAACACTACCGATAGATGTAACCGTGGATGTCACCACATTCGGCGCCACACGATTAACCTTTGGGCTGTAGGGTATCATCTTCGGTATGGCGCTCGATACCGATGGAGTGGGTGCCACGCTACTGGTGGGCTTGCGTGGCGGCACCGCCAGATTGCCCGAGGGCAACTGTTGTAGCGGCTTCGAGGGACGTGCGAGCGCACTTTCGCCAACATTGGTAACTCCGGTCGAGATACCTGTGGCCAGCGATTTGTTGGCGGTGCCCAACGGCATGCTGTGTACTGTAAGTTGTTGTGTGTTATTGCGTTCCAAGAGTGTTTCGCTGGTTACAGCAACATCGAGTTGCTTCTCGTCTTCTTTATTGTCGATTGCTGTGGCGGGCGGTGACATAGCTGTTACGGTTGCATTGGAGCGACTCAACTTGCTGCTCATGGCTGGTGCTTGCGTATTGACCATAATGCTCTTCGGTATCTTGCTGCCCTGCAAGGCATGATTTCCGCCGATACTGGCGCTGATGCTCATGGGTGCTTCTGTTTGTTGCTTAGCTTCGCGCATCAGATCACGTTTCTTGGGACCGACTTCAGCATAGATATGTTGCGCTTCTTCCGCAGGCGCTTCCTTTTGCTGTTGCTGCTGCTGCTGTTCCGCGACCTTTGTGGTCGTTGCTATCACTGCGGTTAGCATCTTCTTGGCCAGCTTGGACTCGTCGCTCTCGCCGCCACCGCTGAAAAAGTTCTGGGATGTGCTGTTTGTGTGGTGCGTCAGATTGAGCTTGACGTGCGTCAGATCCTGTATCAGCTGGTTTTGCTGATTTGTGTTTGCCGTGGCGGCAGCATGTTTCAGCAGATTGTTGCTCGCGCCCAGATAGGCAGCGGTCGAGGTAATGCTCGACTTTTGCGGCGTGTGTATGTACGGTTCCACAGCGGCAACATTGCCGCGCGGTATGTTGCGATGCTGTTCGCGCGCCAGATTACTAGAGAATTTAGAAGCTTGTTGCTGCATGTTCGCCGATTGTTGTTGCTGCGTATGCGCATTGGCTTGTTGTTGCTTTTGCAGCAATTGTTGCTTGAGCGCGGCAACACCATGTTTGGTGAGGTTGCTTTGATATGCAGTGGAGGTTGTTATATCCGTGGGATATGTGGGAGATGGATGTTGTTGTTGCTGTTGTTGTTGCTGTTGTGGGTGCTTCTGTGGCTGTTGTTGCTGCTGCTGTTGCTGATGTTGTTGTTGTTGCTGCTGCTGTTGATGCTGCTGGTTTTGTAACAATTGTTGCTGCAATTGTAGTTGCTGATTTTGATTCTGTGCTTGTTGCGTCGTTTGGATATTGGCTGCTTTTTTGCGCTGCAAGCGTGTCTGTAGTTCGTAGATGCGCTGATCCACAGAACGCAACTCCGCCTGTCGTTGTTGCAGCGCTTCACGTTGCAGATGCAGACGCGCATCCTGCTGCAGCGTCAATTGATTGCGGTACTAAACGAGGTGAATATTGGTTGGTTACTCTTAAAATTTCCTAAGAATAATTAACTCACCATCAATTCTCGTCTCAATTTTTCCAATTCTCGCGATGCCTGTGGCGGCAACTGTTGCTGTGTCGTTCCATTGGCACCGCCAATGAGATTCAGCGGACAGCGACGATCGCGTCTTAGATCTTCCAGTTGTCGTGTGAGCGCCTCAACTTTGGCCACCGCCAAACTAAGTTCCTTTTCTTTTTCGCTAAATAGCGCTCGAATGGAATCGAGATCGTTACCTGGAAAAATGACAATATTGAATTATGTAGAACTAGGGAATTAATAATCCAATACATATATCAATTTGAGGTTATTTGATTTATACTTTTCTGATAATTTTGAAAACAGAAGTCAAATTAAGGAATGTTTAACGAAAGAATTCGATAGAGCATGCATATCAAATGGATTAAAACCGTTTCTTGAGTAGCCCATATATCATCTTCGGGTACCTTAACTATACAGAGTCAGAAGAGTATTTAGTGCTACATAAGCTTAGATTTATCTGAATATTTCATCAGGGAGATAGAGTCAGAAGGCTACTCGACGGAACTGATCATTTAAAGAGTAGTAAGTGCTACAAAAGCTTAGATTTATTGGAATATTTCATCAGGGAAATAGAGTCAGAAGGCTACTCGACGAAACGGATCACTTAAAGAGTAGTATGTGCAACAAAAACTCAATTTTATCAGAATTAGTTATCAGAGGGTTAGCCTCAAAAAGTTACACGACGGAACGGATCATTTTAAGAGTATTTAGTGCTACATAAGCTCTGATTTAACAGACTGTATGATCAGGGAGATATAGTCAGAAGACTACTCGACGAAACGTATCATTTAAAGAGTATTTAGTGCTACATAAGCTCAGATTTATCAGAATATATCATCAGGGAGACAGATTCAGAAGGCTTCTCAAGAAACGTATCATTTAAAGAGTGTTTAGTGCTATATAAGCTTAGATTTATCAAAATATATCATCAGGGAGATAGAGTCCGAAGGCTACTCGACGAAACGGATCATTTAAAGAGTATTAAGTGCTACATAAGCTCAATTTAGATAGCTCAGTTTAGACAGATTTCGAAGGATACTCGACGAAAGGGATTATTTGAAGAGTAGTAAGTGCAACAGAAACTCATTTTTATCCGAATATGTTGTCAGAGAGTTAGAGTCAAAAAGATACTTGAAGGAATGGATCGTTTAAAGAGTACTTAGTACATAAGTACTACATAACTTAGTACATAAGTACTACATAACCTCTGATTTAACAGAATATATCATCAGGGAGATAGAGTCAGAAGTTTACTCGACGAAACGGATCATTTAAAGAGTACTTAGTTCTAAAAAGGCTCGATTTTACCGGAATATAAGGCCAGATAGATAGATTCAGAATGATACTCGACGAAACGGATTATTTAAAGAGTAGAAAGTGCAACAAAAATTCAATTTTATCCGAATATATCGTCACATTTTACTGTGTTCTTATAAGATAATTGTGTGTATCCGGATTTCATTGGAGGTTCAAAAACGCATATAATAGAAACTGTTTCTGACCTGATTCAATAGTGTCATTCTTTGTGTACTTTATATTCGAATGAGACATACCGTAATGTACGAAGCATTTACTATGTATAACATTAAGAAAAGGACATTTTTCTCCATTCGAAGGTAATACTGTTCAATATCAGTTTCACCCGTTGAGACTTGAATGTGGTTTCAGCGATTTTTATTCTTCAACAATACTATTGCACTTGGCATTCTAACTAAAGTATGCACCTACCAAATGAATGAAAAATGAATGGAATGAAACCAAAATAGGAACTATTGAATTTATAGCCATTCTTCTATTTCCACATAAAATACCTAAGAGCGGATATAGTGCTCAGCATTTTTTCGAGTCTTGTACGAAGAATAAAAACCGACTAACAACTATGACACTTGGGATTTGGCACTGGCAAAATATGCCGTCTGTGATTATGTTGGACAAGAATTGCAATAGCTGAACTATGAGCTCTGACACTTTGAGGGTGAACATGAAAATGAATGATGATAGTGCAGACACACACTATGTAGCTCAAGAAATTCAATGGAGTTGATTAAATTTTCAAAAGGTTTCACTGCATTTGTTACAAGGTCCTTGTTGACTTCAACTGCTGGGTCACAAGGATGAAGACATAACACCCCATTTTCAACTCAAACACTACCTCCAGCACACGTTGGTGTCAAAATATAAATGTGTGTGTCTGAGTGTGTCAGTGTTTGTGTTAAGAGGAAGCGCAGCGAAAATCCAATCATCAACTCATACGTTATGCTTTTCCCACACCCTCATAAGAAGCTCACATGCCGAGCAGCAGCAGCAGCAGCAGTCAATGGCAAAGTTGTAAAGCATGTGCGACTCCTTTTGGAATTGCGTAATAATAAAAGCCACTACCACCAACAGTGTACTATCCTTGAGGATTCAAGCATATCGATCAAATAATAACTAATGATAAATGAAATAAAATAAAAGTGTAGGAGAAACCGACGACGACGAGGACAACGACGACATCGAATGGAATGGAATGGAATGACAGAGAATAGAAATGTGTTTGGCGCTGACATTTGAAATGTGCAGTGACTGTGGCTGTTTAAGAAGTGGGAGGACACTGAGTAGAAGTCTAAGGATGAGGTTGAGAAAAAGCTACTTAAGAGTAAGCAATAGAAGAAGGAGGAGGAGATGTTGGTTGTGTAGGAGTTGTACC
This sequence comes from Dryomyza anilis, assembly GCA_951804985.1. Taxonomy (NCBI): domain Eukaryota; kingdom Metazoa; phylum Arthropoda; class Insecta; order Diptera; family Dryomyzidae; genus Dryomyza; species Dryomyza anilis. Next base: position 18,809,942 of record OX638133.1, on the reverse strand, counting down.
GATTGACGACGGTGGACGTTAGCCAACCTTGATAAGCGCTCGATATATATGTCGTCGCATGCCAGCGCATGACATGGCCTGGAATGTCAAGGATCTGCTGGTAGGGAAGACGGCAAAGCAACTGCAATGCTACCCGCATCAATGTCAATGAGAACGCAAATAATAAATCCCAAAGAAATGATGACATTGCTGTTGATGATGGCTTCTGTTTTAATCGGCACACATGCGGAAATAGTGATGTGCGCAAAGTGTCTGTGTGAGCATTATAGAGATTTGGATATTAATAGTTAATCCTTTGAATTATCAGCTAAATCTGAACAATAATTGTTGCAGTATATTTTGACATAGCATTTTGTGTATCTTTAATTTTGAAATTTGAGACCATCTATAAAGAGTAGCTAATAATTTAAAATCTATTAGCACGAAATATCATTTTGCAGAGAATGTGTTACCCGGCAATTCAGTGCTGAGACAAATCTTTTCTAACACTATTCTTATCTGGCATATATTGAAAACTATTGCGTCTTATTTTGGGAGTGTTAGAAGGTTTATGATATTGAAATTATTTTTTAAATCATACCCAGTCTGCCATATCTCGGAGACCTTCGATACCTCAAAGCTTTCTCGAATAGCTTAGATAAAAAAGTTCGATATCGTTGCTTTCTCGATTCTATTTTTTGAAAATTTTCGTACATTCAAATTCTTTGACAAGATACGATATTTAAACATTTATCAAAGCGATATCGCAATATTTTTCAAAGCAATCTCGAACTTTCATCGTTTTTTTTCGATATCGTTGCGATATCGAGAAAACTCCGACGTTCCGATATCTACCTACCATCTAGGTCCAATTTGACGCTCGATATCGTTACGAAAACGGGTCCGATATCGTGTGATTTCTCCATCTACTCGCAATGATGCCATTCGTATCGATATCGTTTCGAGATCATTGCGAGTAGATGGAGAAATCACACGATATCGGACTCGTTTTCGTAACGATATCGAGCGTAATGCATATTGATAAATTCTTCCGCGTAATATCTTTCTCTGAATATACATCACTGACATATATTCCTTGCATAATTCCTGCACAAGACAAATTCATTGCCAATTCTTCTTCCCCGACAAGTAGTAAGAAGGACTCCCTTTTTTTTTTGGTAGAATTTGCAGACTTATGAGATCATTTTTTAAATCAAAAAAACGTTAATAATTTCATGTAATATTTTCTATTTGGATGGTATCACTTAAAAAGATTTTCAGATTTGGCTATTTCAAAGACAACATAATGTTTGGAACTTACTATTAGTTTAAAGTCATTATTAGAAATACTTTTAAACTCGCATCTTTATATTTTATATAATTCTAAAAATATTGGTTGATGACGACATGATTGTCGGTGCTATTTACGAGCATTGGAAGTACATTCAAGTTAATCAATACTTTAGAACTTTCACGAGAATTCACGAGAATTAAATTCGCGACAATTAGTTATAAGCGTAGGACGGGGAAGCTCTGAAGAACCTAGACCGGGACTATCTCATGTTGGGAAGAACAGTTCAATACAGCATCCTAACGTCAGAGTGAGAGTCTTTCTCAAGAGAATGATTTTTCTTATTCTCGATGATTTGCCATTGTATTTGATGACGACATCAATGTCGTGATATTTACGAGCATTGGGAGTACTTTGAAATCAATCAATACTTTAGAACTTTCACGAGAATTCACGAGAATTAGTTATAAGCGTAGGACGGGGAAGCTCTAAAGAACCTAGACCGGGACTATCTCATATTGGGAAATACAGTTCAATACAATTTAAACAATGATTTTTCTTATTTTCGATGATTTGCATTGTTTGCCGAGAGATCGAGTCGTATTGTAGGACATTTCCGAATTTATTTTTGCTGACACGGGGGTTCGAACCCGAGAACTTTCGGATCGTATAACGACTTTCTAAACAACTGTGCCAACGACGCTGATGAATGTCGGGAAGTAATATTCGTTTAAACTCAATATGAGTAATACTTGAACTCACGAGTTTCTATTTCAAGGAAGAGATTTAAGAGATTTAGGTACGAGTTTAAAATCAATAAGAAATTCGTGGTATGTAGAGCGGGGTAGCTAAGAAAAACCTATGCCGAGACTATCTCATGTTGGGACCTACAGTTCAATGCCGCATCCAAAAGTCGGAGTGAGAGTCTTTGTCAATACAAAGATTTTATTATTCTCGATGATTTGCCATTGTCTATCCGAAGGTCGAGAGTCGTATTGTTAAACATTTTGATTAGTGCGGGAGTTTGAAGTCGAGACGTTTCGGCTCGTATAACTCCTGCGCCCACTGCTGATTAGCGAGTAGTAGGATTCGTTTAAAATCAATATGAGTAACACTTGAACTGACGATTTCATTTTGGAATGAAGGGATTTAAGAGAATTAAGTGGAAGTTAGTTTAAAATCAAAATGAGATTCGGTGTATGTGAGAAGAGATTTGTCTCGCACGTTCATTCCAAAACGACAACGTACGACCTTAAAAGAAATCTCTGCTCGTGTGCCCCTAGTGAGAGGCCTTTCAGGTAGGCTTCCGACGTCACCTCCCCCTAACACGTCCACTTCAACGACTGTTTAAATATTCCATAGACACAACTGTTTGTTGAAAGATCGAGTCATATTCTTGTACATTTTCCATTTTGTTTTTGTTGGCTCGAACCCGAGACCTTTCGGCTCGTATAACGATGTCCTAAACAACTGCGCGAACGATGCTACTGAATTTCGAGAAGTACTATTCCTTTAAACTCAATATGAGCAACACTTGAACTAACGATTTTTTATTTCAAGGAAAAGATTTAAGAGAATTAGGTAGAAGTTGTTTTAAAATCAATTGGAAATTCGTTGTATGTAGAGTGGAGTAGCACTGAAAAACCTATGCCGAGACTATCTCATATTGGGACCTACAGTTCAATATCGCATCCTAACGTCGGAGTGAGAAAGATTTATTAGAGCATCAAATAATCTCGCACGTTCATTCCAAAAACGACATGGTGCGACCTCAAAAGAAATCTCAGCTCGTGTGCATCCCTAGTGAGAGGCCTTTCAGGCAGGCTTCCGGCGGGGTACCTCCCCCAAACACGTCCACTTCAACGACTGTTTAAATATTCCATAAACACAACTGTAGGCAAATAAAAATTGCAAAAACAATTTAAGTTGGCATGTTGACTTTTGGAGTGTCCCAGCAACATGCAGCAAACACAGCCACTACATGTGGATGTTGCAAGTGTGCTAAGCAGCAATTCGAGCAGGAGCAGAAACATGGAAAATGCGGCAAAGGAAGGTATGTGGCAAAAGGAAGGATTCGCGTCGTTGGAAATGCCAAAGGACGGTTGGGATGGTAGGCGGTATCGTGATGGTTTTTGCTGCATTCAAGCACCTTATTTTTGCCAAGTAGCCGTAAATTACGGCCTAGTACTCACTCAGCGTAACATTATAAGTCTTCTGCAAATCCACTTGACCTCTCAGCGCACGCAAACGCCGCAGCTTAGACTCCTGCGCCTCGACACGCTCGCGTAGCCGTCGCAGGCGTTCGCCCTCGGCGTTGGCCACCGCATTGCGTACCTCTTGTGACTTGAGAAAACGCAGCCGTTGCTCCTTGGTCGCGAGCAGCTGGTGTTGCGAGTCGATTTGTTGCTGTTGTCGCAGTGCCATCGCCCTTAATTCGGCTGACGTCAGCCTGCCAGGCACCTGTCAGGAGGGGGAAGAAATGAAAAACAAAACATAAATTACTTCAATTACAACCATTACAGTAATAACAAAATTATTATATCTAAAAAATAGAATAAAAATAAGACACACACACAAAAGATATAAAAATTTACAAAATTGCTAAATCGCATGAAAATTTTGTATAATTTATGCGCGTGATAAAAATATGATTTATGGGGGGAAAACAAATCAAATTAGCTAATCGCAGCTAAATTAGCTGGGCTGCTTTGCCTGAAAGCAATTTGCGGATGTTTCGGATAATTCCACATGCTGGATTGAATGTGGCCACATAAAATTGTGCCAAACATGGCTTTTCTCATATACAAAAAAACAAGACATAAATTATTAAAAATATTCATGAACTGAAAGTGATTTGATAAAAGTCACAAATAAAAACACCTATAATAAGAATTTGAAAACATAAATAACAAATCTTTTATATATTAAATTTGTACAAGCGATTGTTCTTTACTCATGGCCATAATTTAAAAAAAATAATACTTAATTCAAAATAAATTAATTGATGGACATTTTTTTTCGAATTAAATAAAAAAATTGAAAAAAAATTTGTTTGTAAAAAAATTATTTTCGAAAAAAAAAATTATGTTCGAAATTTAAATAAAAAAATTTAAATTTAAATTTGAAAACAAAATTTGTTTGTAAAAAAATTATTTTCGAAAAAAAAATTATGTTCGAAATTTATTTCGAAAAAAAATATGTTTTTCGAATAAATAAAATTTGTCCTAAAAAAATTATTTTGGAAATTTTTTTTGCGAAAAATAAAATTTATCCGAAATAAAATGTTTTTTATTCAAACGGTTTTTTTTTCAATTTCTTTTTTTTTTTAAAGTATTAATTAGAAATAAATATATATAACTGAGAAATGATAAGTGTGGCAAACAATAAACAAAATGTAAATATTTTAATTGAAATTTAGTTTGATGAACAGCATTCTTTAATATGATTTACGTATATTTTGTACTTTTTCAGTCATTCATCATATTGATGTTTTTTGGTTATCAATATTATGAATTGTTCTTCAATACAATGAAAAATGGTTTGAAGATCAAAATTCATCAATAATGATTCAAGTTATAATACGATTATTTCAGAAACTTATATTTAGCACAATGATTTTTGCAATATACAGGGTTGTTCAACGCTATTAAAAGTAGAGCGACAGAGACAGCAAACGACGCCATATTTCTTGCCGCTCTTTTGACATTTCTCTTCAGTAAGGTTTGCCATTTTATGATAAAAAGATATACGAATTCGAATTTCGGTAGTAAATTTTAATAATTTCGACTCGTTATTGGCTGGTATATCTTTCCATCATGAAATGACAAACCTTACTGAAGAGAAATGTCAAAAGAGCGGCAAGAAATATGGCGTCGTTTGCTGTCCCTATCGCTCTACTTTTGTAGCGTCCCTGTTGAAAAACCCTTGAAAAAAAAAACTTTTGTAGCGCTCTTATTGAAAAACCCGTTACTATAAAATATACTATATACTATAAAATATACTATATACTATAAAATGTACTATATACTATAAAATATACTATATACTATAAAACATATTATATACTATAAAATATACTATATACTATAAAACATATTATATACTATAAAATATACTATATACTATAAAATATACTATATACTATAAAATATACTATATACTATAAAATATACTATATACTATAAAATATACTATATACTATAAAATATACTATATACTATAAAATATACTATATACTATAAAATATACTATATACAATAAAATATACTATATACTATAAAATATACTATATACTATAAAATATACCATATACTATAAAATATACTATATACTATAAAATATACTATATACTATAAAATATACTATATACTATAAAATATACTATATACTATAAAATATACTATATACTATAAAATATAATATATACTATAAAATATACTATATACTATAAAATATACTATATACTATAAAATATACTATATACTATAAAATATACTATATACTATAAAATATACTATATACTATAAAATATATAAAAGTATATCAATTTAAATAATCGTTTTGTAAATAAAATTTGTTCAAAGTTTTCTCAAAATGTCATTTATGATTTCAGAATCCTCATATATTTTTGTTTTAATATGTATTTTCTAAAAATTTTTTTCTATTTAATAAAATTTTCTTGGAATTTATTGGTCTATCAATAAATTCTCCTTGGAAAATACAAATGATGATTGCATATAACAGAGTGAAACCAAGAAATTCGTGAAGGGGCGAATAATAGTGTTAATAAATTCGGGATTGTTGATACCATATTTGTAATCTGTTTTGTTCTATGGTTATCTGGGTTGCTCGCAATTAGCAGTCAAATTTTGTCAATAAAAGTGTTTATAAAGTGGATATCTTGTTTCAAAACCCAACATTTTTGACAACCCTAAGGAAAAATAATCTTTAATTAGAGAATTTGATTCAGTTTATAATTCTTCAATTGAAGACCAGTTCAGTGATATGTCCAAAGGTCTGTATAAGGTGTTAATTCACCCCTTTCTATGATAACGCCACGTTAAAGCTACCGCATGGTTTCATAATAAAGGCACAACCTTTATATATTGCGATTTTATACAGTAGATCACCAAAAGTTTTTATATTTATTTTCCAGTTAAACATTTGTCATACTTTGGGCCGTTTTCAACATCTTCGATTAAGCACTAACTGCCACTTTAACTGAGAGTTACCAATAGAATATATGGAATTGATACACTTAACTGGACAATGTGAACACGGGCCTTAAGGATAGTTTTAAAGGTATATTTACCAACGATATCGTCTACTTTATATTTGGTTGAATATCGTATATCTTTAATTTTTGATTAATATATAAACTGAAATGTTGAGTACGTTCATTTTGAGAATTATAATTTGGACAGTAGTAAAATTTTCTAGGCCTTGCCAACAAGAGAATGGGATTTTTTACAGAAAATCTAATGATGCCATTAGATTAACTGAATATCATACGTAATTTTTCTGTATTTTTGACAACTCTGTAGCTCCTAAACTTAGTGTTTTCGCAATTTCAAAGTCCATAATGTTTGAATGCCCAAAAAACCATTTTGTCATTACTAAAACTAAACTACTTCTAACACTACTTCTACGGAATAAGGTCCACCCGGTTTTGTGACTATGGAATGCTAACAGTAATGAGTCAAACTATTTTCTAAGATCTGCTGTGAGTAGTTCTTGGAGAAATGAACATTCAAGTCCTGCAAAAATGTTCATTTCCTATAAATAAAGGAAATCATATAGTCAGGAAGGGATTCGACCGCGAGTTAGCATAGCTTCTTACGTTTGAATTTTACTACTGGGTTGTATATGAAAAATAGTTTATAATAATAATAGTTTGGCACTACTTTGCATAAATAATGTTTTACTCTCGTAGGATTGCCATTGACTGTCGATAGATAGCGATAGGTATAGATAAATATTTTCTAAGAAAAGATATTGTTAGCCCCTGCCCATATTTGGCAACGCACTAACCTCCGAGCTAACAACGCTACATGAAAACGAGTTGGGAAAGTTAGGTCACATGGGACGGACTTTTATAGTCGGTCGGGGGGCCCGACTATGGAATACCCTACACTCTTGGTGGATATATTAGTGGTATAATTTGGTGGGATAATTTTTAAATATTTATGAATAAAATTTCTACTACAAAAATCGGTAAATAATGAAAAAATTCAAATGTGGGCGGATCACGCCCATTTTTGGAACATATATTTTTAGGCGAATTCTAACAATACGTTTTAAATTTCATAAATATATATGAAACACTTTTCGAATTATTGGTTCCTAAAGAGTTCGATAAAAGGGACTTGTATGAGAGGTGGGCGTGTCCGTTGACCGATTTGGCTCATATTCATATGCAGAACCATTTTTTGGCTAAAGCATATTGAAACCAAATTTCATTGCATTCTGATTTGTATTTCTCAAGTTATCTTGTAGACGGACAGACACACACACAGACAGACAGACAGACAGACAGACAGACAGACAGACGGACAGACGGACAGACGGACAGACGGACAGACGGACATGGCTAAACGGACTCGGGTAGTGATGCTGATCAAGAATATATATACTTTTCCATACCGGATACGCCTCCTAAGGGGCGTTACAATATACGCACAAATTTACCCTGTACCTCATAGGTGTAGGGTATAATGCACAAAATTAATATACCCTGTACCTCATACACACATAAAATTGGTCAATAGGATAATTATTGTTTTTATAGTATACAAAAAATAAATATTTTCATATAAACACAAAAACAATTTAATAGTATTTTGTAGTATTTTGTAGTATTTAATGGTATTTACTTATTAAAATAATAATTTATTCTATTGACTAATTTTAATAAGAAAAAACTATTGATTTTATAGTATATTTTGCTGAGTGTATTTTAGAGCAAAATTCACTTTAAAATTGCATAGCTACTTCTAAATGAAAAGCTTTCACTTAAAAATTGTGCACTTTCAATTGAAATAAGTGAAAGTTTGAAGTATTTGTTTTAATTAACAAAAACAAAACAAATAAAAAAATGTACATGACGGACGGCATGAATTAATTGAAATATGCATATTTGAGCATAAACAAATAGTGTTGTAATTTTATTAAAAAATAAAAAAAAAAACAAAAAATAAAAAAATTTTAACAATCGAAGCTTACTTAATTGCTATAGTTTGATTTGCTGAGGTGTGCTGACAAAAAAGGTGGCAACATTGATGTTGACTTTTGTCGGTGATTGTGTGGTGTTGTTGTTTTTGTGGTATTTATTGTGTTTGTGTGTTTGTTGTAAGGTGTTTGTTGTATTATAAAGGTGCTGGTAGATTTGTGTGTTTTTGTTGTAGTTGCAGTTGTTGTTTTTTATGTGGTTGTTGTTGTTCTTGTTGTTGCTGTTCTAACTGCTGTCATGTCACACTTACATTTAGCTTTGGTTCTGCTGTCACCACGGTGCCGCTGCTGCTGCTGCCGGCACGCCGCTGCTGCATGGGCGGCAGCATGTGAGGCGGCATTTTCGGCAGATTTCCAGAAACTGGGCGACAGACACAAGTCAACATTTTTCACACACAACACACACACGGAATTTAATAAGGTTTTTTAAACGATTTTCTTACTTTTTTTATTAAAGTTTTTTGTGTTTTTTTTTTTACTTTGCTCTGTACTTTGCTCTTGTGTTATTTAAATTTTTATTGTCGTTGTTGTTATTTTCTGTTTTTCTTGGCTTATTTTATTTTGCCAAATTGAATAAAGTTTTTCAATTACTTTGCGTACCGGGAACCACTTGCGGTATGAATGCTGTTTGTGGTGTTGCTGCTGCTCTTGGTGTTGCTGTTGCTGCTACTGCTGTGCGTGACACAAATCGTTGCCATTGACAACAGCCAATGAGCCATAACAAGTGTAAGCAACAACAGCAATGTGTGGCTGTTATTATTGTTGTTGTTGTCAGTAGCAACAAGCCGTATTGATTTTAGCCCTTTGCGGTCATGTGGCAGGACATGTCAGGACACTAATACAGAGACAGACAGCGACCTAAACAAATGGATAATCGTACAAATAGGCAAACAAACAGACAGACAGACAGTCAGTCAGTCCAAGGCACACACAAACACATCGTCGCACATTAGTCGCACAAAATGGCTCAAGTTCAAAAGGTCCTTGGAGACTCCTTTGCTGCTAATTATCATGCATTATAACTGCTGTTTGGCTTTTTTTTTGTTTTATTTTGCGCTAAAGCAATAAAGCAGCTGAAAAGAACGCGCAAAACAAAAAAAAAACTCTTTAAAAAAAAACTCTTTAAAAAAAAACAAACATCCTTTTGTCATTTGCAACGTCGTTCGTTGTAGGTGTTGCCGACTCGACTAGGCCAAGTTGGACCCTGCGAATTATATGCTCTGGTGTAGGCCATGAACGTGCGTGTGTGCTAATGGCTTTTTGATGTACAGGGTGCTCAACGGTGCGCATACATTAGACCCAGGGCACGAGTTACGAGTTACGAGTCATTAGAGCAAATTCCATACCATTCAGCCTGACAGCGCGCACGTCCGTCAAAAAGGTGGAATTTACGCTGTAATTGACTTTCATGTGCTGCCATTTATGTGCTGGCAGAAGAATAAAACTTAAAATCACACACAGAAAAATATGATTCATTATATATGTAATGGCAGGTGGGTACCTATTTCTGTAGTGCTATAATGCAGTGTTGATCTGGTCTTTGCATTAATAATGGAGCGACTGGCTTGAAATTGCATTTTTCTTTTAAAATGCTGCCCCTTTCAATGGTCACCATTGTTGCAGCAATTGTTATTCAAGGACTTTCGAGAATTAATGTGCAAAATAAATATATTTAATGACTTTCTTTCTCTATTTTTTTGTAAACGAATAGTTTTAAACTAATTAAAGGGTTTTTTAACAGGGACGCTACAAAAGTAGAGCGACAGGGACAGCAAACGACGCCATATTTCTTGCCGCTCTTTTGACATTTCTCTTCAGTAAGATTTGCCATTTCATGATGGAAAGATATACGAATTCGAATTTCGGTAGTAAATTTTAATAATTTAGACGCGTTGTTGGCTCGTATATCTTTTCATCATGAAATGGCAAACCTTACTGAAGAGAAATGTCAAAAGAGCGGCAAGAAATATGGCGTCGTTTGCTGTCCCTGTCGCTCTATTTTTGTAGCGTCCCTGTTGAAAAACCCTCGAAAAAAACTTTTGTAGCACTCTTATTGAAAAACCCTTTACATAAACTAAGATTAGTGCAACCAGACAATTCTTCTTTGTCCGCAAAATTAAAGTGCCGCACATAGCATATTAATTTATTGTCCAAGCTAATTATTCGATTCTCTTAACTGCTAAAGCGGTTCTCATAGCTACAACTGAAAAGGTTTTGATTTAGACCAAGAGGAGAATACCAATTTTAACGATTTTGAGGCAATCATATATGTGATTTCTAGGCACTTAGATTTATTAATCAGACCTGATATAGATTAAATGAGTTAAACCACATCAAAAATTATAAACTCTAAAACATACTCTAAAAAAGTAATGTTTATAAAATACTTGTGAAAAGCTATCGGTAACTTCTGTTAAATACATAGTGGTTGCCAGAAATATTTATTGTTAGTCGTAAATAATTATGTCTTATTGCAAACAATTACACAATTCTTGTGTTTAAACAAAATAGTACATAATTACTTAAAATCATTTAAAATGTTTCCCACGAACAAGAATTATTACTCCCAAACACTCATTTGTTACCAGTAAATAACACTGTGCGCGCAAATATTCGACAAATATGTTCGACACCAGAAATGAAAGTTACATATTGTTATGGAGTTGGACATTCTAAGAACAATGGCGTTTTCAGTTTTTCCCCCACACGTCCAGTTTCAAGTATATTTGACCAAAACGAAAATCAACGTTTTTGATGATTCTATTGGTTGGTAAGCGTTGATTATAATGTCAGACTTATCTTTATTTTATTCAAAACATGCATAAGAGAACACAAATTATATGTACATATCAATTTTTTAAATTCCATTAACAGAACCTGATATATGAAGCAAAAAGTACTCATTTTTAGGTTAAAAATAGACCAATTTTTGAGCATTTGTTACTCAGTTCCCAGTTGTACACCATTCTTGTGATTTACATTATAAGTTGGCAAATCTCAAATATTTCAATCATGTTTTATTCAAAAAAATTGTAAACGTCAAAATTGGGCATACGAATTAAAGAAAGTGAAAAGTTTTTGAAAATAAAATAAAAATTATTAAACATAATAAATTCGTAGAAATATTATTAATTGGTTTATTTTCGGCAGTCGCTCGTTTACGTGACTTTTCGAATAATCTACCTTTGAATTCTGCATTATTCGACATGTCGCCTAAATAAAAAAAAAACCTTTTGCTTTGACTGAATTTGGCGAACACTACAAATATTTACCGGGCACACTTCAAATATTTGTGGGAAACAATTTGCACATTTGTAGGAAACACTACTGATCATTTGTGCGAAACTCTTCGATTATTTCATACAAATGATCTTGCAAACACTTTAGTGTTTGTGATTTTTTGTGTGCATTAGCACATTGTACTGAACCCTGCAAACTATTTATCGATAATTTTTAAATCGATATAATTATGAATAATTAAGAATATGAAACTCAATTTATTTTGAAAAAGAATTGTGTATTTTCAAAAAGAAAAAAATTTCAAATAATCAAAAAAAATATTTTGAAAAAAATATTTTTTTTTGATTTAAAAAAAAAAAATATATATTATTTTATTTCAAAAAACTTTTTTTTGAGAAAAATATATTTCTTCTGATATACATTTTTTTCGATTTTTTTTTAGGAAAAAATGTTTTTTTTGAAAAATAATTTATTTTTCGAACATATATTTTTAAATTTTTTTTTTGTGCAATTTTTAAAAATTCTTTTGAAGGTTCTATTACATCCCAGCAGGAAATGTCCCCAATGATTCTTCAACGATTCCCCTATGTCAGGTCAGAAACATCGATGACCGATAGCATTTTCGCCCTGCAAAGCATTGATGACATCTTCATACAAATGTCCACTGATTCCTGCGTGATATAGCATTAACGATGTCATGCACGTCATTCATCAATGAAGTCACAAATGATTGTCATACATATGTATTTATTTTTTTTTTTTTTTGGAAAAAAAAGTTTTTATATTATTTATTTATCAATTTATATTTTTTAATTTATATTATATTTTTATTTATCTTATTTTATTTCTTATTTCAATTTTATTATTTACTTATATTCTCGGTTGGAATGTGTGTACTTGCTAATGTCAATAACGTACTTCAATAACGCCCATCATCTATCATAATTACTACTGCTTATTATTTTGGTTTTAAATAAATTGGTCCCTCAATTTGTGCTTATGAATTATATGGCAGGGTGACATCGAACGCAAATTTTCAGTTTTACGTGTAAATGCTGCCCCTAGACGTATGTTGTATACATTTCACATTGCATTTCACAAAATGCTGCATATCTTTGGGGGCATGTGAAGTGAATGATAATTTTCATTTCAGCAATGACAGATTTTCACAATGTCATTGATATATGTATATATGACATATGGTGTATGACGTCTTTAATGCAATGACATTTATGAAATCGTTGTAGACATAGTCATCAATGACAACTTTTCTAATGTCCTCGATTCATCGTTGATGAACTTGTCGTCAATGAGGCTATTTCCTCCTGGGATAGATTGGTTCGTGATCTAACTTTTTGCATTAACAGAATAAAATGTATAAGTCTTTTAATTGATTTTTGGGCGATTATATGAAACAGCTCAATTCTGTGGTAAAATTATTATGTGTACCTTTTTTTTAAACATGCAAATAATTTGTTATTTCTATATTACTTTATGATTATTGACAACATAAACAATATACAATACTACATTCAGAATATAAAATGCAATGAAATTGCAATTTCCCACATTACCCAATTTCCCACTTTACCACAGGTATTTCTACTTTTTTTCCATTTCTGCAGAATCTGGAACAAAACAATATTAAAAACAAACTTTTTTACTCACACAAGTACTAAACCGAATTACTAAAATTTTAAATTACAATTTTAATAAAAAATTTCAAAACTTAATTCTTCTGTGTTTGTTTTTCTTACTGATAACAAACAAAAAATAAAACATTTTTAAACCGGTATTTGTAGAACGGTTTATTATATATTTTTGAGAAAGTGTTTGGCTACAGATTCGGTTTAAAAATGAAACAGTTTCAGATATCGCTAACGATTTCAATCTATGACTGTGAATTAATTAAAACGATTTTAATTGGTATACAATTCATCAAATTCATGAACAAAAATACAAAATAATCCCCAGACAAAAAATATGCAAGGAAACTGGTATTATAGTAGTAGTTTTGAGGAAAATTCACAGGAATATGGTAGGAAATACACATTGCATAGCAGGCATTTTGAATTTTTGAAAATATGCAGGCTCCCTATAGCAGCATTTACGCCACAAACTGTTATGTTCAAGCCTACACATAGCAGGCAAAAGTATTTTTCTGTAAGTTTTGGTTTTGAAGTTTTGAAAGGTATCTTTATAGCTAGAATATGGAAGGGAAAGGTAGCCTGCGAGTAGCAGGCAAACACATTGTATAGGAATTTCTGTTTTGAAATTTTTAAAGCTTGATCAACAAGTTGTCGACAGAAAATTTTGTTTATAAAAAGTTTTTGTTTTGAAGTTTTAAATGATTGATCAACAAGTTGTCGACTGAAATTTTTGTTTACAAATATCAATTTTTCCTTCAAAATTTTTCAGTATTGAAAATTTTTGTCATTTGTAAACATCGGTGTTTACTTTCGTCGGTTTGCAACGCGAATTGTTTTAATTAAAACTTGAAAATGTGTCGTATTGACGTGGATTTGCGTATTGCAGAAGATTATTGCTGATATTAACATAATCATCAAAAGTGCACAGCAAATAGTTTTAACCGTCATGACGCCCGAAACAAAAACTTCTTGCTGTACAAAAACAAACACATGTTGTTTTTAATACACACGTGTTTTGTTATTGCTTTCTGGCAATCACTTTTTCGGCAAAATTGCAAACACAATAACAAACAATTCGGAGTTCCTTCAGAAAACATATGCGAATCCAGCAATAGAGAATCGAAGCGTTTGAGTTTTTCGCGAAAATTTAACAAACAAAATTCGTCGGTGTTACTGTACATTAAGAAGTTTTTGGTACTGTGGGATGGATGGGAACTGATGAATTATGTTATATGTTTATGCTTCCTACCATTTTGCTTACACCTGTTTGGCTACCATACCCTTCCTATGCCTGTCAGTTACCTACCAATTTTGTTTTCATGGAAACTAGCAGCTTTTGTCCATCCTTTGCCTACCTCAAAGCTTCATATAAAATGTGATTTCAATGCGTACAGGTAGCTTGTTTGCCTGCGTGTTTCGAACCACTTGCCTGCTTAAAATTTTGTCTGGGCATGATGAACGGTTTAATGAACAGTACAATATTATGAACTTATTCATTTATGTTGTTTTTCTTTTTTCTTTCAGTATATTTTCAAAATTAGAAATTTCTAGAAACTAATTAATGGCATTAGCACATTATTAAAAACCTCCACACAAACTGAAAATATTCATATTTTATAGTAAAATTAACAAAATAAAATAGATTCTCTTAAATAATTTTTTCGTATTTTAACTCTCACTTCATTATCATTTCTACAGCCTTTCTCATTAAACATAAAACATGAAAAATGTATGTCTTTGCTATTATGATCATTAATAAAAAAAAAGAAAAAAACGAAATTTAGAACTACCTAATATTTTTACACAGCCATTTATAAAGTCATTTGCCAAATACGAGTTCTGATGCAGTCAACCGTTGACATTATTAAAAAATTTAACAATTCTACAGTAGACGGAATTTTAAGAATAGTTAATTTTTGAGCAGAAGAAGAAGAAGAATATGAAGAAACAGAAGAAGACAAATAAATGATTAACAAGTCTTGGCTTTGTTGGCACACTTTGTGTTTTCTTAGTTGGCTTTTCTTTAATTAATTCTCTTATTTGCACTAAAGTCCATTGTATTGTATACTCTCACTATCATTTACTCACTCCCCCTCTCTCTCTCACACTTGCACTATGTGACTGAGGAATTAATATGTAATTTACTCTTGTATTAGGTATTCTCTCTCTCTGTCTCTCTGTCTACCGTCTTGTAATTATTCCTATAGCAATTGTAGCACACTTTACTGCTTCATCAAACAGTAGGTTTATATGGTGTGGAAATCTATTGAGAAAGTGCCACACAAAGGCTCTCATTATAATTATTATTTGATTTTCTGAGTTGTGAGTAACGTCGCTTCATAATAGAAAAGTGATAGTAATGACAACTAGTTCGGTCTAGTGCTATTGTGAATTAAAGTCTTTGTGCAGAAAAGGAATTTGAAATTTGAAATTTTGCTGCATTTAAGAAGCAGAAAATTAGGTTTAGGGGAGTAGTATAATTGAGAAGCTCTTTATATTTAAGCATTTTATATTTAAGTGGATAGCACATTTTGGAAAAGAGCTCCTCAATTAGTCACCGAAAAATCTACCGCCAGACAATTCTTCTCCGAAACATTTCTTCTCCGAGCCAATTATTGTCAGAAATAATTCTCCTCTGAGGCAATTCTTGGCAGAGACAATTCTTCCCAAGATGATTACTCCCCCAAACAATTCTATGTACCCATGAAAGTTATTACCCGAGACAAGAACAAAAACAAGAACAAAATATATGAATACGAATATTTTGAAATACCTAAAATTGCGAATTTCCAGAAAAAGTGGGTCATTTTGACCCAATTTGTGCAGAAGGGTTCAACAATAATTCCATAGACAATTATTCTTCGAGACAAATCTTCACTGGACAAGTTGTTCCCTGAGATATTTCTATGAAAAAGCTCTTCCGTAGATGATTCTTCTTTGACACCATTAATGCCCGGTAAATTCTTCACCCGACAGTTAATATTTTTCTGACTTTTCTTATCTGGATAATTCACTTCACAGTCTTGTGTTCTCCGATACAATATTCTACCTGCCAATGCTATTATACGTCCGATAGTTATTACCCCAGAGAATTCCACATGATAGTTAATTCCACAGACTTTTCATCTCTGAATAATTCACACTCCAGACTTGTCGTCTTCTCTTCTAGGTAATCCCTATTCCTTCAGGTAGTTCCTGCCGAAGCAATTTTACTCCGTACAGTTTCTACGAGAATTATTGTTCCCGACATGATTTTTTTAGAGACAATTCTTCTTTGACATAATTCGTTATCGTTAATACTTATTCTCTTAGACAATACTGCCATAGACAATTATTCTACGAGACAATTATTCACTTGACAAGTTATTTCCCAAGATAATTCTACGAAAAAGATTCTTCTTTGACACTATTAATCGCCGGGGTAAATTCTTATTCAAACAATTTATTTCTCTAATTTTTCTTCCCTGGATAATTCACTCAACAGACTTTTCTACTAGGTTTTTCCTCCTGAAACAATTCTACCCCGTACAGTTAATTCCTGTGTGAAATTTACGAAAATAATTATTCCCGAAATGATTATTCTATGAGACAATTGAGGAGCTCATTTCCAAAACGTGCTATCTATTTAAATGCCTTTATTTTATAAATATGATTATTTAAAAAACCCGAATATACAACACGAGATTACGAAAATATTCGGAGTGGAAAACTCTTTTGTTGTCATTCGATTCTACTATTGAGTAAGAGTAATTCATGAAACCTAGCTTCGTTTCACATAGCATGTTTTGGAAATGATTCTTCTTCCTTTTAATTTCTTATTGGAATAATTATTCCCCTAGACGGTTCATCCATAGGCAATTCTTCTTCGAGACAAATCATCACTGGATATGTTATGACTCCGTGATAATTCGACGAACAAACTATTCTTAGACGATTCTTCCTCGTTCTTCAGTCGCACGATACGTTTGTGGAACAATCTCCCTGCGTCTGTTTTTCCCGACATTTTTGATATTGGCAAGTTCAAAACAAACATTCACCGACACTACTCCATCTTTCCACCCTCCATTTAACCTATCATCCCTTCTTACGATCAACACTGTGCATTGCATGAATAGGGGGCATCCCCTGAGCGTTGGTTAATTTGTAAAAAAAAAAAAAAAAGACTTGTCTTCTTCGATACAATCTTTTTCGAAGCCATTCCTATCGAGGCAATTCTACTATGAACAGTTATTCTCTGAGAGAATTCTAAAAAAATAATTATTCCAAAGATGATTCTTCTTTCGAAAGAATTCTTCTTCGGCTTAATTCTTTATTGAAATAATTATTCCTGTAGACAATTGTTCCAGAGACAATTCTTCTTTGAGACAAATCTTCACTGGACGGACATATTATTCTCCGAAATAAACCCCTTATTGAGACGATTTTTCCTCGATACTATTATTCCCCGGAGAAATCTGCACCCGACAATTCATTCCCCAGACTTTTCTTCGCTGGGCAATTCACCATGCGGATTTGTCTTCTCCAAAACAATCATCTCCGGACAATACATTCCCGAGACAATGCCAATTCATTCGTCGGGCAATACTGTCGATACTCCATAGACCATAATTCCCCAGATAACTCTTTCCTTCAAACATTGAGGAAGATCACACAAACTAAAAATAAGCGTTGATTTTATGAATTTTAAATAGATATAACATAAACTATAGTTCGCTTATTTTAATAAATAATTTACGTGTAAGACGGATCTGGAGAAGAAAGAATTATCTCGGGGAATAATTGTCTATAAAAAAATTACCTGGGAAATATTGTTTCAGAAAACAGAAAACAGACACAACAGAAAACAAAATAGAAAATTTTTTTGGTGAAGAAATGTTCAGGAATTGGCCCAAAGATGAATTGACCGTAAAATTATTGTCATGGTATAGAGTTGCCAACGAACAATTGTTCGGGATGAATTTACGAGGATGCATAGGAAGAAAAGAATTACTACAAATTGACAATAAAAATTGCTGAGTAATTTTAGTCCTTAGACCCGGTTTTATATAATTTCACATTATTTCATTACAATAAGGTTAAAATATCTTTCATTAATAAAACTTTAATTTCACAATAAAAAAATGCTTTTATTAAAAACATATTTTATTGTTTAGAAAACAAAACTGAATCGCACTCAAAATTACTATGAAATATTCGCCGCACGTGCGACTTTTCAATTACAAAACACAAAGTGCGTGTGCTGGAAAAAGGGTTAAAATTGTGTACAAAAGCTATAAACCAACCAACGAGCAAGCGGAGCTGTGTTTTGACACTTTGTGATTTTAATGCAATTTGTCAGTAATTCAATGAATACAGTCACTCCAACCTCTCCTCCGCCAACTTTGAACAATTGCTACACAACACAATTATGCAAAATTACATTGAGGCCTTCAAAAGTTGTATAAACAAATTATTGTCACACAATCTGTTGGGTCACACAGAACTCTCACATAAATTGCCAAAGGAATTCCATAGAATTTCCCAAGAATTGATGGGCTTTTTGGGCATACCCTGTTTCTATGAACACTTGATGCAAAAATAAATACAAAAATTAAATACTCAACACTCGGAACAGTACTTTCACAGTATTTGCAACTTCATTAATTATTGACGAAAACCAAAAGTTGTCGGTGGTAGGAGGACTTTACGGCATGTTACATGATGTTTAACAACAGCAATGAAGGCAAAAAGATAAACGGAGCGAAGGACAGACAGTCAGTCGGAAACATTGAGAGCTAAACAGAAAGACAACGAATTATATATATGGGGGGAGAGAAAGAGTCGAACAAAAAGTCAGTCAGCAAAACCGAACGACCAACAGTTCTACAGAAACAATAGAGGTACCGCACAGACGAAACGTGTTACAACTGAATGGGCGGAGGGGAGATTGCGTCGTTGGTCATTGGAATGGGGTGGCTCGTGTTCCAAGTGTTCATGGGGTTCCGAGTGTTCATGAGGTTCCGTTTGTTCAAGGGTTTCCGGTGAGGGTTTCATGGAGTTCCGAGTGCTCATGGGGTGCTTTCAAATATCCATTGAAATCCGGTGTAATACGGTTGCGAATGTTTATGAGGTAACGAGTATACGTGGGGGGGGCCTAAAAACTGTTTCAATTGTTTCCGTTGTATATGGCTATGGAGTCGGAGATAATTCCGTTGTACATGTTGCTAGGAATGTTTATAGCATAACAAGTGTTCCCGACTGTGGTTTGAAATGTTTGGATGCAGCCTGGCTTGCGAGGTGTTCATGCCATGCATACGGCTCAAGAGATTCGTGCTGTTAATTGGAGTTCTACGGAGCGTTGCTGTTGGTTGGTTGGACGGTTCGCATGTATCTGCAAGATACAGCGTCGCATGCGAAGCGCCACCGAGCACATCCAAAGAATTCTAATCTCGCAAATTGAACTCATTATAAAACGCTTTAGTGCTGCAACAGCAGCAGCAGCAGTTGACCTCAGGAGAGCGATGAGGTTGCCGATGAGGACGATAAGGACGACGCACGTTGCGTTATTGATTTAAATGTCAAACACACACTCAATTTGCAAACTCTGTAACTTTGCTGTGACTGTCTGACGAACTAACTGCCGCATAGATACTTTGTATCTGCAAGATACACGGACGCACACAGCTGTTGCACACTCACGACACTTGCGAAGACTATCAGATTCTCTGACGTTACGCTTTGCGTCGATGTTTTTCTTTTTTTACTTGTTTTCTTTGAAGAAATCAACAATTGCCTACATTTGATATGCTACTATGATACGCGATATGCGACGTCGAAACACAACAAACATTTGCGTTTTTTTTTTTGTTTTTGTTTGGTTCTATGCACTTCGCACTGTATCCGTGCGATACGCGATACTTTACGCAGTGTATCTAGTAGCGATACTTCGGATAGCAGTCTCTAAATTGACGCAACCATCGCGTGCGAAAGTCAAAATTCAACTGAAACCGATTGCCGCATGATGAGCACACGTTGCACGAATCACTTCGGCGGCGCTCGGTGTATCATTGTGTGACAGGGTTGCCAGCTCTGCGCAACTGCGTATTGTAATTGCTCTGTGCATTGCAATGAGTGGTGTTTCGATTGTTCCATCATCTGCCACCACCCCCCCTTCCAACTGACTATGATGTTGATTGTAATGATGACAGCCACTGACTTTGACTCCCTGCGGAGCATGATTTGCTGGGGCCACCAGCACCACATCATTTGGCGAAGTCAACATGCAACATTGTGGCTTTGGACCACTTGGTGGTCGCCTGTAGGGTTTCACTGCGGGCAATAACGAATGGGCAGCACCAAAAGATAGGCGGCGTCCGACGAACGACACCTATAGGCAGGCGGTACAAAATGACGACAGACGACAGGATGACATTCTATGTGACAAGCGAACGTCCTTCTCTCTACGGCCTTCGGTATTATTGACTCGAATGGACGGGACGTGAAAGTACAGAACATCAAGTAAATGTACTCTGAAATTATGCACAACATATGCGTAAATTAATCATGAATTAGTTTTGTTTGGCGAATAATCGCTTATTTACAAGACACGTACAGAAAACAATGTTTACCATAAACATTCCTCAATTGATATTAACATAATGTATGTTTTACGTTAGAGACACACTCTCGGATATTTAAGGGATTTGCGATTATACAAAATATTTCAGATTTCAGAATGCGTACCATAAACAGTTTTCAGTTAGTTTATCGTAGGCCTCTCCTACACAATTTCTGGTGCTTCTTTTCATAAGCCGTTCTTTTTTCATAATTTTCGAAGATATAGGGAAATTTTACAATATTCCGAGGTATATTTTAGGAATATTTCGGCCATATTTCCGGCAAACACACAGAAAAATGGAATATTTTGTGATGTGTATAGTACCCAGGACACAATTTTTGGCAGGGTCGAGGCAGTTAAGGAACATTTTTCGACATATTTCAAACAGACAATAGCGGAGTTTGTTTCAAAAGCTGTCTGTTTTCTGCCCATTCCCAAAATATGGCGTGAATCTGCCATTAAAATCCCTCAAATGTTACAACGTGAATATACTTCACAAGCTTCCCATTTAGCTGTGCGTTTGCCGGAAATATGCCCGAAATATTCCTGAAAAATTCCAGAAATTTTGTCTCGGGACCCGAAAATGTTTCTGAAGTACCTTGACCCTGCCAAAATTTTGGTCTGGGGCTATAGGTTGTAAAATTATGTGGAATTTTAATGTCAGATTCACGGAATATTTTGGAAAGTCTGCCTTGTAATATAAACTCTGCAATTGTCTGCTTGAAATCTTTCGAAAAAAACGCTTCTAAAATGCCTCGACCCTGCCAACTTTTTTTTTTATAGATGCTTCCTTTAATACCAGAACTTGTTTCAAAATGACATAGGAAGATTCTGGAACTTTCGAGACTATGAACTATGCTGTTTATATTATCCTATTTTACACATTTAAGATATGGAATACAATTCTAAATTTTTGCTTGATTTGTGATCAAGCGAAATAGGTTGAATCTATAGATCTTGCAATATAATGATAAAAAAATGGTTTTACAGATGGAGTCTTTGTATTATAGAAGTTAAGAAATAATGTCGTTCGTTTAGTAATTCGTAGCTTTATAACTTCAAATGATATAGGAAGATTCTGGAATATTCTAGATGTACGACTGGAAAATTTAAGTAATGCAAACAGTGGGACTTGAAAAGTTCATATGGAAATTTACCTCGATGTGCTGTGGTTATCACTTTAGCTGCACAGAATATCATGCTGAGAGAACTGGACATTTTTCTTCTTTGCATTGCTGATAAAAATTTTAATTTTCCAAATCAAAATTATGAAATCTCGGATTGTATGATTTTCAGAGTGCTCTACGTCTCAGCTGCAACCCTGGCGATCATGCTGAGGTAGTGAAAAATCTGGAACTTGCTAGAATTGCTGTTGCGAATCCGATTATTCGCATCATTTAAGATGTACTTTTTTATTTTGAAGTACAAATTGTGGTAGTAAATATTACACAGACAAAAAAAATATTCAATATGAATTTATTCATAATTATTATGAATTTTTTCACCAACTATCAGATTCAACATATTGATACCACCGTTCATTAAATGACATATTATTGAATGCATTAATTTTAAATATGAACAAAATATTCAATACAATGAATTTGAATTGTCATATTGATGAATTTTTTCATACTATTTTTCCAAAAAAAAATTTTTTTTTTTTTTAAATAATTTGAAAAAAAAGTTTTATAAAAATTTTATTAAAAAAAATAAAAGTTAAAAAAAAAAAAATTCCGAAAAAAATTTTTGAAAAACAAAATTTTTCAAAAAAAATATTTTCGAAAAAAAAGAACACTTTTCAACAGTTATTCATATTTATGATATCATTCCTAATATTGATGGCATTAGTCATTAATATTATGAATGGTTCTTCAATACAATGAATCATGGGTTGAAGAACGGAATTCATCAATATGATGTACATTTTTTTTCTGTTTAGAAAGTTGGTCTTTATTTATAGAAAAAATCAATATTGATCATATGGATGCATTCCGTTCAAAGCATGATTAAAAAAAGGGTTTTATATTTTTTTTTTTTTTTGTATTGTTCTGAAAAATAGACTTTTTTTTTTAAGAAAATAAAATATTTTTGAAAAGAAAAAAAAATTTATCGATTATTTTTAATCAAATTTATTAATAATGAGAGCATTGTTAAAAAAAAATTCGCAAAAACATTTTTTTTTCAAAAAAAAAATCGAAAAAAATATTTAAAAAAAAAAAAAAAAAATAGCAAAACCTTTTTTTTTTTTCAAAAGAAAAAAAAAATAAAGAAAAAAAAAATACATTTTTTTATCGATAAACAATTTTTTTCTAAAAATTAAAAATTTATTTCGAATATCATAAAGAAATACTTTAAACTATAAGAAGCAGTATATTCAAAATATATAAATGTCAAAAAAGCATAACTGATAAAACTGTGCGGATCCTAACTGCTCATCTTATGAATAAAATAAAATTACAATAATCATTTACCGTTCATAAGCCTATCACACTTTCTACTGGGGTTGTAACATAAATAGAAAATCTTAAAATTATAGTTGTCATAACCATTCAAACATTAAAAGAGATTTCTCAATGTTTGGTCACAGGATACGATGCATGAGACGGAGCGAAACAAAGCGCAGGAAATCCTTCAACTTCCAGTTGCTGCTGCTTTGTTTTAGCCTTAATTTTATTCTGCCAACCAATTGCACATTCTTTCCCACTTAAGTCCCTGCGTTTCGTCGGTCCTTTCACACGTTCATCCGGCCTTCTGCTGGCTGACTGTCTGTCGGTCTGTTCGTCTGTCATGCCAACTACTACGGCAAAGGCCGGGTCCTAACCATTGTCCGTCTCTTTGTCTGTCTGTCTGTGCTTTCGTACGTCAACAGATGCGTCGTCGTCGTCGTCTTCATCGTCATTGTTGTATTTCAATTAATGAACAAACACGAGTGACATTGAACCACAACAACGATGACATTACCACTAAAAACAACAAAAACAACATTTACGACAACAATTGCAGATAAATGTAAACATGCCCCATGGAGACCTAATTAAAAATGCAAAAAAAAAAAATAAAACTAAAAAAAAAACAAAACAAAAATCAACAACAAATAAACGCAGCGCCTCTCAATGCCCCGGCGCTTACATGTGTAAGCGTCATTGTCAGCAATGTCAGTCAGTCAGCAGATCCTACGGCATAAATTTCAAATGCTTTCAGATGCAAATTCTGGCACAGATACTGCAGACGCTAAAGACTACAACACACATACTGCAGCCTACAAAAATTCCTACTACAGATACTATATAAAATATACTTCGTATTCTTGAGTTACGCATAGAGCTACTTACAAATTCTTCCAAGTTGTTCGACGGTTCCTTCATACCATGACGTAAAAGTATCTGTAAATAAAAGAACACAAACATAACGTAAATAACAGGCAAATGCAAATAATGCAAATTAAGCTATTTTAATATTTAATATACGTATTTGTTTTCGTTGGTGTTTTTTTTTTTGTATTATTTTGTGTTCTGTTTTGTTTCACTGGGTGTCTGATAACAACACAGTTGGTTGTAGTATTAGTTGAACATACTACGCGATTTATGCACCGACAAAAATTATTTATCATATTAAAGAATTTCGCTTTTGAAACGATTTATTGTTTGAATTGATGAACATTTTTTAATATCAGTGACAATAAGACTGAAAAGGTCTTCATCAACTTTACGAAATGTATGCAAAGACTACATATTATCAAATTAATGAAAACATTAATGAATACATCAATGAAAGCATAATACACATACAAACTGTATACATCAAATTTAAACATTTGGTTCATCAAAACATACAGAATAATTTGAAGAATAAATCATAATGACTACAAAAAATCAATGTTATGAATTCAACATCGATTTGATGAGACTGAACAAGTCTTCATTAATTTTACGAAATGTATGCAAGGATTACATATCATCAAATTAATGAAAACATTAATGAATACATCAATGACAGCATAATAATACAAACTGTATACATCAAATTTAAACATTTTGTTCATCAAAACATACAGAATAATTTGAAGAATAAATCATAATGACTACAAAACATCAATGTTATGAATTCAACATCGATTTGATGAGACTGAAGAAGTCTTCATTAATTTTACGAAATGTATGCAAAGACTACATATTATCAAATTAATGAAAAAATTAATGAATGAATACATCAATGAAAGCATAATACATATACAAACTATGTACATCAAATTTAAACATTTTGTGCATCAAAACATACAGAATAATTTGATGAATAATTCATAATGACTACCAAACATCAATGTTATGAATTCATCATCAATTTGATGAAACTATAAAAGTCTTCATTAATTTTACGTAATGTATGCAAAGACTACATATTATCAAATTAATGAAAACATTAATGAATACATCAATGAAAGCATAATACACATACAAACTGTATACATCAAATTTAAACATTTTGTTCATCAAAACATACAGAATAATTTGAAGAATAATTCATAATGGCTACAAAACATCAATGTTATAAATTCCACATCGATTTGATGAGACTGAACAAGTCTTCATTAATTTTACGAAATGTATGCAAAGACTACAAATTATCAAATTAATGAAAACATTAATGAATACATTAATGAAAGCAGAATACACATATAAACAGACTACATCAAATTTAAACATTTTGTTCATCAAAACATACAGAATAATTTGAAGACTAATTCATAGTGAATACAAAACGTCACTGTTAAGAATCAAATCATCAATTTAACGAAATGTAGGTGAAGATTATATTTAAACACATTAATGAAAACAATTATGAATATATCAATGAAAAAAATAAGACATTTGCAAATTATATAAATCAAATTTAAACATTGTGTTCGTCAAAACATGGAGAATAATTTAAAAAATAATTCATAATGACTTCAAAACATTAATGTTATGAATTCATCATCAATTTGATGAAACTATAAAAGTCTTCATTAATTTAACGAAATGTAGGCGAAGACTACTTTTTTTATTTAAACACATCAATGAAAAAAATAAGACAAATGCTAATTATATACATCAATTTTAAACATGTTGTTCATCAAAATATGACGAATAATTTGATGAATAATTCATAATGAATACAAAATGTCAATGTTCTGTCAATTTAAAGAATTGCTCTATAGATGTTTTTAATTATGACAAAGTATTTCAAAGCCTACATTCATCACATTAAAACACAAATACATAAGATTCATCAAAAATACATCATACTAAAGAATTTTGTTCTTCCAACCATGTTTTACTGATACTTAATCCTTATATATGCTTTTATAATTATTTTTGTTAATTACACCGTAAGACAAAAGTACCAGGGCTGAAAAAAAAATCAGGACCGGATTTTTTTTATTGAATTTATTTGTTTTTTTTTTTGATGATTTTATTGGATTATTTGAGTTTTATTGGATCTTTTTGGATTTTTTATAAAAAAAAACACAATTTCAATAGGATTTGTCGGTTTTTAAAGCTCTTTAACTGCTAAATAATCTTTGGTTGAAACATAATTTGTGGAAAATATTCACCGTCTTAGATCTGGAAGTGGACGATATTCTGGTTTTCGATTTCCTAACCAAACATCTCCCTGTTTTTCGTATTAATATATACGCCATTTTCCTCTATATACTGAATAAGTCATATAGGAGAGAAAATGAAACGGCTTCAAGGCCTGTTCAATTCTATTTAGAATGTCTTCCTTATAACAAGTCAACTCTTCAGAATCTAATAGATCAATACAAATTGGTATAGAATCGACTTAAATTAAACCCAAAGTTTTGGCGACTACATCCAGCTTTATCATTAACTTATTTGGTTCGAAATAAAAGCCTATGTTGGCTAATATGTTGTTGATCGCTGAACTATTTATTGCTGACTACTAAATATTTTTTTCGCGGTGGATAAAATATGCCGAGGGATAAAATATCCCATTTTAATTTAGTAAATTTAAATTGATTTTTAAAATATCTGATAATAGCATTTCAAATGGTAAAAACCTTTAAATGAATTTATATTGAAAAACCGTGTCCATCTCCATAATCAATTGCAAAACTCTAGCTCTTTGCTCTTCTAATTTTTGCTTGAATTTCAAACCTCTCGACGACAACAAAATTTCTGGCATTTTTAAAGATTATTTCGAGCATATTTCCGGCAAACACACAGATAAATGGAATATTTTAAGAAGTTTGTAGAATTTTGAAAATTTTGCTGTAATTTTAATAGCAGATTTAAGTAAAATATTGTGATACAACTGCACAATTATTTCTAAACTGCCTAGGCCTGCCGAATATTTTATCTTAAGACCCGAGACAATGTCTGTCATGTTTTACGAATATTTATTGCATCTTGCCGAAAAACAGTTAGATAAATGGAATATTTTATGAAATTTATAGAAGGTTGTAAAATTTTGTGGAATATGAATGACAGATTCACGGCATATTTTGGGAACCGGCTGAAAACAGAGCGCTTGTGATACAAATATCGCATTTGTCTGTTCGAAATATGTCGAAAGAAATGTTTCTAAAGTGCCTCGACTGTGCAATTTTGTCGGGGGAACCCGAAATCAAAATTTTCTGGCATTTTTCAGGAATATTTCAAGCATATTTCCGGCAAACACACAGATAAATGGAATCTTTTGGGAAGTGTATAGCAGATTGTAATTTTTTGTGGCATTTTAATGGCAGATTCATTATAAATACGAAAAAAAATAGGTGAGACATAACGAAATTTTGAAAAAATCAATGACAAAGTCAAAATTTGTATTTTTATTTTTGAAAATTTCAACTTTACGTACATTTTAAAAAAAGGAAGAAACTAGCATATCAAAGATGTTATACATCATTAGAAAGATAATTAAATTGTCTAAAATATGAGTGTAAAATTGATACTCATTTATCAGGAAATTATACCTTATAACAAATTTTCTTGACTAGGTTATGTCAGTAAAATTCATTTCTTAAGCACCCTGTAACTTAAACTGTGTGCAAAATTAGAAATTTTTTTATTTAATATTTTCTTAATTTTTTGAGTCATAGAATGACCACATAACATCATTGAACCAAACACCGTGTATAATATTATTTTTTTTACTGTGTAGTAGAATATACAACGCGATTTGTCGCGCGGCAACGACAAAAATTTCAATTTCAATTACTTTTTGTTTATGTTTTTCGAAAATTGTTGTTTATGGTGTTGAATTTATCAGCACCACTGCTTCCTGCATTGTTCTGCATTTGAAAGTACCTACTTTACCGTGTTGAAGAATTTGCCGAAACACATATTTTTTAGGTTTTTTTTTTTTGCAATTTCTATAAGAAATTTAACAGTTTCCTGTTTTAGCTATTATGTTTTTTTTTTTGCTAAGTGCTGAGCAGCAAAGGGTTTTTGTGATAATTTGCGGTTTGTGTCGAAAGTTTTGATAAAACAGCAAAAATAAAACAAACACTTTATTTGTAATTTAAATGTGTGTGGCGATAGTAAATTAAATTCCTATTTAAAGCAATATTTTGTAAAGCACATTTTGGGCAGGGAATTGCTTGAAATTAATTTCTGATAGCACACATTATTTTAAATGAGTAAATACACCGGAAGAATATATACATTTATTGCAAATATAAATATTATTATAAATTTTAAGAACTTAATTTCGTCACTATCATGCCAAAGGGGCGAATTTAATTTTTGATATTTGCGTTTTTTTTACATTTTTGAATTTAGTTTTTCTCAAGTATACTGTCCCAAAATCGTGTGTGGTTTTGTTGGTTATTTCTAGCCACAAAAGACAAAACCAAAAGGGCGCATTCGAACAATTGAAAATGTTGTCATGCCAAAAGGGCGAATCTTTTCGTTTTTTTGCCATAACTTTTTATTGGTTTAAGTTATAATGTTGGTATAAAGGCATTAATTGTTTGTTTTTAAAGCACATATCGATCTGAATCATTATTTAAAAATTATTTTGACAAAAAAATATTCCTGCAAATAACAAATGGCAAATTAATGTATGACATTTGACACAAAATATTTTTAATTAATGATGCAGATCGATAGGTGCTTTGAAAACAAACAACAATTGCCTTTACATCACTATTTTATCTTGTACCATTAAAGAGTTGTAGCAAATAATCGAAATGATTCGCCCTTTTGGCATGACAACATTTTCAATATTTCCAATTTCTTTGTTATTTTGCTATAATTTTTGATTGGTGCAAGATAAAATAGTAGTGTTGTTTGTTTTTAAAACACCTATCGATCGGCATCATTATTTACTTCATTTTGACAAACATGTTTTCCTGCAAATAACAAATGGCAAATTAATGTTTGGCAAAATATTTTTAATTAATGATGCAAATCGATAGGTGCTTTGAAAGCAAACAATAATTGCCTTTACATCACTATTTTATCTTGTACCATTAAAGAGGTATAGCAAAAAATCGAAATGATTCGCCCTTTTGGCATGAAAACATTTTCAATATTTCCAATTTCTTCGTTTTTATGCTATAATTTTTGTTTGTTTTTAAAACGCCTATCGATCGGCATCATTATTTAAAAATATTTTGACAAACATGTTTTCCTGCAAATAACAACCCATGTAGAAAAACACGATGGGCCCAAGGTTCACCCAGTCTGGCGCCAAGAATGCATTGCTCTGGGCCAGGTCTGGTACCCAGAACTGGCTGAATACTGGTTAAGTATTCGGCAAAGACTGGTAAAAAACACTTATACAATATAATATAACAAAAATGTGGCAGGACTGGGCCATTTCAAAAATGCAAAAAATATATTTTTTTTCCTTTTTCTTCCATTCTATTTAATTTATTTCTCATTTATTTTATACAATTTCTAATTTTTCCAATTTTAAGTAATTTAACAATTGTAGAAAAAATTCACAATTCACAAACTGGAATCGAACTCTTGACTCGGAAGTTAACGTCCACTGCTCTCCCCCTTTGGCTACGCATCTGACTTATATTGACTGAGATTTTTGCTTCAAAATCAAAATTTATGTTTTTTTTTTTAAATTTGACAATTTTTTTCTGATGTCACAGACATTTTCAAATTAATAAGTTCAAGATTTAAAAAAAATGCTCTGAAAAAAGTGAGCTTGATAGCGTAACGGATAGAGCTCCGAACATGCACGCTGGAAATTCGGGTTCGAGTCCCATCCGGATTTTTTTTTTATTATTTTTTTTTTAATTAAAGTATATTATTAAATTAAAGTAATTAAAGGTTCTGCCTAAATCTCCATTTACGTAGACATATTCAATAAGCCTTGGGTGACTTTTGGAAAAATGTCAGTTATCCAAGATTGGTAAACCAATCATGGCTGAGACTATTAAAGTCTAATCAGCCATGCCTTGGACGGCAAAAGGTTGGATATTCCTTACGCCCGTTGTCAAGCCTGGCGTTTCCTACATGGGTACCCAAGCATATGTCTGTTAGTTCTGGCTGAGTCTTGGGCGAGAACTACCCTACCAGACCTGCATTTGTCACTTCTGGCTGAGTCTTGGGCAAAGGTGTTTTAACCAAGCATTGGTTTGTCAATTCTGGCTGAGTCTAGGGCGAGAACTTCTTTCATTTGTCAGTTCTGGCAGAGTCTTGGGCAAGAACTACCTTATCAGGGCTTGGTCTCCCAGTTCTGGCTAAGACTTGGGCGAATGTTTATTAACCAAGCATTGGTCTGCCAGTGCTGGTTGAGTCTTCAGCCCGTCGTCAGGCCTGGCATTTCCTATATGGGAAATGGCAAATTAATGTTTGGCAAAATATTTTTAATTAATGATGCAAATCGATAGGTGCTTTGAAAGCAAACAATAATTGCCTTAACATTACTATTTTATCTTGTACCATTAAAGAGTTATAGCAAAAAAACGAAAAGATTCGCCCTTTTGGCATAACAAGATTTTCAATTTTTCCAATTTCTTCGTTTATTTGCTATAACTATTTATTGGTGCAAGAGAAAATAGTGGTTTAAATGCATTAATTTATTGAAAAAAATATTTTACTGATTTTTAAATCGCTTCAAACTTTAAAATTTGATTTTCCAATCTTTTTAAAAATACACATTCGCCCCTTTGGCATGACAATGACGATTTGATGTCACAATAAGTCGTTAATTTAAATTGGAGATTTGTGATGTCAAAAGATGAGATGAACAAGTGCAAGAACAAGATCAGCCTGTCGATGCAAGAACAAGAACGACAGAGAAAAAAAACAAGAGCAAGACTACGATGTCTTGTTTTTGCATTTTTTCAACACTACCATGAGATAATATGGTGAATTTGACTATATTTTAAGGTTTCCCTTGGAATGTTTTGTATACAAAATAATACAAGACATTAATTTAGCATTATTTAAAAGACTTCTGATATTTAAAGTTAAAATCTGAATAATATATAGAGTTAAAAAAATTAACACTGTAATACGTGACCAATGAGTATCTTATAAACTCTGTGCATATTTTATCTGCCAACCAAAAAAAATTGCTCTTCTCCAGCACATTGAAAAGCAAAGTAATATTTAATGCTTAAGTCTGCATATTAAAGTTATTTAGTTTAGATAACTTTTTATCACATTTACCATGATAACATAGAGCGTTTTATTATTTTTATTTTTTGTGGTATCTGTATTTTTTTTTTTTTTTGCAGAACAGACAAAATTCAGAGAAAATTCTAATTTTGACAGATTATTCATATACTCATTCAGCAAGTTTATGACCCAATAAAATGTTTTTTCAAATGGGTCACAGACACACACACACACATCTACTCAAAGCCACAGTGTGTAAGTGTGCATTGAAACGTACATCTGCTGAATGCGTATCTGCTGAATACTGAATGCTCTGCTGAGTCTTTAGATGGCAATGTTATCGTTATGAATGGGCCACAAAATTTACTATACCAAATGCACTCTAATCTCTGTGATAAACTTATTTAAATAACTACGAAAAATATTTATTTTTTTTGCTCAAATATCCCAAAGGTTTTTATGCTTGAAATGCATATAATACCCACATAATATAGGAGGCAGTGTGTACTAAAGTCATATAGTATTTAATAGGCTTTTAATGTGTTACTAATGGGATTTGAAAAAAAAAAAATTGAAATTTTAAACAACAACAGCAATCAACGTGTGGCGTTTTTGTCACTTTCGCCTTTGGTAATGCGCTGTCAAGGTCAACGGATTACAATACTCGTCTCAGTGACAGAACTGCTGCATAAACAGAGCCATAAAAAGGACATTTGATGCCGGTTTCATGACATTAGCAAACAAACAAATGTAAATACATGCCAGGGTTTTAGGTTGCGGCATTATGATATAGAAAAATATATATTTTTTATTCCGTTTTGAATTTTGAGTGGGAATTTGAATTTTTTTTAATACACCTATATAAATAATAGTTTTTTACTATTAAATATAGCCAATAGGATAAATTATTATTTTAATCGGAAAATACCATTAAATACTAGAAAATACCATGACATTGCCATTGATTTTATATGAAAAGATATATTTTTTGTATACTCTTAAATCAATAATTGTCCTATTGACCAATTTTAATGCGATTTGAGGGAGTTTTTTTCTGTGTGTACATATCGCTACCTTACAGGCAGAACATCGTAAGCAATATTTAGGGAATTTTCGTTTTATTGCAGTTTTGGAAATCTCTTTATCATATTTTGAATTTCGCGATTCAAATTTGAAATAAAGTCAAATAACAATTATCGTATATAAATAATTTTAATATTTCTTTTAATATTTTTAAATAATGATGCCAATCGATAGGTGCTTTGAAAACAAACAGTAAATGCCTTTACATCACTATTTTATCTTGAACCAATAAAGAGTTATAGCAAAAAAACGAAAATATTAGCCCTTTTGGCATGACAAGATTTTAAATTTCTTCGTTTTTTTGCTATAACTCTTTATTGGTTTAAGATAAAATAGTAGTGTAAAGGTATTAATTGTTTGTTTTCAAAGCACCTATCGATTGGCATCATTAATTAAAAATATTTTTCCAAACATTTTTCCTGCAAATAACAAATGGCAAATTAATGCTGGACAAAATATTTTTAAATAATAATGCCAATCGATAGGTACTTTAAAAAAAACAATAAATGCCTTTACATCACTATTTTACTTTGCACCAATAAAGAGTTATAGCAAAAAAACGAAAATATTAGCCCTTTTGGCATGACAAGATTTTAAATTTCTTCGTTTTTTTGCTATAACTCTTTATTGGTTTAAGATAAAATAGTGGTGTAAAGGTATTAATTGTTTGTTTTCCAAGCACCTATCGATTGGCATCATTAATTAAAAATATTTTGCCAAACATTTTTTCTGCAAATAACAAATGGCAAATTAATGTTTGTCAAAATAATTTTAATTAATGATGCAGATCGATAGGTACTTTGAAAACAAATAATAAATGTCTCTACATTACTATTTTATCTTGCGCTAATAAAAAGTTATGGCATAAAAAACAAAAATATTTGCTTTTTTGTCAGGACATAGCCCCACAAAATCCCTATTTACAAATCATTAAGTTGTCCAAATCCAAATATATTTTATATACGTTATAATAATTGATGTATAAACCAAAATAATAAAAAAACCTAAAAAAAAATCTAAATTTTAGTATTTTTGAAAGCACTTAAACTTTAAAACTTGATTTCCCAATATTTTTAAAAATTCACATCCCCACTTTGGTATGGCAGTGACGAAATGTCCACCTTTAGAGCAAACATTTAAATTTATAATGTATTTTCAATGTATTTTTTCATCAAAGTAAGTCTCCATTTTTATTAAACATGTGCCAAAATGTTTCTAAAACGTGTTACTGATCGCCTCCTGTGAAATTTGTTGGTAACGATCTTTTGCCTGTAAGGTTGCACTAAATTATGATATATCTAATTTTTGGTGATATTTTTAAAAGCCAAAATCATGAAATTGTTAATGTCAAAATCAAATAATTTTTTGAGTTAAAATTAAATTTTTATTTTTTTAGTGTATATAATTTTAAGAACACAAAATCATGCATTTCGGCATTATTTTGAATTGCATCTTAAAATACTAGGCACATTTTTCTGTTCTCGTAATATTTATAATGAACAATATGAATATGAGTAGGGTACCCTGAGGGTATCGATTTGATTTTCCTCTAAAAATGTACATTTGCATAATTTTTTAAAATTATTTTGAAGATTCTATTCCATAGACTGGTTCATGATGTAAATGCTTTCATTAACAGAATACTGTTTATATGCCTTTTAACTGATTTCTGAGCGAAACAACTCAATTGCGGACCTTTCAGTTTCAGATTCAGTTCAATGAATTTGTTGAAATTTAAATTTTTTGAAATTTCATTTAAGCAAATTGTACAAAAATTTGTACTGCTGTATTATTTTTGCTCTTGTTAAATATTCGCTTCTCGGCTCTTTCTGCAATTCAGATCTTATCTCAGGTAAAGTTAAAATTTTGATTTTCATTGGTTTGAAGGTTTTTCTTGGCTAAACCAATTAAATAATTCAATTTAACATACCATTTTTACTAAAATCAGAACAAAAATTGCTTAAATTACGTTTCCCACTTTACCCCAGAATGTGTTTCCCACTTTACCCAATATTGAAATTATTGAATATAACTTAGCAGCACTTAAGCAATGTTAAATTATTTGACAAACCTGTTTGTATTTCCAAAGATAGAAAATATGTGATCATTTTAGACATACCGTCCTAATTAAAAACGACAAAAATGTTCAGTCAAAATGTTGCT
Source organism: Dryomyza anilis (assembly GCA_951804985.1). NCBI lineage: Eukaryota > Metazoa > Arthropoda > Insecta > Diptera > Dryomyzidae > Dryomyza > Dryomyza anilis. The sequence continues at coordinate 18,775,124 of OX638133.1, read as the reverse complement.
TTTCATTGGATTGTGGCCCCGTTTGAAAGTTTTTCTTGGTAAACCAAATAAATAATACATATAAAACAATATTTTCACTAAAATTCAACAAAACATTGCTTTAATTAGGTTTCCCACTTTACCCCAGCATGTGTTTGCCACTTTACTACAATATTGAAATTTGAATATAACCTCGTAGCATTTAAGCAATGTTAAATTATATGCCAAACCTGTTTGTATTTCCAAAGATAGAGAATATGTGATCATTTTAAACATACCGTCTTAATAAAAAACGATAAAAATTCTTATTTTTTGATAACAAACACTCAGTACTTTAAAAAAATTTCAAAAACATATTTTTCACTTGTTCTCGAAATGCAATAAAAAGTTATTAATTGGATTATAACCCATGAATGAAAAAGTTGATGCCATATTAAGAAATTGTTTTTAGTTTTTTTAATGCAAAAACATGTCAAAAATTGCAATTTCCCACATTATTCCATGTCCTACTTTACCCAAGGTTCTTCTATTTCATTATTAGGTGAACATTTTTGACAATTTAGGATCCCAAAATATTTTATATAAACAAAATTATAATTTTTAATGGAAATTAAAATTGTTATTCATATTTTTCAGTAGATATTTTCTGTAATTTGTTCGTTCAAAGTTGCTGCGAACTCAGTATTGTCGATTTAGAGTCAAACTGAAATAATTTTCATTTAAAATTAAATAATTTCATTGAAAATTTTAACAATTTTGACGTCACAGTAATTGATAATTTTGTCGCTTATTTTTTTTGTGTTAAATATTAATAGTGAAAATACAGTTTTTTGTATATATTTTTTAAAATTTTTAATTTGAAATCCAAAAATCATGCCAAAATTGAATTTTAAATAAAACTTTAAATTTTTAGTAAAATTTTAAATATTCCAGATTTTTTTTGTTTGTTGAAATTCAAATTTTTACTGCTATCCCTATGAAAAATGTGTGTATATTTGGGAAGACATAATAATTAGACTAACAATAACTTTGCAAATACATTTTTTTAGAATACTTTTTTTTCAGAATTTACTGAAAAGATCAACCTCTAAAAATACTCTAATGGATGAGAAAATCGATGTAGAGTATTTTCAGCGAATCCGAATATGAGATATGAACCCGACGGCACCTCAAAGTTCGGGTTTTGGTACGCAAATCGACAATTTTAAAATTGAATTGAAATGAAGTCTCCTAAGAGCAATAAACTAAAAATCAAATATTAATATCGAATTTAGTTCCATAAATCAAGTGAAAAAAAATAAAACTGATATGAAAAAATTTGACAAAATTCGACTATATTAAATCAATAATTGTCATATTGACAAATTTTAATGGGATTTTATGAAAAAATTCATAAAATCCCATTAAAATTTGTCAATAGGACAATTATTGATTTAATAGTATACAAATAATAAATATTTTCAGACAAACTCAAATAAATTTTATAGTATTTTGTAGTATTTTATAGGATTCACCTATTGAGTTAATAGTTTATCGAACAAATAGCCTATTGACTAATTTAAAAATTGAAAACTATTAATTTTATGGTATGTTTTTTCTGAATGTATATGAATTATAGTCAAAATTTATATTTCCAATTTTATGTGGAATATTTCATTTGGTAATATAAATATTTTTTTTTTTTTGAAAAATTGGCATTCATTTGAAAAGAATGAACATAATAAAAATTATATAACTTAATCCCAAAAACCTTTTTAAAACATAACTTATTCCCACACCCAGAACAAAATTCCCTCAAATCCCATTAAAATTGGTCAATAGGACTTTAGGACTTGATTTAATAGTATACAAAAAATAAATCTTCTCATATAAACTCAATGGCAATGTCATGGTATTTTCTAGTATTTAATGGTATTTTCCGAATAAAATAATAATTTATCCTATTGACTACTTTTAATAGTAAAGAAACTATTATTTATATAGTATACTTTTCTGGTTGCAAAGATTGTGGGATTCTCAAATGACTTCGTATTTGGAAGCCCTATTTGAAACAAAGAGACCGAACGAAACACATATCACATGAGTCAGCATAAGGTATCCTTTTGACTGGAATCCTTTTGACTGCCGTATGGATTAAATGTTCGGTCGTTATGAACGCGCGGTCCTTTCATTCGATTCAATTTAAGTTCAGTTCAGTTTTGTTTGTTTGTATTACAGCCTCTGATATTTTTTTCCCTCTTGTTTTGTTATTGTTTTTTATCACTCCCGAGCATTTCGTCGTGGGCTGTCCCTGAATTTATGCCTGGTTTTATGAGAGCTTACCTGCGTCGTCAGGGGATTTTGATGGAGCCGGGGGTCTGCCACTAAAACAATTTCCAAAATGCGATTAAGACAGCGGCGGCGACTGTGTCGGGTACTTCAGCTCAGCTGTGGCAACTTGTTGAGGCTCCCAAAACGAGCTGAAACTTTGTCGATGATGAATTATTAAACAAACTGCCCGACAAATGGTTTTTTTGTCTGTCAAGTGCTTTGCTCTATCGTTGTGGTGTAACTGCATAACTTATTAAATATAAACATGGAAATGTAACAACTTTTTGGCAGTACAAAAAGTTTTGATTATGTTTAAATTAATGCGGTGAAGATGGACAGATGAAAAAAGCAAACAAAAAATGATTGAATGAATGAAATCGTGCAGACGGAAAATTTACGAAAATTGCTCTCAAAACTTTTTTGAAGGGTACGAAAAGTGCTATGCGATGCCACGTTAATGATATTCATGAAATTGTTGTGAAACTTTGGTACAAAAAGAAGTTGTAACGAACAATAAGAAATTATTTCGCAGAGTACTTTAATTGAAGATCAAATTTCGGAGTAACTGAACTATATTAAGAAAAAAAAATAGACAAATTGTTTTTGCGTTTTTTGAAAAGTGTTGAAAATTTATTTAAATAGTAACAAAACTAAATTAGGTTCACAAAAGTTGAAAAGTTTAAATTACAAATTAAAGAAAATTATTCAAATTGATAACAGTATCAATAACTACGATTTTTGTCACAATATGGAATATTTTTATCATAAAATTATATATATATTTTTATGTTTTCAGTCCATATTATATGTGATAATAACTATAGTTAGTGATTAATCAAAAATGATTTGAAAATAATCTTAAACATCAAATTAACAAACAAAAACACTACTCATCAAAATGTTCTTATGTACCTACATCCCATATATCAATTGTCAATTGACATTTGCTATAGAATTTTTTGCGCTTTTTTTAGACAATATTTAGAATAAAAAATTTAATACCTTCAAAAAACTAATTTTCGGAAAAACTGTTAATGTAATTTTATCTTAAATTGTCAAAACTAATTTTAATATAATAATAAATGCTAATATTCTGATATGTTTTTAAGATATTAGAGTCTATACTCGAAATATTGGTTTATTTTTAGACTACATTTGGCTGTAATTTTTTAGCAGTTTGGTTCTACTAATAAGTAAGAAACCGATTTATGGTTATGCAGGGCATAGTTCAAACTAGCTATCAAAATTACTAAATTTTTTTCATCGGTTCTAATTTTTCCTTAAGCCCATTATTTTTAAAATACTTTTACCAATTTATATTTCAGTATGCCATTCATTTCAAAATCGGTACGAGATCAATGCGAGAAAAAGGAAAAATCACACGATATCGGACACTTTCTCGTACCTATATCGAATTTCAAATTGGACGTATATGGTAGGTAGATATCGATGCGTTTATTCGGAGTTTTCTCGGTACGAGAAATTTTTTGAAATCGGAACGATATCGATGAAAAAAATGATCAAAGTTCGATATTGCTACGAAAAATATTACAATATCGATGCGATAAATGTTTATATATCGTATCTTGTCAATGAATTTGATTTATGTACGAGAAATTATAAAAATTAGAATTGATAAAGCAACGAGATCGAACCTTTTCCTCGAAGTTATTCAACTCGGCGTCGGGGATCTCCGAGACATGGCAGACTGGGATGTCATGAATGTTCCATTATGAAATGGCAAACCTTACTAAAAAGAAATGTCAAGAGAGCGGCAAGAAATATGGCGTCGTTTGCTGTACCTGTTGCTCTACTTTTGTAGCGTCCCTGTTGAAAAACCTTTAATAAAACTTTTGTAGCGCTCTTATTGAAAAACCCTTTATTTGGTGACTTTTCGTTCTACAATGACGAAATTTTCTGTAGATTTGGTTTCAATTTTCGAATTCTAAAAAAACTAATAAGAATGGAAATGCCCTTGCCAGATAATCTGTTGTAGAACATAAGAACATTTGTCGTGAGTACTCAGTGACTCCCACTACTAAGTGGGATTTTTAAAATTTGTTGGATAATTCAAATAATTTTTTCCAGAGTGTCAAAAAATTCGGATAGAAAATTTTGTGACCTTATAGAAATATTTGAAAACATTAAAAATTAAAATTTGATGGATTCATATAGTATGATTTTGGAGGCATTATTCATTATTAAAGTATTCAAATACTTTAATTTTATTTAAAAGAATGTGTTGTGTTGTATGCTGTTTTTAAATTTGTAACATTTATATTGTTTCAATTTTTACATAAAGGGTTTTTCAATAAGAGCGCTACAAAAGTTTTTTCAAGGGTTTTTCAACAGGGACGCTACAAAAGTAGAGCGACAGGGACAGCAAACGACGCCATATTTCTTACCGCTATTTTGACATTTCTCTTTAGTAAAGTTTGCCATTTCATGATGGAAAGATACACGAGCCAACAACGAGTCGAAATTATTAAAATTTACTACCGAAATTCGAATTCGTATATCTTTCCATCATGAAATGGCAATCCTTACTGAAGAGAAATGTCAAAAGAGCGGCAAGAAATATGGCGTGGTTTGCTGTCTCTGTCGCTATACTTTTGTAGCGTCCTTATTGAAAAACCCTTTATTATAGCAGCAAATCATGTACAAACAGAAAAAAATATCTTTTCGAATAATGTTGAAAGAAATACATAATTAGTTGACATAACCAACTTTATGCTAAAAGAGTTGTAGTTTGGACTACAAACTTTTTCGAACAGTTTTAAAACAATTTGATGTATGTATAGGCTAATATTACAATCGCCAACCGAATAATGCATTTTCGCTATCATATTTGTCGTAATTTCGTTTTAACTGAATGAAGTTGGTTGTAACAACTAACTTTTTCATTCTTCCAACCTCATGTCAAAAGAGCATTTTTTGCATGTATTAGTTTTGTCTATAAGCATCAACTTAACAGTTGTGATAACCGATTAAGTTGCTTGAACAATACGTTTGTTGATGCAACAAATTTCTAAAAAGTTAATATTTCCCATTATAAAGCAGCTTCAAACGCAGCTTTATTAAAACTTCAACTAATTCCAAACATCCACTAACTGTTTAGCCAAGTATGCAGCAACGAATTGGAACATTTAACTGGACATTGTTTGGCCGTTTTCAGACCTTATTGCGCAGTAGCCGGCAAAGGAAAAGAACGGCATAAAATACTACTTTAAGCATGTAATTTTGCGCTATTTTATAAATTGCCATTATTACATTAGAGCTAACAACATATAGAGTAGTAGTAGTTGAAATGCTTTATAACAGAAGAACCAACCGATCGATCGATCGGTCGAATGAAGCCCGTTTCAAAACTTCCTGTCAACTATGGGAACCCGTTTCGCATAGTTGTGCTGCACTCATGTGCAATCAAAACAAATTGCATTCAATTAAAAAAAAAGCCAAGAGACTTCAAACAAACAAAAACGAACAAAGAAAAAAACCAACTGCGACTGACATCATTATTCAGCGTCGATCCTGTTTAAGTCAACTTTATGTCCAGCAGCTACTGCAGTGCGCAAGAATCCAGTGGAAAACTAGCAGATACTTTTGCGCAGATACTTTTTTTCATTTATTTAATATTTTTTTTTTTTGTTTTATTCATACAACTGAAAGACGAGACGATGAAACAACAAACTACGAGTTATTTTCACCACAGCGGCCAGAGTTATGCACACCACGATCAACATGACGTTCAACATGGCTCGAGACTAACTATGGAGTGGAGCGCTATTCAGCCAGAACAGAAAAAATGAAAAAAAAAGAAAAACGGAAAATAAAACTGAACAAAAAAAAAAAACCGAAAAATCTGTGGGAAGCACAGGCAACGCGCGCTGTGCTGAGCCCCTTTTTAATGAATTGAAAATATGCGCTATAGAAAAACGCAGACCATAAATTTGTTGGAGTTATAAAGGCTTGCTTTTTTTTAGGGTGCTTTTTATAAATTTTATTGTAACTTTTATTGTAGTTTTTAGTTTATATAGTTTGTTATTTTTTCAATTTTTATTTGTTTCTTTTTGATACATTTTTTAACTTTTTTTATAAATTTTTAACTTTTTTTATATATTTCAATCTTTTTATAATTTTTTGCTTTTGCAATATAAACTTTGTATCTTTTTTGATAAGTTTTTATCTTTTTTATATATTTGTAACTATTTTCAATTTATATGTTGTTCTTTTTTTATATATTTCGGTCTTTTTTTAGATATCTGCATATTTTATTAATTTATATTTTGTATCTTTTTTATTAATTTGTTTCTGTTTCCTATATTTGTATTTTTTTTTATGCATATTTTTTATATTTTTTCTAATTTTGACTCTTTTTTTTATATATTTGTAACTTTTTCAAATTAAAATTTTGTATCTTTTTTTATAAATTTGTATCTTTTTGATATTTTTGTATCTTTTTTATAAATTTGTATCTTTTTGATATATTTTTGTATCTTTTTACTAAAAATGTGTATCTATTTTATAAATTTGTATCTTTTTTTATAAATTTGTATCTTTTTATAGTTTTTTTTAACTTGTATCTTTTACTATAAATGTGTATTTATTTTTACAAATTTGTATCTTTTTTATATATTTATTAAATTTATATTTTGTATCTTTTTGATATATTTGTATCTCTTCTTTATTTTTCTAAATTTGACTCTTTTTTTTATATATTTGTGACTTTTTCCAATTTAAATTTTGTATCTTTTTTATGAATTGTATCTTTTTGATATATTTCCATCTCTTTTTATTTTATGCATATTTTTTAATTTATATTTTTTATCTTTTTTCTAAATTTGTCTCTTTTTTTTATATATTTGTGACTTTTTCCAATTTAAATTTTGTATCTTTTTTAAATTTGTATCTTTTTGATATATTTCTATCTCTTTTTATTTTATGTATATTTTTTTAATTTATATTTTTTATCTTTTTTCTAAATTTGACGCTTTTTTTTATATATTTGTGACTTTTTCCAATTTAAATTTTGTATCTTTTTTCTAAATTTGTATCTTTTTAATATATTTGTATTTTTATATAAATTTGTATCTTTTTGATATATTTCTATCTTTTTATAAATTTGTATCTTTTTGATATATTTTTATATTTTTTTATATACTTATTATAATTTATGCTTTGTATTTTTTTATTATTTGGTATCTTTTTTATACATTTGTATCTCTATGATATATTTGTATCCCCTTCTATTTATTGTATATTTATTAATTTCTATTTTTTATAAATTTTACTTCTTTTTTATATATTTGGGACATTTTCGAATTTAAATTATGTATCTTTTTTATAAATTTGTATCTTGTTGGTATATTTATATCTTTTTTATATATTTGTATCTTTTTTTAATACATGCTACATTTTTTAATTTATATTTTTATTGTTTTAATGAATTTGTATCTTTTTTAAAATTTATAATTTGTATCTTTTTAATAAACTTGTTTATTTTTAATAAATGTGTATCTTTTTTATATATTTGTATCTTTTTTAAATAGTGAAAAAATTTTAAATTTATATTTTGAAGCTTTTTTTATAATTTCTATCTTTTTAATAATTTCTATCTTTTTTATAATTTGTATCTTTTTTTAATAATTTGTATCTTTTTTATAATTTGTATTTTTTTTTGTTTTTTATTTTTTATAAAATTGTATTTTTTCATAAATTTGTATCTTTTTTATAATTTGTTTGTTTTTTTTAAATGTTCATCTTTTTTATTTATTTGTATCTTTTTTGTATAAATATTGTAATTTTTTATATATTTGTAGCTTTTTCAATTTATGTTTTGTATCTTTTTATTAATTTGTATCTTTTTTATAAATTTGTATCTTTTCTCTATATTTCTATCTCTTTTATATATTTGTCTATTTTTTTAATTTATATTTTTTAGCTTTTTTCTAAATCTGATTCTTTTTTATATATTTGCTACTTCTTTTCCAATATAAATTTTGAATCTTTTTATAAACTTGTATCTTTTTTATATATTTGTATCTATTACATATATTTGTATCTTTTACATAAATTTGTATATTGTTTATGTACTTTTTACTTATTTTTAATTTATATTTTTATTTTTTTAATAAATTTGTATCTTTTTTAAAATGTATAATTTGTATCTTTTTAATAAACTTGTTTCTTTTTATACATGTGTATCTTTTTTAAATATTTGTATCTTTTTTAAATAGTGAAAACTTTTTTCAATTTATATTTTGTATCTTTTTTTTAATAATTTGTATCTTTTTTATAATTTGTATTTTTTTGTTTGTTTTTTTTTTTTATAAAATTGTATTTTTTCATAAATTTGTATCTTTTTTTATAATTTGTGTGTTTTTTTTAAATTTTTATTTTTTTTTATTTATTTGTATCTTTTTTGTATATATATATTGTAATTTTTTTATATAGTTGTAGCTTTTTCAATTTATGTTTTGTATCTTTTTATTAATTTGTATCTTTTTTATAAATTTGTATCTTTTCGCTATATTTGTATCTCTTTTATATATTTGTCTATTTTTTTTATTTATATTTTTTAGCTTTTTTTTAAATCTGATTCTTTTTTTATAAATTTGCTACTTTTCCAATATAAATTTTGTATCTTTTTAAAAACTTGTATCTTTTTGATATATTTGTATCTATTACATATATTTGTATCTATTACATAAATTTGTATATTGTTTATGTACTTTTTACTTATTATTAATTTATATTTTTTATAATTTTAAAAAATTTGTATCTTTTAAAAATTTATATTTTGTATCTTTTATATAAATTTGTATCTTTTCATAAATTTATAACTTTTTTATATATTTTTATTTTTTTTTATTTAGTTTCTAACTTTTTTTATAAATTTCTAACTTTTTTAATACTTTATTTTTTGTAATTTATATTTGTATCTTTTTATAAATTTATTTCTTTTTATATATTTTCATTTTATATCGTTTTCTGAATCATTTGTATACCATTATTTGCTTGTATCTACGTTTTATAACGCTTGTTAGTATATTTTATTGTATCACTTTTTTTTTTTGTATATCTTTTATTGTATCTGTAAGTTGTATCTTTCACCGAACCTTGCCCAAAAAAAAAATCGCTGCGTTAGGGGAAAATTATGCTGCTGTGTGCATGTTTTATGTTACTGACCTTACATTACAGCCAAGCAGGCAGGCGGCAGGCTCCTCTAATCAGTTGCGGCTGCTACGGCTACTGCTGCAGATACAGATACAGATGCGCGTTGCACTTGCAGATACAGTATCTCACATAGGCACACCTGTGACGTTTCAAGACTTTTACTATTTTTTATTTAGCGAATTTTTGTTTTTGTATTTTTCCAATTATTCGCAACACTTTCCAATAAAACAAAAACAAAGAAAAAACACGCTATGAATTTTATGAAAAAATTCCGTAGTTAAAACTGCGCTTGTGCTTTGACTGAAGCCGCGTACACGAATGGAATTCGACTGGACTGGAATGTGACGATGACGACGACGATGATGACGTTGACTGCGACTGCGCAGCGTAATTTAGTGTGCTGTTGTTGTAATTGTTGAAGTGGCAAGAGCAATAAAAGCCATACGAAGTAAACGAATCCCGTCTCCAAAACGAAGAATGTGAATCGGCTAAAAACCGGTATGAGTGCGGTTTGTTTCGCGGTTCGTTCGAACGTCGTCGTTGGTTGTTGAGTGAGCGGCGAAAGAGCGGCTTGAAACAAGAAGCGAGCGAGGTTTGGTTCGTGTACTTTGCTCGGTTTGAAATGAAACGCCGTGGTTACTCGCGACGGCGACGGTCGGTCTTTTGTTTGACGCGTTATTCGTTCCGTTTGATTTGAAAACAGCGGCGACTGCTGTTGATGACGGCGACGCGACGCACAGACTGACGACGACTTTACGCTTGATTTCTTTGCTGCCACTGCTGCTGCGACGGTTGTTTGTTGTTTTTAATGATGATGTTGTTGTTTTTGTTGTTGTACATTTAATATTTGTCGCAATCGAACCAATCGCGACTACCATTTATTGAGCCCCCCTTACCGCACACTACACACACGCGTTTCCACAAGACGAATGCACAACGTATCATAAAAATTTCTTTATAAATATGTATCTAGATACATTTGCTGCTGCTGCTGCGGCTGTATCTTTGGAGGTTTCACATTCAATCAGTAACTTAAAGATACTTTTTCTTTTTTTTTCCACCACTTCTTCTGCTATATTTCAACACAAAACACGGCAATTTGCTTTCAATTCTAATTATTTTGACGTTTTTCTTGATTATTTTTCAAAATAACACTGCAAAAATTTGAAGCAATTAAAATGCAATAATAATTTGATCGGAACGTTTTAGAAAAACACGTCTGCAAACAGTTAAATTCGCTGGAAAACTATCTCGAACCTCGCGCAACAACTCACCACGGTTTTTCTTTCTTTGCAACGAGCAGTAGTGCGCAACCGTTCACTCGTACGGTTGGCATTTCGATCGGCGTACACGGATTTACCTGACAGCATTACCTGTTCGTGGTTAACAACCTTTTTTGTATAGCTCACCTGGTTGTGTTTAAGACCTGTACGCACTATGTTTGTCTCGCTTGCGCACCCTATCTACCAACCAACCTACCTAGCAATAGCAATGACAGTAATGTTGCCAACCTAAAATAGTTAATTTTGTAACCGACTGTTAGTGAATTTGACTTGTAATTAAATGTGCTCTTCAATGGGAATATGTAAATGCTATATCGGGGTAGCATAATGTGTACTATCTATTTGTCCTCACAATAAATGACGCATCCTCAATAAACGGTAAACAATGTACCTACTACGTACACCTTAAAAAGTAAATGATCTATTCGGATGTCATTTGTGTAGCTGATGGCTGTCCCAGGCATTGTCTGGCTAATTGACAGAGTCTGACAAGAATATTTTTAATAAGTCTTTTTTTTTCAAAAAATAAAAATTGGATTTTAAAATTTTTGGTTATGCATACAACATATTTTTCTTCTTCAATTTGTTTTTATTTTTTTTTAATGTTTTTTTTTTGTAAGGTTTTTCTTAAATAAACATTTATACAATGAATTTTTGGCATTTTAAATCAACCAAGTACTACTTAACAATTAAATACGTTAACCCGAATCCTCTTGAATTAATTAGTTTTTTGTATTTTTAGATAAAACTGCTTTGACTTACTAATTAGAACGCAAGGATTCCGAATATGTTATTTATTTTTATATAGGGCGTAAGGACGAGATGTGCAAATGCGTTAAAAATCGAAAAAATGTATATTCTTATATAACAAATTAAATTTTGAAAACTAAATAATATTAAAAATAGTAGAGGTCGAAAGCTATAATATGCATTAGAAGTTATGATTACACAATACTTTTTAAATTTTTATTTTTTTTTTCAACGTTTTTAAATTTTTCATCATCATATCGTCACTGTCATGCCAAAGGCACGAATGTGCATTTCTAAAAATGATGGAAAATCCAATTTTAAAGTTTGAAGTGCTTTAAAAATTAGTAAAATTTATTTTTTCACATTTTTTTTTTTTGTTATTTCGGTTTATTCATCAATTTCACTACACAACAAAATGAGAAAAAAAGGTTGCGCAGTAAATTCCATTATTTTTGTATTATTGGAAATGACTCGCAGATTTTGAATATATGAATTAAAATATTTTCTACGGATAGGTTTACGAGATTTCGGGCAATATCTTTTGTACTGAGCTTTCAAAAAGGTGGTCACATATATTTGTAAATATCTCGCGTTTAATAAAACCCATACACTCAGTTGTTATATCGAATGAAAGATAATTAAATATTCAATAAAAATTTCTTACAATAGTTTGGCATTGGTTTACTGGTTTAAGATAACTCTATGGAAGAGCTCGAAAAATGTAAATTTTGTCGTCCAAAATTTTATTAAAAAAATGCATTTAAAAAATGGCGAAAAATAAAAAACGCAAGATGATGCACAGTTTGTAATATTGCAAAATTAGCCTGTACATTTTTAAAGAAAATAATGTAAAAATAAAAGGAATCTATGGATACGTTTTGAGAACAGAAAATATCATGTGAAAGCATTACAATTGGGTATTAACTAAAAAAAATCGCATAATATGTTTATACCCTATATCCATGGGTTACAAGTTATAAAATATATGTGAGGATATTTTAGAGCCTCTTAGTAGGTGTTACTGGTATGAAAAAGTATATATTTTCTTGGTCAACATCACCATTCGAGTCGATTTAGATATGACCGTCTGTCTGTCCGCCTACACACGATAACTTTAAAACTGCTATTCCGAATGATGTACAATTTATTTTCACTACGAAATATGGGTTTACTTATTAGGATCACATATCTCGTTAAGTATTAAAGATAAAGTTGTAAAATTTAAAATTAATTACAAGCAATCATTTATCAATAGGTGCTCAAAAAATAATCGTGATCCGCTCACATTTTTTATTTTTATGCCAATTTGTATAGCACTCAATTATATTGCTTTCACATAACTTTTTTTATCCTTAAATGTTACCCAAATATTTTTGTCATTTATAGCTCAATTTCTTCGAAAGAGTGTGAACTAATTTTGAAAAATTAAAATTTGTGTATCATCTTACTTTCTCGATTTTTTTTCCATTTTTTTTAAATGAATTTTTTCTTAAATTTTTGTTGAAAAAAAAAAAATGTTTTTTCAAGTTCTCCTTTCGAGTTCTCTTAAACTAATGAACCAATTTAAAAATGTTCTAAGAAATGTTTATTCGATATTCAATTAACTTTCATTCGATATAACATTTGATCATATGTGTTATTTAAAACGCGAGATATTTGCAAATATATTGGACCACCTTTATGAAAGCTCGATCCAAAAGTTATTGGCCCATATTTTGTAAACCTATCCAAAAAAACATTATTAAATCATATTTTCGGAATAAGGGCGTCATTTTACATAATACAAAAATAACCTTGACTGCTGCGCAGATAACTCACTAAATTATAAACACGGATTTTGTGAGGCTATATACAGGGCTCCAATCAGGTATGACGATAATCGTCTAACGATATCGTTTAGACGATAGTCTTACTTAAACAAAAACAATAGTGTTTTATGACTATCGTTTCAACGACAATAGTTTTTAAGTTACGTGATGAGAGCCCTGACCAAAACGCAAATATTTTTCTTTTTTTATGCTATAACTCTTTATTTGTGCAAGATAAAATATTGATGTAAATGAATTAATTGTTTGTTTTTAAAGCGATTGGCATCATTATTTAAAATTAATTTTCCAAATATTAATTTGCCATTTCTTATTTGCCAGAAAAATTATTTTTTGAAAATGATGTCAATCGATAGGTGCTTTAAAAACAATCAATTAATGCCTGAACACTAATATTTCATCTTGCACCAATAAAGAGATATAGCAACAAAAAAAATATCAAAGAAATTAGAAAAATGGAAAAATCTTGTAATGCCAAAAGGGCGAATCTTTTCGTTTTTTTGCTGTAATTCTTTATTGGTGCAAGATAAAAATATTATGCAAAGGCAGTAATTATTTGTTTTTGAAGCACTTATCGATTGGCAGCATTATTTAAAAATAATTTGTCAAAAAATTAAAAAAAAAAAATTCAGAAAAATATTTTTAAAAATTTTTCTGAATTTGGTGTTTTAAAAACAAACAATTCATGCCTTTACACAACTATTTTATCTTATACCAATAAAAGTTATGGGAACAAAATGAAAAGATTCGCCCTTTTGGCATGACAACATTCTCAATTTTTCGAATTCGCCCTTTTGGTTATGTCTTTTGTCGCTAAAAATATCCAACACAATTTTGGCACAGTATACTTGAGGAAAAACTACATTCAAAAATGCAAAAAAAAACCTCACATTTGGCGTGATAGTGATGATATCTTCTAAAACGAGCGTCATAGAAGGTTCAAAGTGGGCGCATTTTATAGTGATATCAAAGTAAATTTTTTTTTAGATTAACCAAAAATTTGAATTATAATTTTAATAAAATTTGAAAAAATATATTTCTTGATTAAAATTAAATTTTTTCTGATGTTTTCTATAGTCTTTTAAATGAGTCTGTGTTAAAGAGAAGTCATTTTTGACTGTAAATTCAATACATTATATAAATATTTAGTAAGGGAAACGTCAGAAACTTCTTAATCAATTTAATTTATGAATTTTGAAGTCTTTTAAAAATTATTTTTTTTATTATTATTATATTATTTCTTATAATTAATATATAATCGATTTTGATTTTTATTATTATTAAATATTAAATATTTAATTTTAATTTTTATTTTAAAATTTAAAATTTATTTTAAAAGAAACTATAATATTAAGTGAAATTCAATTTTTGTATATGAGTTTTTCATAAACATTTAAAAATATCATAACTTTTTTGTGTTGAGTGTCAAAATGCCGTTTTTAGCAAATACACACACCAAATCAATTTCATATGCCTCTAAAACTGTGACACATTAATTTATTTTCTTAAGGCTCGAATACACGATAGAGAAATTAGCTAGAGATAGAGAAAAAAAATCTACCGTAGTGCTCCCTACAGTGAAGCTCTATGTAGTGTTTACACAACTCTATGAGATTTTTAACTCTATTTTGCTCTATCTCTAGCTATTTTCTCTATCGTGTAAACTCGCCGTTAAACAATTTCATGAATGATAAAAATGGGTGAAAATTTGTCAACCGTAGGTACCCGTACATTTTTTTGCTTCCGATTTGAATGAAATATTATGAACATATAAGATAGTGGAACTCATTAAAACCTGTTAACGAGGATGGTCTAGTATGACCGGTTGTTGAGATATTGGGGTCCAAATATGGCAATTTTGACCTCGTATAAAATTCTATGACTGTTTCAGAAAGTATTTTTCATGAACTTTACAATAAAAATATTTGGGAAAAATAATTTATTTAACATAAATTATTGAATTTTAAAAAAAGAATTTTTCTATTTTTAAATGAAAGCTTTCTTTTTTCCAAAAATATGATGTATAAACGAAAATGCGATTACGAGTATTGAATGTTCTACATAAGCTTGAAGACGCGAAACAGATGATACAAACTTAGCAGGCGTAGCATGCGAGACTGCGAGAGCAACAGACCGTTCAAAATTTTCTCGCATGCTACAACAAGCTAAGGAAACTAAGTTTGTATGAAAAAGTTCAGTTTCGCGACTTAAAATGTTTGTAGTACATTCAACACTTGCAATCACATTTTCGTTTGTACATCATTTTTTTGGAAAAATGAAAAGCTTTCAGTTAATAAGGACTGCGTCGAATAAAATTGTCTGTTACATATCTTCCCATAATGTGCTATTGCAAGATTCAAATTAAAAAAATTTGATCATAGTAGCTCTGAATTAAATGGCAGAAAATAATTTGTGTCAGTTATAGTCAATTAACGCGGAAATGGCAAACGAAGTGGAAGTGCGAGAAAATATAATTAAAATTTTTCAAAAACAACCTAGTTGGTCTTTTAAAAAAATTGCCAAGGAGGTAGGGGCTAACCCTAAGACCATTTCTCGCGTTATCAACCGCTTTAAGGAAGACCTGAGTATTGATCGGAAGAAAGGTTCTGGTAAAAAAAATGCCCACATGATCGTGAAAAGTCGAAGAAGGTTGTGTATATTTTAAAGAAAGATCCAAGCATATCCGGAAGGAAATTGGCGAGAAAGGCGGATTGCTCAGAATCTTTCGTGCGCAGGACTAAGAAAGAAGCTGGGCAAAATTCCCAAAGAAATTCCTTGTTTGGCAGGCAATTTGCAGTTGTGGAAAAAGGAGCAGCTCATTCGTGACATCGGGTACAATTAATATCGATATATATGTGAAGGAATGCTTGCAAAAGAGATTGCTTCCATTTTTACGCCAACATGAAGTGTCCACATTTTTTTTTGCCTGACCTCGCTTCATGTTACTACAGCAAAACGGCCTTAGAGTGGATCCAACAAAATGCAGTGATTTTGGTGCCTAGAGAAGCCAATCCACCAAACTGTCCAGAACTCAGGCCGATTAAGAGATACTGGGCTTTAGTAAAAAGGGAGATGAAGACAACAAAAAAAGTGGCCAAAGACCTTCAAGACTTTAAAAGAAAGTGGTCTTCAGCAGCTGTGAGGGTGTCGGACACTATCATTACAAAATTAATGGAAGGTGTTCCGGAAAAATTAAAACTTTTTATTAAAAAATATTAATTTCTGGTTTTTTATATTTTTTTTTAAATCTAAAAATAATTTTCAAAATAAAATATTTTATTCTATAAAAATTCGATTACTAGATTTCTAGATTTTTTCATTTTTGTAGCGGACAATTTTATTCGACGCAGTCCTTAATACAAAAAAAAACTGCCTATTTTTCCACCAAAAAATCGTTTTTAAAATTAAAAAATATTGGTTAAAAAAATAAAATTTATCAAGATATATTTTTTTTTATTGTAAATTTCATGAGAAATATTATCTAAAGCAGTTATAGTCATTTACAATTGAGACACTCTAATAGAAGTTATAAATAATTCAATACAAATTTGCAAATTTCATTCATATCGGAAGCAACAAATTTTTGATAAAAAAATTTCACCCATATGGGAATTTCCTGGGGTTCCGGACGGGACATTCGTACGCTTAAAACTATAATTTCTCGAAGGAAAATTAATGAATTTACTTGATTTTTTTTGGTGCGTGTAGTATTTAAATAGTACTAAACATCAGCAAAAAATTAGAAAATTCTATACTGTAGATCAAAAGATAAAAATTAAATAGTGAGAGTTCCGGACGGGTCAGAAACGGAAGTGCATGTCGAGGTTCATATGAAAATGCCAAAAATTCAGCGAATTTTGCGTAATAATGTTTTTTTTGAAATATTTTAAAAAATAGTTCAAATCATGTGCTTTCTTTTTGTATTTACACTTTGTTCCTAAATATTATAGTTTTTTCAAAATAAATCACAGAAAAATTCCGGAAAAAATCCGTATGGAAATTATTAGTACGATTTTTATTCTAAAAATACTTTTTGCGTATAATATATTTTTTTGAATTATCTCAGAACATAGCTGAGACAATTTACATTATTTTTGTATATATACACTTTCTTCCTAAAGTTTACAGTTATTTCGTAATAAATCGCAGAATAATTCCGGACGTTTGGAGATTTGAACTACGATTTTTTGCTTAAAAATAATTATGTATATGACAAATTTAATAATCATTATTACGAAATGAAAATGCGACTTTTGTTTGTGTCTTTTGATTTGTGGCTTTTGTGTTTGGGGATTTCAAATCCAACCCCTAGAACTCCTTTTATACCCTACATAGTACATATTTTGCCAATATTTCATCAATATAATTTATACAATACTGGACATTTAGTTTATATGGGACGTGGGCGTGGCAATGATCCATTTTCTGACCATTTGTTTCTTATTTCAAGCACAATTTTGATTAATCAGAATACATATTAATTGATTAATCAAAGAAATAGTCCTATTAAAAATCATAAATATACTCAAAATAAGTTACAATAATTAACTATTTTTTTGGAATGTTTTTGATAAAAATTATATGATTTCCTTTAAAAGTCAACATTTAGTAAGTTTTTGTGTAAGCATATTTTGTTTGTAGCAAACATATATTTTCTTTGAATGTAAAAGGAGTCTATCATGTGCGAAATTCAATTAAATGCCTACAAATTTTAAACATTCCAATCACACAATTAGACAGACACGTGCCTTTGTCAGACCCACACACTTTACATATATCATATAAATCGTATATAGTATATTTAACCAATTACGTAGGTATAACAATCATTTCGGCATAAAAGCGAAATACGGAAATACGTCATAAACATTTAACGATCGCAACAGCAGCAGCCGTCGTCGCCATATTTGTGAAATCTCTCTACAGAAGTAACAGCGTCCGTCCTTCCTTCCGTCCGTATCGTGTCTGTGATTCTGATACGGTGGCAGCCTTATCGCGATGGTGACGACGTTGATGAAGTGGCTCACAAAACGCCATATGCTAAGCTGGGCAATTAAATCGTGGATGCGTTTGACGCGCGAAGCGCCACCGCAGAGCTTTGATTAACGTTTTGGCCGCCCACCCAACAAAATGATGGCTACCATGCGGCAAACTAAGAGGAGCACGAGAAGCTTTACTACATAATAAATGGGAATAAATGGAGCTGTATCTGTTGGGGGGTGGGGAGGTAAGGTTCTTTTTACGTTCACAATTGAGGCTTCGCTCGAAGGGTCTCGAACATACGAAATGCGTGCGTTTGATGAAGGGTGTCGTAAAAAACCTGTTGATTGAATTTTATGAATGGATAAAAATAAAAGGAATTGGTTTATAAATGACGTTGAGTGATGCGAATTACGCGTATTTTAGGGAATTCATTTTGGTTGTTTTTTTTTGTATTTAAATATGTGAAATTAGGTTATGCTATTTTTTTTTTATTACAGGTACAGACGATGTTGCAATAAATCGGTTTTATTTATACAGTTTGAATATTTATATTTGGATATTTGATATTACATAAATATTTGTTGATAATACTTCAATTTCAGGAATATAATGAGATATCCAAGTAAGGACCGAGATCACATAAATTCAATCGAATTGTTTTACTTTACCAGAATTAAAATTTCTAATGCAAAATAAACTTATTTCAAACGATTTTCATTCTATCAAATTGTGTGAAACTTGATTTAAATTTGGTCAAAACGTAATTTTAGAATATACCCAATATAATCTATAATATATAAAACTCTTGGCCCGTCTGTCAGTCTGTCTATTTGTTCCAGCATCACATCTAAACCACTGAACCGATTTGACAGAAATTTTACGCGAGGATACTATACCGAACAAAATTAAGAAACACAAATACAAAAGCAAAAATAAAAACAACAGAAATATAAAAACACAAAAACAAAAGCAAAAACCAAAAAACAAAACAAAGAAACCACAAAACCAAAACCACTAAAGACAAACCAACGCGCAAAATCACATAATCAAATGCACAAAACAAAAGCAAAATGAAAAACAATATCAAAAACGCAAATGTAAAAAATCAATAAAAACGCATAATAGAAAACAAAATTAAAAAATAAATCACAAAAAGAAAAGCAAAAATAAAAAAAACAAAAGCAAAGAAACAAAAACAAAAGTAAAACACAATAACAAAATACGCAAAAACACAAAAATAAAAAAGCAAAATAAAAACATACAACACAAAAAAAATAGAAAAAAACAAAAGCAAAAACACAAAACCAAACCACAAAAATATCAAAAACACAAAAGAAAATACTTAAAAAGCAAAAAAAAATTCAAACACAAAAAAGCAAAATCAAAAACACCTAAAGAAAATCAAACATAAAATAAATAGCAAAAAGAAAATCAAAAACACAAAAATAACACAGACAAACTCCGATTCGCAACCCGGGTACAAAACTTACTTACTTAAATGGCCCAACCGTGGGTCCGTTTTGGCCGCTGAGATAAAGCCGCTTCTGCTTTGCGTGCGCTGACGCCAGTTAGAAATACCAAGCTTTGTCAGGTTGTCCTCAACTTGGTCTTTCCAACGCAGATTTGGACGACCTCTTCTACGCTGTCCACCTTCGAGCCTCGATTCAAGCACCTTCTTAGCTGGAGTGTTTTCATCCATTCGTTCGACATGGCCTAGCCAGCGAAGCCGCTGGATCTTGATGCGCTAGACTATGTCAATGTCGTCGAATAACTCGTACAGCATGGTTCATCCTGATTCGATACTCGTTAGCAAAGCAGATAGGGCCAAAGATTTTACGGAGAATCTTTCTCTCGAACGATCCCAGTACTCTCTCATCGGTGGAGGCCAACGTCCATGTTTCTGCACCATAAAGTAGGACGGGCATGATGAGACACTTTTGAGGATTATGCCGCTTTGACGGAGTTCGGCAGCTCGAACTATTTTCTCCATCAACAAATTAAAAAAGTTGCACGATAGGGAGTCACCCTGCCTGAAACCTCGCTCGGTATGAAATGGCTCGGAGAGGTCTTTTCCTATTCTCACTGAGCAATGTGTGCTGATCCCACGGTAGTTGGCGCAGATAGTGGAATCCCCTTTCTTAAGGATTGGGCAGAGTTCACTGAGGTTCCAGTCACTTGGCATGCTTTCATCCGACCATATTCTGCTTACGAGCTCGTGCATGCTCTCTATTAGCTCTTCGGCTCCGGTCTTAAACAATTCAGCAGGCAGGCCATCAGCACCTGCGGCTTTGTTGTTTTTCAGCCGAGCGATCGCTGTTCTGACCTCGTCATGGTCGGGTGGCGGAATCTCAACGTCGTCATCAAGTACAGGGTTGCAGGGTTTACTTCTCTATCGGTGGAATTGCGGTCGTTATCACCGGTCAGCAGTTTAGAGAAATGATTCCTCCATATCTTCAGAGTGCTCTGGATATCTGTCACTAGATTTCCGTTCTCATCATTACAGGAAGAGGCTCCGGATTTTGAACCTCCGGCTAGGCGTCTTTTTTTCTCGAAGAATTTTCGAGCCACATTCCTGTCCCCATGCATCTCAATCTCCTCACACTCACGTCTTTCTGCCTCGCTTTTTTTACGCCTGAAAAGACGCCTCTCTTCCCTTCTCTTCTCTTTGTAACGCTCCTTCGCAGCTCGAGTAGCTACTGACTGCAGGGTGGGTTTGTAGGCAGCGTCTTTCTCTGCAGTGGCCGCGCGACACTCTTGGTCATACCACTGATTCCTCAGGGGGCTTTGGAATCCAGGGGGCGTTGGAATCCACCTCTTCGGCAGCCGTACGCATAGAGCAGGAGACATGGTTCCACTGCGCGCTTATATCATCGAGAGAAGGAGTGCTTTGTCTAAGCAGGTGTGAGAGTCGAGTGGAAAAGGCTTGCGTTGTCTGTTGTGATTGCAGCTTTCCGACGTCTAGCTTTCTCTGCGTTTGGTTCCGTACGTTCTTCGCAGCGCTTAAGCGCGTGCGGACCTTGGCTGCTACGAGGTAATGATCCGAATCCATATTGGCACCTCGGATAGTGCGTACGTCCATCACGCTCAAAGCGTGCCTTCCGTCAATCACAACATGATCAATTTGGTTTCGCGTTTTTTGATCGGGCGACAATCATGTGGCCTTGTGGATATCGAAATGTTCGAATCTAGTGCTACTAACTACCATGTTTCGTGCTGCGGCGAAGTCGATTAGCCTCGTTCCGTTATCGGCAGTGTTGGCATGGAGGCTAAATTTTCCGATTGTGGGACAATAGATGGCTTCTCTGCCCACCTTGGCGTTAAAATCGCCTAGCACGATTTTGATATCGTGGCGGGGGCAGCGCTCGTATGCGTTGTCTAGGCGCTCGTAGAAGCGCTCTTTTGTCTAATCATCTTCCTCGTTCATCGGAGCGTGTGCACAAATTAGGATAATGTTAAAATATTTTGCCTTGATGCGAATTGTTGCCAGTCTTTCGTCCACGGGCGTGAACCTAGAGACAAGGTGGCGAAGTCTCTTGCCGACCACAAATCCACATTCAAATTCATGACTCTCCGCATGGCAGCTGTAGTAGATATCACAGGACGCTTGTTTCGAGCAGTCCATCGCATTTCCTGGATAGCGGTGATGTCAGCCTTACATTTTTCGAGGACATCTTTCAGCTGGATAGAGGCACCTTCCCTATAAAGGGTCCGGACTTTCCAGGTGCATAGCCGTAAATCATGGTCCTTAAAACGTTTGCGTGGGTCGTCATCGTGGTAATCGGTCGTTATCCGAGGCTTCTTTTGTGTTTTCATTGGGCGCATAGGTTTTTTCAGTGGTGGGACCCAAACCCAACGCACGAACCCTCTCTCTGAGGAAGATGTTCGCCATTCACTTTAGCCGAATTCTACACCGGGTTGTGTAGAGCGTCGGATGACTTCAAATTATGTATTTTGATATCATAAATTTATTTTGGAATATTCCCGGCAGAAAAGATTGCCTTAATATTTTCACGAAAACGTATAATGAAAAGAAAACGTTTTTCTTCAAATATATAAATGATGTTGACCCTCCAAAAATTTGTTACTATACTTAGGAAATTATAACACTTAAAAACTTCCAAGGAAGTATACTAAGTTAATTTATAATAAGAACATGTTTGGTTATAATTTGAGATAGGATCGACCGATCCGCACCAATAAAAAGAATCTAAAAATGGAATAACATTGAAAACAGTCTTAATCGAATTAGCATTACATGGATTAGACTGGTATGGTATATTGGTATATTATCATGCATTTAAAATTTAGAAAATATTAATTTATATCTTTTTATATATGACTTTTATAGAGGAATCGGAACCCATATAGTTTGTTTGGTTGAAACCGGAATCGGAACCACTATTATAAAAATCTTAGAACAAGATCTGGAACTGATAATCCTAAGGGTTTTAAATACTGGATAAAAAAAATACAAATTACTAAATTTCACTAATGAAAACAAAAATTAAAAACCCTGTGTAATATTTCTTGAAAAAATGTTTTTTTTTAATATTTTTCGAACTAAGTTTGAACGTTAAGATATGTTTAAAAAAAAAATTAAGAACACCATCAGGACACTACAACCACCCCCCTCCCCCCTGGCCTAGATACACCATAAAATCATTATTTTTTGTGTTTGATTGGTCATAACTTCGGTGAGATTAATCCAAATTTCATGTAGTTTATTTCATAATATTAGCTGAAGTAACCCCAATTGAAAAAAATAAAATCGATAACTCAAATCTGTAAAATGTTAAAGTCCAAAATATGTAGAAAACACGAAAATTGTAATATATATGTTTTAAGTAATAACTCAAAAACTTAAGGCAATCTGTAAAAACTGAGTATGAGGTCGTGATTAGAATCTTAAAAGCCATCGGAAAATCATAATAAGATCGCGGATATTTTTTTGTTGTGCTGTGTTATCAAACCCTGAAAGCGCAGTTTAATTTAAATTATAAATGATGAACAAAATTATGACATTTGGCATATTCTTTTCAACTTCAACAAATAAACTTCGAAATAAATCATTTACAATTAACATCATTTACAAAATAATACAAAATAAAGCCCAATTCAGGTGGAAGATGACGGTGTAAAGAAGAAAATAAATTGCTTTGTAAATTTAATTAAAATTTACAAGTTTCTGCCAGCGAATAGAAAAAAGGCAGCCGCAATATGCCACAAATTGACAAAACGTCACATTTTGGATTGACAGATGCGTTTGTCATTTGCATAATTATTAAAAATTTGATTGCTGTATAAATAAAAACAGAAAATTAGAAAGAAACCTAATAAATGTCAAAGTTATTGTGATACAGTTTTAAGTCGTTACTTTACAGAAAGTAGCAAACATAAAAAATTACAAAAAAAAAATTATAAATTATATTAAATATTTTCTTCTTTAAATTTAAAATAAAACTCAAGTTTAATTTGACATCGTTTACATATTCAGCTTTAAAAAGATTTTCCTTTTAAGTTCGTAATACACTTCCAAGATATACCGCTGTAAATGATGCTAATTTCCCTTGAAATGTGCCGGAAGTCTGTGTTTTGCATAGATCTTTGTGTCTGTATTTTATTTCAAATGTGCTTCAATATCTAAGTATGTCTGAGTTACCGAGAAAAATACTGCAGAGTGTTAGTCAAATGAAAACAACTACAATTGAAAGTGCTAAAAGTACCTAAAGGGTAAAAGTGTATCTGGTACCATACGTCGTTTCATAGAACTTCTATGCCAATGTCTTTCAATGAAAATGTTTTTTTTTATATTTAAATGTAATAAAATACCATATACCTGATACCTGGTTGCCAAAAAGTAAAAAGAAAACAACCCTTGTCACTAGTTTGGAATTTATTGTGCAGAAGTAAGGAAAATTCCTTGTTTGATACACGTTGCAAAAAAAAAGTGCTCTGCCAAACATAATTTTGCAGGCATTAACATGTATGTTTGGAATTTTATGTAAACATAATATATAATTGAATGATAAATCATTTGTAAACAGGGTTGTATTGCGCTTGAACAGTGTTGTAAAGAGTTCTGACTTACATTATAATATCCCGGAAACATTTTAATGTTGCCCCTTAAAATGGTGTATGTTCTAATGAAAACATATTTCCAAATAAAATAAATATTTGAACCGAAACATACATATGTTCAAAATAAAACATGATTTTGAACGACCTGAATATAAATATGTTTCCAGTGAAACATATCTGTTGTTTCAGTACAAAAAGTAGTATGTTTGCATAGAAACATATTTAAATATTTTTGGAAAGAAATCCTGAAAATAAAATAAAAATAAAATATTGTTTTTCTATTAATTTTTATTAAAAATCTTTAAAAATGCACAGTTTCAGAAATTATATACTGCACTATATTATACTCTGTTACTATTAGTACTTTTTATAACACAATTTATATATTTATTCAATTTACAAATAACAAAATTATTACCGACGCGTACACGTTTTCTCAACGAACAACAAAAGACACGTACGCAGAAAATGCCGATCAACGAGTGTCAACTTTATATACAAGAATACATTTTTTGTTTGTTTTCAAACATCAGTATGTTTAAAATGACCCTATACATACTTCAAACGACGACAAAAGAGACGTAGGTAGAAAATTCTGCTCAACGAGTGACAACTTCGTTTACAAGAAGAATGTTGCAAGAATACGTTTATTTAAATCCTATTTCTTTTTTGTTTGTTTTTAAACATCAATATGTTCAAAAGATGGCGTAGGTAGAAAATGCTGCCCAACGTTGCCAACTTCACCAGTCGATAAATTATCGAATTAAGACGAGCGTGGCGAACATACGTTGTATTTAGATTTGATTAGCATTTTCTGTGTTTCGAAACATAGTTTTAACCAAGTAAATTGCCAAGAAACAGTTTATTCAAATGCAATTAAAATTTTTATGTTGGTATTGTAACATATTTATGGTAAATTTGACAGATTCGGCTGGACAATATAATAATGTTTACACGTGAGCAAAAATAAATTCAATTTCGATTATAATTTAATTACACTTCATTCCTACCTCTACAAGCAGTACCATTGTTTGCCACAATCTTGCGGCAATCATATTTTTCTGTTTGTACACGGATAGAAAAGATTTGTTTTAATATGTTTGAATGTAATTAAAAAGTAATACGAAATTACCATACATGTAGGTAATTTCGTATTACTTTTTAATTACATTCAAACATATTCAAACAAATCTTTTCTATCCGTGTACAGACAGAAAAATATGTTTGCGCAAGATTGTGGCAAACAATGGTACTGCTTGTAGAAGTAGTATCGTTGCTAAACTTTTTGTTGTTTAGCATAATAATAATTATAATTGCGACATTGCTGTTTGAATTCTGAAGACGTTCATCATGGACAATTTCAAGTCAAGTTTAAATTTAAAATTGTATTTTTTGACATATTTCATATAGCATAAAATATGTCAAAAACCTGATTTTTAATTTGAATATTGACCCCTTTTTTTCTCCGTTTTCAAGTTGTGACCGTTTAAAGATATATTTTAGAAAAATATTATAGATTCCGTTGATCGATTAAAATAATTTAAAAGGCAAATTAAATCTGCAAAATCCACCTATAAAATATGCTAACTTTGACCCCTCTACGACGATCCGTTCTCCGTTCTAAATAAATGTTTTAAAGATTCGAGGATTCCTTGCGATTCCGTTGATCGATTGAAATAATTTAAAAGGCAAATTAAATCTGCAAAATCCATCTATAAAATGTGCCATAACTATATGATCTATGGGTATTTTATATAATTACCAGGGCAATATTATAAGTTATTAATTCTAATTTGTTGGTCTTAATTATAATGTGTTAGCCGCAAAACATTTTTAACTTCGTCTGTTTTTTGAACCTCTAATAATAATAAAACAAAAAGTGCACGAATGATTGAGTCAAGTATTGTTTTACTTCCCACATTATTGCTTCAAACATATTACACAGTTGCAGCAATCATAAAAACACTTTAATATGACATCAAAGTATAGGTGTTTTTCTCTATGTGCATTTGTGCAAAACTGTCAAACCTCTTTGAACTTTTAGTTTTCCGCAGGCTTTGCGTTCAAGTAATTAATGTGCCAAGAAAAATAGCATAAGTTTCTCTAAAAAAATACTTATATGTTTAGACATAAAAAGCCTGTTTGAATTATTTATTGTGAAGTATTATTAAGGAGACACATGGTGCTTTGTCTATTCCTCTGAGATTTAAAATGATTTAAATGCTTCGACAACACAGAGGGTCAAAAGTTGTCACCCTGTGTCAAAGATAGTTTAAGATAAGATTTAAAGCTTTGATAGAAAATACAATGAAAGTTTAAAAAAATCTACAATAAGATTAAGATTAAGTATTTTGATTATATATTACTTCGAGCATTGTTGAATCGATTAGCAAGTGCTTTGAACAACAAGCCAAATGGTAGCAGGTTCAAATCACCGTAACAGCAATATATAAAAATAGAAAACATGTTTTTCTATATGGCAAAAACTCCGTGAGTAAAACATTGCTCTCATCCTGCTCTGAATGATTTTCGGTTTCCTGATTGTTTTCGTAGCAAATTTAAAATATAGTTTTTTAAATCTATGGAAACTTGATCATAAACTTAACGAACTTGAATGTTGCTCTACGAAATATATAGTAATTTATAAACATTATCTAAGCTCTCTTAAAAAATAATATTACTTACTTAAAAATGTTTTTGCTCTCAAATGTTTTAAACTTTATCTAACTGAAATTTGTATGAATATTTAAAATATTCACATTCCACAAAGAACATATTTTGTTGGTACCTATTTAGCCATGGAGTTAAAATTTACAATAATTAAATTTTTAAAAAATCGAAACACATTAATTAAATTTTCTGTTTAACATCTTTAAGTTCCAATGATTATTACACAAAATCGACTAAATCGTCTGCTTAATTTGTATGGATTCGAATATGAGTTCTGCTCGGCAAATATATTAAGATCAATTAGAAATTATGTAAAGCAATTTTTTTTATTAATGATGTTAAATTTTTCATTACATTTAATTAAAGAAAACTAAAGAAAATAAAACTATTGATGTGTTAAGGTAAATTTCAATAAAATTCTCAGCATCGTTCAATGGTTTTCGACAATGCCCGAGTCGTAATTATTACTGCAAACACTTTTGTGTACAAAGCAAATGCTTCTAATAAATATAATAATAATAATTATTATTTGAGACAAATGACAAGTGTTTGTTCCAAACGTTAACTAAAATATGACATCCCAGTAGTAAATTTGTCCAGGCCTTGTCAATAGAAGCCCTGCTATAACAACTTCTTAGCACGCTCAATACACAGCCTGCACACTTTCTAGAGAATCAGCGCAAATAGATTTGGTGTTGAAATATAAAAACGAAGCGCTTCTAGTTCACCTTCTAATGGAATGAGTTAAACTATTTTGTGAGACCTTCTGAGAGCCGTTTTTTGAGAAACGAATAGGGAAGTCCACCAAAAATGTTCATTTCATATAAAAAAAAGAAGAAAGGAAATCATTTGGTCGGGAATGGGTTCTGCCTACTTAAGAATCAGTGCTAGTATAGCTTCTTACGCCTGAAATTTACTACTGGGATTTAAGGAAAATAAATGAAGTATTTACGGGTAGTAATTAAATGTAATGTTTAGGTGGAATAATGAATTGTAACTTACAAAGTGTTTGTTACAAATACTGATTTATGTTACAAATACTGATAACACTAGACAACAAATGGAGGCCTTTTTTAATTATCCATGATTAAAGTATGATTTTCCGATGGATTTCAAGATTCTAATCACGACCTCATACTCAATTTTTGCCTCAAGGTTTTGAGTTATTACGTAATATATATATACTAGCTGGACCCGTGCACGACTCGTGCCAAGATTTTGTGAATTCATAGATATAAAGCGATTTTATTAATACAAAAAAAACATTATTATTATTTTTATATCAGGGGCCCGTGCTTCGCTGTGGAAGTTTTTATTGGTTTTATAAATGTAGTAACCAAATAATAATTCTCCGCCAAAACAACTTCTCTCAAAGACAATTCAGACAGTAGAGTATTTCGCCGTAGAATTCTTCCCAGTAGAAATCTTCGCCGTAAAATTCTTCCCCATAGAACGCTTTACCGTAGAATTCTTCCCGGTAGAACTCTTCCAGGTAGAATTCTTCCCCTTAGAGTTTTTACCAGTAGAAGTTTTAGTGTAGTTAGTTTTAATGTGGTGAGTTTTTATGTGTTGAATTTTTAGTGTGGTGAGTTTTAGTGTGGTGTGTTTTAGTGTGGTGAGTTTTGGTGAGGTGAGTTTTAGTGTGGTGAGTTTTAGTGTGGTGAATTTTTAGTGTAGTGAGTTTTAGTGTAGTGAGTTTTATTGTGGTGAGTTTTAGTGCGGTGAGTTTTAGTGTGGTGAGTTTTAGTGTAGTGAGTTTTGGTGTGGTGAGTTTTTAGTATGGTGAATTTTTATTGTGGTGAGTTTTAGCGTGGTGAGTTTTATTGTGGTGAGCTTTATTGTGTTGAGTTTTAGTGTGGTGAGTTTTAGTGTGGTGAATTTTGGTGTGGTGAGTTTTAGTGTGGTGAGTTTTGGTGTGGTGAGTTTTGGAGTGGTGAGTTTTAGTAGGGTGAATTTTTAGTGTGGTGAGTTTTAGCGTAGTGAGTTTTATTGTAGTGAGTTTTAGTGTGGAGAGTTTTAGTGTGGTGAGTTACAGTGCGGTGAATTTTAGTTTTTTGTTTAATCTTTTTAGATTGTGTATGTGCTGAGTAAAAACGACATTTTAAAGTTTAGGTTGTAAGGGAGGTACCACGCCCCTTTGTCCAATCCCGCCCATATATAGCCTATGACACTCTCCGGACTCCTTAGTATCCTGTGGCAAAATTTCAGTTAAATCGGTTCAGCGGTTTAGACGTGATGCTGGAACAAACAGACAGACCGACAGACTGACAGACGGACCAAGAGTTTTATATATATAGATAGGATAGGATTGAGTTATAGATCCAATTTCTTTTATATTCTATTGAGAATACTTTAGCTAATATTTTTAAATAAACAAAATTAAATTTGGATTATTCTAACCGAAGCGATGACCAGTCACGAAGTTATGACCAGTGTTTGACTGGTCATAACTTCGGTTAGAATAAGCCAAATTTCATATAGTTTTATTTCAAATTATTAGCTGAAGTATTCTCAATGGAATATAAAAGAAATTGCGTATTAACTCAAAAACTTTAGGCAATCTGAAAAAACTGAATATGAGATCGTGATTAGAATCTTGAAGTCCATGGATAACCATAAAAAATAATAACGTCGACATCGACTTGAATAAATTGAAATTTTCACATCAAATATTTGACATAATTAAACTGTCAATTAATGCGCATTAGACGCAAATTAAAGTTAATTATTTTTGTCATTATCATCCATCAGTGCTACCTTAAGACCTTAAGTTTATTGTGCATTAACCAAGGCACACATTTTTGTTAAATTATAAACTTACCGCACATTGATTATTATTATTATTATCTCTAAATTTAGCAGCACAAAAAAGAACAAAAATAACGCCAAAATGTCGGGTATAAAACCTCGTACAAAACACAAAAACATGGTGCTAAATATGGGTCAAGTCAATCAATCGACACCCCCCACACACACAAATGTTTGTCACGTAAAACACCGCTGCAGTGTTGACAGTAAAAACACACCCGACAAAACAGCCCCCGAGAGTAGATAACCCCACCGTAAGGTCTACGTTTAACAGGCCAAATAAACAAATCAAGTCCTTGTCTTGAACTCACATCCGAAAAATCAACCCAAATTCATTGAGTTTCTTTCTTTTTTTTTTTTTGGGTTGTGTCGCCGAATTCTTTTCAAGTCTGTTCATACGACTGTTATCACTACCACCTGAGAGAACTAAAAGCACGATGTATACAAGTTTCTGGCGTTCGTTGACACGTGTTCGATGTTGAGATATAATAAAAATAGAAAAATTATTCCAAACATTTCTTAAATCAATGAAAATTGCATGGAATAACATGAATTTTTCTATGCCATTCTACCTTAAAGCCACGGCATAAACAGTAGTACTTACTATGATTTCTGTGCTTTTTGTAGGTTAGAGTTTGGCTGGCTGAGGGTGAAATTCAAATAACCTTGAAGTGAGTTGTTTGCGGTAAGGTGGATATTTATTTTATTGTAGTCACCGTCTTTCGTATTTGTTGGTGGTTCTCTATTTTTGCAGCAGTCTGATTGTAATAGTCATTGGGGGTATCAGAAATATAGTAATAGGTATTAAGAGTTAATTTTATGTTCTGCATATAAAGTCATGTTTATGGGCACTAAGTAGCTTTGGAAACTGAGAAAAACCTTAAGCATTATCATAAAAATGCAAATATACAAAAAGATTATAGAGTATCTGTTATTTTCAGAATTATATATGAATCAGTTATGAGATTCTAATATGTTTAAGAGCAAACGATAGCTATTTCTACAAAGAACAACCAACCGTAATTTGAAATAGTATAGTGCTTCGAATAGAAAAATTACATAATGTCAAAATTAGTTTAGTGCACGTCAACTTTGGACTATTTACGACGCGTCGTAAGCTCCATTCGATAATACGGCTATTTGTGATTTCTCGAATCCTACTAAGTTGAGCTTTATGATTTTTATACAAAATAATCAGATTTCCTATGGGGTAAAAATTGCAAAGTTTGACCCCTCTACGACGGTACGTTGTGATTCTACAGTCATTCTTACTGCCGTTTTGATTCTATGGTCATTTGATGTTAAAAATGTGATTTCTCGAATCCTACTAAGTCGATCCCTATGATTTTTATATAAAAAGTGCAAAGTTTGACCCCTCTACGATGGTACGTCTAGTTTAGTACAGCCATTTGAAGTTAAATATGTGATTTCTCGACTTCTACTAAGTCGATTTCAATGATTTTTATACCAAATAATCGGATTTCCTATGGAATAAAGAGAGCAAAGTTTGATCTCTATACGACGCTCCGTTTAGATTCTACAGCCATTCTTACAGCCATTCTTACAGCCGTTTAGATTCTACGGCCATTTGATGTTAAAAATGTGATTTCTCGAATCCCACTAAGTCGATTTCAATGATTTTTATACCAAATAATCAGATTTCCTATGAGATAAAAAGTGCAAAGTTTGACCCCTCTACGACGGTACGTTTAGATTCTACAGCCATTCTTACAGACGTTTTGATTCTATGGTCATTTGATGTTAAAAATGTGATTTCTCGATTCCTACTAAGTCGATCCCTATGATTTTTATATAAAAAGTGCAAAGTTTGACCCCTCTACGATGGTACGTTTAGTTTAGTACAGCCATTTGAAGTTAAATATGTGATTTCTCGACTTCTACTAAGTCGATTTCAATGATTTTTATACCAAATAATCCGATTTCCTATGGAATAAAAGGAGCAAAGTTTGATCTCTATACGACGCTCCGTTTAGATTCTACAGCAATTCTTACATCCATTCTTACAGCCATTCTTACAGCCGTTTAGATTCTACAATTCTAAAAATGTGATTTCTCGAATCCTACTAAGTCGATTTCAATGATTTTTATACCAAATAATCAGACTTCCTATGAGATAAAAAGTGCAAAGTTTGACCCCTCTACGATGGTACGTTTAGTTTAGTACAGCCATTTGAAGTTAAATATGTGATTTCTCGACTTCTACTAAGTCGATTTCAATGATTTTTATACCAAATGATCAGATTTCATATGGAATAAATGCAGCAAAGTTTAATCTCTATACGACGCTCCGTTTAGATTCTACAGCCTTTTTACAGCCATTCTTACAGCCATTCTTACAGCCGTTTAGATTCTACGGCCACTTGATGTTAAAAATGTGATTTATCGAATCCTATTAAGTCGATCCCTATGATTTTTATACCAAATAATCAGATTTCCTATGGGATAATAAGTGCAAAGTTTCACCCCTCTACGAAGCTCCGTTTAGTTTCTACAGCCATTTTATGTTAAAGATGTGATTTCTCGAATCCCTATAATTTAGTTACTGTAAGTTTCTTTATATATTTGCTTCACTTCATAAAGCAATTTTTAATGAAATTTTTTTGTAATTTAATTAAATAACATTTTCCGCACTACGATATCGCAGCATAATGTAGAAAATATTGTATTTTCTCAGAGGTGAAATGCAACACCACCTCCAAAATCATGTGATAGGGAAATATTCTTGATTTATATGCTTTGGCATAAATGTTTCTTGTACCTAATGGTTGGTTTTATTACCAATTAAAATTCTTTTGATCTTTTACATATATTGCTGTCTTGTTTAATATAATTATCATAAATTTACCTATTTGTTAAATGTACGTATGCGTTAACTTATACCGTCTACCGATATAGGTTGTTTCAGAGATCTAATAAAATTTTGTCGGCTTTCCCGATTTCTATGTTTTATGCGTTTCTATTGTATCTGTTGTGTCTATGACATGAAACTCCTAAATTTGCTCAGCTTAACCGTGACTTATTTCGACCACAAGTCAATTATATTAGCTAAGCCCACCCTAAAGCTATTTAATCTCTATTTTCAATTGTGGTGTTGGATGCGTGTTGTGGACGAATGGATGAATGGACAGATGTATAAAGAATGGTTGAGTTGAATTGAGTTGATGGGTGGTTGGTTGGTTGGTTGGAGGACGAATGAATCGGAGCAAAGCCATTTATAATGCTTCTAGCATTTTGAAATTATTCTCAGCTCAAGAATTTTGAAGCTTGAACCATTTTCGTTTGACCACCTTTAAAATACGTTATATCTCACTGAAAGGTATTACTATACATTTTGTTGATTAGTTTTCTTTGATATTATTATTATTAATTATTATTATTTTTATTATTTTCATTATTTTTATTATTTTTATTATTTTTATTATTTTTATTATTTTTTTTATTTTTATTATTTTTATTATTTTTATTATTTTTATTATTTTTATTATTTTTATTATTTTTAATATTTTTATTATTTTTATTATTTTTATTATTTTTATTAATTTTATTATTTGTATTATTTTTATTATTTTTATTATTTTTATTATTTTTATTATTTTTATTATTTTTATTATTTTTATTATTTTTATTATTTTTATTATTTTTATTATTTTTATTATTTTTATTATTTTTATTATTTTTATTATTTTTATTATTTTTAATATTTTTAATATTTTTACTTTTTTTATTATTTTTATTATTTTTATTATTTTTATTTTTTTTATTATTTTTATTATTTTTATTATTTTTATTATTTTTATTATTTTTATTATTTTTATTATTTTTATTATTTTTATTATTTTTATTATTTTTATTATTTTTATTATTTTTATTATTTTTATTATTTTTATTATTTTTATTATTTTTATTATTTTTATTATTTTTATTATTTTTATTATTTTTATTATTTTTATTATTTTTATTATTTTTATTATTTTTATTATTTATATTATTTTTATTATTTTTATTATTTTTATTATTTTTATTATTTTTATTATTTTTATTATTTTTATTATTTTTATTATTTTTATTATTTTTATTATTTTTATTATTTTTATTATTTTTATTATTTTTATTATTTGTATTATTTTTATTATTTTTATTATTTTTATTATTTTTATAATTTTTATTATTTTTATTATTTTTATTATTTTTATTATTTTTATTATTTTTATTATTTTTATTATTTTTATTATTTTTATTATTTTTATTATTTTTATTATTTTTATTATTTTTATTATTTTTATTATTTTTATTATTTTTATTAATTTTATTATTTGTATTATTTTTATTATTTTTATTATTTTTATTATTTTTATTATTTTTATTATTTTTATTATTTTTATTATTTTTATTATTTTTATTATTTTTATTATTTTTATTATTTTTATTATTTTTATTATTTTTATTATTTTTAATATTTTTAATATTTTTACTTTTTTTATTATTTTTATTATTTTTATTATTTTTATTTTTTTTATTATTTTTATTATTTTTATTATTTTTATTATTTTTATTATTTTTATTATTTTTATTATTTTTATTATTTTTATTATTTTTATTATTTTTATTATTTTTATTATTTTTATTATTTTTATTATTTTTATTATTTTTATTATTTTTATTATTTTTATTATTTTTATTATTTTTATTATTTTTATTATTTTTATTATTTTTATTATTTATATTATTTTTATTATTTTTATTATTTTTATTATTTTTATTATTTTTATTATTTTTATTATTTTTATTATTTTTATTATTTTTATTATTTTTATTATTTTTATTATTTTTATTATTTTTATTATTTTTATTATTTTTATTATTTGTATTATTTTTATTATTTTTATTATTTTTATTATTTTTATAATTTTTATTATTTTTATTATTTTTATTATTTTTATTATTTTTATTATTTTTATTATTTTTATTATTTTTATTATTTTTATTATTTTTATTATTTTTATTATTTTTATTATTTTTATTATTTTTATTATTTTTATTATTTTTATTATTTTTATTATTTTTATTATTTTTATTATTTTTATTATTTTTATTATTTTTATTATTTTTATTAGTTTTATTATTTTTATTAGTTTTATTATTTTTATAATTTTATATTTTTTTTATTATTTTTATTATTTTTATTCTTTTTATTATTTTTATTATTTTTGTTATTTTTGTTATTTTTATTATTTTTATTATTTTTATTATTTTTATTATTTTTATTATTTTTATTATTTTTATTATTTTTATTATTTTTATTATTTTTATTATTTTTATTATTTTTATTATTTTTATTATTTTTATTATTTTTATTATTTTTATTATTTTTATTATTTTTATTATTTTTATTATTTTTATTATTTTTATTATTTTTATTATTTTTATTATTTTTATTATTTTTATTATTTTTATTATTTTTATTATTTTTATTATTTTTTATTATTTTTATTATTTTTATTATTTTTATTATTTTTATTATTTTTATTATTTTTATTATTTTTATTATTTTTATTATTTTTATTATTTTTATTATTTTTATTATTTTTATTATTTTTATTATTTTTATTATTTTTATTATTTTTATTATTTTTATTTTTTTTATTATTTTTATTATTTTTATTATTTTTATTATTTTTATTATTTTTATTATTTTTATTATTTTTATTATTTTTATTATTTTTATTATTTTTATTATTTTTATTATTTTTATTATTTTTATTATTTTTTATTTTTTTTATTTTTATTATTTTTATTATTTTGATTATTTTTATTATTTTTACTATTTTTATTATTTTTATTATTTTTATTATTTTTATTTTTTTTTATTATTGTTATTATTTTTATTATTTTGCTATTGATGATTTGAATTAATTTTTACACTATTATGATAAAATATATGAGGCAGAAAGAAGTTTAATATTAGAGACTCCTATAAATGGTCCAAAATGTCTCAAACTATAAGTAGACGCATCACGGTCATTTTCGAAATATATGTGCAGATGTTGGGGTTAATATTTATCTGATTTGTTGTTTGACAAATCGAAAAATTACGTTTAAAAAAATAGGCGGATTCCAGCCATTTTTGGTACACATATCGTCACTATCATGCCAAAGGGGCGAATATGTAATTTTTGACATTTGCATTATTTACATTTTTTGAATGTAGTTTTTCCTCAAGCATATTGTGCCTACATTTTTTGTGGTATTGTTGGATATTTCTACCTAAAAAAGACAAAACCAAAAGGGCGAATTTGAATTATTGAAAAATCTAGTGAGGCCAAAAGGGCGAATCTTTTCGTTTTTTTACCAGAACTTTTTATTGGTTCAAGATAAAGTAGTAGTTTAAATGCATGAATTGATTGTTTTTAAAGCACCTATCGATTGGCATAATTATTCAAAAAATTATTATGCAAACATTTTTCAAAAATTCGAAAAAATATTTTAAAGTAATAATAGCTGCTTTCAAAACAAACAATTAATTACTTTACAATACTATTTTATCTAGTACCAATATAAAGTTATGGCAAAAAAACAAAGAGATTCGCCCTTTTCGCATGACAAGATTTTCATTTTTTCCAATTCTTCGTATTTTAACTATAACTCTTTATTGGTGGAAGATAAAATAGTGGTGTAAAGGTATTAATTGTTTGTCTTTATAGCACCTATCGATTGGCATCATTAGTTAAAAATATTTTTTGAATTTTTGTTATTAGCAAGAAAATTATTTAAAATCAAATAATTAATGCCTTTATATTACTATTTGATCTTATACCCATGAAAAGTTATGGTAAAAAATACAAAATTATTTGCGTTTGGGTCAGGATATAGTACGTTAATATTATAATTGAATACTTTTCGATTTAATGGTTTCTCAATAGTTATATAAAAGGTATGCGTGACCGTTGACCGATTTGACTCATTTCCGAACTCAGAACCCATTTTTGTCTAAGGCATTTTGAAATAAAATTTCATTGCATTCAAGAAAGTTGTTCTCAGTATACGGACAGATGAACGGGCAGAAAAACAGATGAACAGATGAACAGATCGACATGGTTAAATGGACGCGAATACTGCACGACTCTTAAAGGCCATTACAATATATGAACATACTTAATATTATACCCTGTAATGTTGGAACATGGGACCTTTCGGCTCTTTCGCCACTCTATAAAAGGTGCGCCATTAAACATTTCAGCTCAATGGTATAAAATAAATTAAAAATTCCTGTGATCAAATTACTGAACACTTGACGGAAAAGTGTTTCTCTTTAGAGTTGTCATTAATGATAGCATTGCCGGTCGAAATTTGTTTATATACGAGTCTCACTTTTTAAGAAGTCTCAAGTCTCACTTTATAAGAAAATGTTTTACGTCCGGAGGTTAGCCATTATCTGTCGAGAGGTAATAGCATTTTACGAAATAACTTTTTGTAATTTTTTTTTTAAATGCAGTCACGGGGGTTTGAAATCGTGAGCTCTCGATTTGTAGTACTACGCACTAAACTCCATATAACTTTTAAACACTTCTCTTCTCAATAATAATTTATTGCCGAATTACTTAAATTTAAATATTCTTCCTGTAAAGAATGGTCTCAGAAAAGATATGTATTAGATAAAGTTTGCTTGAAAATAATGGTGTCGGGAAAAAATTGTGTCGAGAAATAATTGTGTCGAGAAAATTGTCTCGGGAAAGAATTGTCTGTGAATAAAATATCTTGGGAAATATGAATTGTCTGGGAAAGATTTGTCTCGGGTAAGAATTGTTTTAGGGAAAAACTGCCTTGGAGATGAGTTATCCGTGCATTTAATATATTTTTCTCTAGGACGTATTGCCTCAGTAAAGAATAGTCTTGGATTGAATTTCCTTGAAAATAAGTGTGTGGTAAGAAATTTGACGGGGATGAATTGTCTCTAGATAAATTTTATCAAAGAAAGATTGCCTTTGGAAAGAATTGTCTCGAGGAAGAAATGTGTTGAGATTATCTAGTGAAGAATTTTCTCGAGCAAAATTGTCTCGGGTAGGACTGTCTTGGGGAAGAATTGTCTTTAAAATGAGTTATCCGG
Source organism: Dryomyza anilis (assembly GCA_951804985.1). Lineage (NCBI taxonomy): Eukaryota > Metazoa > Arthropoda > Insecta > Diptera > Dryomyzidae > Dryomyza > Dryomyza anilis. The sequence continues at coordinate 18,737,136 of OX638133.1, read as the reverse complement.
AAAATAATATATTTTTCTCTGGAAAATATTGCCTCAGAAATAATAGTCTTGGATTGAATTTCCTTGAAAATAAGTGTGTGGGAAGAAATTTCACGGGGTGAATTGTCTCGAGATAAATTTTATCAGAGAAGGATTGCCTTTGGAAAGAATTGTCTCGAGGAAGAATTGTGTTGAGATTATCTAGCGAAGAATTTTCTCGGGAAAAATTGTCTCGGGTAGGACTGTCTAGGGGAAGAATTGTCTCGGTGAAGACTTGTATTGTAAAAAATTGTCTGACAAAGTATTGCCTGCCTATTAATTTTTTTCTTCGATGAATAGTCTTGGGGAAAAATCGGCTCGAGGATAAATTTGCCTGGGAAAGAATTATCTTGGGAAACATAAATTGTCAATGAAAGATTTGTCTCGGGACATAATTACTTGGGATAGAATTATCTCTGAGATGAGTTATACGGAAAATTATTTATTTTTCTGTGCGAAGTATTGCCTCAGGAAAGAATAGTCTTGGATTGAATTTCCTTGGAAATAAGTGTGTGGGAAGAAATTTCGTGGGGATTAATTGTCCCGAGATAAATTTAATCGAAGAAGGATTGTCTTGGGAAAGAATTGTCACGAGAATGAATTGTGTTGAGATTATTTAGCGAAGAATTTTGTCGAGAAAAATTATCTCGGCAGAGTACTGTCTTCTGGAAGAATTGTCTCGGGAAAGACTTTAATTGTAGAAAAATTGTCCGGTAAAGTATTACCTGGCAATGAATTGTTTCTCCGATGAATTATCTTGGGAAAGAATTGACTTGAGGATAAATTGTTATTTTGGGAAACATAAATTGTCGATGATAGATATGTCTCGGGAAATAATTACTTGGAATAGAATTATCTCGGAGATGAGTTATACGGAAAATAATTTATTTTTCTCTGGAAAGTATTGCCTCAGGAAAGAATAGTCTTGGATTGAAGAATTGTGTTGAGATTATCTAGCTAAGAATTTTCTAGAGAAAAATTGTTTCTCGGGGAAGACTTGTATTGTAGAAAAATTGTCTACAAAGTATTGCCCGCCTGAATTGTTTTTTCGATGAATTGTCTTGGGGAAGAATTGACTCGAGGACAAATTGTCTGGGAAAGAATTATCTTGGGAAACATATGAAAGATTTGTCTCGGGAATGAGATGAGTTATCCGGAAAATATTTTTTTTTTTTCTGGAGAGTATTGCCTCAGGAAAGAATAGTCTTGGATTGAATTGCCTTGGAAATAAGTGTGTGGGAAGAAATTTCGATCTCCAGAAAAATTGTCTCGGGGAGGACTTTCATGGGGAAGTGTTGTCTCGGGGAAGAATTGTGTTGAGATTATCAAGCGATGGATTTTAACGATAAAAATAGACTCGGGAGACATTTGTCTTGGAGAAGACTTTTATTGTATACAAATTGACGGGCAAAGTATTCCCTGACGACGAATTGTTTCTTAGATGAATTGTCTTGGAGAATAACTGTATGGAGGTTCAATTGACTTGAGGAATAATTGTCTCGGGGAAGGAGTATTTCAAAATGAATAATTTCGTGAAAAATATTAGTCTAGGAAAGAATTGTCCGAAGGAAGAATTGTTTGAGAAAATTGTCTTAGGGAATAATTCGGTTGAGGAAAAATTGTCCCGGAGACGAATTGTTGAAGAAAATTGTGATGGGAAATAATTCTGTTGAGAAAAAATTGTCTCGGGGAAGAATTCTGTTGAGGAGAATTTGTCTCGGCGAAGAAATGTCGGCGAGAATTGTCGAATTGAATTTTCGACGATGAATTTTCCTAACAAATGTTCAAATATTTCATTAATGATGCAATCAACGAAATTTAAAAACTATTTTAATTAATATTTGCATTTCAAATACAATTTACTTTTTATTTTAATTTATATGCATTAAGTAAAAATCAGTTTAGTTAAATTCAATTAGAAAATGAGACGAATTATAATTCAAATAATTCGAATTAAAATTCATCAATTGAAATATTTACTCAAAACCGCGAACAATTTAAAGAATATTGTAGATGCTACAACTAGTTGCAGCAACAATGATAAATACCAAAAACACCATACAAACCTTTCAAAATTATTTGAATTTTTATTATTGATGCGAAACATCTGAGCAATGAAAATTTCCACAAATCTCGCCAACAAAATAAATACAATGCCGCCAAATGTGAAGCCAAAAATAGCAACAACAAAAAACAACGAATAACAACTGAAATAGACACAAAACAGAAGCAACGAAATGCACAAAATAAACTAAAAAAAAATAATGGAATGAAAAAAAACGACAAAATTACAGAAGAAGAGCTTTTACAAACAGGCAACAGCAAACAATGACATCACGAAGGAAAATAAGTTTCAAGGCAGACGAAGGAAGCTTTTTTGTGACGAAACACATGCAGCGAGCAGGCAGGTGCACCAGGCAACGAGTAGCGCGGTGAGAGTAAAGTAACGAGTGCCTAGATCGACAGCAGACACCAGGGTTCACAAGTAATCCTCTAGTAGAAAAGTAGATGATTATTAAAAAGGTAGTAGAATGGAGTAAAAGGTATCATTTTTTTTTTTAACATACATGAAGAATTTAAGTATGTGGTAGGAATTACTAACATTTATTTATTGATACAAAAAAAATCAGATTCATATTACCAGGGCTCGGATTTTGATGATTTAAATAAGCGGTAAATTTTATCGTTAAAATTACTCTAAAAAATTAAAATAAAAACACTATAAAAATGAAATAAAATACACAAATTAAAATACACAAATTAAGCAATGTTGTATAAAATATTTAATTATTTTTTTTTCATTTTAACGGTAAATGAATAATTTTCAGCCAATATATTTTCAGCCGATTTTCAGCTAATATATTTTTAATAATAGAAAATTTTGTTTGCACTTTTGTTGGTAATTAATGGTAGGGGAAATATGAATATGAATAATCATCACTAGTTCATGATTTTGCAAGTTCTATTATATGAAAAATAATACATAGTAGTTAAACAAAATATATATAGAGTTAAAATAATTCATTTTTGGTCTTTTTTTGATTCGTTTTCAACGATTTTTCGTGGTGGCCCAACCTACGGACCAATTTTTTTTTTGGATTTCTTTTGTTGTAACCATTTGTTGTAACTTATAAAAGATAGCCCATTAAATGCACTTTAAATTGGTATATATTATTCCACTAACTTGTTTGCACACAAAATGTTATAGACAAAATACAAAACTATGTCCAACCTACGGACCTTTTCCCTATTTTTATACTGTTTCAATTATTTTTGCTAATGTTAATAGTATAAATTATTCTTTTAATCGGGAAATACCACAAAATGCTATACTACAAAATGGCTTTCAAACATTTTAGAGTTTTTACGTAAAAAATATATTTTGATCCATTGACCGATATTTTTGAAAAATCGACTGTGTTTTTAAAACTTAAAATGCCCAGAAGAATATACACTTAAATGGTCAAGACATTCATAAAATAGTGAGAGTATATTAAAATTAAAAAAAAAATTCTCTTGATAAAAAAAACCAACTACCCCAAGTCTTCCATGTCTCGGATCTCGGACGTTTTCCCGAACTAACTTCGATAAAGCCGTTTCAGATTTTTTCCTAATTTTTCATACTATAAAAGACGATATTTAAACCATTTTCATATCGATACCGCAATGTTATTTAAATCTATCTCGAAAACTGTGCACTATTCGATGCGATATTAATGCAGAATTGTTTTTATTCTTGTTTCGACAAAAAAAATGTGATATCCCAGTATGCCATTCGTTTCGAAATCATTATGAAATCAATCGAGATAAAGGAGAAATCACACGATATCGGACACTTTCTCGTACTAATAACGAGCGTTAAATTGGACCTACGTGGTAGATAGATATCGATGCGTTTTGTCGGAGTTTTCTCGGTAAGAGAAATTTTTTGAAATCGGAACGATATCGATGTAAAAAATTATCAAAGTTCGATATTGCTTCGAAAAATATTACGATATCGATGCGTTAAATGTTTATATATCGTATTTTGTCAATGAATTTGAATGTGCGAGAAATTATAAAAATTAGAATCGATAAAGCAACGAGATCGATTAATTTTCTCAAAGTTATTCGATAAAAATTCGAGGCATCTTCGAGGCATCTGAAACATGGCAGACTGGGATGTCGGTCCGAACTATCCGTGCATTTTAATACGTTTTGATGTTCGATTTGGTACAAGATCTGATTCAATTTCGTACTAGCATCAATATCAAAACGAATGTCAGACTGGCGCCAGACAAAATATTTGGTAGGATCGAGGCAGTTTAGAAACATTTTTTCGACATATTTTAAACAGCCAAAGGCGGGGTTTGTTTCACAAGCGCTCCGTTTTATGCCCGTTTTCAAAATATGCCGTGTTTCAGCTATTAAAATTTGAAAACTTTCCAAAATTTTCAACTTATCTGTCTGTTTATCGAAAATATATCCCAAATATTTCAGAAAAATGCCAGAAATTATATATATTGTATATAAAATTTACGAATATCGACTGTTCGGATATAGCCGTCTGCATTTTCGTCGTCAGAAAACACCAAATATTTGTTTTAAATATACGATTAGGTTGCATAATATCAAGAAAAAGTATTACCTGACCATAAACTTCAAATATTCCAGTAAATTACATTACCAAAATAAGTCCAAACATTACAAAATGTGTTCAAAAATACATGCATCAAAACTCGAGCCATCCTCGAGCCCTTCTACAATTCGTCCTCTCTATTGGTGCTTAAACGGTGTTTGCTTCACTATCGTTCGTTCCAAATATTGAATTACATTGCACGTAGCAGTAAAAATTGCAGCAAATTTTGGAAAAAAATTTGGCATTTTAATTAAAATTATTTTTTTGAATTAATTTGTTTTTCAATGTTTCACTAAAATTTTATTTTTTTACTAAAAATTCTGTTTTTCACTACATTTAAAATTTTTCACTTAAATTGAAAAATTGAATTTTCACTAAAAATTCAATTTTTCACTAAAAATTAAATTTTTCACTAAAAATTCAAATTTTCACTAAAAATTCAAATTTTCACTAAAAATTCAAATTTTCACTAAAAATTCAAATTTTCACTAAAAATTCAATTTTTCACTAAAAATTCAATTTTCACTAAAAATTCAATTTTCACTAAAAATTCAATTTTTCACTAAAAATTCAATTTTTCACTAAAAACTCAAATTTTCACCATAAATTAAATTTTTCATTAAAAATTACATTTTTCACTAAAAATTCAAATTTTCACTAAAAATTCAATTTTTCACTAAAAATTCAATTTTCACTAAAAATTCAATTTTTCACTAAAAATTAAATTTTTCACTAAAAATTCCGTTTTTCACTAAAATTTCAATTTTCACTAAAATTTACATTTACACTAAAATTTCCCTTTTTAATAAAAAATCAATTTTTTTTATTAGTTTTATTTTAATATGTAGTCACTATTTTGTGTGTTTACTTTGTGTAGGATTAGAATTCAATTTGTCTACCAATACCTACCGGAAAAAAATCGTATTTTTTGCAATTTCAAAAACAAACGTCTAACTTACACAAACGTCAAACGTTTTTTAAAAGGTACTAACTGCTAATATAAAAAACGTACTCCAATTAGTACGACCATTTGCAACACTGGCAAGAATAGTACGGCTCCTCTCGCACACATTCGGTAAAGTTCAGTTTGTGACAGACGACGCGTCGAGTAGCACACGGTTCGTCGAGTAGCGCAGGACGCAATATATATATTTACGCATTTTTTTAGTTCAGTTGAGTTTCGTCTTAATTCGTTATTTGTGTGAACATTTTGAAAACAAGTGAAATAAAATTAAAGCAACGCTGAATATCTTCTATTTATCTTGATGATTATAACGCATAAGTCGTGTCGTGCATAAAAGAAGCAGTTTGTTTGGTGCAAAAGGTGAGAGACGACGAAGTAAAAATATGGTGTAAAGTGAAAAAAATACAAAAAAAAAAATAGAGAAGAAAAAAAAAGAGCAAAACGCATTATGGCGGCACACGGATAACGGTAGATTGCATAGTAAATAGTAACGGTATAGCGCGCGAAATGCTCATTGCAAAAAGCAGCTGTTTGTCAGGCTCACCGCAAGGATATGTGAGGCGTGAGTGAGTGAGTGCGTACGTGCGTGCGTGAGAATTAGTGTTTGTTTGGGGATATGTGTGGCGTTGTAAGAAGAAATCCTTACAGCTGCTTTTCAGTTTGTGTGCATTAAGTGTGAAATGTACCTAAGGCGGTGGCTGAAATGGTGGCTTTTTTGGCTGCACCAAAACGAAAGTGTTTAAAAATGCAAATGAATTTGCAAAAAAAAAAAATATTTCATAAACTGTATTTTTTGTTGTTCATTATTTTTAAACAAATATAAAAATATATGAGATATAAAAAAAAAATATTTTGCAAAATTAAAACTTAATTTGTTTTTTTTTTATGAAATTCAAAAAATACTATATTTTAATAATTCCTTAAAATAAGAGTTAGGAAAATTATTAAAAATAAAAAAAAAACAAATACGATATATGTAAAATTAAAATATTTTAATTACAATTTTGCTCGAAAAAAGTTCCATCAATTTCACAAGTTGTTGATAACTTGTTATACCCATCATTCGAATTGCTAACGATATTAGGGTAATACGGGTCTGTGGCCACATTTGAAGTTTTTTGTTAAAATTTTCATATAACACAATATTTTCACTAAAATTACAAAAAAATTGCTTAAATTAAGTTTTCCATTTTACCCCAGAAAGTGTTTCCCACTTTACCACAATCTCGTTATTTGATCAAAACTTAGCACCATTTTAGCAATGTTAAATTATTTCCAAAACCCGTTTGCATTTCAAAAGTTATACAATATGCGATCATATTAAGCATTCCATCTCAATAAAAAACCATACAAATTCTTACTTTTTGATAGCAAACAACAGCACTCTAAAAAAAACAATCAAACACATTTTTTTTCCTGGTTCTCAAAATGCAATAAAAATGGATGAAAAAGTTCTAAGTAGAACTTAACAATTGTTTTTATTTTTCGAAGTGCTAAGACTTGTTCAAAAATTGAAATTTCCCACATTAGCCCATGTTCCACTTTACCCTAGGGTCCCCTATTATATATATATTTTTACCCTTTGAACATTTTCGTCAAGTGTGTATAAATCTTAATAAAAAAAAATACATAATTTATTGTTTTCTATTAATATCAAAAAAAATTTTATTATTTGAGTACCTCATTTTTATGGAGAGTATGACAGTTTTCTCAAGCATTCACGCGGTATTTCAAAATTTCTAATACAACGGTAAATATTCGCAAAAACGAGGGTAATGGAAAATCGTTGGAACGATGCTGTCAAAGAAAATGAAAGAGACCATATCTGAGATTAATTTTGCATTTTGAAATTAAAATATTTTCATTATTTTTCACATTTGACTGCAAAGTGCGAGTAACCCAGATTAGATTGTGAAAAATGGACATCATATTCGATATCAGCGATCCCGTATTAATCTAAAATCGTTATCAAATCTAAAAATATGCAATTTGTATTTCATAACATAGAATGGAGACCAAATTTTACCTAATAAGCTCATTCTATATCTCATAGTTAGAGATACATTTTGCAGCGATATTATGATTCCCTACGTAACAGTTCAATTAACTGTCAAATTTTAAAAGGTTTGTTAGTTTTTGAAGTTCTCATACAAATCTATGATGTTCACCCAATTTGTATAGTTTTTAAATAAATTCACGACATTCGTTTTTGTTTAAAACCCTTTAAAATAACAAAAAACATCCTAAATTATGTGTATTCCAAATACCGATATGACGTTAATTTTAAAATTTTGCAACAAAACTACTCAACAGGATTTTCCTACATAAATCATATACATCAATTATATATAATTCGAAATTGATAATTTTTTACTGTATACTCAGTATTTTCATATTCTGGATAGTTTTTAAGAATATCACAAACAAACATTTTTTTTTTAGTTAATTTCTGTATTATTTTTTAGCATGTATGACATGAAAAATTATTTATTTTTATTCAGAACATAGCAAAGGGTTTTTCAATAAGAGCGCTACAAATATTTTTTTAAATAAAACAAAAACGGTTTTGGAAATCAATGAAATTCTTTATTCCTGTAAAAGTACGTTCGATGCCATTATGTATGGAACTCGATTTCTTTTGGATGGCCACCACGGGCACGCTTTCAGAAGACCAGACGCTGAACCCAATTTTCGACGGTTTTCAAGCCCAAATCGGCCGATACTGCTGCAATTTCACGTTCGATATTCGTACGAAGTTCATCAATCGTGGCTGGCTTGTTGGCATAGAAAACAGACTTGACGTAGCCCCACAGGAAATAGTCTAACGGCGTCAAATCGCACGACCGAGGCGTCCAATCGACTGGACCATTTCGTGAGATAACACGTTCTCCAAACTTGGTTTCCAATAAATTGATTGTGACATTCGCATAACTGTGTGGCTTGTGGCGCCGTCCTGTTGGAACCACATGTCCTCCAAGTCCATATCATCCAATTGAGGCCAAAAATATTTGGTTATCATTGAACGGTAGCGATTCCCATTCACAGTAACGTGCCGGTCTTGATCATCACGGAAGAAGTTCGGCCCAAACCGCACCAAACGGTAATTTTTTCGGGATGCAATGATGACTCATGGAGTACGTGTGGATTGCTGTCTGACCAATAACGCATATTTTGTTTATTGACGAAGCCATTCAGCCAGAAATGAGCCTCATCGCTGAAGATGATTTTTCGATGAAAATCCGAATCATTTTCAAGTTGTTGCTCAGCCCAATTCACGAACATACGACGCTTCTGGTGGTCAAGCGGCTTCAGTTCTTGCGTCAATTTAATTTTGTAAGGATGTAGGCCAAGATCTTTTCGCAAAATTCGCCACAAGGACGTCACAGAGATGCCCAACGCTTGAGAACGACGTGTGAGAGACACATTTGGGCTTTCTTCAACTGTAGCCTCAGCGGCAGCAATATTCTCGACACTACGGGCACTTCTTTGTCTCACTGGCACGGGAACTTTTTGTACTGTGCCTTTGGATTCAAATTTTTCCACTAGACGCTCAATTGTTGATCTGGTAGGACGATTATGACGACCATAAATTGGACGTAGCGCTCTTAACGTTGAGACCACTGACTCCGAATTTCGGTAGTAAATTTTAAAATTTTGTCTCTTTGTTGGCTCGTATATCTTTCCATCATAAAATGGCAAACCTTACTGAAGAGAAATGTCAAAAGAGCGGCAAGGAATATAGCGTCGTTTGCTGTCCCTGTCACACTACTTTTGTAGCGTCCCTGTTGAAACACTTTATAAACTAACGATCTAAATTACTAACATTCTTCCAACTGTTCTACTTTTTAAAATATGCACTTTTGAAAATATTGCCCTGACTTTGGTTCTCTTTTGTGTCTTTTTAAAAAAAATTGCTATATATCAAAAATTCATTTGGTCGTTAATGGGTTAAAGCAGTAAAGTTGAGAGTATAAAATGAATTGAATTTCAAATATGAGCATTTTCTGGGGTGCAAGACGGGATATTCGTACGTTAAAACTTTAATAACTCGAAGGAAAATTTATGAATTTAAACAAACAGCATTAAACAAACATCTGCAATTTAGAATTCTATAAGGTAGATCAAAAGGTATAAATTAATTACACAGTGCAACAAATGTCCAACTTTTTCTTCCATATTCCGATTTGATAACGATTTTAGGGTAACATGGGGTTGCTGATCTCGAATCTGAAGTCCGTTTTGCTCCACCAGCCCTGGGTTCCTCACAATTTGGGTTCAAATACGAACAATTAGGGTGTTTAACGAGAGTACAAAAAATAATTTAATTTCAAAAGCTACAGGTTTGGTTTCTTCAGCAATGAGGTTTATCATGAACAGGCGCATTTTTTTGCTTTGGCACCATCGTTCCAACGGTTTTCCATAAACCTTGTTTTTTTCGAATTTTAACCATACTAACTTCTAATTTTGACATACCGCGTGAACGCTTGAGAAAACTATTATACGCTCTTCGGCAAATATGTTCCCCCATATAAAATGAGGTGAGGTCCTCAAATAATGAAATTGCCTCAGAACCACCCAAACGATAGTACATATTGAGGTTCACATGGCAAGTTCAAAAAGTCAACAAATTTTGCATTCAAATTATTTTTTGAATTATTTTAAAAAATAGCTTAGATTGTGTGCTTTGTTTGTAAATTTACACTTTGTTTCTAAAATGTCTACTTTTTTCAGAATAAATCACAGAAAAATTCAGAACGGAACAATTTTTTTTATTTTTCTAATAAAGTGTTTTTCAATAAGAGCGCTACAAAAGTTTTTTTCAAGGGTTTTTCAACAGGGACGCTACAAAAGTAGAGCGACAGGGACAGCAAACGACGCCATATTTCTTGCCGCTCTTTTGACATTTCTCTTCAGTAAGGTTTGCCATTTCATGATGGAAAGATATACGAGCCAACAATTAGTCGAAATTATTAAAATTTACTACCGAAATTCGAATTCGTATATCGTTTGAAAACAAAATGCAATATCATTTCACACAACGAAAAGAACTGCAGAAAAGTGCAAGTTTTTCGAAAGTTGCTTTCAGTTCACCGTCATGTAATTGTGTAAAGTGTTACATTTCAAGAGTACAAAAATTTCTATAAAAGAAATACACCTTTACAAGTGTAAAAACGAACGTGAACAAAGAATAATTTTTATTGCAAAAGCATGGTAAAAATATGAAGAACTCTTGTGCTTGACAATAAACAAGTAAAATAAAGAAAATAATCAACAAAACAAAATAGAAAAATTGTAGCAGATTGTCGGGACTTTAATTAAAAAGTGTGCTATTCACTCTTTTTTTCTGAATCACTTTTGAATTATGTTTATAAAATTAATTTTTCTTACACTGCTGCGCATTTTGTTATGCTATGCAAGAGAATTTTTTTTTTTTACTGACCCCTCTCAACAATGTACTTCAACATTATACTTTGAATTATATTGCAACATCATCATTATCATCCTTTGAAGAGCATTCTTTAAAAGATTTTTTTTTTATTTATTTTTTTTTTTTTTTTTATTATATTTTTTAAGACAACAACTTCATTATTATCTATGCCATTGTGTCCAGTCTGTTGGTCAGCATTCATTGTGGCTCCAAGTTACTTTTTGTACGTATTAACTGAAAATATAATAAAACTTAAGTATCGCACAATGTACCACTTAACAATAAAAGAAGTATCTACTCTTGGATGTCTAATTAAATTGTGCTTCAACAAGAGGGAGTATTTTTCGCCAAAAACATTTTCATTGACAGCATATGTTCTTGTCATGTTCACTATGAAAATGTCCTTTGACAGCAGCAAAGGATCCACCACGTGCCAAAGTAGCAGCAAGAGCAGCGCAGCGCAGCTGGTGCTTTTATTAGCGACATTTATAGCAAAGTGTCTGTTGTCAGGAGCATTTTGTTCTGGATATGCTTCATTGACAGTTGAGAGCAGCTTCGTTAATATTTTGATAAAAAATTAATTGTCAGTTTCCATACCTTGTTCCCAAACAGATTTCAATGCACCTTTCACTTTATGGTATCATCCGACTTTCCTGTTTTTTTTTTTCCTTTATACTATACCTCGACTATACCCTTTACATTGCTTCATACCACTTCAAACTACTTCTACAACCTTTGCACATTCCAGACTTACTTTCCCTTTATATAATACCACATACTATAACATATACTATACTCCATACAAAAACTGATTCTGTAACCTTTGACAAACTCTGCTATAGGCCATATACACCATACCTCATAATATACCCGATACAATACCTCATACCACCATATTCCATACTATACCTCATTAACCCATATCAATTCCATAATATACCTCATACTATACCTCATACTATTCCTTATAAATACCTCATACTATACCTCATACTTTACCTCATATTATAGCTCATACTATACCTCATACTATACCTCATACTATACCTCATACTATACCTCATACTATACCTCATACTATACCTCATACTATAATTCATACTATATCTCATACTATTCCTCACACTATATCTAATACTATACCTCAAACTATATCTCATATTATACCTCATACTATATCTCATACTATACCTCATACTATACCACATACTATACCTCATGCTATATTTCATACTATACCTCATACTATATCTCAACTATACCTCAGACTATGCCACATATTATACCTCATACTATACCTAATACTATACTTCATACTATATCTCATACTATACCTCATACTATACCACATACTATACCTCATACTATACCTCATACTATACTTCATACTATACCTCATACTTTTCCTCATACTATACCTCATACTATACCTCATACTATACCTCATACTATAATTCATACTATATCTCATACTATTCCTCACACTATATCTAATACTATACCTCAAACTATATCTCATATTATACCTCATACTATATCTCATACTATACCTCATACTATACCACATACTATACCTCATGCTATATTTCATACTATACCTCATACTATATCTCAACTATACCTCAGACTATGCCACATATTATACCTCATACTATACCTAATACTATACTTCATACTATATCTCATACTATACCTCATACTATACCACATACTATACCTCATACTATACTTCATACTATACCTCATACTTTTCCTCATACTATACCTCATACTATACCTCATACTATACCTCATACTATAATTCATACTATATCTCATACTATTCCTCACACTATATCTAATACTATACCTCAAACTATATCTCATATTATACCTCATACTATATCTCATACTATACCTCATACTATACCACATACTATACCTCATGCTATATTTCATACTATACCTCATACTATATCTCAACTATACCTCAGACTATGCCACATATTATACCTCATACTATACCTAATACTATACTTCATACTATATCTCATACTATACCTCATACTATACCACATACTATACCTCATACTATACCTCATACTATACTTCATACTACACCTCATACTTTTCCTCATACTATACCTCATACTATACCTCATACTATACCTCATACTATACCTCATATTATACCTCATACTATACATCATACTATACCATATAATATATCCCATACATTTTTTTATACTACACACAAAAAAATTCCCTCAAATCCCATTAAAAGTGGTGAATAGGACCATTATTGATTTAATAGTATACAAAAAAAAAATCTTTCATATAAACTCAATGGCAATGTCATTGTATTTTCTAGTATTTAATGGTATTTTCCGATTAAAATAATAATTTATCCAATTGACTATTTTTAATAGTAAAAAACTATTATTTATATAGTATTTTTTCTGGGTGCTCATTCGATAATGTGTACTCCATACTCTAACAAACTCTTTATTATAACCCATTATATATCCCCATACTATACCCCATACTATACCCCACAATGTTCCCCATTCTACTCTCCATATACCATCTTCTATACATGAAATGGTGGCAAAAGGCACCAAACCGTCCTAAAATTGACTTATTTTTGTAGGGTGTGTGCATTGGGAAATTTTCTAAAATTGCTTTAAGAATTGACAACATGTCCTGGATGATTGCAAAGTTTTGCACAAACGAAGCATGACTTGATATAGTTAGGGTTCAGTTGTGCCACATCTTTGCGCTCAGTTTTTTTATTATTTTTTTTATATTTTGACTGCTGCTACTTCAATACAATATTGTTCCTCCTCAATGTTGCTTCTCCTCAATGTGTTGCTACATCTACTGCTTAGTGCAATTTAATGCTATTTCAATGTTGCCAAAGCAAATTGTGCTGAAACTGAAGCGAATTCAATAATGTCACTAATGAGCATAAAATCGAATTTTCTATAATTACATCATCAAACAGACGTACAAGAGAAATCAAATTCAGATGCACTGCATTTCAGTGCGTAAATATGTTCCGAGTTTTGGCTGTCATCAGTTTTAACGGGTACTATTTTGGAACTGTGTAGACGGTACTTGGAGTATATAAATGACAAAAGTATTTCAAAAAGCATAGATAATTGGATCTGTAAAGGTATTTGCAACTGATATAGCAGATAATTATTATATTTACGAAAATGGATTTGAACATTTTCAGGAAAATGACTACAAAAATGTTTAGACAAATATTTACACAATTTTTTTAGAAAAATATATTCGAAATGTTTACAAAATTATTTATGAAAATGTATTTAATAGAATATCTACGAAAATGATTACGAAAACTTTGACTAAAATGTTTACGAAAAGGTTTACAAAAATGATTTGTATTCTATTCTATTCTATTCTATTCTATTCTATTCTATTCTATTCTATTCTATTCTATTCTATTCTATTCTATTCTATTGTATTGTATTGTATTGTATTGTATTGTATTCTATTCTATTCTATTGTATTCTATTCTATTCTATTCTATTCTATTCTATTCTATTCTATTCTATTCTATTCTATTCTATTCTATTGTATTCTATTCTATTCTATTCTATTCTATTATATTTTATTCTATTCTATTATATTATATTTTATTCTATTCTATTCTATTATATTCTTTTTCTTCGAGATTTTACAAATTTAAGCATCCGAATGTCACGTCTGGTACCCCTGGAAATACCCATTTATAAAATCTTAAATGTATCTGTATTATGAAGCAAGAGCCTGTAACATATTTTCTTCAAATATTAATAGATTAGAATGTTCTAAGATAAACCTAAAGTATTTTATATAGAAAACAAAATAGCCTACTGCTGATAATGCGAATTTAATGTCGACACTAAAAAAAAAACGCATTTACACGCACTTCTTGTGCGCGCACAGCGCTAAAAAATAATGTTGTAATTACAGCATGTTACACATATCAATAAAGCCTACAGAAACAAAAAAAACACCCCCTTCTGGCAAAACAAAAACCTAATTTGGTTGCTACTCTAAATATGAAAATAAATTTGTTACAGGGAGGATACCCTTTCCTCCAACGACAGTTAAATGAAGTGTAAAATACGTTTAATCAACAGACAACCTGGGGGCAGATTAAAATCGAAATTATTACAGGAACTCGTAGAAAGCAGAAGCTTCTTCTCATCATGTACTCACTTTTATCTAAACAAAGATGCCTAAAATATGCGCATATGTGTAAAAAATATGTAGAAAATATGATCAAAACAAATTTGTCCTCGAGCATATTTTAAAAGTGTTTAAATTATTTAGCCAGTAACTGTACAAATTTATTTAGAGTATATTTTCAAGTAATTTACAAAGTGTCCTACGGAGCCGTTTGAGAATTTTGTTCTACTCGTTGAGAAATATATTTACAATTGGGAAAAACAAAACTAAGTAGTCGATTACTACATAATTAATATACATAGAAAAAAATAATCGACGTAAATATAACAATCGATATTAATTGCATTTATTAATCAATCCAGCAATTAAATGCACTAATTCAATGAAAACATTTGCAATTCGTCGTTAAATCAGTAATTCTTTTATAAATATTCGTACGTCAATGCAGCAAATAATTTAGTCGGTGCAGTTTTAGCAAATAACATTACTGAAACTGCACCGACTAATAAACAGGTCTATCCACAGTAAAACTAGTAAAAACTGGTCGGTAACTAGTACGCATTTGAACAGTAGATCTCTGCCAGTAAACTTATTCAAAAATCGGTCTGTCTCTATTAAAACTTGTGAAAATCTGGTCGGTAACTGCTAGGAATTTGAAGAGTAGATGTTCGGTAACTGGTAGGGATTTGAAGAGTAGATCTCTGCCAGTAAAATTAGTCTCTTGTAAAACTAGTCAAAATCTGGTCGGTAACTGGTAAGAATTTGAAGAGTAGATTCCTGCCAGTAAAACTAGACAAGAACTGTTAGGTTACTGAAAGCGAAGAGTTTTAATGGCTAGTTTCTGGTCGGAAAATACGTGACATCGCGTGCGAGATACTCGACAAGTGACTAATAAAACTGGCTGGATACTGGTAGAAATTGTTACTTGGGTTCTCACCTATTTTTAACATAATCGTAATTCTCACTATTTCCATTATTTTGTACGAAGTAATACTAGAAAGTGTTACCACTTGTACATTACTTTATGAAAAAAAAGTAATGAAGATTGCTTCCATTTATTATTATATAAAGTGATTGTTCCTATTGTAAGTATGTATTTAGGATGCAGCAGTAATGAAATGAGCTTCCATTTCTACATTTTTAGAATATAGTTCTATTTGATTAGTTCTTTTTGCTTTCATTTGAATATTACATCGTATGCAGTAGTAATGAGGGCTACTCCAATTACATTACTTCATATGTCATATGAATAAGGGGTACTTCATGATATACTTCGTATGTCATATGAATGAGAGGTGCTCCATTACTTTACCTCGTTGTAGTAAGGAGGTATGCTTCCATTTGTACATTACTTCGTATGCAGTAGTAATGAGGTATGCCTCCATTTGTGCTTTACATTGTACGCATTACTTATAGCAATAAAGAGTGTTCTCATTTGTACATTACCTTGGAAGCAGTAGTAATGGGGTGTGCTTCCATTTGTACATTACTTCTTACGTCATAGTAATATAAGGAGATTTCAATTGGACATTACTTCGTTCGGTGATGTAATGGGGTGTGCCTACATTTGTGCTTTACATTGTATACATTACTTATAGTAATAAAGAGTATCCTCATTTGTACATTACTTAGAATTCAGTAGTAATGAGTTGTGCCATCATTTATTCATTACCTTCAACGAAGTAGTAATGCCGTCTGCTTCCATTTGTACATTATTTCGTATGCAGTAGTAATGAGGTATGCCCCCATTTGTGCTTTACATTGTACGCATTACTTATAGTAATAAAGAGTATTCTCATTTGTACATTACCTTGGAAGCAGTAGTAATGAGGTGTGCTTCCATTTGTATATTACTTCGTACGCAGTAGTAATGAGGAGTGCTTCCATT
Organism: Dryomyza anilis; assembly: GCA_951804985.1. Lineage (NCBI taxonomy): Eukaryota > Metazoa > Arthropoda > Insecta > Diptera > Dryomyzidae > Dryomyza > Dryomyza anilis. The sequence continues at coordinate 18,720,041 of OX638133.1, read as the reverse complement.
TGTACATTACTTGGTACGCTGTAGTAATGGGGTGTGCCTACATTTATGCTTTAAATTGAATGCATTTCTTATAATAATAAAGACTGTCCTCATTTATACATTACTTTGAATTCAGTAGTAATGAGGTGTGCCTTCATTTATACATTACTTTCAATATAATAGTAATGCGGTCTGCATCCATTTGTTCCTTATTTCGTATGCCATAGTAACATAAAGAGATTTAATTTGTTTATTACTTCGTGCGAAATTGTGGTGAACGGTGCTTTCATTTGTACATTACTTCGTAAGCTGTAATAATGAGGTGTCCCTGCATTTGTGCATTACTTTGAACGCCTTAGTAATGAGAGATGTTTCCATTTATGCATTACTTACTTTTTACGCATTAGTAATAAAGAGTGTTCTCATTTGTACATTACTTTGAATTCAGTAGTAATGATTGTACATTAACTTGGAAGCAGTAGTAATGGGGGGAACTTCCATTCGTACATTACTTCGTACGTAGTCGTAATGAGGAGTGCTTTTATTTGTACATTATCATTAGGATAAATAGGGAATTCATACGCAGATGTCATAAGGCGTGTTCTTTACTTTAATAATGATGGTTGCTTCCATTTGTACATTACTTCATACACGGTAGTAATGAGGGATCTTTTCATTTGTTTATTACTTCTAACTGAGCGTAAATTATTATTGTAAATTATTTCGTACGCAATAGAAATAAGAATGTTTTAATTTGTACACAGTATTTATGTGGTTTGATTACTTTGAACATTACTTTGACAATACATTGAACATTACTTTGTAGATTACTTTGTTGATTACTTTGTTGATTACTTTGTATTACTATGTATTACTTTGTAAATTACTTTGACATTACTTTGTACATTATTTTGTAGATTACTTTGTATTACTTTGCATATTACTTTGTTCATTACTTTGCACATTACTTTGTACATTACTTTGTACATTATTTTGTACATTACAATGTACATTATTTTGTACATTACTGTGTACATTACTTTGTACATTATTTCGTACATTATTTTGTACATTACTTTGTACATAACTTTGTACATTACTTTGTACATTAATTTGTTCATTAATTTGTACATTATTTTGTACATTACTTTGTGCCTTATTTTGTACGTTATTTTGTACATTATTTTGTACATTACTTGGTACATTATTTTGTACATTACTTTGTACATTATTTTGTATATTACTTTGCACATTACTTTGTACATTACTTTGTACATTCTTTTGTACATTACTTTGTACATTATTTTGTACATTATGTTGTTACATTACTTTGTACATTATTTTGTACATTACTGTGTACATTACTTTGTACATTATTTTGTACTTTACTTTGTACATTACTTTCTTACGTAATAATTAAACTAGGGCTGTTACAATGTATCAATTTATGGCAAAAATTAGTGGTATTCGTACATTACTGCTACATATTCAGTGATTTAATTCGTAATTTGTAATCAAAGTATTCAAGAAAAATGATTTACCTGTAGAAGTAGCTTAGTTTTTTCTATTGGGGTATTTATTAATCAGTACTAATTTGTACGAATATCTTTTCGTTGTAATGCTTTCAAGAAAATTAAAATTATGATTGGCAAAATGCTTTATGCATGCGAAATTATTGTTTTAATTTTGAATTTATCACAAATATATATTGGAAGTTATTTCTGTACATATTGCGCAAAAATATAAGATAGAATTAGAATATTGAAGCAAATAAAAGAATACTATAATTGAATAAACAAAATGATGTAAATAGCAAAAGAATCATCTGTGCCACTTGAAAATGAGCTCTTTAAAATGTATTTGAATTTTAAATGAAAATTATAAATATTATGAAAATTTTTATTATAATTTTGTATAGTATTTCTTTTATATGTAATTTTTCTGTAGAAATGAATTTATAATGAAAATTTGATTTTTATTTTCTGATAATTTAAAATTTTCTGATAATTAAAAGCACATATTTATCTCCTACTGTCTACAATAAAAACTATTTAGAAAATAGCTGTTTTTCTCTCTTTATAAAATAAAATAAATTGTATAATGGGAAATTCCCATATTACCCCCTACTGTGTCGTCATATCAAAATGCGTCTTAATTGAAATATATATATATTATATAAAAAAATATGGCGCATTTAGGCAATACGTCAAATTATTTATTGTGTAATTAAAATGCTTTGTTTTTCAATTTCAAACATTTGTATAAAATAATAATTAAGCAATTAAACCAATCAGAAAACAAACTATAAAATGTAACAATAACAGAAAATATCGCAAACAAAAAATATACCAACCAAAAACATGTGTGCTATTTTTAAACAATGAATAAATATGGCCCAATGCCGAAGGACTGTCCGACCGACATCGTGCTGCCATCATTTTTAAATCAAAATTAAAAATAACTCACAATATTTGCCTCTGTAAAAATAAAAATAATGGAAATGCAAAGAGTTTTACCAAATACAAATTAACCAAACCACTGTAAAACACATTGTTGCGCATAACGAGTATCATTAATTTAAATATGCGTTTATTACCAACTGCCAATAATTATTAAAAATTTCATTGAATGCAGTCCAAAGATGCCATGTGTTTTTTTGTCTGCCCCATTCCGTTTGACAGCTCGTCATGTAAATTACTCTGTGTGCACACCAAATGCATATAATTTTTAAATGCAATAATGACAGCTTCAACATGGCGGTCGGCCATTGAAAATCCAAATAAAAATGAAACGGAAAAAAATCCCTCCAATTTCACAAATTTACATTGCAAATACAACGAGTTATTTTGCACATAAATTTTGCACATTCAATAATTTCGTCATAAAAGTTTCGTGCAAAAATTGAAAAACAACGCATTTCAATTTTATGCGCATTTTTAGATGGAAATTTTTTAAATGAATTCACTTTTTATTTGCAATTGTTTTTTTTTTTTTTTTAGAATTAATAATGAAATATATTTTTTTGAGTTATTCGATAGATTTGTTTGTGACAGGCTATTTTATAAAGGGGTTTTCAACAGGGACGCTACAAAAGTAGAGCGACAGGGACAGCAAACGACGCCATATTTCTTGGCGCTCTTTGGACATTTCTCTTCAGTAAGGTTTGCCATTTCATATTGGAAAGATATACGAGCCAACAATAAGTCGAAATTATTAAAATTTACTACCGAAATTCGGAGTCAGTGGCCTCATCGTTAAGAGCGCTACGTCCAATTTATGGTCGTCATAATCGTCCTAGCAGATCAACAATTGAGCGTCTAGTGGAAAAATTTGAATCCACAGACACTGTACAAAATGTTCCCGTGCCAGTGAGACAAAGAAGTGCCCGTAGTGTCGAGAATATTGCTGCCGCTGAGGCTTCAGTTGAAGAAAGCCCAAATGTGTCTCTCACACGTCGTTCTCAAGCGTTGGGCAGCTCTGTGACGTTCTTGTGGCGAATTTTGCGAAAAGATCTTGGCCTTACAAAATCAAATTGACGCAAGAACTGAAGCCGCTTGACCACCAGAAGTGTCGTATGTTCGTGAATTGGGCTGAGCAACAACTTGAAAATGATTCGGATTTTCATCGAAAAATCATCTTCAGCGAAGAGGCTCATTTCTGGCTGAATGGCTTCATCAATAAACAAAATATGCGTTATTGGTCAGACAGCAATCCACACGTACTCTATGAGTCATCATTGCATCTTGAAAAAATTAAGGGTTGCGGGGGGTTGGGCCGGCGGCGTCATTGTGCCGTACTTCTTTCGTGATGATCAAGACCGGCACGTTACTGTGAATGGGAATCGCTACCGTTCAATGATAACCGAATATTTTTGACCCCAATTGGATGATATGGACTTGGAGGACATGTGGTTCCAACAGGACGGCTGCGCAAGCCACACAGCGAATGCCACAATCAGTTTATTGGAAACCAAGTTTGGAGAACGTGTTATTTCACGAAATGGTCCAGTCGATTGGCCGCCTCGGTCGTGCGATTTGACGCCGTTAGACTATTTCCTGTGGCGCTACGGCAAGTCTATGGTCAATGCCAACAAAATATATATGAACAAAATATTCAATACAATGAATTTGAATTGTCATATTGATGAATTTGTTCATAATATTTTTTCAAATTTTTTTTTTTTTTATAAAATAAATCAAAAAAAAGTGTTGTAAAAATTTTATTTAAAAAATAACAGAAAAAAATTTTATAAAAATTATCAGAAAAAAAAATTTTAGGGAAGAAAAATAGTTCCGAAAAAACATTTTTCCAAAAAAAAATTTTTTGTTCGAACAAAAATATTGTTCGAAAAAAAAATTGGTTCGAAAAAAAATTTTTTTCTAAAAAAAAAATTGTTCGAAAAAAAAATTTTGTTCGAAAAAAAAATTGTTCGAAAAAAATATTTTTTTCAAAAATATATTTTTTATAAATGTAACTTTTTATTAATAAAAAGTAGTAATTATAATAAATATATTATAAAACATTTTACTAATTTATGCATGTCGAGCAAGCATTATATAAGAAATAACATACAAGAACTACGTGAGAACTAAGAAGTTCGGCAAAAAATGAACGAAAAAAAAATATTTTGGTAGAAATTTGGTTTAATGAACAGCGTTCTTCAATATGATGAACATATATGTTGTATTTTATGTTTTGGTTCATTAATATTATGAAACGTATTCTTCACATACAATCATCATATTAAAGAACACTTTTTCGACAGTTACCAAGCGTTCTTCATATTTATGGTAGCATTCATAACATTGATGGCGTTAGTCATTAATATTATGAATGGTTCTTCAATACAATGAATCATGGTTTGAAGAACGGAATTCATCAATATGATGTACATTTTTTTTTCTGTGTATGTTGTATATTTAATTTTTTGCTGAATTTGTGATTTTAAAAGTTTTATATGTTATGATTGAGTAACACAATTTTACTACAAACCTCGCCGTATCATAATTTACTATAACGCTGTGTACCGCATTTCTTAACTCACCAAACTCCGCTGTAATAACTACCGAAACATATGCTATATAAAAATATTCACCACTTACCACATACTACTTTCACCCCACAATACCACCCAAATTAATGCTCCCGATTATAGTACTCAACATACAAATTGATTTCAAGCGAATGCTTACAATTCCAAAATTACACATAGTACTTACACAGAAAACAATAATCGACATAAATATAACAACCGATATTAATTGCATTCATTAATCAATCCAGCAAAGAATAGCAAATATTTTCAAAAAATTAATAAATTTCATTGCGGCATTGACAATGAATGTAATTAATACAGGTTGCTATATTGACGTCGATTATTTTTTCTGTGTATAAAGTCTGTGCACTAAAACTTAACATTCCAAGAATCTGCACAATTTAGACATTTCCTCGCCATTGCGGGGAAATACCTCCCAAAAAAAAAAAAAACTTCCCGTTTAACAACTCTTCATCGGGATGGATAAAAATCCAGTAAAATTCCATCCCTATTAATATTTCCCCGGACAATTATTCCCACAGAAAATTCCTCACAGAGAAAATTAATCCTCGAGAAATATTCTATCCCGAAACAATTCTTCTACGAAAAATTTCTTTACCGAAACAATTCTATTCAGCGACAATTCCATCTCGTATAATGTTTCACATTAAATTTGTCCATGATTCTATCCCAAGGCAATTCGAGACAATTGATCCACGAAGAATATTCAGTTTCAAACATATTTTCGCTCTGATAATTCTTTGCCGAAATAATTCATCCCCGATGAATATTCTACCCCGAAATAATCCGTCACCGAAATATATTTTTACCAAAACAGTTTTGTCCCGAGTCAATGCCATCTCGTATAATTTTTCGCATTGAAATTTCCATGATTAATACTGCCCCAATTCAATTATTCTCCGAACAATTCTTATTCGAAACACTACTTCCACGAAGAATTCTTCGCTGTGACAATACATTCCGAAAAATATTCTTTCCATAACCCTCTGATACTTCTTCAGCACCACATTTCTATCTAGAGACAATTTTAACCCGGCTAATTTATCCCCGAAATATTTTACCACAAAACAATTCTTCCCCGGATAATTCTTTACACATTAATTTTTCGAAATAGAAGTTCGTCAAAAAATTGTCCACAATGCAGTGTTGTAAATAATCATAAGGACACTTATATCGCAGTACCTTTGATATACAAATAAGAATATCAGCCTGTTTCAACATTTCAAGCAAATAACTTTAAATTTGTTTTATAAATTCGAATTTCGGTAGTAAATTTTATTAATATCGACACGTTGTTGGCTCGTATATCTTTCCATAATGAAATGGCAAACCTTACTGAAGAGAAGTGTCAAAAGAGCGGCAAGAAATATTGCATCGTTTGCTGTCCCTGTCGCTCTACTTATGTAGCGTCCCTGTTGAAAACCCCTTGAAAAAAAACTTTTGCAGCGCTCTTATTGAAAAACCCTTTATTGTTTCAGAATTAGTTTTATTTTTAATACAAAATCCATTTATTTCAATTGAATTCAATCCGTGCAAGATCTGTAATATGAATTTAAATCGATTTTTGTTATTAAATATTTGAATTTCGAACGATTGTGAATTTTAGAACATATTCGATATATCGTCATTTACATGCCAAAGAGACGAATGTGTAATTTTTGACATTTGTGTTTTTTTACAATTTTGAATGTAGTTTTTCCTCAAGTATACTGCGCCAAAATTATGTGTGGTTTTGTTGTATATTTCTAGCCACAAAAGACAAAACCAAATGGGCGAATTCGAAAAATTGAAAATGTTGTCATGCCAAAAGGTCGAATTTTTTTCGTTTTGTTGCAATAATTCCTTATTGGTGCAAGAAATAATAGTGATGTAAAGGCATTAATTGTATGTTTTTAAAGCATCTATCAAGCAACATCATTATTTTTAAATATTTTTTGAATTTTTATCATTTGCAAGAAAAATGTTTGGCATAATATTTCTAAACAATGATGCCAATTGATAGGCGCTTTAAAATCAAACAATTAATGCCTTCACATCACTATTTTATCTTGCATCTATAAAGAGTTATAGAAAAAAAACGAAAAGATTCGCCCTTTTGGCATGGCAAGATTTTCAATTTTTCCAATTTCTTCGTGTTTTTGCTATAACTATTTACTGGTGCAAGATAAAATAGTGAGGTAAAGGCATTAATTTTTTGTATTTAAAGCACCTATTGATTGGCATCATTATTAAAAATATTTTGACAAACATTTTTCTTGCAAGTAACAAATGGTAAATTTATGTTTGGCAAAATATTTTTTAATAATGATGCCAATCGATAGGTGCTTTAAATATAAACAATTATTGCCTTTACATTACTATTTTATCTTGCGCAAATAAAGATTTATAGCAAAAAAACTAAACTATTTGCATTTTGGTTAGGATATAGCCTCACAAAATTCGTATTTATAATTCAGAAAGTTGTCCAAATGCAAAGATATTTTATATACTTTATAATAATTGATGAATAAACCAAAAAAACAAAAAAATAAATAAAAATTTTACTAATTTTTAAAGCACTTCAAACTTTAAAATTTGATTTCCGAACATTTTTAAATATGCACATTCGCCTCTTTGGTCTGACAGTGACGATATGATTAAAAATATAAAACACCAATAATATCAAAACAGAGTTTATATACTGAAATCCTATTCCAGTAAAGTTATTTTTTCACACTGAGACGAAAATGTCCCATTAAATACAAAATGGTACTACCATTGATTTTATGGTTCATGGATTAATCATTTTTTTCATATTGATTCAAAAGTTCTCTAATAAATTTGATTGTATTTGAAAAATTTAGTACTATTGTTTTAATAATTTCAATTTCATTTAATATAATAGTGTAAATACTATTGTTTTAATGATTTCTCTCCTATAATAATAAACGTATAACTATGCGACATATAAAACCATGACCCTGGGTGTTCATCTCACGCAGTATGTGCGCAATAAGATGGAATTTTTTTTACACAAATATGCGTGGAAAAAATCCCATATAACAATAACTTCAAACAGGCTATAACACCTGACCTTCTAAAAGAACAGTTCAAAAATGTATACAAAGGATCATATTTATAATTATAATCGCCACGTACAATATGGACGTGATTGGAAAATTTAGTTGTATAACTAATACTTTAAATACTTTAATACTTCAATATAACTAAAACTTTAAATATCATTCGTTACAAAAGGTTTTAACTGTGTAGCCTTATAGGAAGACTTAAAAGTAAAGACAACATTCGTATCGCATACATACAAAGCCCGCTACACAGCCATCACAGCCACATCTCCTTGTTCAGGCTGCGCCAGTAACAACATCTTTCAATCGATTGTCAGTTTGAATTAAGTAGAGTAGCAACATAGTATCACTGGCAGTAGCAGCTGTTGGTTGGTGCTGCCAGCTCATGTGCAAATTGTGTCCTAAATGAAGCTAAATGTTAAAACACAACAGCGACAGTTTTTGTTGTTGCTGAAAACTTGGCAATAGCAAGTATGTGTTGGTGATGATAATAATAATAAAATGGATGACGATGAACACGTCGAAGACTGCTGATGATTGGTATTGATTAACTTGATGATGATGATAATGATGGAAATGATAACGATAAACATGTCAAAGTAATGATTTTCATTGTGATTATTATTATGATGTTCCTGGTGATTATGTTGTTTTGATGTTGAAGATGTTATGAATGATGAAAATATTTGTATTGAAGATGTTACCAGTGATGTTTTTATTGTGATATAGCTGATGATGATTTATTTCCTAAAGGTGATGATGCAAGTGTTGCTGTTTTTAATGATTGTGATACAAGTGTTATGGATAATTACAATATTGCTGTTAATGATGATGGTGATAGTTTTGTTGATGATGTTGACGATGATAACGTTGTCACTAATTAAGATATTAAATATTATGAAAACATTTAAAGTGATGACGTTTATGAATATGTTGCGGTGATGATGTTTTTGAAGATGTTTCTTATGATGTAGCAGATGAAGATTTTATTACTAAAGGTGATGCTGAGGTTAATGTTGCTAGTAATGATGTTGATGCTAATGTTATTATATATAAGATGATGAAAACGTTGCTGGTGATGATGTTAATAACAATGAAAATGTAGTGATGAAATTGTTGGGAATAATGATGAATTTTATGATGCTCCTGCTGTCTATGTTATTAATGGTGACAAAAATATTGCTAGTGATACTTAATATCTCTGATAGTGATGATAATATTAAGGATGATAACAATTTAGCTAGTCATGCCGTTTATGATAATATTTATTGTGATGATGATGATGCATTTTATTCTAGTGACTATTAAATATATATTAAAGCTATATTAAAGCTAAGGAATGTGTAGCTAGTGAGAATGTGATGATCATATTAAATATATTAAGAATGTTTAATATGTTACTAGTGATAATGTTTATTATGATGCTGCTGGTGATGATGTTTATTATGATGCTGCTGGTGATGATATTACTAATTACTAAAATATTTATAGTGATATCTTTTATGAAGACGTTGCAGTGATGATGTTTTTGATGATGTTTTTGATGATATTTTTTTATGATATAGCAGGTGATGATGTTATTTCTGATGGTCATGCTGATAATGATGTTGCTAGTAATGATGGTGTTGCTAATGTTAATTATATTATAGATGATAAAAGTGTTAATGGTGATGATATTGATAAATGTAGTGATGATATTGTTGGGGATTATGATGAATTTTATGATGCTACTGGAATTTATGTTGTTGCAGATGGAGATTGTATTAAGGATTCCAAAAAGGTTTCTAATGAACATGCCAATGATGGTGATGACAGTATTAAGTATGATTAAAATCATAGTGCTAATCATAGTGTTTGTGATAATACTAACAGTGATGATAATGTATTGTGTCCTAGTGCTTATGTTGATAAATCTGTTACTAGTGGTTACGTCTATTATTATGTACGACGTGTTTTTGCAGAGGTTGACATTGCTAATGTTAATTTAAAGACGTTTGAAATGTTTCTGATGATAAACTTTATGCTGATGTAGCGAAAAATATTAATGCTGATGTTAAAGATATTAAGAATGATGAAAATGTTAGTAGTGATGACGTTTTTATTATTTTGTTGCTAGTGATGATTTTAAAAATGATGAAAATGTTGATTGTAATAATTTTATGATAATGTTTATGATAACGTTTATTATAATGTTTATTATGATATTTAAAAATATTAAGAATGATGAAAATGTTAGTAGTGATGACGTTTTTATCATTTTGTTGCTAGTGATGATTTTAATATGATGAAAATATTGATTGTTATAAAGTTTATGATAATGTTTTTTATGATGTTTATTATGATATTTATTGTGATGTAGCGGGTGATGCTATTGATATTAAAGATATGACAATTGTTGCTAGTGTTGATGTTTATTACTTTGTTGTGATACATTTGATACATTTTTATTTTAAAAGAACTTCAAAAATTAATTTCTAATAATGTATCTAAAAATATCAATTTCATAATATTTAATGAATAATTCAAAAAAATAATGAATATAGTATTATTTTAAGTACGAATTAATTTATATTGCGTACTTTTTGATAACGTTCACTTTATGCTGCTGCTGTATTGCTGATGATGCACAAGTGAACACGTTACTGGTGCAATTGGTAATGAGCAACATTTCATGTTTATTGTGGCAGACAGATTGCAGCCATTTCTAAACTAGTTGCTGCGGTTTTGACTGCCATGCACAATGCTGTTGATGTTGCTGTTGCTGGTCATGCAGACAACATGCTGAAAACATTTGTTACACGCACACATAACAGTGCAACACAGTGCTGCCCCAAATGGTCACAAACAACATGTTTTCATTGTTTACCAGCTGCAGCCGGAAACCACTGTAGTTTCGCAGGCGGTACATGTGGTTGCTGTGACTGTTGCCACTACTTGCAGGCGGTTGAAAACGTTTTTGCTTTGATAGTAGTGAAAATTTTGATATATTTCATAACATTTTTTATTTGTTTGCATTCAAAAGATTATTCAGTAGGCTTTAGTTCGGTTGGCTTTTAGGTTTTTATGTGTTTGTATATGTATGACTTTCACAAAATAAAGAAAAAGAAAACCTAAAAATCTAATCAAATGCCTGCTTGACTTTCGTTACCCTACGCAATCACTGTGATTCGATCACATATGTTGTTGCTGCTGCTGCCTCTGATGTTGCTGGTATCAACATTTTGATTTGCTCTGTTGCTTCCAATTTTCCTCCACTTTGTTATCTGCTACTTCTTCTTTTTGGCAATATCTACAGACAGGGCTTTGATGCCTCTGTTTGTTGTTGCTTTCAAGTAGATAATCCGCAATGATTTGATTGACATCATATCTTCGATTCAAATATTTCTATGTGTTTTGGTTTTAAAAATGTTCACGTGAAAAAATACTAACTATAATTGTAATAAATGGAAAAAATATGCTTTTGAAATGTTTGAATTATTTGTGAGTAATTTTAAGTTTAAGCGAAAAAATATATTTAGCAAAAGCAATGTTATGCTTTTGTTCGTGGAGAAATTAAAAGTAAGACTCTATTCGTAGTTGAAATAATATAAAATGTGCTTTTGTTCGTGAAGCAAATATGAATGTGTTTCTATTCGTAGCGAAATAATTTAAATAAGATTTTGTACATGGACAAGACAATAAACCACATTTGTTTTTGTTCGTGGAGAAAATATAAATAAGATTATGCTTGTGGCTAAAAAATGTGCTTTTGTTCCTGAATAAATTGTGAATGTGTAGCTATTCGGAGCAAAAGTTAAGATATGCTTTGTTCGTAAAGAAAATGAAAGAAGGATTTAATTCGTGGCGAAAATAATAATGTTCGTGGCGAAAATATAAATGTGTTTCTATTCGTAGCAAAGATTAAGTTATGGCGTAAATATAAATAAGATTCTGTTAAATTCTAAAACAAAAACAAAATTTGCTTTTGTTCGGTAGAAAAAATACAAATAAGATTATGTTTGTGGCTAAACAAGAAAAAAATAAAAACTGTGCTTTTGTTCGTGATTAAATTATGAATGTGTAGCTATTCGTATCTAAAGCAAAGTTATGCTTTTCTTTAACCAAAACATATAAATGAGATTGTGTTCGTGGCTAAAATTATTGAATGTTTCGTGGCAAACATAAAATTGTTTGTTCTGTTCTTAGCTAAAATAAACTTATGTTTGTTGTAATGAAACATGTTTTTTAATGCGCACAGTGTTCTCGTTTACAACTGTTGTTCTGTTGCCTGATTGTTCTCGCCGCATTTGTGTCCTTTCAATTTGTTGCTGTCGGCTACATTAGCACGGCAGACAGACAGACAAGCAGACCAACACACATACAAACGCAGCCATTTGTTACGTCCTGTACAAACACATATTTCGCATGTCCTGTGATTGTGTATTACCAATGCCAAAGTCCTTGGGCAACATAATGATGTCACATTTACGCTGTGGTATTTTTTTGTATTTGAGTTGATTTTTATTTGCTGTGATTTGTTGTGTTTGTGTTTTAGATTTACGCATATGTTTTAGATTAAAGTGTGGCTTCTTTCTTTATGTTCATTTGTAGTAGATGTGACTGGAATTGGCAGCGTAGTTGGAGGGTTTTTCGTCACACTTGACGTCTGTGTGATATATAAAAATATTTCCGAAACTGACAATATGTACTAAGTTTCAACAGTTTTTGCATATTTTTCTATATTAATAGAAACTAAACAACTATTAATGTTGCTGCTATATGTCGTTAGTAGTTCACAGTAGTGCACATGTCGTATGTACTATATATTAAACTCAATACAAAAATTTTTCTAACTCTTATGTTGTTCTTAATTTGGTTATTGTGCACATTTTTAGCTGCAATTATTTATTTAGAAATATTAAACACTTGATTTAATGCAATGTAAGTTACCCAATGTGGTAAAAGTTATATCACCGTACGAGAAATTTCAACTTTTGGCTGCACACATATGAAAATCTTATATATTAGTAAAATATGCTAAAAAATAAAATACACGTCTATCTCAGTTTTTCTATATCAATTCGTTTAACATTTTTAAATGCATTTAAATATTTTATGAATATCACTCATACGACCCGCATTACATATAATGAATTAATTTAAATTTTTTGGCTTTTCAAAGTAAAATTTAATAATTAAGTATTAATAATTAATGGTTCAAGTTGAAAATGTCATATCGTCGGTGTTACTGCAAAACCGCCTATCTACATTTTCGAATACCTATTACAAAATGAGAAACCAACCTATTTTGAGTCTCAATTTTGGACTTAATTTATACAAAATTAAGTATGTCATAACTTATAATGGCATTTATCTAATTTATCCGTTAAATACATGATTAAAAACCCGATTGAAACACAAAATTAGACGTAATTTTCACATGCAGTTAGGCGGTTTTGCAGTATCGTCGACGATGTAATTGTTTTCTGCTTTTGTTTTCTAAATACACGAAGAAAATTGTTTACAGATGATTTATGAATAAGATATTCATAAATCATAGTTTTTATAATTTTATAATTTATGAGTTATATTCATGAATTATGTATAATACTGAAAAAATGCAAAGTTCATGCATATAATCATGTAAATCACTATGTATTTATTAAAAGTAAGATTCATACATTTTAAAAATTTTATTATTAATCATAACAGGCGAAATTATGAATATTTATTGAAAATATTTGTGTTTCATATTGCATAGTAATTTTCATAATGCGCTATTCACGCTAGTTGTGAAAAACCACAGCGAACAGTGGTTCGAAAACGTTTTTCATCGGCCAAAACAATGTATCTTCTGTTGTTGAATATTTTTGAATGATTATTTTTTTGTTTGGTTGGAAATTGAGTAGATATATTTCAAAAGTACTAAAAATAAAAATCGATTAAATAGATTCCACTGTATAATAAGCTAAACTTGAACCTTTTTTTCAATTTTAGAATATACTACAACAATTTTTTTTTTTTGTTGTAATAAGTAATTTTTATTATTATTTGGCATGGCTTATAATATTAGATACTCAAAAATATATATATTTTTTTTTGGTTTGAAATTTTGAACCACTGAAAGTTTTTAAAAATTAAAAATTTGTAAATTGGTTTTTTACACTTTGAGTTATAATATCTCCGTGAGTTTTATAGGTATAGCGCTCAGGTTATATTTTTTAAATACTGGATATTTTACCTATATTTTATGAAATGAAACGATAATCATACTATTTTATTTTGGCTGATATGGAAGATATAAGAAAGATCTATTTTTTTTTTTCAAAATTTCGATTTGAACGTTCATAACTTCTGCCACTTAAAAGGGGTTAGGCCAAAATTTACTTTAAATTATAGCCGAATGAATAACCTTTGAATAACTAATTCCATTTTACTGCCAGCTCGTTCATACCGTGGCCGCAAAAGGCGTTCTAGCTGAATTTATTTGAAATTTTTGAATTTGAACGGTATTCACCAAAAACCTTCAATAGTTTTTAAAGTTGAAATTGATTTTAACTTATAGCAAAATATCCTTTCATACCATATGCACTTTTACTACCGAATAGTGTGGACCCTGAACGATAAAGGCGTCATAGCTGAATTTAGTCGACATTTTTGAATTTGAACGTTATCCACCAAAAACCTTCAAAAGTTTTTACGTTGAAAACGATTTTAGCTTATAGAAAATTTAATACCCTTTCATACCACACCCACATTTACTGAAATTTTAATCATGATTTATGAATAGTAAATCATAAAATGTGTTCCAGAAATTATTCCAATTTCTCCATAGAACATGATTGATTTTTACTATAATCATATCTTCACTGTCATGCCAAAGGGGCAAATGTGCATTTTTAAAAATGTTGGGAAATCAAATTTTAAAGTTTGAAGTGCTTTAAAAATTAGCAAAATTTATATTTTTTTTTCAATCTGTTATTTTGGTTTATTCGTCAATTATTATAACGTATAAAAAATACTATAGATACTGAATTATAAATACGGATTTTGTAAGGCTGTATCCTGATTAAAACGCAAATATTTTTGTTTTCATGCTATAACTTTTTATTAGCGCAAGATAAAATAGTAATGTAGAGACATTAATTGTTTATTTTTAAAGCAACTATCGATCTGCATCATTAGTTAAAAATATTTTGCCAAACATTAATTTGCCATTTGTTATTTGCAGGAAAAAATGTTTGGCAAAATATTTTTAAATAATGATGCCAATCGATAGGTGCTTTGAAAACAAATAATTAATACTTTTACAGCACTATTTTATATTGCACCAATAAAAAATTATAGCAAAAAAACGAAGAAATTAGAAAAATAGAAAGTTTTGTCATGCCAAAAGGGCGAATCTGTTCGTTTTTTTGCTATAACTCTTTAATGGTAAAAGATAAAATAGTGATGTAAAGGCAATTATTATTTGTTTTCAAAGAACCTATCGATCTGCATCATTAATTATAAATATTTTGCCAACATTTTTTTGTTGCAAATAACAAATGGCAAATTAATGTTTGAAAACAAATAATAAATGCTTTTACACTACTATTTTATCTTATACCAATAAAAAGTTATGGCGAAAAAACGAAAAGTTTCGCCCTTTTGGCATGACAAGATTTTCCATTTTTCAAATTCGCCCTTTTGGTTTTGTCTTTACGGGACTTCAAAACATTAGGATTAGACCTGCTACCCAACAGAGAATTTGCAAGAGTTTTTAAAAATTTTGTTTTCTTAAAAAAAAACATCAAAAAATTTGTTATTTGTACAAAAAGCAATAATAAGCTTAGTAGGTTCATATTTATATTGAGTTTATGAAGTGTTAAAGACAAAAGGGAACAAAAAAAAACGAAAAATACATAAATTTATTTGACACTCGTTAAGCTATTTATGGCTGTGAGTCTCATATATTAGTGACAGGAGTTTGACGCATTGTTGTCAACAACAAAAACAACTAACCAACAGACATGACAACCATAAACACCTACATGTCACACGGTTTATTGCAGAGTTTTGCTTTAGAACAACAGCGGAATCTGAAGAGCCAAGGGAAAATTATAAACAATTGCCAAAGTGACAGAGAGCGCAACACAGTCAATTGAATTAGAATCCGATCAAGAAGAAACAGAAAAAGAGTTAATGCTTTATCAGTTGCCTCGCATAGCAATAGAAAGTGACAGATATAGACATTCACGTGTGAAGTGTGTAGTGTGCTGCACTTCACAACGTTATCGCTTTATCGTTGATGGCCATCATCAATAATGCGGCTTATCAGACATGCAAGAGGCTTAAAGTCTGCGAAACAGCTGCGTCGCATGCAAATAATTTACATAGAATGGAGAACACTGAAGCTCTTTTATCACATGATGCCAATGTTTTGTTTTGTTTTTCTGAATACAGTTTTGAATTCATTTATGGTAAGAATGTTTGTGATTTGTAGGCAATTAAAAGGGATTTATTCTTATTATAATTTTTAAATATACTTGGAAGTTTTATACATTTGGGGTAATTGAAAATTGTTACTCATACGACATGTTGGTATGATATTAAATTAGTAGAAAAAAGACATTTATAAATTTAAAATTATAGGTATATAATATAGTAAACTATTGTCAATAAATTGTACTTTATTAACATATATTTTTTTTTGTTTATTATAATAAATTAAAGAAATGATATTGAAGAGATTTAATATTGAAAAAGTTGCTCATACGACAAGTTCAGTATATGATAAAATGACATACAAAAATGTATATCAATTATAAATATAGAATATAATTGCAAAATAGAAAAATTGTTCATTATTCTTTTTAATAAAACAATAGCGAGTAGATGAAATAGGAAATAGGGAGTAGTAGAAAACTATGAAATAAATTCGTTTTATTTGCATTTAAAACCAGCGACCAAAAAAGCAGTCTAATCTAAAAACTAAACATTAATATAATAAGAATTTGATAATAAAAAGTGAAATAGCATAAATTCGATTTGGTATTTTTTAAATGTTGCTCATTACGGTATGCTGGTTTACCATAAAAAATTACATTATACTTAGAAAGGCATAAATCATATTTAAAAAAAAACCTATAAATTGTGTTTTACTAATAAATAATTTACTAATAAATACTTTATTAATAAATACTTTACTAATAAATAAACAGAAATTGCATTAAGGCAGCATGATATATGAAAAGTTGCTCATACGACATGATATTCAATAATATAAAGGGTTTTTCAATAAGAGTGCTACAAAAGTAGAGCGATAGAGACAGCAAACGACGTCATATTTCTTGTCGCTCTTTTGATATTTCTCTTCAGTAAGGTTTGCCATTTTATGATGGAAAGATATACGAGCCAACAACAAGTCGAAATTAATAAAATTTACTACCGAGATTCGAATTCGTATATCTTTCTCTTCAGTAAGGTTTGCCATTTCATTATGGAAAGATATACGAGCCAACACCTAGTCGAAATTATTCAAATTTACTACCGAAATTCGAAATCGTATATCTTTCCATCATGAACTGGCAAACCTTACTGAAGAGAAATGACAAAAGAGCGGCAAGAAATATGGCGTTGTTTGCTGTCCCTGTCGCGCTACTTTTGTAGCGTCCCTGTTAAAAAACCTTTTACAATAACATTAAAAACTTAAAATATACAAAAGCATTTTCAAATAATTCTGCAAAACAGTTTATTGAATAATAGTTTTTATTACACAATTTAATTACATAATTTATATTGCATTAAAGTGGTCTTTATATAAAATGGTTGCTTAGTCGACAGGTTGCTTAGTCGACTATGAAATAAATTCAAAATTAATTTATATTTGAAAATATTATGCAAAAGAAAATCAAAAAATTGTGTTTATTTTTACAATAAAATTGAATGTTTTTATTTATTTATTTATTTATTTATTTATTTATTTATTTATATATATATATATTTATTTATTTTATTTAAGTATTTTTTTTAATAGAACTGTGTTTGTTTTAACCCTTAAAAGCCTGATTTTTAATTTCAACTGAAAAAATTATATATTTATAAATCTCATGATTCTGAATAAGTTTATGTTCTACAAATTTGCTCATAGGGAACACTTTAACCCTTCAGCTCAACTTGCAAACATACCTCTTCTATTCAAATTGGGTCAAATTGACCCATTCATTGCCATATATATATAATTGAATATGAAACCATCGGTTTTTCATTAAATTAAAGTACCTTCAATCATTTGAAAGAAAAATGACTAAAAACAATAACAAAAAATATATATTTTATACACTAAATACTTTGAATGTTTCGAAATAAATAAAATGGTGATTTTCAGAACAGTTGGATCATTTTGACCCAATTTGTGCAGACGGGTTAAATTTGTATAAAAAAATTCAAATTATAAAAACCTGCAAATTAAAAAAAATCTCAAGAGAGTATATGGACTAAGGAATTTTCTCTGCTCCTATTTTAAAGAATTTACCACAAAAATAATTTATTGATAGTTCAAGTTATCACAAAATAGTCTTTTTTAGAGATTGGTTACTTCTATAATTCTATAATATAATTCTATATAATTTGAAGCGGTGCTATACGATATATGATAATTAGTTTAACGAATTTTTTGTTTGCCTTTAAGGGTTATGGAAGGCCTGCAAATAAACATTGTATACGATGAATAAAATTGTAAGAAATAAATTTAAAAACAATTTTCATTTAATATTCATTACTATGAAATTTAAAATGTTGCTATACGCCACATGATCGAATTTTTGAACATAATTACAATATTTTTTTTAAATTTTCAATATTTTTTTCACTATTATAGAAATAATAAAATGTCTGCAATAATTTTCCAATATACATATTTTTGAAAATACATATTGGAACATTGCTAAAATATCCTTGTATATCTTCTAAAATTCTTAAAACTGTATTTAGTCTTTTATAATATACATGAGCCACACCAAATCTACCAAAAACTAGAAAAATTTGAGATTTTACCTTTTCGATTTTAATGAAATTTTGGCAACTGATAAAGGGTATCGAGACATGCACTAACCAATTTTTTTATTTTTTCCGACCATTACTTCCAGAAATACAGTGGCTCAAAGTTGGAAAAAAAATGGCCAAAAATCATTTTTGTATGGTTGTTCATATTTAAATATCTCTTGAACTAGAAATACTAAAAATTTCATTGATGGCTCGTTTTTAAGCTAATAGAACAAGCTTTTAGAAAAATTAAGTTGAAATTTTTAAACGTTAACATGTGGCCCGTGGTCATTATCTTTGCACTTCAAAATTGTGGTCCTTGAAAAGTACCTTTTTTAAATTTCTGAAAACAATCATAAATTTTCGTCAATTTATTGTAAATGTTTATGCAAAATTTCAAGATGGTATTTTGATAATATCATATTTTAAAAAATAATTTTCTAAATTTTTCAATATTTTTTGTATTGAAAAATAAAAATATTTTTTTCAAAAGTAAAATTTGAAATTTTTCAATGTATTTGTAACTCTAATTTCGGAAATGGCATCAGTTTCATCAAATTGTCCCTAGTTTTTGAGATATATATCATTTTACGAAAATCGTAAAAATTATATCCCAAAATCAGTATCTCAAAAACTAGATTCAATATGATAAAACTGACGCGATTTTAGAAATAAAGTTACATATATATTCAGGAATTATTACAATTTTTATTGTAGAAAAAAAAATATTTTTTTTCAATACAAAAACTAAATAAAAATTTAGAAAATTATTTTTTAAAATATGCTGCCATCAAAATACCATCTTGAAATTTTGCATGAATATTTATAATAAATTGACGAAAACATACGATTTTTTCAGAATTTAAAAAAGGCTCCTTTTTAAGAACATCAATTTTAAAATGCAAGAATAATGACCACGAGCCACATATTCATGTTTAGAAATTACAACATAATTTTTCTGAAAACTTGTTCTATTATCTTTAAAACGAGCCATCAATGAAATTTCTAGCATTTCTAGTTCAAGAGATATTTAAATAACAAAAAATGATTTTTGGCCATTTTTTTCCAACTTTGAGCCACTGTATCTCTGGAAGTTGTGGTCGGAAAAAATAGAAAAAAATTGGTTAATGCTTGTCACGATACCCTTTATCAGTTCATTGAAAGCATAGAAGATGAGTTCCAACCGTTGGTCGATTTGGCGTGGAATGGCCCACATATCTTAATAAAAACGAAGCCTCGGTTTGCTCCGAGTTACAAGAAAATCGTAATGAAATACGTTAATTTTCCTTAAACATTTTGTTTGTTTGATTTTAAGTATTTAGTGTTTCATATTACATCCTTACATAGATGCACAATTCAAAGTTTTTATTTACACAAAATAATAACCATAATGTTTAAAAAATAGAAAAATATCATAATTCCATTAATTCATTCACATTTCGTAAAAACTCATTTCAAAAGCTGAAATTTAAGGAATATTATTGTCATGTTAATAATTGTATATCAATTAGACCAGGCGTTATCCTTCATTCGCACTATATTATTTCTGATCACTATCAATGTATCGAAAAATAATAAAAAAAATTATCCCAATATCGGCACTACATTTTGAGAAATAACATGTCAAAAACTCCCATTTTTATTCTAATTTCGTACATTTGTGTATTTCTTTGTATAATTATGCCAAGATCTGCAAACAATATTTCTCATACACACTAACTTTTTCGGATCCATATCAATGTGGTCTAAAATAAAAAATATAAAAAATTATACCAATATCGGCTCCGGATTTTGAGAAATAACATGAGAAAAATTATAAATATGTCAAGTAATTTTCCAAATTAGAATAAATTTACATATTTATTGAAAAATAGTATAGGAATTATTGTAATGCAAAACTGTACCTTTATATTTTCTTATTTCATAAATATATTTTTAACTAAATCTACCGATTATGTTTGAAGTTAATCATTTTATTAAAAAACATGCCCTTTTGCTCAAATAAATTACAAAAAATCTATAAAAATTCTATGAAATAATTAAAAAATTGAACTTTTAAATGTATTTTAAGTTATATTAAAATTAAATCAATTTTCTTAATCTAAATTTGTATCTTAATACATCAATTAAATTGAAACTTTAGTTAAATGGGGAAAAAGCGGAATGTTACTCATACGTCAAAGCAACTGAAATCATCGAAATAAAATACATTTTATTAGTGTTTAAAATATATTTTAATACAAATAATGACGTATATTTAATATAAACATATCGCTGGTTGTAATTTAATTTTAAATAGTTTCATTGCGGACTATTTTATAGTGCAGAATTTAATTGTTCACTTTTTGTTAGTTTCTGATCACATTTCCACTAATAATACATTGTATTATTATATTTGATGCTCAATATAACTTTTTTTTGTTGGTTTTATAAAATTTGATTTAATTTTCAATTTTAAAGAGAATATTTTATAATTGATATATATTTTATTTTGTGGTATTTAATTGATGCTATTACATTGTCTGTTTATTTCAGAATTATATTTTGAATCCATGTGTAGCATCCGAAGTAGCCAGTTCAACTAATACAACTTTTGGTGAACCTTCAACTGCCTCAGATGCCTGCACAACAAGCAATGCTTTTTTTAGATTCTCAGTTTCCAACTGTTAAGGATATTTTAAAAAATTGCAGCAAAATTGAAAAAAAGCCAAATAAACAACCACCACTCGTTAGGATGTCTGGTTAAATATTAACCCTTCAAATACAAAGATATCGAGGGCATATAGGATTCGGTGTTGCATGCGCTTCGATTTATTATGATTGAAAATAGGTTTGGTTCTGGCGCATGTTATTCCTCCCTGTCGGCAACACCTTTTGAGAAAAATACCAAAATAAAAAATATATAAAATGAAAAAATGGGATGCTTTAAACGCCCTGCATGTTTCATAGCTGTATAGATTGTGCTTGATGTTCTACTCAACTACATAGCTATTTAAATTACTTTTCTTCTTTTTTTTCTGAAATGAAGGTGTGCATGTTTATTTGTAGGTGTACTCTGTGTGTGTGTGTGTGCTCAATGTTCGGTACAAAGCGCACAGAACATATGTTTGGTTTGTGTGCGTGTTTTTGCCAACCACACACACAACGCCTTCTGGCGGCAAATGTATACACTACAAAAAAAAATAGGTTGATAGTAAATTTAAGTTATTTTTCAAACAATTCTACAAACTTGTATCGCTGGATTGTATACAAAATAAAATAAAAATCCACATATTTAAAATAACTTTATTACTTAAACAAAGAACTCTACTAAATGTAAATTCTAAAAATTGTTCGCTCACAAAATCTACTCTTTGAGTTTACAAATAATAAACGGATTCTAGAAGTTTCCAGAAACTTCTACATTACACCAAAATTTGCATTTCTCGTATTCTAGAAATTTCCATAAACTTCTACATTGCACTAGAATTTGTATTACTCGCATGGAAGCTTCTTTATACATCTGTGTAGGGCATATTCGAAATCTAGAAATTTCTACAAACTTCCATACACGTTATTACAAATAACTACTGAAATATTCTACAGATGCGGATTCTAAAATTTCCATAAACTTCTACATTGCACCCATTGCACCACAATTCATATTGCTCGTAAGATAGCTCTATAATAACTCCATGCAGCGCATATTCTACAAACTTCCTCAATCGTTATGTCTATCTCTTTCGCACTTATAATTCGTTCTTGAATCTTTATTGTCTCTTCATTATGTGCTAACTGTGTCGTTATTGAGTCTATACTGTGAAACTACTGTGTCTTAATTCTGAATTTAGTGTGTGTTTATTTTGAATCTATTGTGTCTTTCTTGTATCTATAAAATG
Organism: Dryomyza anilis; assembly: GCA_951804985.1. NCBI lineage: Eukaryota > Metazoa > Arthropoda > Insecta > Diptera > Dryomyzidae > Dryomyza > Dryomyza anilis. The sequence continues at coordinate 18,697,059 of OX638133.1, read as the reverse complement.
TATTTAATGTGTCTTTATTTGCAATCTAATTGTCTTTAGGTGCCTTTTTGTATCTAAATTGAGTCTTTATTGTGTCTTTCTTGTGTATGTAATGTGTCTTTTTCTGTCTGTTTTGTGTCTTTATTTTGGCTTATTGTGTCTTATTTGTGTCTTTATTGTATCTTTATTGTGTCTATATTGTGGGTTTATTGTGTCTTTATTGTGTCTTCATAATGTCTTTATTATGTCTTTTTTGTGTCTTCATTATGTCATTATTGTCTCTTTATTGTGTCTTCATTGTGTCTTTATTGAGTCTTTATTGTGTCTTCATTGTGACTTTATTGTGTCTTTATTGTAAGTTTATAGTTTCTTCATTATGTCTTTATTATGTCTTTATTGTGTCTTTATTGTATCTTTATGTATCTTTATTGTGTCTTTATTGATTTTTAATTGTGATTTCATTGTGTCTCTATTGTGTCCCTATTGCGTCTTTATTGTGTCTTTATTGTGTCTTTATTGTGTCTTTTTTGTGTCTTTTTTGTGTCTTTTTTGTGTCTTCATTATGTCATTATTGTGTCTTTATTGTGCCTTTATTGTGTCTTCATTGTAACTTTATTGTGTCTTTATTGTGTCTTTATTATGTTTTTATTGTGTCTTTATTGTATCTTTATGTGTCTTTATTGTGTCTTTATTGATTTTTAATTGTGATTTCATTGTGTCTCTATTGTGTCCCTATTGTGTCTCTATTGTGTCTCTATTGTGTCCCTATTGTGACTTTATTGTGGGTTTATTGCGTCTTTATGTGTCTTTATTGTGTCTCTATTATGTCTTTATTGTGTCTCTATTATGTCTTTCTTTTGTCTTTATTGTGTCTTTTTTGTGTCTTCATTATGTCTTTATTGTGTCTTTATTGTGTCTTTATTGTGTCTTTATTGTATCTTTATTGTGCCTTTATTGTGTCTTTCTTGTGTCTTTATTGTGTCTTTATTGTGTCTTTATTGTGTCTTTATTGTGTCTTTATTGTGTCTTTATTATGTCTTTATGTGTCTTTATTGTGTCTTTAAGTGTCTTTATTGTGTCTTCATTATGTCTTTATTGTGTCTTTAATGTGTCTTTATTGTGTCTTTGTTGTGTCTTTATTGTGTCTTTATTGTGTCTTTGTTGTGTCTTTATTGTGCATTAAGTGTGTACTAAATCTGGCGCACGGCACTATCATTGAAGGGTTCAATTAACCCTTAGACCGGTTTCAGTGATATTATGAGATGTCAACATGTCATTCCAAAATTTTTAAAAGAAAATCCCTTTGCGAAATGGAACTTTATTAAATTAACTTTTGTGACAACCGATTTAACTTTGAAGTTGTCGATAAGATTGATACATTATTTTAAGAGAATATAATATTTAGTAATACGATTGATGGAAACTTTAGAATATATTTTAAACATTACTAAAACCAATACTTCGGACGAATAAAATGTATTAAAAAAATTAGAATTCGGTTAACAAATAATTTTCATTTCGTTAAATTAAAAAAGACAACAGTTTAATTTTCTGTGTGTATTATTTGAGTTTATATACGGTAGTATTTTAAATGTTGTTGTATTTCAAAATGTTGTTGTACCTCTATATTTGTTGTACAATTATTTTTTTTAACATTTGTATGTTTTTTTTATAAATATTGTAGTATTTTTGTATATGTCGTTCGTAACATTGAGGCGGATGTTCTTTTGCTGCCATGCAAAGTTTGGTTTTAACACCTGTTGCAGGCGTTGTTGCTACAGTGTTTTTCACTCTATTGGACTCTTTTATTTTTATTATTTAATGTTTTAGCTACCAGCTACGTTTTGCTATTTGTAAAAATGTGACAAGAGAAAATATTGTGTATGTGGTAGTGTTTTAACCGCAGGGAATTAGATTGAAATTTCACTCTAGATTGCATGTACAACTTTAGTAGAAATATTTTTATTTGTTTTTACCAGATACAGCTACGGGCTACTAAAGCTATTCAAGATTTTATTTGGTATGTGACACATAAATGATGCACCTGACGTATGAGCAACATGCAAAAAATGTTTAATTGTTAATTTATTTTGATAAATGTGTTTGTTAATTATTAATAATAAAAATTTAATAAAATAGTTTAAATATATTTGTATAAAATGAATAAGAAATTTAATTTGAATAAGACATTTAATAAATTGAATAAATTTGATAAAAATTGAAACAAGACGTATGAGTTATATTTTATTAAAAAAAAAATACATTTAACTAACTTTTTATTAAAATGCTATTATATAATAAATATTATTATTTGTAAAATCCAAGAAATTATATTTTTTTCTAAACATTTTCAAATTATGTTTTTTGAAAATCTGAGTATTAAATTTAAAATATTTATAAAAATTGCACATTTCTGATGAGTACTCTTTACTTTAGTTTGAATTCAAAAAACTCTAATTTGCAAATATAAACAAAAAGTTATGCTAAATAAAAATACATTTTAAAATATTAAAATACCTTTGTCTCACTATCACTTTGGCCGCAAGAATTTGCAGACAGACAGATGTAATGAAAGTCATGCTAAAGTTGTATCGCAAAGAAAAGTTTCACATCTAGTCGTGCAGTGGTTGGACATGTTCCAGAACAACGCAGCAGGCTACCACTCAAAATACGACTGACTTTACCCGCTACTACCCAACGACGTACAAGCTAAGTTTCTAAACTACCAACTACTCAAACTATTCTGCCTCCATTGATTGTCTCAACTGCTCTGTCTACTCTACAATATTAAACCACTAAAGTATAAAACCCCTAAACTACCCAGCCTCTAAACTTTTCAATCTTTAAACTACTCTCCCACTGACGTACTCAACCTCCAAGTGTTCGTTTTCTTAACTACTCCAACTCAAAGTACTACTTGAAGAAGGCAAATTACTTTGAAAGTTGAATTATGATAAAAACAGTAGTACTCTTTCTCCCATAATTCAAAATGCAACGTACTCTGCCTGCTCCAACTTACCAAAGACCCCCTGTACTGCAAAATCTAAACACCTGAGACACCCATAATTCATGTTATAGCCACCCAATAAAGTCGAAGTCAGCAGCAGAAAGAGACAGTGGCCCATTCAGTGAGTCAGTCAGTGTGTCACCCACTCAGTCAGGTAGTACGATGCAAATGTTTGAACACGTGGTACCTTTACTTTGGCGCATTTCTTTGCAAAGTCATAGTCGAGAGACATTAGACTGATTGCTGATTTATCCGGGACGGGGCCAATGAAAGTGGCGGAAAATGTAATGCCGGCAATAATGCAACGCTGCATAACTTCCAAGAGCGCAGCAAGACAGAGAGTATATGAAAATTTAAACACTTCAGGTTAAATAGAAACTAATGAAAAATGTCAGTAGAGATACAATAACGTAAATTTAAAGACACAATAGCGACAGGAGAAAAATACAAGAAAGATGCAAGAAAGACAAAAGAAAGACACAAAAAAACACAAGAAAGACATACGAAAGACACAATAAAGACACAAGAAAGATACATTAAAGACACAATAAATACAAAGGAAAGCCACAAGAAATTCACAAGAAAGACACAAGAAAGACACATGAAAGACACAAGAAAGACACAATACAGATACCTGAAAGAAACAAGACAGACACATGAAAGACACAAGAACGTCACAAGACATACACATGTATTACTTGTGTCTTTGTGTGTCTTGTGTCTTTCATGTGTCTTTCTTGTTTCTTTCAGGTGTCACAAGAAATACATAAGAAAAACACAAGAAAAACACAAGAAAGACACAAGAAACAAATAGGAAAAACACAAGAAAGATACACGATAGACACAGGAAAGGCAAGAGAAAAACACAAGAAAGACACAAGAAAGACACATGAAAGATACAAGAAAGACACAAGAAAGACACAAGAAAGACACAAGAAAGATACACGAAAGACACAAATAAGGCACGTAAAAAACACACGAAAGATACACGAAAGACAAAAAAAAGACACAAGAAAGACTTATGAAAGACGCACGAAAAAATGAAAATTACAGAAAATATGTATGTATTAAAAATTAAATACTATAAAATAAAAACGCTTACTTAGAGAATCAAATGAAACTCTAAAGATTCACAAGAAAAATATAGAAAAATAATTTAAAAAGTTTTGAAGCATCTCATGAAATGCACAGAACCCAATTACACCACTGCATAAATTTAATTTGAAAAAATGATGAAAGCCCACATGTTATAAAATGAACAAAAATTTAGCTTTTTATATAAAAATGTAAAAGGCAGAAACAACTACCAAATTAAATAGCCCCAAAAATTAAAATAAAATAAAACCCAAAATTTTTGTTTTGTTGTTTTTTATCCATTTTTAATCTTGCATATTATTTTATAATTATAAAACTTCCAATAAAAGAACGCACAACGAATTTTTTTTGGAGATAATGATATAACAATTTTATCTTAGGTGTTTTTTCACAATTTTCTCATTTTATTGCGACTAAAACAAAACATATTACAACTGCACAAATGTATTTGAAGTTCCCTCTGCAAAATTGCACTAGAGCACTCTACAGTTTGATTGCATTTTGCAATGACAGTCTACAGTTTTATAGTGTCTAATCCCTTACGACTTCACTGCAGTATTTGTTTCAAGTAGTGTCAAGGCATGTTTTTTTTTCGAGATATTCAATGATTTGAAAAACAAAACCAAATGACACTCCTGTCGCTGAAAATTCAACAAGTACAGTGAGTGCAATGAGTGAGCGCAACGAGTAGCATGTGAGACGACGAACATTGAAAACAACAAAAAATCTGCCGCTCGGCGTTCGACGGCAGTAATATTGCTGTCGATATTTATTTCTTAAAAAAAAAACATTAATTAAAATAAAAATGTAACAAATGCGTCTGACAAAAACAATGCATTTGTCGAAAAGCAATATATGCAACAAAAAAAAATATTGAAAAATAATGAAAAAAATGTTGTTCGATAAATAAAAAAAAAATTAATATCAAATATTATATAATTTTTTTTATACTTTTTCATTTTTCAATATTTCAAATTTAATGAAAATTCCTTAGAGTGAGAATGATAAACAAAGTTAAATGCACTGAGTACTTAGTGTCATAAGCAGTTCATTTCAGTATTTGAATATTTATTACACATTATTATAGACCTCTTCACTACAACTACGTCTTGTTTATGTTTTGTTTTGACACTACTTGTGTTTTGTTGTTGTGTGCAACCCATTCATTTGATTTTCAAGCACATTGCCGGCGACACTTCATGTCTTGACATAAAATGAATGTCTTGAAGTCGGTTATAAATGCATTTGTGCAGATATCTACTATATATACGATTTTTATATTTTGTACTGCATTAATCGTTTTTAAATTTTCACCTCTATGTTTTCAGTAGTGCCTTGCTTTATTTATAAAATGTTTTTGCTTTTTATTTTAAATTATTTTTAAAGAAAATCATTTATTTCGCTTTTATATATACGTCTTTAAGAAAAACTTAAAAAACAATAAAATATTAATCATGAAATGTAGCTTGACAGCCATTACTTTGGGCATAAATAAAAAATATCTAACCATGGTAACAAAGGCAATCAGAAGATTGTCGTACATTTTTATTTATTTTATTTTATTTTATTTTATTTCATTTATTTTTTCTTTATCTCGCATGCGACAATGTTAAGAACTTAATTGAATTGTTTTGTTTTTTTAACTTCTTTTACACAAACAAAAATGTATTAGAAAGATTTAAAACATTTATTGTATATCACATATAATGCTCTTATATTTTTCTAATATATTTTCTTAATTTATTTAATACTAGTTGACATTCTAAAGGATACAAAAATGCTCTAGTTAAAATTTTTGGCAGGGTTGTTGTAGCATATAAGAAACATATTTTCGGCATATATAAAATTTATTAAAAAAAAAAAACATTTTCATTAACATTCTCTAACATGGTTTTTTTTTAATAAATTTGCGAAAATCATTTGCGTAGATCTCTTAAGTAGTACTAGCGGACTTAAATTATATCAAATTTTAAGTAAAAAAATGACAACTTTTGTAGTACTTATTTAATAATATTGTTCACGGTTTATTGGTTTGCGTATTTTTACCAAATACTACCACACAGGCCTTGTTGCCCTTGCCATGCTGGTCACATTCGAAGTGCAGAGAGCATAAAGTGGGAAGAGCATCAAATAAAAACACTCAAGTAGTTGATTTTCTTTCGAAGTGAGTTGCAGTCTGCAACCCCGACAGTGGCACGAATGCCTTACGTCTTCAACGACGAACAGTTTCTTGCATGTTGCATTGTTGTTTAATGCATGTCGTTCAATATCTTTCGTTCTTTTCCTCGTTGTTCATTGTCTGTTCGTCGTCTTCTCTTGTGTGGCATTTGTTTTAGCAGTTGATACCAGTAACTGGCTTCAAATGGGAGTGTCCGTCGTGTGTCTGTTCTTTGGAAGTTTTAGTTTCTAATTGACGCTAATGGCTGCTGTTGCAATTTAATTAAATGCTTTAATTGCAGCGTCATCTGGTGTTGGAATTAATTTTTATCTCAAAGTGAGCACATGATTTAAAATTAAATGTTATAGAAAAAATACGAGATTCAGAGAATACTGCGGAGAACAATTTTATCTCGATAACACTTTCACGAGATTATACCTATAGAGATAATTCTTTCCCGAGATTATTCTTATTCAGATAATTCTTTGCTGGACATCTTTTTACACGCCGTGAGAATTCTTCATCACACAATTTCTCCCTAGATAATGTTTTTCCGTACAATTACTCACTGAGACAAATCCGCCCCAGAATAGGTGTATAATTGTGTTATGAAATAAGACCCTTTCTTAAAAATCCTGTATTTTCTTAAAGTTCGCTAAAAAAAATATAATCGTGTTTCCCAATTTTTCTGGATCGATTCGTTAAAGGGGTTTATTAGCTTTTAAAAAGCATATCAAATTTTTGGTCGAATATTTGAAAAAAGTTGGAAGTAGTTCATGAGTATAGATATGAAAATGGTTGTACGATACTAATTCGTTCACAGCTTTTATTCGCATTAAAAAAATCTGAATTGATTTTTAAAATATCTAATAGTAACATTTCAAAAGGTAACATTTCAAAAACCTTTAAATGATTTGATTTTGTAAAAATCAATTTCAGCTACAAAATGAATGGTGTAAACGAAATTATTTATACATTTTCTTTTATTTATAACTTAAAAAGTTAACACGATAAAAAAATATATGAGAAATGAAGAACAATACTCCATAATTATTAAAAATAGTTAAAGAATTATACACAGGTGGGAATTTCCAGGCTGCAAGAAAAGTGCCAGGCTTGTTACAGGCTTGACTACCAAGGCTTGTTATATCGGGCCAGACATAAGCCGGGCACAATCGTCACTCACATACTCCACACAGGCCTTGATATACCAATCGGACACTCGTCACTCTCAGGCTTTACACAGGCCTTGTTATTTTAGGTTAGACACAAGCCTGGCACAATCGTCACTCACAGACCCCACACAGGCCTTGATATATCAAGCTAGACACAAGCCTGGCACATTCGTCATTCCCAGATTTCAAAAAAGCCTCGTTAGTTTAGATTAGACACAAACCTGGGACAATCGTCACTCTCAGGCTTTACACAGGTTTTGTTAGTTTGGCACAATCGTCACTCACAGACTCCACACAGGCCTTGATATACCAAGCTAGACACCGGACTGGCACATTTGTCATTCCCAGATTTCAAACAGGCCTTGTTAAGTAGTTTATGTTGGACACAAGCCTGGTACAATTTTCATTCTCAGACTCCACACAGGCCTCGCTCGGTATACCAATATTGACACAAGGCTGACACAATATTGAGCCACATATGAAAATTTTCAAATTATCCAAACCTCCTTATGCTGACGGAAATTCAAAATTCTGTCTCGACAACTTTTCGTCCCATGCCTAGTAATGCGTGTGTACCGACTTTGACTTGAGTAAATTAAAGTTTACTATGGTGACATTTTTTGTTGTTTCCATGTTAAAGAACACTTATCTGATGAAAAAAAAAAAATGTTTGTTGACGATTTTTAAACGTCAAAAAATATATTCGAGAAACTCAACTCTTTGGAGTTGTCTGAACAATACGTGTGCAAATTAACGTAAGTATTACTGTTAAATTGGTTGTTAACCTCTTATATATTTATTTATCTACAGTCACATCTCTCAAGTGTAATGCATGAATAATGAATGCAATGCCCATGACAAATTATGCCCAATAGCCTGAATCTTCAGGTGTATTACAAGGATTGTCGCAAGTCTGGGGTATAGGTCTTGTTTCAAGACTGAGGCACAAGCCTTGGTACAAGCCTGAGACACAAGCCTTGGTACAATCCTGAATTACAGGCTTGTAACATAGTTATCATTCCATTCTTGACACAGTCTTGGAACGAGCTTGGATAACAGCGTTGGCACAGGCCTGAGTAGCATTGGCACAAGCCTGTATCAGGCTTGTGCCGGTCGTTAATTCCTACTTGGGTATTTCTGAATGAGTTTAGACGAATTTCCGTATTTTAGTCTTCCAGCCCACCATCAGCCGTTGGACACCATTTTTTCTAACATTTTTGATAACACTAATCCAACTATCGCTTATTTTATTTCAGTTTAACAATATTTCAATATTTTTCGAAGAATAGATTTTATATAAGCCAAAAATTTAAAATCTGCACCTAGTTCAGGGCAGTTTGGAGGGTTATATCCTTTTGAACAAATTATATAATATTGTTCTATACCGGTTTCAGCAGTGCCTCGCTCGTTTATTTGGATCTTTAATCGATTTTTCGATTTTATTTGGAACTTTGAATTATTTTAGTTTAAATCTCATCTTTACTTTTTGAAAATATGAAATATATTATATTTTTTGACATATCTCTTATTGATTGTTGGGCTTAGATCCAACACTTTCTTTCGCCGCATATTTACGATTCACAAATCCTGATTTTCGAACTGATTTACATTTACTATTTATGAAGATAGTCTCTTGAAACCGAATTGTAATATTTCCAGCAGTATCCCTGCAATAATTGAATGGAATAATTGAATAATTGAATTTATATGTTTAATTGTCAAAAAAGTTACACGTATTTTTATTAATGGAATACTGTTTTTATTACGATTAAACCAGTATGTTCGAACCCTAACAAGGCTATGGAAAATGGCCCAACCAGGATACACCCGATCTTACCTAGTTTAGGCCTCATTAGAAACCGATATTCTGAAATAATGACATATGTTCATAAGTATGGCCAAACAGAAATCTATCTCCCCTACCCTCCATATTATAAAGTTAGCTAAAACACCCTCCCCCCACGATCAAATCCTGCGCACAGCCCTGGATACCACCGTTCATTAAATGACATATTGATGAATACATTCAATATATATATGAAATTATTCGTACCATCGAACATCATAGTGAAGAACGAAATATTCAAAACAATGAATATTAATCGTCATATTGATGAATTTGTTCATAATATTTATGAATATTATATTTTTTTATGAATTTTTCAAAAAAGAAATTGTTGTAGAAAATAATTTGAAAAAAGTGTTGTTGTACAAATTTTATTTTAAAAATAACAGAAAAAAAAAATATTTTCAAATTTTTTTTTTAATTAATTTGTTGAAAAAAAAATTAAAAACAAAATATTTCAATCAAAAAATTTTTTTTAAATATATTTTTATAAATGTAACTTTTTATTAATAAAATTTTGTGTATAAGAAGCAAGTATTATATAAGAAATAACATATAAGAACTACTTGAGAACTGAGAAGTAGGGCAAAAAATTAACGAAAAATAAGTATTTTGATTGAAATTTGGTTTGATGAACAGCATTCTTCAATATGAAGTAAAATATGTTGTATTTTATGTATTTGTGCATTAATATGATGAAACGTATTCTTCACATACAGTTCATCATATTGAAGCACACTTTTTCGACAGTTACCAAGCGTTCATCATATTTATGATCGCATTCATAACATTGATGTCGTTAGTCATTAATATTATGAATGGTTTTGCAATATAATGAATCATGATTTGAAGAACGGAATTCATCAATATGATGTACAGAAATTGCATACCAGATACAATTCTTTCTTGATTCATTTCGCTACCAGACAATTCTACCCCGAAATATATTTTTTTTTTGAACCAGTGCAAAATACATATTGCATTTGGTAGACCTAGAGCCAGACAAATTAGTTTTTGCATTGTTCCACAGATTTTTTTTGTTCAATGTTGGCCTATAAATATTCATTTTCGGACGATTCTTCCTTCTCGAAAAAATCGAAACAATTCATTCCCGTACTAGTTTTATCAAGACATTTTATCCATGAAATTATAGCGAAGATACTTCTTTCCTCCCCGAGTTCATTTTTCCTAGACAATGTTTTCCGTACAATTATTCACTGTGGCAATTTTCCCGCCAACAATTTTTTTCCGACAGAGTTCTTCACCAATCCATTATACTCCAGATAATGCATACCTGACACAATTCTTTCTTAGACATTTCTATACCAGACAAATCTTTCCCGAAATATTTGTTCCCCAGATAATTTTTTCCGTACAAATATTCCCCATGACAATTCATTTCCGGACGATTATTCTCCAGACAATACTTTTTCGAAACAATTCTTTCGCGAGACAACTTATTCCCATACTAGTTTTTCTCAAAGCCATTTCTCCATAAAACAATTTATTTCCCGAGTTCTAACACAATTTTGAATTTTTGAAAAAAATCCCCATAATTCCATACATTGGCAAAAAGGAACATGCTACTTTTACGCCTCTAAAACGCTTCGTTTAGGAGATACAGCAGTTTTAAAATTTTTTTAAATTCATTATTGGTTTCTTTGAGTACTAACTCAATTTTGAATTTTTGAAAAAAAATTCCATACATTGGCAAAAATAAAAAATGCCACTTTGACCCCTCTAAAACGCTCCATTTAGGAGATACAGTCGTATAGAATTCTACTTCTGTTCAGAATTCTACCGCTGTATTTCTCCAGAAAATTTATTCTCAATAATTATTGTTCGCAAAATTTCTCTCTTTAATTCTTTCACAGATAACTTTCCACCAAAACAGTTTTCCCCGAATAATTCATAAACGAAATAAACTCAATCTTCCCTATTCCCAATCTCCCCTAGTTGATTCTTCCTAATCTTCCCCAGTTGACTCTTCTCCGGACAATTAGTCCGCGTACGATTTATAAAAGTGACAGAAAAAAAACTCGTTTTATATGAACATTTAAATGCAAATAATCTATATCTTTACTCAATTTACTCAAGTGGAAATATAGCTCAACCTATTAACTCTGCCTAAACCTAACCAAAGTCATTCAAACAGAATATTTACGAAAAATGTGTATAATGCATTAATAAACTGTATAAATTAAGATTTATATTAAATTTATTTTAATAATTTAGCTAAGGGTTGAAATTTATTTCAAAAATTTGCACATAAATATTTCTTTTGTGTCATTTTATTCAAACACAATGTTTAGTTTTCATCAATATTCATGAATCCCTTCAATTTATTGCCATGTATTTTTTGTTTTCATTCGCTGACCTTTCCATAACTTTGTTTCATTTCTCTTCTTCGGTGTGCTCTTTGTAATCTGCATCAAAATTGTAGCCATGTTTTAAAGCCATTTTCCTAATAATCCCAACTGAATCGATCTGCTCTTCCCCCACCCCCCTTTCACCGGACGGCCCATCAATGTTTAGTTGTGAAAACTATTCTCTGACAGTTATTCCGATTTAGTTTATGCCGTTTCAAAACACAACACTATACAGTGAAAATTCATGATTGCATTCTTTTATTTATTCATTTCGTCATTCGTTCATTTTGTACATTTTCTAGTCGATTTGCCAATACCGAAATGCCATCGACCGGAACTGTTTCCTGCTATAACAGTCAACACCATGTTGGTTTCCGGTTGAAAATTATGGGTTGTAGCACTATTTTTTTTTTGAAACGATTCGTAACAAACTTGAAATGAATACTTAGTATATGATTTTGATAAAATCATATATTTTAATCAATGATGACTCTTTTCACTACCACTGTATGTGTTTACTGTGTGATTTTTATAGTATCCCAGCGGCAAAACTGATATCATCGATTATCTGTCGATTATTTTGTATACTGAATCTCTTCGATTCTGGTTCTACTTTTTGTAATATTTTTAGCCTAGACGTATCATAGGCAGTGTAACTCATTCCCCTTCCATTACAAAGTAATCAAAACGGGAAAAAGTGTTCATTATTGCTTTATTACCATAACATGTTGACATTGGAATAGGTATCATTGATTTCTGACTTACAAAGTACGCCTAACAAAGTATATCAAATGCACAAATGCATTTGAAAGCCACTTCAAGACATTCATTTGATTTCAAAACATTTACTGTCACCTATTCTATGATTGAAAATCAAATGAATGTATTGCTCACAGAAACAAAGCACAAGTACTGTCAAAACGAAACACAAACAACACGTAGTTGTAGTCAAGAGATATATATTGCAGTGATTGCACTTTATTATAGACCTCTTCACTACAACTACGTCTTGTTTGTGTTTCGTTTTGACAGTACTTGTTCAAATACTGAAATGTACTGCTTATGACACCGAGTACTCAGTCAATTTTACATTTATGTTTATCAAGGAATTGAAAATAATTATTGAAATATAGAAAAAAAAAAGGTATAAGATAATCATATCGTCACTGTCATGCCAAAGGGGCGAATGTGAATTTTTAAAAATTTTGGGAATCAAATTTTAAAGTTTGAAGTTCTTTAAAATTTAGTTAAATTTAGTTTTTTTTTTCAATGTTTTCTATTATTTTGGTTTATTTATCAATTATTATATCGTATGTAAAATAACTTTGGATTTGGATAACTCACTGAATTATAAATACGGATTTTGTGAGGCTATATTCTGACCAAAACGCAAATATTTTCGTTTTATATGCTATAACTATTTATTTGCGCAAAATAAAATAGTGTTGTGAAGGCCAGTCGATAGGTGCTTTAAAAACAAACAATTAATGCCTTCACACCACTATTTTATCTTGCACCAATAAATAGTTATAGCAAAAACACGAAGAAGTTGGAAAAATTGAAAATCTTGCCATGCCAAAAGAGCGAATCTTTTCGATTTTTTGCTATAACTCTTTATTGGTACAAGATAAAATAGTGATGTAAAGGCATTAATTGTTTGATTTTAAAGCACCTATCAATTGGCATCATTATTTAAAAATATTTTGCCAAACATTTTTCTTGCAAATGATAAAAATTCAAAAAATATTTAAAAATAATGATGATGCTTGATAGGTGCTTTAAAAACATACAATTAATGCCTTTACATCACTATTTTTTATTGCACCAATAATGAATTATAGCAACAAAACGAAAAGATTCGCCCTTTTGGCATGACAACATTTTCAATTTTTCGAATTTGCCCATTTGGTTTTGTCTTTTGTGGCTAGAAATTTACAACAAAACCACACATGATTTTGGCGCAGTATACTTGAGGAAAAACTACATTCAAAATTGTAAAAAAACACAAATGTCAAAAATTACACATTCGTCTCTTTGGCATAGCAAAAAACAATGAAATTTGAAAAATTGAAAATCTTGTCATGCCAAAAGGGCGAATCTTTTCGTTTTTTTGCTTTAACTCTTTATTGGTGCAAGATAAAATAGTGGTGTGAAGGCATTAATTATTTGTTTTTGAAGCACCTAACGATTGGCATTTTGTCAAACATTTTTCCTGAAAATGATAAAAATTCAAAAAAATATTTTAAAATAATGATGATGATCGATAGGTGCTTTAAAAACAAACAATAAATACCTTTACAACACTAAATACCTTTACCTTTACACCATTTGATCTTATACCAATCAAAAGTTATTACAAAAAAACGAAAAGATTCACCCTTTTGGCATGACAAAATTTTTCAATTTTTCGATTCGCCCTTTTGGTTTTGTCTTTTGTGGCTAGAAATATCCACACACCATTCTGGCTCAGTATACTTGAGAGAAAACTACACTCAAAAATTTAAAAAAAACGCAAATGTTAAAAATTATACATTATCCCCTTTGGCATGATAGTGACGATATAATGTTTTATACTATGCTTTTTCATCGAACATTTTTTCATTACTTAATATTTTTCAAAAAAAAAATCTTTATATATTGCTTTTTGACAAATGTTTTTGTTTTTTTACATTTTTTTTTTGTTTTGAAAAATAAATTTTGTTGTATTTTTTAATAAACACATAAATACCGACAACAACATTACTGCCGACGAACGCCGAACAGCAGATTTGTTGTTGTTTTCAATGTTCGTCTACTCAGTCGTTACTCGTTGCGCTCACTCGCTGCACTCACTGTACTTGTTGAATTTGCAGCGACAGTGCTATCATTTGGTTTTGTTTTCCAAAACATTGAATGTCTTGAAAAAAATGTCTTGACACTACTTGATACCAATGAAACAAATACTGCAGTGAAGTGAAGTCGCTGCGGGAAACTTCACTATAACACAGTAGACTGCCATTGTAAAATGTGCTCAATACTGTGGAGTGCAGTAGTGCATATTTTGTAGAGGAAACTTCAAATACATTTGTGCAGATGTCTAATTTGATGTACTTTGAATTACGGAAAAATATTATTATAAATGATTTCCAAAGTACTTTGTATATAAAATATAGAATGGTGTAATGGAGAATAATATTGAAATACAAAAACACGGGCACAATTTGATATTTAAATAAAGGGCATGTAGAATTTAGCAAAAAAACTTAAATTAAACTTTAATATAAAGGATTCAAAAATGATGTAATGGATGCTATAAAGTACTAAAATTAATAAAGTCCAACATTAGGCACAGTTCGAAGATCCAAATAAAGAAGGATGTCTGTTAAATATGAAATATTAATGAAAAATTGCAATATTTAATGTACACACTACAACTAAAGTCTGTTGCTAAATTGTATAATCTAAAAAGAGTATTGCTAAATGGTCTAAAAATAGTGTTGCTAAATGGTATAATGCAACATTAGGCACAGTTCAAAGTTTCAAATAATGTAGGATGTCTGATAAAAATGAAATATAAATGAAAAAATGCAATTTTTAATATACAAACACCAACTAAAGTCTATTGCTAAACTGTATACTTTAAAAAGAGTGTTGCTAAATGGTCTAAAAAAGTGTTGCTAAATGGTATAATGAAACATTAGGCACAGTTCGAAGTTTCAAATAATGTAGGATGTCTGATAATAATGAAATATAAATGAAAAAATGCAATTTTAATGTGCAGACAACAACTAAAGTCTGTTGCTAAATTGTATAATCTAAAAAGAGTGTTGCTAAATGGTCTAAAAGGAGTGTTGCTAAATGGTATAACGCAGCATTAGGCATAGTTCAAAGTTTTAAATAATGTAGGATGTTTGATAAAAATGTAATATAAATGAAAAAATGCAATTTTTAATTACAGACTACAACTAAAGTCTGTTGCTAAAATGTATAATCTAAAAAGAGTGTTGCTAAATGGTCTAAAAAGAGTGTTGCTAAATGGTATAATGAAACATTAGGCACAGTTCGAAGTATCAAATATGTAGGATGTCTGATAAAAATGAAATATAAATGAAAAAATGCAATTTTTAATGTGCAGACAACAACTAAAATCTGTTGCTAAATTGTATAATCTAAAAAGAGTGTTGCTAAATGGTATAAAAAGAGTGTTGCTAAAAGGTATAATGCAACATTAGGCACAGTTCAAAGTTTCAAATAATGTAGGATGTCTGATAAAAATGAAATATAAATCAAACAATATAATTTTTAATGTGCAGACAACAACTAAAGTCTGTTGCTAAATTGTATAATCTAAAAAAAGTGTTGCTAAATGGTCTAAAAAGAGTGTTGCTAAATTGTATTATGCAACATTAGACACAGTTCAAAGTTTCAAATAATGTAGGATGTCTGATAAATATGAAATATAAATGAAAAAATGCAATTTTTAATGTACAGACTACAACTAAAGTCTGTTGCTAAACTGTATAATCTAAAAAGAGTGTTGCTAAATGGTATAAAAAGTGTTGCTAAATGGTATAATGAAACATTAGGCACAGTTCGAAGTTTCAAATAATGTAGGATGTCTGATAAAAATGAAATATAAATGAAAAAATGCAATTTTTAATGTGCAGACAACAACTAAAGTCTGTTGCTAAACTGTATAATCTAAAAAGAGTGTTGCTAAATGGTATAAAAAGTGTTGCTAAATGGTATAACGCAACATTAGGCACAGTTAGAAGTTTCAATTAATGTAGGGTGTCTGATAAAAATGAAATATAAATGAAAAAATGCAATTTTTAAAGTACAAACAACAAATAAAGTCTGTTGCTAAACTGTATAATCTAAGAGTTTTGCTAAATGGTATAATGTAAACACTATATAAAAATGAAAGTAAATTAGAAGGTATTTTTAGGGTTCCTTAATAAACTTGAATAAATCTTATTAGAAACATTCATTTATAAACCCTCTTTAAGAAAAATAAAACACAAAACATTTTGCACATTTGAAATTTTACTTGTTTTCCTCTTTACAAAAATTGATTTGACTTTTTTTTTTTTGGCATAACACCCTCATTTTCGGCTGCCATAATCCACACTTATTTCTGTATTATGCTACCGTATCTCTTCGATGTGCCACCCATTCTATGTTACTCTTAAATATTTTATAATTTTTTTTTTGTACTGCGTATCTGAAGATTTAAGTATCTATCTATGTGTTTTTGTGTTGCTATTCTTAGACGTCGGCGTGTTATATATTCTGACTAACTTGTTGTGTGACCTACATTTTTATAGACATGCTGCATCTTATGTTGTTTTAGTTGAGTTGACTTTAGCCTCCGTATGTGGCCGAGTATAACGTAAACTGTCATAATGTTTAAATAATTCATAGTTTGTTATTTTTCGGATTTTCTTTTCGTAGAAACTACTCAATACGAACGACAACTAATTGAGGTTAAAGCAAGCAACTATATGTTTAGAGATCATTGGTATTTGGGGGCGATGTGATTTGATTTAATGAGGTGGTATTGTATAACAAATACAACAAATTGACCAAAACTTTTAGAAACATTAATTACAAAAGTATTTGCTGCTTTTTATTGGTGTTGAGTGACGCACTTACTAGGTGTTGAAGTTCAAATCAAAAGGTTGAGCTGTCATAATGAGGCTTATTTATCGCTAGTGTACCTATAAATAATATTAATAATACCTTCCGATCAACTACAACTTTTGTTTACACACTTGAGACATTTTTTTAACATTTTACGAAAAGAAAAAAAATATAAATCGTATTAAAAACAAAAATTTAAATATAGTACATACATTTTAATATTAATCTATAAGTCAACGGACACAAAAAACGTCACAGTTATGGAATAACATAGGTTCTATTGTATTTTATAATATATTATTTTCGAGATCGTGGATTGTTTTCTGGGCAGAGATTTGTCTCGGACTAGAATTAGCTCTGAGAAAATTTGGGGAAGAATTGGGGAAGAATTGTCTCGACAGAGAAAAACTCTTAAAGAATATTTACACTGTGGTAGAATTCTATCTATATATATAAAACTCTTGGTCCGTCTGTCGGTCTGTCTGTCTGTCTGTCTGTCTGTCTGTTTGTTCCAGCATTACGTCTAAACCGCTGAATCGATTTAACTGAAATTTTGCACCAGGATACTATGGAGTCCGGAGGGTGTCATAGGCTATATATGGGCGAGATTGGAAAAAGGGGCGTAGCTCCTCCCATACAACCTAAACTTTCAAAACGACATATCTCGGCACATACACAAGCCAACAAACACTCAAATTCAAAACACTCAAATTCAAAACACTAAAATTCACCACACTCAAATTCACAACACTAAAACTCAACACAATAAAATTCACCACACTCAAATTCACCACACTAAAACTCACCACAGTAAAACTCACCACACTAAAACTCACCATATTGAAACTCACCACATTGAAACTCATCACTCCAAAATTAATCACACTAAAATTCACCACACTAAAATTCACCACACTAAAATTCACCACATTAAAACTCACCACACTATAATTCACCACACTAAAACTCACCACAATAAAACTCACCACACTAAAATTCACCACACTCAAATTCACCCACTTAAACTGACCACACTAAAATTCACCACACTTAAATTGAACACACAACAATAAAATTCACTGCACTTAAACTCACCACACTAAAATTCACCACACTAAAACTCACCACACTAAAACTCACCACACTAAAAGTAACCACAATAAAACTTCCACTGGGAAAAACTCTACGGGGAAGAATTCTACGGGAAAGAATTCAACTGGGAAGAATTCTACGGGGAAGCACAGTCTGAGAAAGAATTGTATATGATAAAAGTTGTTTTAGCGGAGAATTAGTTTGGTTTTGGTTACTACATTTATAAAACCAATAAAAAATACGTCCACGGGTCCCTGATATAAATAATAAAAATGTTATTTATATTAATAAAATTGCTCCTTAACCTTGCATTCACAAAATCTTTGCACGAGTCGTGTACGGGTCCAGCTAGTCGGATATAAATTGCTTGGGAAAGAATTGTCCGGGATAACTGTTTAGGGGAAGAATGATTGTTTCAATGAAGATTTTTCCGGAAAAAAGTTTTTTTCGAAAGAAATGTCTTGGAGACAAAAATATCTCGGAGAAGAATTGTTTGGAAAAGAATTGTCTCGGAGAATACTTGGTGGAAGATTTATGTCGGGGATCACTAGACTTGGTGAAGAATTATCTTTTGATGAATTGTCTATGTCTTGATGAACATTTTTCGGGAAAGAGTTGTTTCCAGAAAGAATTGTTAAGAATTTAGAATGATTTGTCTCAAGGAAGAATTATCTCTGAGATAATTTGTATCTGGAAAGAATTGTGACTGGAATAAATTTTCTCTGGCAATAGTTGTGTCGGGTAAGAATTTTCTAGCAAAATACTGAGAAAAAAGTCTCGTCATGAGCTGTCTTGGGGAAGAATTGTCTCGGGAAAGTGAACTCTTGGAGAACATTTACACCGTAGAAGAATTCAATCGCATATAAATTGCTTGGGAAAGAATACTCCGGAATAACTGTTTTGGGGAAGAATTATTATTTCGATGAAGAATTTTCCGGACAAAAGTTGTTCACCGATTGAATAATTGTCTCCGAAAGAAATGTCTTGGAGAAAAAAATATCTCGGAGAAGAATTTTCTGGAAATCAATTGTCTTGTAGACTACTTGGGGATGACTAGACTTTATAAAGAATTATCTGTGAAGAATTATCGATGAAAAATTTTGGGGAAGAGTTTTTATCCGGGAAGTATTCGGGAAAAATGATCACTAAGATAATTTGTATACTGAAAGAATTGTCTCTGGAATTAAATTTCGCTGGTAAGAGTTGTATCTGGTAAGAATTGTCTCGGTAAAGACCTGTTTTAGAGATGAATTGACTGTGCGATAAATTGTCTAAGGGAGAATTGTCTCGAGGAAGGCTGGTTTCATGGAAGAATTGTCTAGTAGAAAGAATTGTAGGAGGAATTGTCTAGTAAAGACATGTCTTAGGGATGATTTGACTCTGGGAAAGAATTGTTTAGGTGAAGAGTTATTTGAATCGAAGAAGACTTGACACAGGTAAGAATTGTCTTAAAGAAGACTTATATTAGAGATGAATTGTGTCAGAGATAAATTCAAATATGAATGGAAGAATTATCTCGAAGATGACTAGACTTGATAAAGAATTATCTGTGAAGAATTGTCTAAGTCTCGATGAAAAGTGTTCGGGAAAGAGTAATTTCCGGGAATTTTCTCTGGTAAGTATTGTCTTTAAAAAGACACGTTTTAGAGATGAATTGACTGTATGATAAATTGCCTTGGGGATGACTGGTTTCATGGAAGAATTGTCTAGTACACTCAAAATAAAAAGTCTGCTATTAATAGCAAACTCTGAATGCTAAATTTTAGCAAACTTTAAATTGCATACAGCATACTTTTATCTGCAATAGCGAACTGGGAATCTTAGTTCTGCTAGTGACCAAGATCGTTCTAGTGTCACTGGTGTGCATATCGCTAGTGTAGCTAACATGCACTAGATGGCGCCATAATCACGAGATGCTGCAGCTAATTTGTAAACCGAATGAAGTTAGTTGGTACAACTAATTTTTTATTCTTCCAACCTCGTGCTAAAAGAGAATTTTTCTGCAATAATTATAAAATATTTAATATCACATGTAATTTATGCGCAGACATTTTGTTCAACACCTTTTACAATAACGCTGCTTTAATTTAAATTATATTTAATAACTTTAACTATTTCTCTTTTATTTTTACAGATTTTGTACTGGATTTCAAAGTGTTTATATTCAAAAAAAAACAACATAAATAAAAGGGATCAAATGCTCAAGGCAAAGTAGCGAAACCAAATAAAAAGTGATACTAAATTTAACCTATTTGAAGTGTAGCGTGTAAACTGTAAAAACAGTAAAAAACAAATCTAATACGAATTTAAAAAAAAATTCAAATAAAATTATATCCAAAATAAAATTTGGAAATTTAAATTTAATATTAAAAATAATAAAACTGAAAATAAAAAATCAAATTAATTTAATTTAAAAATAAAAAATTCTACAAAAGTATTAAATAGAAAAAAAAAGCCTCAAAATGGCCGATGACCATTCACCGATGCGCATGCAGAAAAAAACGCGCAGCGCCTCGATCTGCGCCACAACCGGAAGCATCGAAACGGCCATTCAGAGTATGCCGTCGGGCAGCGGCACACCGGAGAGCGGCGGCACACCCGGATATCGTCGACGCCGGCCAGCGACCAGATCGCAGAGTGCAAGAATCACCGCAACGGGCGCTAGATCTGTAAGTTAAATGAAAAAAAAAAAAAACGAAAAACAAACAAAAAAAATGGTAGTTTTGAAATTGGAGATTGTATCTCGGCACGCCGTTAATTCCGAAATGTTGAGCTTTTTTTTAATGATGCAATCAAATATAACACCCAATACAAAAAAAGGACCACCTAAAAATTAAATAATTCCAAAAGATAATGTTTTAATTAATATGAATTAACACCAAAAATTATATGGGAAATTATTTCATTTTTTTTAATATATATTTCATTTGATTTTTATTTTGTAGTACCACAAAATGAAATCTAGAAAAATATCAAAAAAAAAATAATTTTAAAAAACATTTTTTTTTTTTTTTTTTTTTGCCATAAATCACTTGAAATGCGTCTGTGCTGCAGCCTTTGGTGGTTTTTTAATATATATATTTTTTTATTTGCCCACGTTTTCCACATGGGTCGCGGGATCAACGACACGCACGGCACGGTTGCCTGTTGCTCTACTAAATAATGGAACAAAATATTTTTTGTAGATTTATTAATAGCATTCATTTTTTTATATTTAAAGCACATTCCATGGCATTTGTTTTAGTATCCAGCACAATTCTCAGCACTTTGTCAGCATTACCAACTGATGAAGCAACAACATCATCATCTGAAACATCAACATCATCATCTGAAACATCAACATTATTATCAGAAACATCATCATCAACATCATCATCAACATCATCATCAACATCATCATCAACATCATCACCAACATAATTGCCCACATCATCCTCATCATATTTATCAACTGTAGCCGCATTTAATTAAATTTGTCCGACATTTCGGTAGCTTGCATCAGTTTTGAGTATTTTTTTGTCTGTGTCTCTATTTTTTCTGAGTAGCCAGCCTGCAAATTCAATTAAATACTCAGGATTTATGACGGCATATGTTGCCATAGTTTTGGTTTTATAGTTTTGCTCAGAAACGCAATTAAATTTGCATTTAAAATGTTTTGTTTTACCATGTGAGTCACTCAAGAGGAGCTGGCTTAAAAGGCAATTTATGCGTAAAAGGTTCTCTTAATTAAAGTAAATATTTCACAATATCCTAGAGCCAAACATTTACATTTAATGCAATTTGTTGCTTCTAAAAGCATTGAATGGGTTTTTAGTTTAATTTGCTTTTTAAGCCTTATCAAAAATGCCAAATTCACAGGCATTTTTGGGTATTTGTAAAATGAACTATGCAAAATGGTAAATAAAATATAGTCAAATATTATTTAGAGATGCAGTTAAATTACTTTTACGGGGAAAATGTTTCAATAAAACGTATATCTTAAAACTATTACATTTATTTAATAAAAATTCAATGTTTCAATTAAAATTCAATTTTTCACTACAATTTCACTACAACACTTTTTTTACTAAAAATTCAATTTTCCACTCAAAATTCAATTTTTCACTTAAAATTAAATTTTTCAATCAAAATTCAATTTTTAACTAAAAATTAATTTTTTAACTAAAAATCAATTTTTTCACTCAACATTTAATTTTCCATTTTTCAATCAAAATTAAATTTTTCACTCAAAATTACATTTTTCACTCAAAATTAAATTTTTTCACTCAAAATTACATTTTTCACTCAAAATTTCCTTTTTAACTCAAGATAACATTTTTCACTCAAAATTACATTTTTCACTCAAAAGTACATTTATTACTTAAAATTACATTTCGCACTCAAAATTACATTTTTCACTCAAAATTACATTTATCACATAAAATTACATTTCGCACTCAAAATTACATTTGTCACTTAAAATTTCATTTTCACTCAAAATTACATTTTTCACTCAAAATTATATTTTTCACTCAAAATTACATTTTTCACTCAAAATTACATTTTTCCACTCAAAATTACATTTTTCACTAAAAATTACATTTTTCACTCAAAATTACATTTTTCACTCAAAATTACATTTTTCACTCAAAATTAAATTTTTCACTCAAAATTAAATTTTTCACTCAAAATTACATTTTTCAATTTTTCACTCAAAATTACATTTTGCACTCAAAATTACATTTTTCACTCAAAATTACATTTATCACTTAAAATTACATTTCGCACTCAAAATTACATTTTTCACTCAAAATTACATTTTCACTCAAAATTACGTTTTTTACTCTAAATTACATTTTGCACTCAAAATTTCCTTTTTAACTCAAGATAACATTTTTCACTCAAAATTACATTTTTCACTCAAAATTACATTTTTCACTCAAAATTACATTTTTCACTCAAAATTACATTTTTCACTCAAAATTACATTTTTCACTCAAAATTACATTTTTCACTAAAAATTTCATTTTTCACTAGAAATTTAAATTTTCACTAGAAATTCAAATTTTCACTAAAAATTCAATTTTTTAACAAAAATTATATTTTCACTTAACATTCAATTTTTCACTCAAAATTTCCTTTTTAACTCAAGATAACATTTTTCACTAAAAATTACATTTTTCACTCAAAATTACATTTTTCACTCAAAATTACATTTTTCACTCAAAATTACATTTTTCACTAAAAATTTAATTTTTCACTAGAAATTTAAATTTTCACTAGAAATTCAAATTTCACTAAATTTCAAATTTCACTAAATTTCAAATTTCACTAAAAATTCAATTTTTTAATAAAAATTATATTTTCACTTAACATTCAATTTTTTTTTTTCAAAATAAAATTTTTCATTAAAAATTCAATCTTACCCTCAAAATTACATGTTTTACTCAAAACTCAATTTTCCACTCAAAATTAAAATTTCACTGAAATTTAATTTTGTCTACAAAAAATTCAATTTTCTTCTAAAAAATTCAATTTTTCGCTGAAAATTCAATTTTGAGTGTGAAGTTTTAAGTTATGAGTAGAATTTGAAATATGATATTTCATTTTTCACACACAATTCAATTAAGATTGAGAATTTTTAAATATTGAGTAGAATTTAAACTTGAAGTGAAAAATAAAATATCAAGTAAAATATTTATTTTTAAGCAGAGACCGCAAAAATCAGAAATCTAAACCGTTTCGATTTTTGAAATCGGAATCGGAAACGTTAGAAAAAATATGTTGAAGCGGAACTGGAATTGAAACACACACATTTTTTTTTTGTTAGAACCGCAATCGGATTCGGAACCGCAATTTAATAAACTTAGAACCAGAACCGACATATTCTAGTTGCTGTCAGGGACTGCAAAGAACCGGAACCGTTTCGATTTTTGAAACCGGAATCGGAAATATTATTTAAAAAATGTGATGAAACGTAATCAAACACATAAATTGTTTTTTTGGTGGGAAGCGGAATCCGAACAGGAACCGCTATTTTAAAAATCTTGGAACCTGAACCGCTGCCGATATTCCAAAGGGTTTTAGTTACTTTTAACATTAATTTCAGTTAAGACTATTTTTTTTTTACATAATTTAAAATAATTGTAATAATCAAATTTAACATTCAAAATTCGAATAGAAATATTTATTTTTTATACTACGAAGTTTTTATTAGAATTACGTATATTAAAAGTTATTTTGCGTTGATGCACTTTTAAAAGTTAACTTTACGTTGTAAACAAACTAAATACAACTTTTGTGTTAACGCGATGCCGTCACACATTAAGGTGTTAATGCTGTGCGGTTGGCATCGCTGCAAAAATATGTGGCAACGCTTTTGACGGCATAAAGTCGTTGCAGTCAGTTGATGGAAGGCTCAAGTGTGCGACACGTGGCTCAAGAACAGGGCTGACATGTGCTGAATGCAGTAGTAAAAATACTCTTACTACTCCTTTTTTTTCACAGAAACCACTTTTTCATTTTATTTAATTTTATATTTTCTTTTTCAAAATTTTCTACTTTTTACTATTTTCTTTACTATTTTTTCTTAATTTTCTTCTACTGCTATTTCTTAACAATGCAGCCAGTGCAGAAACATGTGCCTGACACGAATGCCATACGTATAACTGCGAACGATGCATAGAACGAATGGTGTCATGAAGCTGACAACTGACAACAAACTGACGGAATGTCTGACTAAATGTCCAAGTGTCAAGTCAGTCGACAGACAGACAGACAGACAGACAGACAGACAGAAAGACAGCCCACCATTTGAGTGCGTCTGCCGCTGACAGTTGAAGAAATTGAATTTTTCAACAAATAAATTCAATTGGCTGAAGTGACGAAGGACTCACAGACACGCATATGAAATGCACGTTTGTCTGGTTGTTTCTTCTTTTTTTTTTCTTTTTGTTGTTGTGTGTGTATTACACATACTTCAAACTTGAAATAAGTAAAAAATGTCGAAGCGGAAACGGAAGCGTATTTGGGTCGTTACTGGGTTGTGGTGTGAGTTACTTTGTAGCTATTTTATGCTGCCAAATAGCGCAGAACTTTAGTCGGTTTTGTATGCACCCGACGCATAGCAAATGTTTTAGATCAAGATGAGCAAAAAAATCGAAAAGAGAACTCTGAGTGTGAGTGTGGTGATTGATGAAACTTTTCTAATCATGAAATATACTTTTTTCTTCGCATATATTAAATAGAATAATATTAATGTTTTGAAATTTTATAAAAATTTGAATTTAAATTCTTTGAGTTAATAAATAAAACAAGCTGAATTTTAAGAGTTAAAATTTTTATTTTTAAAGAGAAAATTTAAATTTTAGTGAAAAAAAGAGTGAATAATAGAATTTTGGGTAAAACAAAATTAAATATGAGTGAAAAATTGAATTTTGAGAGAAAAATAAAATTTTGGTTGAAAAAAAAAATTTTTAGTAAAAAAAAAATGTTTTTGGGAAATTTTCAATTAAAGCGGAAAATTAAATTTTGGGTGAAAAACTTAATTTGAGTAAAATTGGAATTTAAGTGTAAAACTGAATTTTGAGTGAAAAGTTCAATTTTGAGTGAAAAATTGTACTTGGTTTTAGTGATGATCAAAAATTTCTAGTTCTTGAATCGTGTTCTTGCATTTTCTACAAGAACAAGATCGAGATTTTTCTTGCAAGAACACGAGCAAGATAAGAAATGCAAGAACAAGAGCAAGTGCAAGACTAACACTGCAAGAAATGCAAGAAAAGCAAGACTCTTCCGTTTTTTAACTTTTTAAAGTATTTATTATGTTTTTAAGGTAATAATGAAATTCAAAAGAATTCATGAAATTACTAAATATTGAACAACAAGTAACAATGGAAAGCGTGCAAAATATTAATGAACGTTAACATTAATATAGATGTGTATTTATTTATATATATATTTTTTGGTTTTCAAGGCTTAAGAATATAAGCATCTTAAAAATAAAGTCTGTGAAGCACTTTTGAAGCGATAAATAGCTTCAAAAGTGCTTCAAAAGTCGCTTTAAAATGATAAAATAGCCAAATAATGTTGTTTTTCTTTTCCAGTACGTACATCGATTGTGCATATGCACTGTGCTATTCACATTATTATTTTGTTTTACTTTTATACTTAGCTTTTTTGTTAATTGTAAAATCATGAAGTTTTTCTTAGGTTAAGTTCCATGTGCATTATTTCATTTAACTTATAAAAACAAAAACAAAAAAAAAACAATATATGAACATTTTCACAGTGTACCTCATTTAGCTGATATTGCTTTTTGTGTTTTTGTTTTTTTTTTTTTTTTCAAAAATCCGTTTGAAAGTGTAACAACAACAAAAATGCGAATAAAGCAGCATCTAAGCTTTTGATAGAATTTTTGTTGGGAAATTTGTTGTACCACAAACAAAACTCGTTAGCTGTACTAGATACATACATATGGTGTGGTGCCATGCGACTGTCTGTTGTCATGCGTCTGTTTGTTGACATGCGATGATACAGTATAACAACGAAGAGTTGTCGTTGTGAAAGTGTGTGTATACGCATCGTAATTTGTTATTGTTGCATTCTCTTCTTTCTGTTAGTGTTCGCTATGTATCGTTTGGGTTCGTGTTCGCAAAGATAAATGTTACCCTGCAACATATCATTTGTGTTTTCTTAACATACGGTACGTGTAGCATACGGAATTTTTTAATCTCTGACGAAAACAGAAATATGCCCAGACGAAATGTTCCTTATATTTATTATGAATGTATATGTTCATTATACCCTACACTAAGAGTGAAAGGGTATATTCAGTTTGGTACGCCGTTTGTAACACCCAGAAGGAAGCATCTCCGGTATGGAAAAGTATATATATTCTTGATCAGCATGACCTCCTGAGTCGATTTAACGATGTCCGTCTGTCCGTCTGTCTGTCTGTCCGTCTGTCTGTCCGTCTGTCTGTCTGTCTGTCTGTCTGTCTGTCTGTCTGTTGAAATCCCTAAGACTTTTAAAATTGAAGAGCTAGATAAATGAAACTTATAACTTAGATTACTAATATACCTACGCTGTATGTGCGAAAAAATTGGCGAGATCGGTCCATTGTGACCTATGATCCGACCACTTATGTTCAAATACCACATATAAAATGTACATATAAAGATCAATTTTTATGTATACGTGCTTAGGTAAACTTTGTTGGTCAAATATATATTGACATCATGCTCAAATACATGATAATAATGTTTTCCGGCGAAAAGACTTGTGGTTCACAAAAAAAAAAATCGAAATTCGGTACACCTACCCATTTGTAAATATGGGTATCAAATGAATGGAAATTCTTCAGCGATTGAATGTTTGTAGTTATTTTCAGGATTCGTATACCCTGGTGACCTATATATCACTTTGAATGGTAACCACACATATGTGTAGGGTATTTATAGTCGGCTTAGACCGACTATAATTTTGATAATCCTAACTATCATAATTACACCTACTTTAAAATTTCCCATGTGATCTAACCTTCCCAACTGGTTTTATTATGGCCTTGAGATTTTCAATTGTCTCGTCAACATCACTTGATTTATACAATAATTTTTTATTAGTTAATTCATGTTAAAATATAATTCTAATTTTTATGTTATTGGTTTTTTTTTGTTAGTAAAAAAAAAAATTATTTTTTGTTGAAGAAATTGAAAATATGGAAAATAAGTAACTTAAATACAATTAGTGTTCAAATTCTATTCGTTTTCATAATTAATATGCCGTTTAAGATATTTGTCGTCGATCTTTTATTTAAATTTAAATAGGAAAATTTTGCAAGATTTTTGCAAGCAAGCGCAATAAAGGTATTGAAAGAACAAGACCATGAACAAGATTACCACTTCTTGTCTTGTTCTTGCAAATGATCACTACTTGGTTTGAAATAATTAAATTTAGAGAGAAAAATACATTAAATTTTGAATTAAAAATAGAATTTTGTATATTTTATTATTTTGAGTGAAAAATTAATTTTGAGTGAAAAATTTAAAAAGGGATTAAAAAATTGAATTTTGAGTAAAAATTTAAATTTAAATAAAAAATTAAATTTTGAGTGAAAAATTTAATTTTGAGTGCTAAAATTAATTTTAAGTGAACAAATTATTTTTGAGTGTAAAATTATAGTTGAATTGAAAAATTGAGTTTTGAGTGAAAAATGTAATATTGATTGCAAAATTGAATTTTGAATGAAAACATGGTTTTTGAATGAACAATTGATTTTTGAGTGAAAAATTGAATTTTGAGTGAATATTGAATATTGAGCTAAACTAGAATTTCTATGGAATATTTTAATTTTTAGTGAAAATTTTAATATTTAGTACAAAAATATTGAGTAAAAATTCAATTTTTTAGTAAAATATAAAATTTTAATGAAAAGTTGAATTTTGAGTGAAATTTTAATTTTGAGTGCTAAAATTAATTTTAAGTGAACAAATTATTTTTAAGTGTAAAATTATATTTGAATTGAAGAATTGAATTTTAAGTGAAAAATGTTATATTGATTGCAAAATTAAATTTTGAATGAAGAAATGGTTTTTGAATGAAAAATTGATTTTTGAGTGAAAAATTGAATTTTGAGTGAATATTGAATTTCGAGCCAAACTAGAATTTCTATGGAATATTTTAATTTTCAGTGAAAATTTTAATATTTAGTGCAAAAAAATTACATTATAGTGAAAATTTGAATTTTTAATGAAAATTTGAATTTTTAGTTGAAATTTAAATTTTAATTTTTAGTTGAAATTTAAATTTTAATTTTTAGATGAAATTTAATTTTTTTTATTGAAAATTTGAACTTTTAGTGAAAATAACTTCTTAACTTAAAATTATTTTATGTAATCAAAATTAAATTAATCGCTTGAAATTCAATATTTCACTCTTACATAAAATTTTCAAGCATACGCTATAAATTATGTCCGACATTTATAGCGTAAAAAATGTGTCCCTTAAGTAGCGATAAAAATCATTAGCATGAGCATTTAGCGCTAAGGAAATAAAAAAAAAATAATAAATATTGTTGTGAATAATTTACGCTGAACTAAACAAAATAAGTAATAAATTACAAAAGCAACTAAATTACAAAAACAGCTAAATTACAAAAACACATAATATTACAAATAAAAACAACAACCACAAAATACAAATATTAGTTACAACAAATAATAAAACGCACTCTGCAAATTAAACGTTTGACCATCGTCATGAACATCATAATCATAGCAATTACTGGACACGAAACACCTTAATTTACAGCAATAATAAAAACAAATACAAAAAAAACAAAAAAAACAAAACAATTGCGCGCCATGTTTGCAACTTAACGGTAATTCGAGCGCCATATGTAAACGCAAGCAACGGTAAAATACTCGTATCCAATATGGCGCGCACAGAATGAAACGCATTGCAGACCACAGACCATTGCGGTTCACTCAATGCCGTCAGTGAGTCGACGGTGGCTTTCAGCACAGAGAGTGAGAGGTGCCGAAATGAGTGCGTGCTATAGCAGGAGTAGAAGAGTTCTGTAACAAGGAGTTGTTGCTCGAAATCACTCAACATTTTTGTGCAAAGTGCGCCGTGTTGTTAGTTATGCGTTTGGTTCGTGTCAGTTTTCGGTTTATCATTCAATTTATGTTGCTGCGAAACACCAGCAACTGCTGCTGGTGCTGCTGATTAGTATTGCAACGCATTGTGGCCAACATTCCTGTGGTGGCCACATTGTTCGCTTTTAGAATTGCCGTTTGCCTGGTTGATGTATAAAGCAAAGTAATTGTGCGAATATTGGGCATACATTGTGCGGTACGTGAACTGACAATGATTATTTTAAACTGAAATTGCGTTGAAATTATTTTCTATTCATTTAGTTGCTGCATAAAATTTTAGTAACAGCTCAAAACCATCATGGCATGATAAATAGTCATCATTATCATTAGTAGAATAAGTTGCTAGTAGTCAGAGTAGATGTAAAACTCATTATATAAAAACTTTTTGCATTATAATGACTATATACATTAAGGCGAACAATTTTAAATTAATAATGCAACAATGTTGCTAATCTAGATTAGAAAAAAAAAACTTATAAAATAAAACTTGCATATTACTTTCTTTGAATTTTTCCAACTCATAAATATTTGCATTGGTTGGTAGGCTTATAATTCATAGATCCAGTTTTATGTTAGTGGCCGCATAATAAGTAAGTTTTACTGAGAATAGTACTTTTTTAAGATTAATCAACGCTCAGTGCATGCATCCTATACATCGACCCAAAGCACATTGTTGATCGTAGGAAATGTTTAGAGTTAAAGAGAGAAAGAGAGAGAAGATGTATTACAAAAGGTGGATGTTTTTACTCAAATTCCCTATATCAAGAATGGCGGGAAAAACAGACGCACGCAGATTGTTCCACAAACGTATCATGCGATCGAAGTATGAATTGTCATACATGGTGTTATTGAGCGCCAAATGAACTACGTTGTGATCGGCTTGGTTCGATGCCTGAGTAGAACAGCCGAGTGGAACAATAAAACCCCCTGCTAATCATGCCTCAAAAATCCTAAACCCTATAGAACAGGCTAACAACGGTCCAACGGTCTTTCAGTACTCAAGAGAACCAACGGAGCATTAAATATTTTCATTCCCTATTAAATAAAGGGTTTTTCAACAGGGTCGCTACAAAAGTAGAGCGACAGGAACAGCAAACGACGCCATATTTCTTGCCGTTCTTTTGACATTTCTCTTCAGTAAGGTTTGCCATTTCATGATGGAAAGATATACGAATTCGAATTTCGGTAGTAAATTTTAATAATTTCGACTCGTTGTTGACTCGTATATCTTTCCATAATGAAATGACAAACCTTACTGAAGAGAAATGTTAAAAGAGCGGCAAGAAATATGGTGCCGTTTGCTGTCACTGTCGCTTTACTTTTGTAGCGTCCCTGTTGAAAAATCCTTGAAAAAAAACTTTTGTAGCGCTCCTATTGAAAAACCCTTTATATCGCACTCTTTTGAATATGGTCCATGAACTCTAAAGAGCATTTTGAAGCACCTGCCCAAATGTGCAAATTGTATTAAATTGTAGGCTGAATATAGGTATTGTAGACAGTTCGTAAGTCAGCTGGTTCGAAGTATTTCCTACGCCGTTTAAAAAAAAAAAAAACTTTTTTAAAGGGACCGCAAAGAACTAGAATCGGAACCGGAACAGTTATGATTTTTGGGACCGGAAACGGAGCACATATTATTTTTTTTGTCAGAATCGGAACCGCTATTTTAATTCAATTTTGAGTGAAAAATTGAATTTTGAATGAAAAATTAAATTTTGAATAAAAAATTGAGTTTTGAGTGAAAAATTGAATTTTAAATGAAAAATTTAATTTTGAAAAAAATTCGAAATATGAATAAAAAATTAATTTTGAATAAAAAAATTGAGTTTTGAGTGAATAAATTAATTTTGAATAAAAAAATTGAGTTTTGAGTGAATAAATTAATTTTGAGTGGAAAATTGAATTTTGAACGAACATTTGAATTTTAAATGAATAATTAAATTTTGATTAAAAAATTGAGTTTTGAGTGAAAATTGAATTTTGAGTGGAAAATTAGTTTGGAATGAAAATTTAAATTTTGAATAAAAATTTAAAATATAAATGAAAATTTGAATTTTGAATGAACAATTAAATTTTGAATAAAAAAATTAAGTTTTAAGTGAAAAATTAATTTAGAAAAAAAAAATTGAGTTTTGAGTGAAATATTGAATTTTGAGTGAATAAATATTTTTGAGTGGAAAATAAAATTTTGAATGAAAAATGACACAGAAAAATATATATGTGTACATAAATAAAGCAAAAAAAAATATCAATACATCTAATTTTTAATTGTTTCATCGCCGATACCACATTTAATTGTATTGATTAAATATTTAATTATATTAATAAATAAATTAATTGAAGCAAAATGAAAGGAGATTAACACAACTGTTGAAAAAAATTTTTGTTTTATTTGTAATTTTTATTTATTTTATTATTATTATTATTATTATTATTATTATTATTATTATTATTGTTATTATTTCACATTTACTTTTATTATTTTACTACTTATTTTGTTCGAAGTTTGAACGACGTTCACGTCACAAGTAGAGCTATACATGGGAAATTTTAAACACACCTACGGAAAAAAGACACGTCGAACCGAATACGCATTGCGATGAACCAATGTAATATAAGTTCGGTACAACAGTACCTTTAATACTGTGTAGTGAATTTAAAACTGTGTGTGGCTGTAAAACTATGTAGTGCCTCTAAAACTATCGTTTGGTGTACATGATATACATGCATACATTTTAGCATATACACCAACCATAAAAGTATTTAATTGTGCATCTATAATTCGTAGTTCTAATTTGGTTTGCATTTGCAAGCCAAGTTAAAAGAGATCCGTTTTTGAGAAGTATTTTGTCAAATAGATTTAAAAGTTTATGCCAAGTGGTATTTAAATTAATTTCACATTGAAAATGAAAATAAGTACTCATAATTTGTTTTTCTTGAATACTATACAAAAAATGTATTTCATAGTTATTCAATTTTATGACGCATTTGAAAAACCACTAAATGAACCACCTCTTGCAAACTGCAACATAACACAGCATTTAGCATTGCGAATTTGCCATTTATGTTATAATAAATATCCAAACAACAAATTTCCAAACCACATTTCACAAACATATGCTACAGAAAGATGCTCTATTAACCTTTTCACGCACAAGGACCTGCACAAGTTGCGATGACCCTCAATGGCCAGCCACATTATATGCTTCACATTTATAGCAATAACGCAAAATGCATTATGTTAACATGCTGCCAATAAATTGAACTGATTTCGACAAGGTTTCCATTGGCAACAGCGACCACATATTATATAACAAGTAATAAACGAACCATAAAATAAATTGTTTTCGTGAAAATCTCAAAAAAAACGTTTCAAAATGTCAAGGATTTCTTTGACAATCATATAGAAATGTCAAAATGGAATTTGATTTATTTTATTACTCTTATTTTACAATGTCATAACAATTTCAATAGAATTATAAACGTAGAAAGTAAAAACTTTAACCCACTTAGACCTTTTTTTTTAAATAAAAGTAGCGCTTTTTGCTAGAACAACTGTCGAAATCTCTTAATCATCATTACTTATTTTAATGCGACAAAACACGTCAACATTTAAGTGAAACTTAATTAATTGCGAATAAATTGCGCGCAACAGGACACTTTAACCCATGCACGTCGACACAAATCCAGACACACATACATAGTACTTA
This sequence comes from Dryomyza anilis, assembly GCA_951804985.1. Classification (NCBI taxonomy): domain Eukaryota; kingdom Metazoa; phylum Arthropoda; class Insecta; order Diptera; family Dryomyzidae; genus Dryomyza; species Dryomyza anilis. The sequence goes on along the minus strand of OX638133.1, from coordinate 18,663,376 downwards.
AATCATTCCAGAAAAACTAATGAAAAACCACTTAATAGCCAACAACAATAACAACCACCAACAACAGCACAATAAAAGTAAAACAAAAATCAAAAAAGTAAAATCACAGACAAAATGAAAATGGTGGCAACACCTTCGTATAACGCATTGTTACCTCTTTCTGTTCATCAGCAACATTTTGTTTCATACAGTTTTTTTTGCTTTTTTTTCTTCTTCTATTACTTGACAGGTACGTCGAAAAGCTCAGGCCCAACAACAACAGCTACAACAACAAAATCTGCAGGAGACACGCTCGTACTGTACGAGTGAACCACGACTCAGCGAAACGGAAACCCCGCCACAGCGGCGTAAATTGTCCCAGCGGAGGCCGCAACAACATGGTAAGTGGTATGGGTTAAAATTCTATGGCTTTGCAAGGAATGGGCGTAATATGGTAGGGTTCCATAATGGGTTGAAAGGGTGTTCATTGCTGATGATGAGCAATACAAAAGGATTTTTTATGCTCTAACAAACCCAGTAAACGATGGGATGTAGTACCGGATTCAACGACAACGACAAAGTTTTCTAAGACTTTCGGTAATCGTTATAGTAGGAGATTTCCTGGAATTTCGTCGGGTAAATGCGTTAAGTGAATGATGGTTATTTAATGGATTAGAAGCGGTATAGCGTTCGACAAAACCATATATAATACATAAAAACTGATTTTAAAGCTATTATCAGTTTAGGTAGCGCATCAATTTTTGGAACACACATTTAGAGATAATTTTTTATTACAAGTTGAAAATTTTATAGCTATAACTTGAATACTTTACGAGTTATGAGTTCATAAAAAGTTTTATACAAGTGACTTGTATGAGATGTAGAGGTGTCCGTTTGCCCACCAAATTGGCTCTTTTATGAACTCAGCGTTACATTTTGGGTAACACTTACAGACAAAAAATTTTAGCATTTTTGTACCAGTACTTTTCGAGTTATTGCGTCAACAGACAGACAGCTGTGCAGTTATTAAAATTGAAATTAAAACTAAATTTACATGTTTAAAAAATACCCCAAAACTATAGTTCACAGTGCCAAAAACCTATCGCAAAACAAATTCCTAAATAACACCATCATATTTATGATAATCATAATTATGTTAATTATATATACAACGTCAAATTATGTTGATGCCTATAACCCAAAACCCACATATACACGTCCTTTATTTAATGCACGTCGACACTTTTTGCATTCGCAAAATTTTTGTGCGATTTGGTTGAATGCTATTGGTAGTCCTTACCAACAAAAATTTCCACTTGATACTGGCTGCCATGGTTGGCTGTTAATTAGGTGCGACATCTGCCATTTGCATATTAATGAGATTTTTAGGAAAAGCTTCTGCAGTAGCTCCATATCTAAAAATAATGACATTTAGAGGGTGCCAGCAGTTATTTATGTTAAAAATACATTATTAAAGCTAACTTCAAGTTAAATAACTTCATTGTCAAGTGTTTGGGGTCAAGTCGAAGTGTCAATATAGCATTATAAATCATTTGAGTAAATTGCATTGAATTACATAAGGCTGAAATGTAAAATTTTCTAAATTAAACCCTATATTTCGAAAATATTCTCTATTTGCAGACCTTTTATAAAAATCTATCCCTATCATGATCCGCACACACAAAATAGAGATTTGTTGCACGAACCAACTCTTTGCCCAACCAACTTATTCGGTTCTCTCAACTGCTTATTCAGTTGTTATTGTTAAAATGAAAAACATTTTACTATCTACTGCAACCAATTTCGAATTGTTTTAGAACCATTTAGTACAGATTTAGAACCATTAGAAGTGAGTATAGACTAATATTTCCAGTAAATTTGTAAACCATTCGATTTATCCGAATGAAGTTAGTTGATGCAACTAACTTTTTTATTATTCCATCCTCATGCCAAAAAAGAATTTTTCTGTGTGTAAGCATTGAGTTTTTGGACTTATTGTTCAATCTATTATTTCGATTCATAGAACAATTGTATCTAAAATTTTAAACATTTAGAAACTCATGAATATTGAATATTACTGAATGGTATGCATCCTACACAGAAAAAAACATATATGTGTGTACATAAATAAAGCAAAAAAAAATTTTGTAAATGCAATTAATTTTTAATTGTTTCATCGCCGATATGACATTTAATTGTATTGATTAAATATTTAATATATTAATAAATAAATTAATTGCAGAAAAATGAAAGGAAATTAACACAACTGATGAAAAAAAATGTTTGTTTTATTTGTAATTTTTATTTATTTTATTATTATTTTTATTATTTCACATTTTTTTTTTTATTTTACTACTTTTTTTGTTCGACGTTTGAACAATGTTCACGTCACCAGTAGAGCAGCTATACGCAGCTAACACATGCACGGAAAAACGACGCGTCGAACCGAATACACATTGTGATGAACCAATGTAGAATAAGATCGGTACAACAGTACCTGTAATACTGTGTAGTGAATTTACAACTGTATGTGGCTTTAAAACTGTGTAGAGCCCCCAAAACTTTCGATTAGTGCAGGCCCGTTGCCAGAGGGGGTTGGAGTGTTTACAGCTGTGTGTGGCTTTAAAACTGTGTAGAGCCCCCAAAACTTTCGATTAGTGCAGGCCCGTTGCCAGAGGGGGTTGGAGTGTTTACAACTGTGTGTGGCTTTAAAACTGTGTAGAGCCCCCAAAACTTTCGATTAGTGCAGACCCGTTGCTAGAGGGGGTTGGAGTGTTGTAATGGTTCTGACCCCCCGAAATGCTAAAAAATCCATATATACATATTTTAAATTAGTTCAATATGTTTATAAATATAACAATACGTAATACAAACACTAATCATTTTGACAAATTAAAATATCTAAAACATGTTTTTCGATAAAATGGATTTTGTATGAGTCATACAGTATGTTAATTATTCAAATGAAACCCTATTTAGTGAAATCCTAAATTCTGAACTCTGAAGCTACTAAATTTTTTTTTAACCTATCATAACGTTTAAACTTAGTTCGAAGAATATATAAAAAACATTTTTTTCAATGAATATTACAAAGGGTTTTCAATTTTTTTTTTCATTAGTGAAATTTGGTAATTTTTAATATTCTTTATACTTAATTATAATTATAAAAAATTCTTTTATATTGTAATTCCATACTTTACCTTGCATCTTATATATCTGATTTCTTCCTTTGGGAATTGTCTAAGTATCATTGGCCTTTTCTTTAAATTTATATTTTTAGGCATATAATATAAAAACGTTAATCTCGACATAAATTTGTAAGATATATAAGAAATATAAAATCGGTACAATATCAAAAAAAAAATGTCTATCCAGGGTCTAAAACACTTTGGATTATCAGTTCAGGATCTGATTCCAAGATATTTAAAATAACGGTTCCGGTTCCGATTCCGGTGCCACACATTCTTTTAATAACGGTTCCGATTTTAAACTCGAAACGGTTCCGGTTTAGATGCTGATTCCGGTTCATTGCGGTTCCTGATTTTATCAAATTTTAACAAAATCCTAAATGAGGATTTGAATTTTATTCATGTTACTTCAATTAATTCCATTTTTAAATTTTTTTATAATGTGACCTTTATGTTCGAACCTCGGTGTCATAGAATGAGACTTATTTGAAATGTTCCCAGAAGCCAACTACGTTCTTTGACTTTTTTGTAGTTGGGTATTTGAAAAGCCTTAAAAGGATTTAATTTGACAAAAAAAATATTCAATGACGCAAATCGAAGCTCAATTTTCTATAAGCCTTTTCCCGCTATAGAAGTTATATGTAAAAAAAATATAAAGTAATATTTTTTTTTAAATTTTAAGTGCAGGAAAATACCTTACCATTCCAATCAATAACTTACTAATTCGACTAAGACTGTTTTTAATGTTATTCCATTTTTAGATTCTTAATATCCTGTCAAATTTTGGTGCGGATCCTATCCCAAATTATAATCAAAAATGTTCTTAGCATAAATGAGCAATTTTGAAAACTTACAAGCCATATTGGACCTAGTATGAAAGTTTTTGAATGTTATAATTTCCAAAGTATACTAACCAATTTTTGGTTATTTTAATATGATAGGGTAAATAACATTTATATATTTGAAGAAAAAACGTTTTCTTTTCATTTTAAACCTCCCCCTGAATCCTGACTGCAAGCCTGGATTGGTGTATATGCTATATATGTACATATTTAAGCATATACACCAACCCAGAAAGGATTTAATTTATAAAGGGTTTTTCAATAAGAGCGCTACAAAAGTTTTTTTCAAGGGTTTTTCAACAGGGACGCTACAAAAGTAGAGCGACAGGAACAGTACACGACGCCATATTTCTTGCCGCTCTTTTGATATTTCTCTTCAGTAAGGTTTGCCATTTCATGATGGAAAGATATACGAGCCAACAGCGAGTCGAAATTATTAAAATTTACTACCGAAATTCGAATTCGTATATCCTTTACCCTTCACAATAAAATAATTCGTATATCCAATAAATTATTTTAATAGAATTAATTATTTTGTATCAGTTACTATGTTTTTACGTTCAATATTTTTTTCTCTCCAATTTTAATGGTATAAAATACTATTGAAATACTATACTAAAATACTACTATGATTTTTTTCTGTATGTACAAAATTCCCTTGTAAACTCTGACGTATTTATTTTCTATAAGAGTTTCATCTACAATTTTTTGTTTTCATATTCTGATTATGCAGCGCAAATTGTCTGACATTTGCAGCAAAAGTCTGTTAAAATTACAAACAAGTCAGTCAATCAACCAGTCGATCTTTCACTGACACTCAGTCCATTCAACGTTCAAAGCGGAATAAAACGACGAGGTGTTTATTTAAACACACAAACATGACAGACAGTTGTAACGCTGAGAATTGATGAGATTTTTGCCAAATTGACGAGATGTTGATTTTGATTTATTGAAAATTCACAAACGTATTAAGCCATACAATGTAAATAGAAGCTGTATAAGGGCTGTATGAATTTGCGGTATAGATGCGATATAAAAAGAAATTTTGTAGACTGAGAAGTTTAAAAGCATTTTAACTTTGTGCTTATTTTCAATATGTACCTTGTAATTAAAAGTCTACAAGTTACTTCAAAGGATGCCATCATAGGTATTTAAATAGGCAATACACAAATACTCAACTCAAAGAAATACATTTTAAAATACATTTTATAATAGGGCGGTAAAACCTCCACAAAAGTTGGCAGATTAAAAGATATATTTACCAATGCGCATTTACAGCAACTCATATTACGTTGCTTTAAAGCATATGGCATTTGTATTGACTCTTGAGAGTACAAAGAACATATGTTAAATATGTTGAAAAACCATTGAATGCTTTAAATGAGCCCGTGTAATGAAGAACATTACAAAAGTTTTCTGCTTTTATATAATGCAAAAATTTCGCAATAAAACCGAGAACAATGGAGCGCCTGTGTATCCTCAGAAATGAAGAAGTGCAAAATAAAAATAAAAATTTAACTTTCACAAATCAACGTAAAATCAGAAAACAATGGAAATGCGAATGGAATTTCGAATAATGCACATAATCATGGATGAGCTGTTAAAAGTTGATGTCAAAACTTTTCATAAATCAGGGTCGTCTGCACTGTCAAATTAATTAAAAACTTTTTCAGCTGACTATGCGGCAAATCGTCAAATATGACTTTTAATATTAATGTTATCTCGGGTGTGACATAAGCGATATTACCCAGATAGCAAACGTGCGTCGCACAAAAATTCATGTCGTGAGGGCTCACGTCGTGCGTGCTATATGCGATAAAACACAACGTGCGGGCGCACGACATGAGTACTATATGAGAGCTATGTGCGAGCACACAAAAATCACAAAACTCGCATTCGTGCGGGCGCGCTATGTGATTGTGTAATGAGATCATAGTGCGAGCACACAAAAATCACAAAACTCGCATCCGTGCGACTACTTTAAAAGCTAAGATTTTTTTTAATATTCCTTGATTTTTCCAACAATAATTTAAAAAAATATTTAACGTCGTGCGCAATTGGCTGCCTGTGCCAATACTATCGCAACGGACTTCATTATTAACTTATTGGCGGTACTAATTTTGTATAATTTTGATTTATGTACAACCGCTAAAATAAAACAAACTTGATTCGTATTTTGTATTTTGTAAGTATACTTACAAAATTCATAGTATTTTTTTTTTCATTCCAGTTAGTTCATATTATTTCATTTTATTTAATGTTTCTACGTATGTGTCAAAGTTCAATGCGCGTTCGCTTAATCGGCATCATAAAAATTCTCCTGTTGCTCATTTCTGATAGTAGCATTACGCCCACATTACGCCAATTTTTCGTCCTCTATTCGCCCATTTTTATGACAACAGTTTTAACGTCTCAATTGCCACATGTGGTGCTGCTAACACGTTTTATGACCTTACTGTCTTCAAATTTTGCCCACTATGTCTGCGCGTGTTTTTGTCCTCTTAATTGCTAAATGAAGTATTTTCATACGATTTATCCAGTTTCGCAAGTGGATTTTATACCTATGTCATCCACACCTCAACAAAGTATTTTAAGTTTATGACAATCTATAAATAATTCATGATACTTATAGCAAATGGTCCATTAAATGGGTGCCACATTATTGCTTGACTTATATAAATGTTTGAATTATTTATATGAAGTAGTGGTATTGCGTTTTATAAGGTATAATATGTTCTCAAGCGCCTATGGATTTTTTTTTGTATGTAAATATTGCAACTGAAATTAATTGATACAAAATAATGAATTCGATTAATATAATTAATTGGATATACGGATTATTTAATAGTTTAAATCAAATCCTATCTGGGTTGGTGTATATGCTAAAATATAAACATATATACCATATACATCAACCGACAGTTTTACAGGCATTACACAGTTTTACAGGCATTACACAGTTTTACATTCACTAGACTGTATTACAGGTACTGTTGTACATATCTTATTTTACATTCGTCGCCTATTCCGTTCGTCGGGTAAAACAGTATTAGAAAATACTATTTTATAAAAAGTAAATTTATTATTATTAGGGAGGTTGTGGGTGGTTGTAGTAGAATTGGTTTTTTGTTGCTAACATCTGAAGATCCCTTTCGCTGGAAGTGTCGATGTTATTTTGTTTTTTTTTTCGTTGTATTTTCAAACATTCTTAAAATCCGCGACCCCTCATAATTTTTAATTTTTATAGGTGTCCCAGAGGGTCAAGAGTGGTAAAATTTAAAAAATTTAATTTTTTATTTGACATTTAAATGGGAGTGGTATAAATATATTTTTTATGTTTGTGCGGTGGAAATTATTTTTAGCTTTTTGTTGGCGTAAAAGTAGGCGTAATTTTGACAAAAAAAAAGGCCAATTCCACCTTGTCCTTTATAACACTCAATATTACTTCAATTCAAAGCGATTAAAAATGAAATCATAATTATGGCTACCTTTTTTAATGACCCCTTGGGATTCCGTTAATAGAATGACATAATTTAGAATGCTGTACAAAAGCGCAATATCGGGTTTTATTGCCAAACCCCAATTGTCAACTGTAACCTCTAAAAACGGTCCGATTATGAGAGATACATATACCGTTTCCACAATCATATATATAATTCTACTTCTGTTCAGAATTCTACCCCTGTATTGTGCGGCGATGAAACAATTAAAAATTAATTGTATTGATAATTTGTTTGTTATATTTACACATATAATTTTTTCTGTGTTGTTTATCCCAAAGTTTTTTATATAGTATTTTATTTAAATTCTAGAAATCCAATGTTTACATATAATATTACATAGTTCAAAAATGTCCAATTAAAAACTTCATATGTTTACTAAGGATATCAAGTTTTACAATTTTTTTGATTTATGCTAAGTATCTCGTGACAAAATTTTCGGCAGAGATAAAACCTGCTATTTCCTGAACACAAATTGTCCTTGTAGGCAATAGGGTGAAAGCAAAATATCTGGCAAAATTAGGGTATGGTAGGCAATAGCAGGGAGTACAAATACATATATCCTGCATCATGGGTGCCACCAAATAAAACTTCTTTCTTATTGTACAGAAAAAACGACAAATATTGTTTGTTGTAAACAATCACTAGCTGCGATGTTCTGTTGTTGAATTCGCATGTGTCTTTTGTTGCACTTGTATGAATTGAATTCGTGTGTTTGTTATTTTATTCGATTTAGTGCTACACAAGTGATCGAAGAAAGCAATAACAAAACACATGCACAGTTCAGAACAAATAAATTTGCGTCCGCGCAGCTCTGTGAAATATTGTTTTTTACTAATTCTGCTTATTTTTGTACAACACAAAGTTTAGATAATACGGATTTCTTCTTGTGTTGTTTGGTACATAAATGATTGTTATCTATCACTGATACCAAAGAAACTAATGATGAAGGGAAACTTTTTAAACATTCATAACTTTTAAAGGAATTATTCTACAGGGGTGAAGTGAAATTTTGCTATGTAGTTGAAGATTTTTTTGGTAGTCTGTACAGATTTTTTGGTATGTTGTTTGGTATATTAATTATTAACATCAACCAAATGAGTCCAACGAAATCAAAATTTGAAGGAAGATTTTTTGAAAACCTTTAGAATTCTTTTTAATGGTTCGCTCCTCTCTAACGATTTTTGCATAATTTCAATTGGTATTGAAATCAAATATTGAAGGAATATTTTCTATTAAACAGAGGGTTCTTAAAGAGTCAAAGTCTACATAGTTTGAATTGATTTGTTGAGCTGCTGTTTGGTACATAAGTCATTTGAATTCATCAACTGGGACCAAAGAAATCCTAGGTTGAAGAAAGTTTTACTTAAAAACACCATAACTTTTAAACGGAACGTAGTATATGGTTTTTTTCGCTTTAAATCCAGTAACCATACTTTAGACCGTAGTTTTAACTACCCTAGTAGAAATTGTAATATGGTCATTACAGGGAACTGATCATTGCATTTTATTTTTCCTTGTGATAACCCGATCAGTTACATGATGATCATGATCTGGACATTATCATGTATACCCTAATAGGCTAAATTTCTACTAGGGTATATTATTATTTTTCATGGGTTGGTTATGAATACTTACAAAATAAACCTGAACAAAATGCGCTCGTACAAAAATTCATCAACACAAATCTGATTCGTTGATGTTTCCCAAATTTTCAAAATGTTTCTAAAAAAAGTACACTCAGAAAAAAATATCTTCAAATCCCATTAAAATTTGTCAATAGGACAGTTATTGAATTAATGTTTTACACAAAATAAATATTTTCATACAAATTCAAAAATAATTTAAAGGGTTTTTCAACAGGGACGCTACAAAAGTAGAGCGACAGGGACAGCCAACGACGCCATATTTCTTGCCGCTCTTTTGACATTTCTCTTTAGTTTAGGTTTGCCATTTCATGATGGAGAGATATACGAATTCGAATTTCGGTAGTAAATTTTAATAATTTCGACTCGTTGTTGGCTCGTATATCTTTCCACCATGAAATGGCAAACCTTACTGAAGAGAAATATCAAAAGAGCGGCAAGAAATATGGCGTCGTTTGCTGTCCCTGTTGCTCTACTTTTGTAGCGTCCCTGTTGAAAAACCCTTGAAAAAACTTTTGTAGCGCTCTTATTGAAAAACCCTTTATTTTGTTAATAGATTTTACTACTAATAGTTTTTACTATTGAAAATAGTCAATAGGACAAACTATTAATTCAATCGGTAAATCTCATTAAAAACTACAAAAGAAGATTTTAATGGGATTTACTGATTGAATTAATAGTTTATCCTATTGAATTTTTTTTAATAGTTAAAACTATTAATTTTATAGTATATTTTTTCTGAGTGTATTTTTTATTTATTTTTTTTTTATTATAAAAACCAAAACCAAGAGGTTCATTTTGTATTTCATCTGTGTGAATTTTAAAAATTCAGATTTTTATAAAAAGGTAAATTTTGTTCTCAATGGATGTTGGACTGCTGAATTTTGTGATGTCCAAATTTTATTTCATTTCACCAAGTAAAATCTGAGCTTATTGTGAATCTTTAAATTATTTTCCATACTACATTTGTTCGAAAAGCGTACAAAAAAAAAACGAAAACATCGGTAAAGCATACGTTGAGATTCCGACTTGTTCTCCTTTTATAACAAAGTCTTTAATACCTTAAACTCACTATTTTGTTGTGCCAGTTGTTGTTATTTTTTGGCATATTTTGTGCAAAACACGTACACGAGACAAAATACAAAGTTTTGTAAAATGTGAACGCATATTGAATACGAAATTCCCGAAGAAGATCCTCGCCGCAAGGCGAATTATGTAAATATGACCACCTTCGACAGATATGCTGATTTTTGTCTAAAATTTAAAATATTCTTTAATCTGTTTTAATGATTTTCAATTCAACCACTGTGATACTTGAATGAAACAAGTATCTGCTGCGAGTTCTCTGCACTTAAACACGTCACAGCAATTTGTCGATGACACTCAATAAAATACAAAAATTAAAAATAGAAATTGAAAAAAAAGTATATAATCCAAAAAAAAAAAAATTCGTTCATCTGCAGCAGAGCACTCACTCGTTCGAAGCTACTTCATATTTTCTCGTCATAAAAACGAAAATTTCGAGTTTCGCAGTTCAACGAACGAGCGAACGAAGGGAAATACGCCGCACCATTCACTCACTCAACCATGCTAAAGCGGCGACCACAATGTGGAGTGATTAACAATAACAACAAGTAGTCTTCGTCGTCATGTACGAGGACGAACATGAGAGCGACGACTGCGACATGACATCCACCAACGATGACCCATTTATTGTTCAAGACTCGTGCAATCTACGAACTCAGAGGGCACACTCTGAAAAATAGCATACCATAAAATTAATAGGTTTCTTTTTATTATTCCTATAGTTTTAGTACTTATGGTAATTACTACAAAATTTAAATGAGAAAAGGGCACTAATTTTAGTTTAAAAACTGATAATGCCATACAATTTTACTTTGCAGAATTGCTTTCATAGTTTTTCAATTAAAATTCGTCAAAAGAATCAATTAATCTATTAAACGAAAATATCATTAAACATTAATGAACAAATATGGTACCCATACCATTAAATTGTTTTTGAGTTTATCCGGCATATTCCAACATACCATATAATTGATAGTTTGCAGCATTGCTTTCATAGTTTTTCCCTTAAAATTTGTCAAAATAATAAATTAATCTTTTCAACGACAAATGTCATTAAACATTAATAAACAAATATGGTACCTATACTATTAAATTGTGTGTTGAGTTTACACCCAGAAAAAAATTCCCTCAAATCCCATTAAAATTGGTCAATAGGACAATTATTGATTTAATAGTATACAAAAAATAAATCTTTTCATATAAACTCAATGGCAATGTCATGGTATTTTCTAGTATTTAATGGTATTTTCCGATTAAAATAATAATTAATCCTATTGACTATTTTTAATAGTAAAAAACTATTATTTATATAGTATTTTTTTCTGGGTGTATCCGGCATATTTCAACATCATATTGAAATCGTAATTGCTGTTCCAAATTCCAATTTCATAATACAACATGTCAGAATATAAATTTTATTTTTCATTTCAAATTCAATTCGATTTTTCATGTTAAATACTTCAATTTCGATTGAATGTGATTTTTAATATATACTCACTCAAATATCCAAATTTCTATACCAAATTTTATAGAATTTTTTCTGAGTGCACACATTTGTGTGACTCTATAAAATTTCGAACATTGAAACGACATCGGGTACGTTATTCATTGGGTGGCGGGTGTTTTTTAAATTATGAAAAAAGCAGCCTTTATTATACTCGGCCATAAAATCCAGTGATAAAACATGCAGTGTATTCTGTCATAAATAAATGTTCTTCACATATATAGATTTTTATATAAATTTATAAATATGTCTGCGTTGCTACTGATGGATTGCATAAAATCCAAGTTGATGCGGTATTCATAAATATTAATGGGATTTTGTGATTTAAAACCTGTTGATATTCCATCAAATTATTTATGACTTAAATGCCGAAAAATATTTATTAAAATGGAAAATTTTATTATAACTCAATATAAAATTTGTAATAAAAATAAATATTAAAATTATATAATCTTTAAATAAATTAAAATTTAATGCAAAAATGCACCCAGACAAAAATTCCCTTAAATCACATTAAAATTGGTTAATAGGACAATTACACTACACAACAGTCATTCTGCGCAGCAGTCAAGGTTATTTTTGTATTATGTAAAATGATGCCCTTATTCCGAAAATATGATTTAATAATGTTTCTTTGGATAGGTTTACAAAATATGGGCCAATGACTATTGGACCGAGCTTTCATAAAGGTGGTCTCATATTTACAAATATCTCGCGTTTTAAATAACACATATGATCAAATGTTATATTGAATGAAAGATAATTGAATATCGAATAAACATTTCTTAGAACATTTTTAAATTGGTTCATTAGTTTAAGAGAACTCGAAAGGAAAACTTGAAAAAACATTTTTTTTCAACAAAAATTTAAGAAAAAATTAATTTAAAAAAATGGAAAAAAAATTGAGAAAAAATGATGATACACAAATTTTAATTTTTCAAAATTAGTTCACACTCTTTCGAAGAAATTAAGCTATAAATGACAGAAATACATGTGTTACATTTGAGGATAAAAAATGTTATGTGAATGCAATATAATTGAGTGCTATACAAATAGGCATAAAAATAAAATCACGATTATTTTTTGAGTATCTATTGATAGATGATTGCTTGTAATTAATTTTAAATTTTATAACTTTATCTTTCATGCTTAACAAGATATGTGATCCTAAAAAGTAAACCCATATTTTAATAGTGGATGTAGTATTACGTTGTCTAAATCGTTGTCTAAATCCACGTTGTCTAAATCGACTCATTTTCGAACTTCGAATTACTATTCTACTAAATTATATTGAAAATAAATTTTACATCATTCGGAATAGCAGTTTTAAAGTTATCGTGTATAGGCGGACAGACAGACGGTCAAATCTAAATCGACTCGGAAAGTGATGTTGACCAAGAAAATATATACTTTTTCATACCAGTAACGCCTACTACGGGTCTCTAAAATATCCTCACATATATTTTATAACTTGTAACCCATGGGTATAGGGTACAAACATATTATGCAATTTTTTTTCTCAAAACGTATATATAGATTTCTTTTATTTTTAAATCATTTTATTTAAAAATGTACAGGCTAATTTTGAAATATTACAAACTGTGCATCATCTTGCGTTTTTAATTTTTCGCCATTTTTTAAATGCATTTTTAATAAAATTTTGGTCGACAAAATTTACATTTTTCGGTTCTCCTATAGAGTTTTCTTAAACCAGTAAACCAATTCCAAACTATTGTAAGAAATGTTTATTGAATATTTAATTATTTTTCATTCGATATAACAATAGAGTTTATAGGTTTTATTAAACGCGAGATATTTACAAATATATGTGACCACCTTTTTGAAAGCTCAGAATAAAAGATATTACCCGAAATCTCGTAAACATATCCGTAGAAATTTTTTCAATTCATATATTCAAAATCTGCGAGTCATTTCCAATAATACAAAAATAATGAAATTTACTGCGCAAACTTTTTTTTCTCATTTTGTTGTGTAGTGTTATTAATTTAATAGTATACAAGAAATAAATCTTTTCATATAAACTCAATGGCAATGTCATGGTATTTTCTAGTATTTAATGGTATTTCCGATTAAAATAATAATTTATCCTATTGACTATTTTTAATAGTAAAAAACTATTATTTATATAATATTTTTTCTGGGTAACAGAATTGGAATTTCGTATAGAATTTCTAATCGATAAAAAATGACCTTCAATATATAGTTTTCAATATATAATTCTCAAACATAAAATGAGAATCCTAATTGGGATATTCCATTTTAAATCAAAAACACATTTTTATTTTTAACTCAGAAACCTATACGAATATAATCTAGACCATGTGAACCTTTAAACTTAGGATAGAAAAATAAAATGTTATGCCATATTAAAGAACATCTTTATACCTTACAAATGATACCTCAATTGTACGTAAACTAGTTTTTCAGATAAATGCAATTAAGCGAACACTCATTTTTGAGTTTTTACCAATTTTTTTCATTTTTCAAGTCGTCATATTTCGGGAACCATACAGGCTAGAGGTTTAAAATTTTGAACATTTTTTAGTTTAATATGAGAGAACACTCATTTTATGAATTTAAAAGAGGATGATATTTAAATTTCTTATTTTTTCGTTGATTTAAAATGGAATATCCCAATTGTCTTTAGAAAACATTTTTTAAGTCGAATGATTTGAGTGCCTCTCATTAGATTAAAATATTTTTTTCAGCATCTAGTAAAAAAAGTCCCAGAAACATATTTTAAAAGATGTTTTCAACACTATAATTCTGTAAAAAAATCATTGGAAAAAACATTTACATTTTTACTACACTCAAAAGAAAATATACCATTAAGACTTTCAAGGTACAACCATTAATACAATGGTTTATGTATTATTGGTTTTTTTTTAATTGATTTAAAAGTTTTCTAATAAATTTAATAGTATTCAATACCATTAATTTAACAATTTCAATATTATTCAATATAATGGTATAAATACTATTGTTTTAATGTTTTTTCTACTATAATAATAAAGGCCTAACTACGTGAATTATATAAACTTAAACATGAATAGACATATGTTCGCATGTTATGGTACAACGAAAGATTATATTAACTAATGGTATGCATCGTATTGGCCAATTCAATAGTATAAATTAGTTTTTTTTTTACATAATATTAATATATCAGGTTAAAGGTGTTCTTAAGTGGTAGTGAAACATATTCTTTAGAATATCAGTGATTTGAATGAGGAAAAACAATTTCAATTTTAAAAATTACTCTTTTTTGGTCATTAATAAGAATTAACTTCAACATTAAAAAAAAGTCTGACAAGACAATATTTCATTTTTAATTACTTCATTTAATATTACCATAGTTCTCCAATTACACAACATTTTCAAGTGTAGTTTCTAGAGAATAGACGGATATATTTTGAGTCTGGTACCATAAATCGAAAATTAAAAAACTAAAACTAAAAATACCGAAGACAAAAATGTAGCAAATAAAAATGGCGAAACCTATAAATTTCGAAAACTAAAAATGACGAAACCTAAAAATGTCTAAAACAAAAATGTCGAAAAAACGAGTTGGGAAAGTTAGGTCACATGGGTAAGTTCGGTCACATGGGGCGTACTTTTATAGTCGGTCGGGCCCGACTATGGAATACCCTACACCTTTGGTGGGATCCTAATGTAGGATATTTACTTGACCTTAATTTTAAAGTTTTTAATTATGCTGAACCTTCCCACACTCAGAATGTTTCACATATCAGAAATGTACGTCTTATATCCCCATAAATTAAAAAATTTATATAAAACTTATAAAAAACTAATAAAAAAATTTTAAAAAAATATAATTGGGCGGACCAAGCCCATATTTAAAATTTTGAATGGCTAATATTTCATAGATTTGATTTTAATAATTTGCAGATCAAATGTCCACTATGAAAATCCGGGAAATAATGAAAAAAAAAAAGTGGGCGGATCACGCCCATTTTTGTACCACATATTTTTAGGTGAATTGTAACAATATGTTTTAAATTTTATAACTATATCTTGAATACTTTTCGAGTTAATAGTTCCTAAAGAGTTATTTAAAAGTGACTTGTATGGGAGGTGGGCGTGTCCGTTGACCGATTTAGCTCATTTTCAAACTCAGTTCCTACTTTTGGCTAAAATATATTGAGACGAAATTTCATCGCATTCTGATCAGTATTTCTCAAGTTATTCTGTATTCGGACAGCAAGACGGACAGACAGACAGACAGACAGACTGACAGACAGACAGACAGACAGACATACAGACGGACATGGCCAAACGGACTCGGGTAGTGATGCTGATCAAGAATATATATACTTTCCATACCGGACACGCCTCCTAAGGGGCGTTACAATATATGCACAAAGTTAATATACCCTGTACCTCATACGTGTAGGGTATAAAAAATGTTGAAAACTAAAATGTTGAAAAAAAATGTCGATAACTAAAAATGTCGAACTAAAATGTTCAAAAAAAAAATTAATAAACTAAAAATGTCGAAATTGAATAAGGCTTAATCATTTTTGCCGAATAAAGGCCAGTTTTTCAGTGCTAGTTGAACTTTGTTTCTGGTTTAAACTTCGTTTAAAATCAGAATCGATTTTTAGTGAAATTAAACTAAGTTTAAACGACCGATGTTGATGGTTTAAACTACGTTTAAACTTTCAAAATATTTGACATGATTTTTTCTCACAACACTTTTCACTATTTTCTGTCGCTGCGTTGTTTCACAAACTTCAGAAGTCAAAATCGAGAGAATTATTTGTTATTTGCCTGTATTGTCTTGGTCTGTGTTCATTTTAAACTATCACTGAAATACTGCTAACAAAATTAAACGTCGTTTAATTTAATGAGAAGATTATTTTAACGGAGTTTAAACTACGTTTAAACTTGCACTGAAAAACTGGCCCTTAATGATAGAAAATGTCAAAAAAAAAATTACGAAACCTTCAAAATACCATATTTCAATTTGACTCGAACATTTATAATAAACCAGGAACATTTTTGACTTTTTTAACGAATTTTTTTTAAGGACATAAATTTTGAAGTACAAGGATAATGATCATTAGCCACTACTTAATTTTCCGAAAAGATTGTTATATTAGTTTTCAAATGAGACCTTATCGCAGTTTCTGGCATAAAAAATCTTTGACCCATTTTTATAAACTTTGAATTGCATATAAGGAAGCAGTGGTCGAAAAAATGTTAAAAAATGGGTATATCTTGATTTTCTTTATCCATTAAGAAATTAGAAGATCTTAGAAGAAAGTTAAACTCTTAGAAGATAAGTAGCAACCCCTGATTAATTTCAACATTTTGCTAATTGAAAGACATCTAAAATACAACTATATAACTTTTTTAATATAAAAAAAATATATATTTCATCTCAATTTATGTTAGACAAAAATAATGTATGTTATCAAATGCATATTTGTCAATCAAACCTTAACTAATAAATCAAAAATTGACGGTATCATTTTAAATGACTTCAGCTGATGATGCTGTGACAAAATTTTGACACTTTGTATTGCAAACTTTGTTCAGTATCTAATATATTTCACAAAATACTACTCAATCAACGCACAGTGCAAACACCCATATATGTATTTTAAATACAGACAACCATATATTTTGTTATTATCCCTTCAGCTGTAACAAGTTTTAATGAGATTATGATAATGATAAATTAGCAAAACATATAAACATCCTCTTGAAATCATGTGTCCCATTAGAAAAATCGTTACTCAAGTTTAGAAATGAAAGCCTAAATGAAAAATAACTTTATCATTATGCATTCATCTCTTTCAGACACATTGTTACAGCATCGACGGTTACTAGAATGTTCCTTATACTTACATAACAAGAATCTGTATTGAATTAAATATAACTCGATTATCAATACTTGATATTTTTGAATTCAAAGAAAATGCTTTTGTTTTCCAAAGTTGCTGCCTAAAAAAGGTAATTTCAAAACTTGAATATTTTGTATATATTTATTTCTTAATATTGAGAAATGTTTAGCCTGAAAGTTCAATGTGACTTATTTTAAATAAATCCTTTCCATAAGGAATTGTTACGGAAATTAAAAATACATTTCTTCTATGGTTTGTGTACCAAATAAAAATACAGTATCAGTACCTGATCCTTTTGCATTAAATGAAAATTCTAATCAGCAATGCCTTTGGTTTCCATGAATCTTTCTACCAAAAGTTTCTACCTAGAATAAATAATTACAAAACTTAAACATGTTGAGATGTGTGTAAACTTGTTTATAGTAATTATTTCCTTATATTAAGGAAAGTTTAACCTGAAAGTTCATTGTGACTTATTTTAATTAAACCCTTTCCCAGGAATTATTACGAAAATTAATAAAAAAGTTCGTATCTCTGTTTTGTGTACATTTATGTTTTAATCAACATCTAAAAGTTTCCATAAACTTACAGATTTCATGCGCATCCGAATTGCGCATAACATATATCCATCTGTTTTCAACACATGAGCAGCGCATAGTCGGTTTCTAGAATTTTCTACACTTAACAAGAATTTGTGTTGCTCATTTGAATTGTATTTGACTCGATTATCAGTACTTGATCCTTTTGCATTCAATGAAAATCCTAATCAGCAATGCTTTTGTTTTCCATGAATCTTTTTACACAAAGTTACCTAGAATAAGTGATTACAAAACTTATGAAAAAAGTTCATATCTCTGGTTTGTGTACCAAATACATTTATATTTAAATCAACATCTATAAGTTTGCACAAACTTATAGACTTCATGAGAATCCGTATTACGCATAACATATATCCATCTCTTTCAGACACATGAGCGGTGCATAGTCGGTTTCTAGAATTTTCTACGCTTAACAAGAATCTGTGTTGCTCATTTGAATTGTATTTGACTCGATTAATAGTACTTGATTCTTTTGAATTCAATGAAAATCTTAAACCGCAAAGCTTTTGTTTTCCATAGACCTCTCTATCCAAAGTTTCTACTTAGAATAAGTAATTACAAAACTTAAACATGTTGCTGTGTGTAATGTGTGTAAACTCGTTTATAGTAATTACAAATATAAATCGTGTGTAAATTTGTCACATGTCTTCCATTAATAAGAAACCGACCAGATTCAATGGCAAACTTTGCCAGGGCGGACGTGGCAGACGTGACGGAAACTGGTCGGCGACGTTCCGGAAACTTCGAGTCGGTTAGAAGAAGAAACTCGCTAATTAGGCTTAACATGCATTTAATACGTTAGATTCAGTGCTTATTCAGAGAATGATATTTAATTTTTGAAATTGAAAATTCAATTAGTTCAATGAACGTATAAACTAATTTTATTTCAAATTTTATATTTTATATTTCGACAGCACATAGAAAATCGAACGCCTTCCTGGATGTACCCAACATGCAGATGCATCACTTGCGTGTCAGCGACGATGATGAAGATCTGGACCGACTACGCACATTTAGCTCCTCGAAGGGCGGTAAGTACTGCACAAATATTTTAACTACCTACAACATTGAGTACTTTTACAATCTCTATAACTGTTTACGTCAAATTCGTCATTTATGTTTAAAAGATTTGAAATTGTAATCAAGATTGAAATGAAATGAGCCGTAAAATTGCAAAATGATTTAACAGTTAAACGTCGAAAATAAAAATAACGCCATACCGCATGCGAAATAAACAAAAGCTGCACTGCACCATTTAAAGTTTACGAGCTCCGCCGTTATATGGTATTTTTTTATGGTGTTGCAATTTATAGAAGCTGCAGGCGCAGACATTAAAGTGCTTCCACAGTTGGGGGGCTGCTTTTACCGTCTGTCTAAGATACTTGGCACATATTAGAACAGAGCTCATTTATGAGCGCACACAGCTGTCTGTGCATTTGGAGGGTATTTGAAATTAGGAAAGTGCTTCAGAAATATATTGTTTTTACTCGTAGGTTAGAGCTCATTTTTGAATTTTTTGAATTTTTTACATACTAATTAAAAACCGCAATTCCTATTTCCACATTTCATATATATTTAGTATTTAAAAATATTTCGGATTTTAAAATGATCGAATCTTTTTGACAATTAAAGACTACAGAGGAAGAAGCGAGTAAGTTCATTTATTTAAAAATCGAATTAAGTAATTAAGTTATTTATCATATAAAAAGTACTTTCGACTGGAACTTACTAAGACTAACCGATTTTTGCAAGAAATAGTCATTTATAAATGAAATAATTTGGTAAGTGAAAATACTATTTTCGAAATTTATTGTTTGTTACTTACCCGGTTCTTCCACCGGGTAATAAAAAACAAATATTAAATACGTAAGGCAATAGGAAAACTGAGAATAATAAAAGTAA
This sequence comes from Dryomyza anilis, assembly GCA_951804985.1. Classification (NCBI taxonomy): domain Eukaryota; kingdom Metazoa; phylum Arthropoda; class Insecta; order Diptera; family Dryomyzidae; genus Dryomyza; species Dryomyza anilis. Next base: position 18,643,239 of record OX638133.1, on the reverse strand, counting down.
CATTATAATGTCATGATTTTTTCAAATACATAAACCCTAGTAGTAAATATAACCTATTAGGAAAGACTTGATCTTGGATAGATCACGTTGGTTATGCACCCAGAAAAAAAATCCCTCAAATCCCATTAAAATTAGTCAATAGGAAAATTATTTATTTAATAGTAAAATAAAAATAAATCTTTTCATATAAACTCAATGGCAATGTCATGGTATTTTCTAGTATTTAATAGTATTTTCTAATTTATCCTATTGACTATTTTTAAAAGTTATTTATATAGTATTTTTCTGGGTGTGTAGTCTATTGGGACTTTACAAGGAAAAACCATAATTTCCGATAATATAATTTGTACTAGTTACATAGTAGACATTTTGGCAGGACCATGCTTATGAATTCATCATGCACTCAAAAAAGCAATGCCATAAAATTAATAGTTTTTACTATTGAAATTAGTCAGGAGGATAAACTATTAATTCAATCAGTAAATCCTATTAAATACTATAAATGTATTTATGAGTTTGTATGAAAATATTAATTTTTTGTATTCTCTTAAATCATTAGCGATTCAATTGACATTTTTTAATGGGATTTTATTAGTTTTATATCTCTGAGTGTCAGATAATCGGGCTCTAACGTGACCTCAACGAAGTAAAAAAACCTAAATTCAGATCAAATTGTAATGCAGTTACCTTATCGGGTACTTTTAAAGTATCATGGAATAACTTCCCCGAAAGCCATTACCCCAAAAGGCATTTACCCGAAGCCATTGTCCCGAAGTGGACACTTCTTCGAATGAACACTTCCTCGAGAGACATTTCCCACAAATGGACTTTTCCCGAATGGAAATTTCCCCAAACGGCCACGCAATCTTTTTTTTATTTTCGACCCCCTTTTGAAGGTGGCCCCAACGATGTAAGAAATCTAAATCACGATGAACTTGTAACGCAGTTTCTTTACCAGGTACTTTTAAAATGCCATGGAATCACTTCCCCGAAAGCCATTCCCCAAAAGGCATTTCCTCGAAGCCATTTCTCCGAAATTGATACTTCCCTGAAATGGATACTTTCCCTGAATGAACATTTTTTCGAAAGACATTTCCCACAAATGGGCTTTTCCCCCAAATGGATATTTTCCCAAACGGCCACTTCTACGCAATATTTTTTTGTTTTTGACGACCTTTTGAAGGTCATGGACCACTCCAAATGGTACTATTCAATTAGCAACGATGTCTGCTATCGATTTCTGCAATAAAATGTTGTCATATTTCGGAAAAATGTTAATTTGGGAATAGTCCATTTCGGAAAAATGTTCATTTTGGGGAAATGTCCATTCGGGGAAGTGTTCACTACGGGAAATGTTCATGAACATGATTCCATGGGTTGACATTGCATTGTTCACCCTTAAATTGGTTATATTAAGATGGAGTAATGTCGGTGGATGTTTGTTTTGAACCTGGTATGGTAGTGTGTATAACAACGGATCGTGTCCCTGCTAAGCATAGCGCTAGTGAAGGTAAAAGGCACTAGGTGGCGCCATATTCACGAGACCTTTTTGCACGCTGCTGCTAATGCATCTATAATTCGTAGATCTTTTTTTGAAAATCAATTGATTTAAATACAATATTTTTCCAAGTAGTTACAATCATTAGTAAAAAGTGAATGCACGACTGCGAAGGTAAAATAAAATATAATGTAAATGTAAAGTGAAGTAAAATAAAATAACGAAAATTAAATATATATTAAAAAAGTAAAAATATAAAAATATAAAAGAAATAAAAACAATATTTAAATAAAATAAAATATTTTTTTTGTTTTTTAATGAATTGGAGTCAACAGCAATTTTTGTTTAAAGAGCTAAAATAGATATATGTCTGGCTTCTTTGGTGCCAGTTCTGTATCATGTTAGGGATGCTTTATGTGACCGTTTTCATTGATACCGATTACAGAACAGGATTTTGAAGACCAGTTCTGTTGAAGTTCTAAAGATCTGTTAAGGTGTTAATTTACCCCTCTCTAAGGACAACGCCATGTTAAAGTTGCCGGTTGGTTTCAGATAAAAGTGGCAGAACTAGGACCGTTTCACTATCCCCAAAGAACCAGTCACATACCTGTCAAGTACTAGTTCGTTTTCCCGTAGGGTGTTAATTGACCGAAAACAGCTTTTTAAAATTAGTACACCCAGGAAAATATATTATATAAATAATAGTTTTTTACTATTCAACATAGTCAATAGGATACATTATTATTTGAATAGGAAAATACCATAAAATACTAGAAAATACCATGCCATTGAGTTTATATGAAAAGATTTATTTTTTGTATACTATTAAATCAATAATTGTCCTATTGACCAATTTTAATGGGATTTGAGGGATTTTTTTCTGGGTATATTATTTGAGATAATAATAAATATTAAAATTAAAAAAAAACTATTTTCATAATATTGGGAAAGTAATTCGGATATTTTTCCATTTAATAAAAAATATGTAGATTTTTCTTATTTTATTCCTATCCCCAGTAGAAATTGCCGAATGTCAAAACCCGACCTCCTGGCCATGATCATCACTTTTATAGTAGGGAAAATGTCTACTAAGGATAATATAAATGGTTGTAACATCACGATCAAGTACTGATCTTCGAATATATCGCTTGTCACAAACCGATCAGGTACATGAACCACCTAATCTAGTCTTTAGCATGTCGAGGTAAAATATCTACTAGGGATTATTCCCCGATTCTAAATTTCTTTTTATGATAAAAAATAGTATCTCTGATTACGACCTTCAACTGTTTATATAATGTAAATTCTTTTTATGATCAAAAAATGGTATCTCTATTAGGACCTTCAACTGTTTATATAATGTAAATTCTACTATGATGAACATGATAAGGGCAATGTTTATATTTACTCTAAAAAAAAAGGATAACCCGAAGAAATAATTATTATTTTCCCGATGTTGGATAAAGCAATTTTCTACTAGTAGGCTGAAATAAAATTTGTTATATGCCCTTTAACTCAAACTGTAAAGCAGGTACAATTAGATCAGAATTAAATAGGAATTATGTAAGAATTATATAAAAAATTCTAAGAATGTTCGTTTAAAATAAGAAAAAGTACTAGAAATATAAAGTGCAAAAAAAAAACCTTAAAAAAAATAAAGAAAAAACCAACAATCACATTATTCAGAACATCCTGCCAAAAGGGACGAATGAATGAGCAATGCACAAACATTTGAGACAATGATAAATGATGCTTTTAAAATTCTTCAATGGAGCAAATTTACAAAAGGTCAACACATGTCGGTACTCATGTCCACATCAGCAGTGATCGGAGACAGTTTAAGCACCAAAATAAAAAAAAAAACTTCTCAAGGAGCTCGCACAAAAATACAAAATCATTGCGCCCATTTGTAAGGCACAAAATTGAGTTGATTGTTTAATTTATTACGTGTTTAAAATGCATTTAAGTGCGAATAAAGAACAAAGAAAAAAAAATAAAAATAAAAAACCCTTCAATGTTAAGATGTATTAGTAACATAAGTCAGGTCACGTTGCTGCTTGAGGCATCATCGTCATCATCATCATCGTCGTCTTCGTTGGAGGTCAGGTTCGTTAGTAAAAGTCATAAGTACAACGTTAAAAACAAAACTAAAGATAACCTTTTTTTTCAAAATGGATATCTATCTGGGCAAGGTTCAAGAACAGTCAATTTTGTTGATTTAAGTCGAGCGTATTAATGAGATGCATCTATGGGTTAACTTGGTTAAATTGATTGAGTGCCCTTGTAAAATCTTTGTCCATCAACCCTTGAACGATAGGTGCACTTAGTCAGAATGTGGAATATGATAGTGAATAGTAGTAAATTTCATTGTCTGCTACTACTCGATGCAAATAAATATTTTACCCGATAAATTCCTTTAGAAATTTATTTCTCCTTTGATTTTCAATACAATTTCCAATGCTTTTGTGCTAAAACAAGTGCTAGATTTTGCTTCAGTGCCGTTTCTCAATCGGAATTCGTTGAGTGTTTCGTGCTTTATTTTCAGATAAGCAGCTGCATCATTTGTATCAAAATATCGAATTCCAAGAATTTCCATTTTCAGCTATGCTATGCTTTACATGAGTGAAAAACTGAAAGTGTTTGTAAAAGTAGAAATTGCCAGAGGGGCACCTTAAAGGGCTTGCATTAGAAATAAAATATATGCAATTTGCAGTATTTTATACATTTAATTACTAGAAAATTTCATTAAACTGTTATGTTTAGTTAAAATATGTATTTGCTTAAAATGAAAATTAATCAATTTAAGTACAACATTTTAGAGATTTTTTTAGTTTTTCCTTTTTTTATGAATACAATTTGTACGTAATTGGTATTTAGGACTAAATGTAATATTTATACAAAAAACGAATTCGACTCCATTATTAATTTGACTTTCATGCACAGAAAAAAATAATACTTACCATTCATTGGTCTAGCAATGAAATAATTGCAATTTTTAAGTATTTAGCAAACATATTCGCTAAAATATTAGTTGCTATTTATTAAAATACCAATAAACTACTTTATTTATTTAATTAGTAAAATATTTAAATAGTATGGTCGACGTTTGAAAAATATGTTTTTATTATTTTCACAGATTTATAATTTCAGATTATTAAATAAGCATATTAAAAATTCTTGTGAAAGTACATAACAAATACACTTTTCTGATGATGAAATTGGTAGCAAAACTATACGATCATTGTCATCATCATCATTTTCAACGACACCAATAGATGATGATCAAGCTCTATAAGTGTTTCTTTTGACATGTACCAACTATGAATTATGTGCGTGCCCACAAAATATTCTAATTCAAAGCGAAGTCGCTACACGAGCGCTGTATGCGAATACACACACACCATGCGCTAAAGTTTGGTGTGTGATGTTTTTATAACAAACCCTTGGTAGTCTTGTTCTTGCTTCTTTACTTGCATGGTCGTTTATGTGCTTCTTCTTACATTGTCAGTCTTCTCGCTCGTAAATTTTCTCGCACGACTCTTGATCTTACTCACTTCATGCAATGTTGGTCTTGTCTTGCTATTGTTCTCTCACGATAGTTCTTGCAATTCCATCGGAAGGCCAATCTTGTTCTTGCTCATTCAAAACATCATTTTTAGCATATCACCGCATGTTTGCTTAAATGTTTCAATTTTAACATTTTAGTTTTAAAATATATCTATCTATATATCTAATAATAATAGTTTGGCACTACAGTCCTATAAGAACTTGGGCCGAGCTCTCTACCATTTTGAGCTGTGCGTGTTTGTATTTGTACTCAAAGTGGTGGGACCTACAGTTTATTGCCGAATCCGAACGGCAGTGAGAGCTTTTCATAGGCAATGGTTTTTACTCTCGGAGATTTGCCATTTACTGCCGAGAGGTAGCGCGGTATAGAAAAATGTTTCTAAAAAGATGTTGTTGAACCGGGGACCTGTTGAACCGGGGACCTTTCGGCTCGCAGTCCAACGCACTAACCACTGAGTTACCGCGGCTACAATCTATATATCTATATATCAATCTATCATCAATATATAAAACTCTTGGTCCTGGTCCTGTCTGTTTGTTTCAGCATCACGTCTAAACCGCTGAACCGATTTGACTGACATTTTGAACCAGGATACTATGGAGTCCGGAGACTGACGTAGACTATACATGGTCGGGATTGGGCATGACGCCTCCTAGACAACCGAAACATTCAACGCGTTATTACTTGGGACTAACACCAGCTAAACAGATAAACAAAAAAATAAAATACAAAAAAAATTATACAAAAGCAAAAACACATAAAAACAAAAGCAAAGTAAAAAATAAAACACAAAATCAAAAGCACAAAACTAAAGCAATTGCACAAAAACAACAAAAAAATACAAAACTAAAACTACTAGAAAAAAATGTAAAAGCAGAAACACAAAATTAAAATTAAAATCACAAAACAAAGCAAAAACACAAAAGCAAAATCAATAAAACAGAAGCACAAAATCAAATCACAAAAATACCATAACCAAAAACGCAGAAACAAAAGCACACATAAAACCAAACAAAAACAAAAGCAAAAATACAAAAATAAAAGCAAGAGTAAAAAAAAGCAAAGCGCAATTTCAAAACAAAAATAAAAAGCAAAATCAAATCATACAAAAGGAAAAATTCAAAAATACAAAAACAACAAAAGAAAAAATACAAAAGCAAAATCCAAAACATAAAAACAAATTAAAGTCGCAAAACAAAAGCAAAAACACAAAAGTAAAATCAAAAAACAGAAACACAAAATCAAATCACTAAAACACCATAACCAAAAACGCAGAAACAAAAGCAACACACAAAACCAAAAAAAAAAAAAAAAACAAAAGTAAAGTAAAGTAAAGTAAAAATAAAAATACAAAAATAAAAATAAAAGCAAAGACTCAAAACAAAAGCAAAAATATAATATCAAAACAGAAATAAAAATCTAAATCAAATCACACAAAAGCAAAAATACAAAAACAAAAGAAAAACCACAAAATCTAAATCAAAAACAAAACAAAAAAAAATGCAAAAACACAAGATCAAAGACACAAAAACAAAATAAAAACACAAAATCAAAAATGCAAAAACGCACAAAACAAAATTTCAAACCACAATCCACAATCCAAAAACCAAAAGAATAGCAAAAACAAAAAACGGGAAAAATAATAAAAAAAAAACGAGAAAAACAAAAATGAAGAGCTATGCTTAAAAATTGGGTTAAAAAACCAAAAAAATTAAAAACCCTCGTCGCGCAGCCCGGGTAAGAAATGCTAGTATGATAATAAAATAAAAATCTTTGGAATGTACAATTTTCCTATACAGTTAATAATTAATAAAATAAAGTCAGCTTTTTGTAAAAAAAATTTCATATATTTATGTATTTTTACAAAGTATCAACAAGTATTTAAAATTTAACTTTATTTCGTTTATTGATCGGAGTCTCATGGGGATCCCCACAAAATCGATTTAGCGACTTTTTTCGTTTGGCACAAAATCCAGCTATTCACAAAATTCTAAATTCTATAAATCCATCTTTGCACAGCCTCTTTCTTGATACCTTGAATAATTCAACTATTTCAATATATCAAAGAACTTTCAAAATGGCTACGAAAACAATTTTTGATCTCGGAAATAAGAAAGAAATTTAATATTTTTCATTGTAAAATGTTATGGGGGAGAATTTTGCACAAAACTAGAAAAATATATGGGGGAGAATTCTGAACAAAATTAGAATTATATATATGAACAATTGTGTTTATTTTACAGAAAATGTAATGATGCCATTCGATTCACTGAATATTAAGGATTCATAGGGGAAATTTCTGTATCTTTGGAAATTCTGTATCTCCTAAACCGAGCGCTTTTCAAGGTCTCAATTCAGAATTTTCAAAAATGGGTTACACATGGATTTGCTTTTTTCTATATAAAAAAAATACTGGGATTTAAAAAAAAACTAATGATGCCATACGATTCACTGAATATGAAGGATTCATAGGGGGAATTTCTGTATCTTTGGAAATTCTGTATCTCCAATTTCAAATGAAAAATCTCAAATTCCTTTGGAATTTTCACAATTTCAAATGGAAATATCTCAATTTCATTCTGAATTTTTTACAATTTCAGTTGGAAATGATGCAGTTTTAAATAGTTTGAAACCAAACTAATTAAAAACAAATATTGTAATCGACTTTTATACAAGTTTTTATATATATGTGAATATTAGAATATTCCTACTAAAAAATATTCTGTAGCCATTATCGGAAACTGATCCTGGAATTCTTTCCTAATCCTAACCTGATCACATTACCATACCAACATGATTAGTTCGTGATCGTTTCTGCCATATTACGAAATACGAAAGATTTGAAATCAATAGCAATATCAACTAATGTCACTGGTTTATCTGAATATATCGACATTTTCAAAATAAAACTAACTAAATACATTTGTATAAAAAAATTTATTCTTAAGTTTATTGATTCAAAATAATAAAAAATAATTGATAAATTAAAATAATTAAACTATTTTTCGGAAGATCATCATAATCTCATAATTTGTTATAAATACAGTACTATTCAACTAAAAATTTACAGATATTTAAATATTTTTCTAATACAAATTGTAAAATTTCAAAATTTGAATGGCGATTTAAGTTTTAATCACATTAAAGGTAATCCCTACACAATTTAAATGTAATTTTCAACAAACATTGTATCTCTGTATAATAAACCTACTCAGCTTGAGCATATTTAATACATAATTGATTTTTTATTTTATTTTTAAGAAACGAAACTTTAAAACGTATTTCTTTCAAGCGCATTTATATGAATTCAACAAACTTCCTGATTTTCCCAGAATAACAGGGCAAAGCAACCGCAAAGTCGGCAGATTTTCTGTTCGCTTGAACAATAATATTACAATATAATTTGTAAAATAAAAATAACAAAAGAAAATCTGACCGAAAAAAAATTCAGCGAAAAGTAGCAGCTAAAGTAACAAAGAACCTTTTCTGGAAGCAGGTTAAATGTGAGCACAAAAAAAAATAAAACTGACTATGAAAATAAAATTTAATATATTTTGCACAATTTAAGAATCTTTCGTATTTTCTTATAAGCTCAGTTGTCAAAACAAAAAATATCGAATTGTTTAATTTTGCGAATAAAAAATTATTTTAGTGCAGCACATTGACAGCACAGTACCGAATTTTGTTCGTACATGTTTGAATTTTATTTTTTTGTTTGCCTTCCACTTTAATGCTGCTCTGCTCTTTACCGATTTAGACTTTCTTTTATTTACATTAAATTTTCACATCATTTCATTTCGAATTTTTATTTCTTTATTTTTTCCTGCACATGACCGCCAACACCTGCCTGATGTTTGTTGGTTTTCTTATTTTTTTTTTTTGTTCTGCAGCAAATCTGTTATTTTCTGGAAAAATAAAATGTTGAATTTCTTTGAAGTTTTTATAATTCGCTAGAGCAAAACCATTCGAGTTGTTAACGAAATAAATTTCAAATTTTATTTGACGATTGATTTAGTGCACCGTTCGAATTTCGCACTTTTCGGTGGCATGTGGCATGGTTAAATTAATTTTATGTCTGAGGGCACGGCGGGCTACATTAGCGAGTTGCCACATCGACAAATTAGTCGATTGGGGTTTTTATTGTTTTTCTGCTTCAAGGTCAATGTATATTGAGAAGCTTTGTGGCCGCATTTACGAGGTGCTAAAAGTTATTTATTTGAGTCTAATATATAAATATCTATTTTATAAAATTTTAGTATTTTGTAAAAAAATTATAAGCTTTATAGTTTTGGAAAAACTTGAAAGTTTTCAAATACAATGGTTTCAAAATATTTTATATACCAGACACCTTTTTAAGATGAGAGACGGACCATTATTGCCTGACAAGACACTCCTATAAATCAGTGTTTCATTGTTCATATGTTTTAGTAGTTTATATTGCTGTCTCTCTTCTGCTCATATCTCACGTGACTTTTCTCCGAGAAGAATTATCTAGACGAAAACTTCTTTTGGAGAAGAAAAGGAATAATTTTTGCAGAGATAAAACTGTGTCAGCAAATAATTGTCTGGAGAATACTTAATTATCTTAGCGAAAATATGTCTCAGAGCAGAATATGTATGTGAATATCTGTTTTGGCGAATTCTTTTTTCCAGGAACATTTCACTTTTGAGGACTTGATTTCAACAAGAATTATCTCGGAGAATAATAGCCTTTCGCATATTAAAGTTGTTTCTGGGCAGAAATATCTCCTAAAAAGCATTGTCTTGGGGGGAATTTGAACCTTTCAAAATAGAAAGGTTTCAAAATATTTTATATACCAGTCACATTTTTAATATGAGAGACGGACCATTATTGCCCTACAAGACTCTACTATAAATCTGTGTTTCATTGTTCATATGTTTTAGTAGTTTATATTGCTGTCTCTCTTTTGCTCAATACATTTGTGTAGAGAAGACTTGTTTTGGTAAAGATATATCTCACGTGACTTTTCTCCGAGAAAAATTATCTAGACGAAAACTTCTTTTGGAGAAGATAGGGAAGAATTAATGCAGAGAAAAAATTGTGTCAGCAAATAATTATCTGGACAATAATTATCTTAGCGAACATATGTCTCAGTACAGAATTATTTATGAGAGTATCTGTTTAGGGAATTCTTTTTTCCGGGAACATTTCTCTTTTGAGGACTTGATTTCAACAAGAATTAACTCGGAGAATAATAGCCTTTCGCATATTAAAGTTATCTCCTAAAAAGCATTTTCTTGGGGGGAAATTGTCTTGGGGAAGAATTTTTCTGGTTAGAAAATTGTCTCACGAAATAATTTTCAAAGGAACAATATAATTGTCTGGAATGAATTGTCTCAAGGATGAATTGTTTGTAAGGTATAATTTTTTTGCAGGAAATAATTTTCTCGGGGAAGAATTGTCTGATAAAATAATAAGAATTGTCTTGGGGATGAAATGTTTGGAAAAGATTTGTTTCGGAGAAGAATTATCGCAGCGAAAAATATTCTTGGTAAAAAATGTCTCGGAAAATAATTGACTGGAAAGAATTTTCTGAGGGAAGAAGAATAACTGTCTCACAGAATATTTCTCTGGGGAAAAATAGACTGGGATTTATTGTCTCAGGGATGATTTGTTTAGAAGAAGACTTGTTTTGGGGATAAATTTTCGCAGGGAAGAATTTTCTCGTGAAGAATTGTCTCGAAAATGATTGTCTACATATAATTTACTCAGAGAAGACTAGCCTCAGAAAATAATTGTCTAGAAGAAGTTTTGTTTTGGGGAAGACTTATCGCAGGGAAAAATATTCTCGACGAGGATTCGTTTCGCAAAATAATTGACTGGAAAGAAATTTCTCAGGGAACAAGATTAACGATTTCATGGATTTATTGACTAGAAAAAAATAAACTGGCATGAAGAATTGTGAATTGTGAAGGAAAATACTTATTTTGGGGATTAATTTTCGAAGGGAAGAATTTTTCTCGGGAAAGAATTGTCTCGAAAATGATTTTCTGGGTGTAATTTACTCAGAGAAGACTAGCCTCAGAAAATATTGGTCTAGGAGAGGACTGGTTTTAGGTAAGAATTGTATAATGAAAGAATTGTATCATGAAAGAATTATCACTTGAATGACTTGTATTGAAGAAGAATAATCATGTGAAAGAGTTGTCATGGGAATGAATTGTCCTGAAAAAATGTTCTCAAGGAAAAAATGTTTAGGAGAAAACCTATTTTGGTACAGACTTGTCACAGGAAAAAATATTTTCGAGGAAGAATTATCTCGGGAAATAATTGTGTGTGGAGAATTGTCTTAGGAAAAATTTGTCTCAGGAAAAAAGATTTCTTTTAGAAAAGATTGGTCTCTGGGACAATTTGTTTTCAAGTAGAACTGTCTCGAATTCTGAAAAAGTATTGTCTGGGGAAGTATTTGTCTTGCGAATGAATAGTCTTCGGAAAGAACTTTTCAAATCTGGATTAAGAACTGGCATTACTCGTAACCTCTTTATTTATTTATATATAATTTTAAAAATTAATTTGTATTGTTTAATTTCAACACTGTTTGCAATATGTCTACTTCTTTTTGTTTAGAAGATTTGATACTATTTATTGCATTGCCATGCTACACTTTAATTATTTATTTTAAAGCATTTTCTTTAAAATAATTAATACAAACCATTAAAACAATTTGAGATTTATTGCGTGAAATCTATGCGCGCACTGTCAGTAGCTGGAAACTCACTTTTTATGCTTGTCAGTTGGTTTGTCTGTCTCTCCAACTGTCAGTCTGTATAATTTTTCTCTTTTATATGCTACCGTATCTGTGTTTAATTTAATTGCTGTTTAAATTAATCACATTTTCGCGCTCCTCTTGTGGTTTGTGGGCGTTGAAGAGGCTGAAAACAAGATTGTAAATTTATTACTCATCCATCAGGAATTCAAATTATTTTTAATATTAAAAGTCATTATTATTATTATTGGAATTAATTTCACGTTCATAGTTATGATTTTAAATTGAAAATGTTGATATAGCAAAGTTATTTAAATTATTTCTTTATAAATAAAATAATATAAAAACCGTTTAGAGGGAGGATGGTATAAAAAATAAATAAATGTAGTCAATGTTCGATGTAACTAATACATAATTCCCATAGTTGAAAAAATTTGTGTGTTGAAAATAATACTTAATATTCAATTTTTGCATTATAATATAGAACACATGAATATTGATGCATAGAAACCAAGATTGGTAATGTTATGTTTCATTGTTCATATGTTCAAATGGATTATATAGTTGTCTCTTTTTTGCTCATTACAATGTTGAAATTATATTGAAAGTTTAAAGTGGTACAAAATGTTGATAATTTAAAATTTTTAATATTTAATTTTTTCTAATATATATCTGTTAAAATATTTATTTAAAAAAATGATTTTAAAATTGTTGTGTAAAGCAGTTGTTGAACGTTTTCAAAAATAGTTTCTAAAAATATCTCATAAACATACACAGTCTGTCATTCGATTCGTTATCGCTTCGAGACTGTTTCGAGATGTCGAGGAATCCATTCGATATCGATTACGATTTCGTATCTTTATTATACTACAATTCATTTTAAGATGTACGCAGATATCGTAACGAGATAATGAAGTTTATTCGTAACGATAAAAAACAGATTCTGGTTCGATATCGCAACGAATAACGAGATTGATTCGAAAAAAAATGCGATAACGATGTGACAAATATTTAAATATCATATGTTATCCTTAAATATTATTGTTTGAAAATTATTAGTGATAAAGCAGAGATTGAACATTTTATCGCAGTTAGTTCGAGAAAACTTCGTTCATCGAAGTGCTCTGAGACATGGCAGACTGAGTAGTCTATGAAATTATTTCAAAAAATATTTTAAAAAATAATGCGTCGACAAAACAATTGAAACAATTGAAATTTTTGAATCTTAACATCAAAATCATCCAGTAATGATAAGTTATAATCAGAAAATGAACAATGAAACTGTATTATAACGGAAGTTAATTTAGATGTTTCAATGTTCATATGTTTTAGTAGTTTATATTGCTGTCTCTCTTTTGCTCATACATTTTTGAGTTACAATGAAATTATATTGAAATGCAGTAAAGTTTAAAGAGGTACAAAATGACCATAATTTAATTCTTCTAATATTTTATTTTTCGAAAAACATTGCGATAACGATGTAACAAATATTTAAATATATATTAAATTGTTTTGTTCGAAAAATTTTAAAAATTAATAGTGATGCAGTTAGTTCGAGAAAACTTCGTTCATCGAAGAGCTTGATTGACTGGCAGACTGAATAGTCTATAAAAATTATTTCAAAAAATATTTTAAAAATTAAAGCGTCGATAAAACAATTGAAACAATTGAAATTTTAAATCTTAACATCAAAATCATCCTGTAATGATAAGGTGATGATCAGAAAATGAACAATGAAACTGTATTATAACGGAAGTTAATTTAGATGTTTCAATGTTCATATGTTTTAGTAGTTTATATTGCTGTCTCTCTTTTGCTCATACATTTTTGAGTTACAATGAAATTGTATTGAAATGCAGTAAAGTTTAAAGAGGTACAAAATGACCATAATTTAATTCTTCTAATATTTTATTTTTCGAAAAACATTGCGATAACGATGTAACAAATATTTAAATATATATTAAATTGTTTTGTTCGAAAAATTTTAAAAATTAATAGTGATAAAGCAACGATTGCATTTTTTATTGCAGTTAGTTCGAGAAAACTTCGTTCATCGAAGAGCTAGATTGACTGGCAGACTGAGTAGTCTATGAAAATTATTTCAAAAAATATTTTAAAAAATTTTATATTGCTGTCTCTCTTTTGCTCATACATTGTTGATTTACAATGAAATTATATTGAAATTCAGTAAAGTTTAAAGAGGTACAAAATTACCATAATTTAATTTTTCTAATATTTAATTTTTCGAAAAACATTGCGATAACGATGTAACAAATATTTAAATATTTAAATATATATTAAATTGTTTTGTTCGAAAAATTTTAAAAATTAATAGTGATAAAGCAACGATTGCATTTTTTATTGCAGTTAGTTCGAGAATACTTCGTTCATCGAAGAGCTTGATTGACTGGCAGACTGAGTAGTCTATAAAAATTATTTCAAAAAATATTTTAAAAAATTTTTTAGTATTAAAAGGTGTTAATTTTACTGTCGTAGTTAAGGTTACGATATTCGTTTTGAAATTATAAATATTTGGATTGTACAAATTATTATATCTCCATCAATTTTGTGTTGTTTTGAGTATTTTTGGTGCTCAGTAAAAAGAAAAATAATGAATATAATAATTAATATTTTGTGTTAAAATATCACATATATTAAATAATAAAATCCATCCTCAGAAAATATATTTTGGAATATATAAAAGTAGTCGGTTAATTTTAGTTTTACAATGACGATATAATAAAAACTCAATAAAAACTAAACAAAATAAAATATATTAATACAAATTTATAATTTAATTAAAATTTAATATTTCAAATTCTTTACATTACGGACTGCATATTAATCGAGAAATCCATGTATACAGCATGCGCAAAAATTTATTAAAATTGTGTTTGGTTTACAGCAATATTGTCATAAACCACAAATTTACGATTACAACAAAATCAAAATGACAAATGACAGCAGCAAAAGTTGCGCCACAAATTAAATCAAACAAAAAAAATCAAACCTAAATGTCAAATGCAGCAATAGATTTATTTTCTTTTTTTTAGATTTTGACCAAAAATTGCGAATAACGCAATAATGAACAATGAAACTGTATTATAACGTAAGTTAATTTAGATGTTTCACTGTTCATATGTTTTAGTAGTTTATATTGCTGTCTCTCTTTTGCTCAATGCATTGTCGCTATTCGATGAAATAATGTTTAGCTCGAGTTTAGTATAATTTAGTATTAAAAGGTTTAAATTTTACTGTCATAGTTAAAGTTAGGATATTCATTTTGAAATTTTTAATATGTGTATTGTAAAAATTATTATATCTCTATCAATTATGTGTTGTTTTGTGTAATTTTGGTGCTCATTGAAAGTAAAAAATAGTGAAGTTTCGAGATTTTAATATATTTTTTTTTAAATCTCACAAATATTTAATAATAAAAATCTAAATAATTTGAAAATATATTTTTGAATAAATAAAAGTATTCGGTTAATTTTAATTCTACAATAACGATATAATAGAAACTCAATAAAAACTAAACAAAATAAAATATATAAATACAAATTTATAATTTTTTCAAATATTTAAATTTGAACAGTGCAAATTTTAATTAAAATTTAATATTTCAAAATTGTTTACATTGCAGACTGCACATTAAGCGTGAAATCAATTTATACAGCATGCGCAATAATTTATTAAAATTGTGTTTCGTTTACGGCAATAATGTCATAAACCACAAATTTACGATTACAACAAATTATAGGTCAAAAATGACAAATGACAGCAGCAAAAGTTGCGCCACAATTTAAACCAAACAAAAAAAAATCAAACCTAAATGTCAAATGCAGCAATAGATTTATTTTTGTTTTTTTTTCGATTTTGACCAAAAATAGAAAACAGAAAATAGCACTGAAAGCCAAGAAAATTGTTTTAAAAATGTATTCATGTTTAATATATAAAAATGGCTAAAATCATTGCCAACTAAAAAAAATGCACTGAGCCATGTCGCAGACAATGCAGAGTACGTTGACGATGCGACGGATGGCGGCAATATTGCATATTTAAAATTTGACAAAAGCAGCTAAAAACATACAAAATTTAATTTTAATGAAAACAAGCATTAAAAATGGCCAACATTTTGCTATAAATTAATTGGTGCTTTTAATTCGCGTAACAATTGCAGCGGCCAAAAGTAGCAACAACATCAGCAGCACTCACTTAATGCAATTACGATTTAATTGTTTTTCATTTTGCCTGATTAATACCAGCCAGAAACGTGATTTATTTCATATTATTTTTGTTCGTGCATTTATTTTAGCGCACTAATAAATTTCGCTGTTTTGTTATAAATAAATTTTGTTTATTTGGAAAAATTAAATTTTACTCATTTTGGAATAATATTTTGAATTATTTGTATTAGTAAACACCAAAGAACAATACGCAAAACAAACAAGTCCATTAAATAATCTATTTTTGTCCACAATAAAATTTAAATTAATTCCATCGAAATAATTGCATTTTAATTAACAAACAACTATAATCGAAAAAGTTAAGAAAATGTTTTGGTTTACTGAAAAACTATACAAATTCTATTTTTTTTATTTAGCAAAGTATTTAGCAATAAAAACTTTGCAATATTCCTTGGCATATAGGGTAACCATTTCTATATTAAATCTTAATTTTGTCTACAGGAATTTTGGATGATTCTTTTATAAATTAAGATTTTGTTGTGATGATTTGAATTTTGAATTGAATTTTTATGTTTTATAAAAATTTGTTTTTGAACTGAATTTTTAAATTTTGTTTAAATTTAAAATGGAAATTTATTTTTAGTGTACATTTGAATTTTGATTGAAAATGAGAATTTTAAGTGAAAATGTGAATTTTCAGTGAAAATTTGCATTTTGAGTGAAAATTTGGATTTTAAGTGAAAACTTGGATTTTGAGTGAAAATTTGCATTTGGAGTCAAAATTTATATTTTGAGCAAAATTTTTGTTTAAATTTAAAACAAAATTTATTTTTATTGAACATTTGAATTTTGAATAAAAATATGAATTTTTAGTGAAAATTTGCTTTTTAAGTAAAAATTTGCATATTGAGTGAAAATTTGCATTTTGAGTGAAAATTTGCATTTTGAGTAAAAATTTACATTTTGAGTGAAAATTTGAATTTTGAGTAAAAATTTACATTTTGAGTGAAAATTTGCATTTTAAGTGAAAATTTGCATTTTGAGTAAAAATTTACATTTTGAGTGAAAATTTACATTTTGAGTGAAAATTTGCATTTTGAGTGAAAATTTTCATTTTGAGTGAAAATTTGCATTTTGAGTAAAAATTTACATTTTGAGAGAAAATTTACATTTTGAGTGAAAATTTGCATTATGAGTAAAAATTTACATTTTGAGTGAAAATTTGCATTATGAGTAAAAATTTACATTTTGAATGAAAATTTGCATTTTGAGTGCAAATTTACATTTTGAGAGAAAATTTACATTTTGAGTGAAAATTTGCATTATGAGTAAAAATTTACATTTTGAGTGAAAATTTGCATTATGAGTAAAAATTTACATTTTGAATGAAAATTTGCATTTTGAGTGCAAATTTACATTTTGAGTGAAAATTTGCATTTTGAGTGAAATTTGCATTTTGAGTAAAATTTTACATTTTGAATGAAAATTTGCATTTTGAGAGAAAATTTGCATTTTGAGTAAAAATTTGCATTTTGAGTAAAAATTTGCATTTTGAGTAAAAATTTGCATTTTGAGTAAACATTTTCATTTTGAGTGAAAATTTGCATTTTTAGTGAAATTTTTGATTTTAAATTTAGAGTGAAAGTAAAATTTTTAGAGAATTTTTCAAAGTTTGAGTAAAATTTTAAATTTTGATTAAAAATTTGAATTTTCAATAAAAATTTTAAATTCTAATGTGAAATTTTAATATTTGAATGAAAGTTAAAATTTTTGTCCAATAAATTTTATTTATATTTTAAAAATCATTTTGAATATTTTTATTCAATTATTGAGTGACAATGGGATTTTTATTTTAAATATATAATTTGATACAATATTTAATTTTGAAAAATTAAGGAAAAAAATAATAACTGAATGAAAATTGTATAGAAAATTTCCCATGAGGGTTCTCATGGATTTATAAAACTTGTTTAAATTTTGAGTGAACGGTTTATGTTAATATTGAGTTAAACATCCCTAGTAGATGCGCCATCGGGAAATGATCGGGTTTTCGTTGGGTAAGTCCTATTAGAGAAAATATGATCATTGCCTTTGCATGCCCTTATCATGTTTATCATACTAGGGTTTGCATTATCTAAATAGTCAATGTTCCGGATCATAGCTACATTATTTGTACCTCATAACGAAATGACATCAGACAATGATCGAGATTTAATGAGAGAAACCCTATTATGCTCGGGCTCTTACAAGGCAATTGTCGGGTAAATAATAAAATGGGGAATTGCCCGATCAGTACATGATCATGGCCTGAGGTCAGTACATGATCAGGACACTGCGTTACAAGGACATTATGGGCCTCGTCATATCCCGATCATGGCTCTACCAAAATTTCTACTAGGGATACCAGAGTCCACACCAACAATTAAAAAACAGCCATGTCCCTTTAAAAAAATAACACAAAATGTAACCTCAAAATTTGAGTAACCTCAAAAATTTGGTATTACCCAAAAAGAGAAAACTAATAGGGATTAAACAAGTTTTTTTTTACTGTATTCAATAGGTCAAAGAATAAAAAAATATAAAATTGTCACCTGTCACAAAAATCAATTTTTAGAAAAACAATTTATCAAAAAATGATTATTCAAAAAAACTAAAACGGGTATACAACAAAATTTCAATGAATCTACGGATGCCGTTTTTTTTAAGCGGTGGTCGATAATAAACACTTCTTTTTTTCTCTTCCCTAGTAGAAATTGTAATAAGATCATGATAGGTAACTGATCATGGAATTTTTTTCCTTGTCAAAACCCGATCAATAACATGACGAACATGATCTGTACATGATCATGTCTACCCTTATTGGGTTAATTTCTACTAGGGTTTTTTGAAGCAACATTTTAAATATTTAAATTAAAAGTGACGTCTTTATTGAATATCAGTGAGAAATCTAATTTTAAGTCACTATTTAAATAATATTTGAACTTTATGTACAATACTTTTTATGCAAAAGAATTTATATATCAAAAAAAGATAAAAAAAAAAAACTTGTACCACTAAATTCAAAAAGTTTTTCGTAATTTCAAAAACACGTAATATATTTGGTTTCTGTTCTTTTATTACAATCGCTAAACTCTAATGTTACACAGCAAATATTTCTGCAAAACATTTATCAACTTCATGCATTTTCGCATTTAGCTCAATGACAAGTTTGCATGTTTGTAATGGAAAATATAAATATGCACATAGTACATATAAAATACAGGAAATGCATATATATTATACCCAGTCCCACGTACAGTTAGCGTTAAGTTATCTTGGCCAAAACTAATGCTAGGCATTAGCAACAGGAAATAGTCCAACACTGAAGCGAACGCAAATAAAGCTAGATGTTTTCTGACAGTCCCGGGGGTGTAATTCTGCTAATGACACAGAAGAAAACGAAGTCAAATCAGATTTTATGTGACATAATAGAAAAAGTTAATATTAGCTTAACCTGTACATGAAATTCTTGATTAGATTTCGCTATTATAAACTGATTAATGCACATTTTTTTTAATAAAATATGATCTATCGATTATTCTAAATTTTCAAATTTCATTTTAAACAATAATTTAGTTATATAATACAAATTTTTTTAACTTATGCAAATTCGTCGCTAATAATCCTTGACGTAGAGTTATTTTTCGGCATATTTTCGGCAAACACAGCCATAAATTGATGTTTTTGGAAATCATTTATTAGGCATACACTCAATTTTTGACAGACTCAAGACAGGTTAGTATCATTTTTTCGAAATTACAATAATCCAATTTTCTGCATTTATCCAAAATATGACGTGAATCTTCCTATACAATTCCACAAAATTTGATAACCTGTCATACATTTCCCAAATTCTTTCATTTACCACGTGTGTTTGTCGGAAATATACCCAAAAATATTCCAGAAAAATAACAAAAATTTCGTCTGTGTGTAGACACAATTTTTGACAGTGTCGAGTATATTTAAAAAAACATTTTATCGGAAGATTTGAAACAGACAAAGAAGGAGTTTATATCCTAATCATTATTTTTACCCATTCCGAAAATATGCCGAGAATCTGCCGTAAACATTTTATAACCAGCCACACGTTTCTCACAAACTTTTATTTCTCTGTGTATATATCTGAAATATGAGCGGATTTTAACAAATTTTATGGATATTGAAGGCAGATTTCTGGCATACCGGGTAGAAAATATACAGAAATACTCTGCTGTGTCTGCATTAAATCTTTCGAAACAATGTTTCAAAACTATCAGGGCAAACTCTTGAGTTTGAGTTTGCCAAAAGTTTTTTCTAGTATTGACGGAGAAATTGTTTACCTATGATTTATGAATAAGATATTCATAAAATTTATTTATGAATAAGATAAACATAAAATATATTTATGAATAAGATATTCATAAAATTTATTTATGAATAAGATATTCATAAAATATATTTATGAATAAGATATTCATAAACTTTATTTATGAATAAGATATTCATAAAACATATTATTATCTAATTCACATATATATGAAATTTTACGCATAAAAAACTGTAAATCACTATGTATTTATTATGAATAGAATTCATAAAAAATGTGAAATTATGATTATTAGTCATCACATCATTGCATTTTAATTCACGTTAATTGTGAAAAACCACGTCGTAGCTGCAGTTTTAAGTTAGTGAATAAAGTGAAAAATAAGTTTTTTGAATATAAATATTTTATTTAACAGACAAATAAATTGTAGCGATGTATTGTTATATTTGTTTTATGTTAATTTTCTCCCAATGTTTCTTGCCCATTGTCTTATTATATATTTTTTTCACTATGTTCCTCATAAAATAGATATGTTTTTCCATCTGCACACTACGGCTATTTGGCACAATGTATGACATTTTAATCATGGCTTATGAATAATAAATCATAACATGTATTCCAGAACCTATACCAATTACTCATTACTTATGAATATATTATACATAAAAACTGAGTAAAAATACGTATACTTTTATTCCATTAATCATAATTATTAATTTTTACTATAATCAAATATTATAATCATAAATTATGAATAAAAACTAAATAATTATGATTACTTATTCTTGGCTGAATTTATATATGTTTTTCCATCTGCACATTATGTCTATTTGGCACAATGTATTACATTTTAATCATGAATTATGAATAATAAATCATAAAATGTATTCCAGAACCTATAACAATTACTCATAACGTATGAATATATTATACATAAAACCTAAACATAAAATATAAAACCTAAAAACCTATTCCATTACTCATAATAATTAATTTTTACTATAATCATAAATTATGAATAAAAACTAAATAATTATTATTACTTATTCATGGCTGAATTTCTATATATTTTTCAATCTGCACGCTACGGCTATTTGGCACAATGAATGATATTTTAATCATGAATTATGAATAATAACTCATAAAATGTATTTAAGAACATATATCAATTACTCATAACTTATGAATATATTATACATAAAACCTAAACATTCCTATTCCATTACTCATAATAATTAATTTTTACTATAATCATAAATTATGAATAAAAACTAAATAATTATGATTACTTATTCATGGCTGAATTTCTATATATTTTTCAATCTGCACGCTACGGCTATTTGGCACAATGTACGACATTTTAATCATGAATTATGAATAATAAATCATAAAATGTATTCCAGAACCTATACCAATTACTCATAACTTATGAATATATTATACATAAAACCTAAACATAGCACATAAAACCTAAACATAAAATATAAAACCTAAGAATCAATTCCATTACTCATAATAATTGATTTTTACTATAATCATAAATTATGAATAAAAACTAAATAGTTATGATTACTTATTCATTGCTGAATTTCTATATATTTTTCAATCTGCACGCTACGGCTATTTGGCACAATGTATGATATTTTAATCATGAATTATGAATAATAACTGATAAAATGTATTTAAGAACCTATAACAAATACTCATAACTTATGAATATATTATACAAAAAACCTAAACATAGCACATAAAACCTAAACATAAAATATAAAACCTATTCCATTACTCATAATAATTGATTTTTACTATAATCATAAATTATGAATAAAAACCAAATAATTATGATTACTTATTCTTGGCTGGATAACATGATTCAAAAATTGATGCGTATAATACATGATTTATGTGAATATTTCTCTCCGTGTTCTGCAAACTTTTATTTCAGAAAAATACCAGTTATATTGTAATATTTAGTTGAGAAAAAATATTGATTATTGACCGGTTCGGTGTTAGAGAAACTTTGTAAAACTCTTATGAACTGCTCATTACATATTGCACTACTGGATTCTTTGAGTTCGGTAACAAAACCCTAACATAATAAAAATATGTCAGTGATATATAACTGTTTAAAACAAATCGCCTGTCTTTCATATTGACTAATCTGCCTTTTATTTAGCAGTAACCAACATTGTAGTTTCTAGTATGAACAACGTAAAAACTAGCATAAAACTTATAAAAATATTAAGAAAAAAGTTAAAGCTCAAAATAAAACAAAATATTCAAAATAAATATATATAAAATATAAGAAAATCTAAAAAATTACAAAACATTTTGGCGTATAACCCGCAGCATATTTTAATATAAACAAAAGTATTTAATAGTTTTTTATTTTCATTGCACAAAGTAACTTTTTGTTGATGCAGTTGGTTTTTGTTTTCGTTTATTTTTTTAGTTCTCACGGAATGGGTTAGGTAATGGGGTGGCTATATAGTTTGGCATGATATTGCACTCGTGGGAAATTCATATTAATTTTCCACTTCAATGTATGCGGGTGCTAAATATATTATATTGTTGTAGTTTTTGTTTATATATATATATTTTTTTTGTCTGGATTCTGTTGTAGTTATTCATGTAGAATTGTTGGGTATTGTTCTTGCGGCCATTGTTGCTGAGGATCAACAAAGTTGCTGAATTGCTAAATCTGCGGATATTTTAATCAAAATGTTGGTTTTCATGGTATACTTTTGAGTACTCTTCTTAATGAAGAACGCAAGGAATAGCTGACGTATTTAGTTGTTTACATTGGTTTTTAAATGGCATTTTATGAAGAATTTTTTTTTTTCGAAACATATAATACACAGTTTATTTGAAATTTATATTCAAGATTTTTGTATGGCAAACTCAAAACAATTTAGAAACCTTTCTTTGAAAAATTTTAAACAGATAAGGCAAAGTTTTTTTTCAAGGGCTGCCTATTTTCCTCACGATCCTTAGGTATGTCGGAGAACTGCTTTTAAAATTTCATGATATTTGATAACCTCCCCCAGACAAAATTTTTGGCACGGTCAAGGCAGCTGCGACAAATTTTTTCGATATATCTGTTTTCTACCAGTTCCTAAACTATGCCGTGAATCTGCCATTAAAATTCCATGTCGCAAACTGCTACACATTTCACCATCTGTGTGTTTGCCGGAAATATGCCCAAAATATTTCTGAAAAATGTTCTGGAAACCCCATACAAAATGACTGGCAGTGTCAAGGCAGTTGAGAAACATTTTTTCGGCATATCTGAAACAGACAAATGCGTAGTTTGTATGACAAGCTGTTCTTTTCATTTCCCTAAATACGCACTGAATCTACCATCAAAATTCCACAAAATTGTACAACTTCCTATACACTATTCGATTTATCAGTGTGTTTGCCGTAAATATTCTCGAAATATAACTGAAAAATGCCAAGAAAACGTTGTCTCGGGTTGCGAAACATAATTCTGTCATTTTTCAGAAATTTTTAGGGCATATTTCCGGCAGAAACACAGATTTAATCAAAGATTTTGAAAAGAATACAGCAGATTATCAAAATCTGTACATTTATAATTATGGAATAAAGAAAGGATCGTTCACTCTTGTTTTGGTTTGAAGCGCACTGAAATTGGAGTCATAAAGAAAACCAATTTTTTTAATGTTTTTATGAGCCCTCAGAAAAAATACTCAAAAATTATCTCATTTAAGACCGTTTTCAGGGCTCTTCAAAATATTACTCATAAATGAGTAATATTCAATAGTAATTCAGGAGCCCTCATAAATTAAACTATTAAAAGCATTAAATTTAAAATTGTTTCTCAGCGCTCAAAAAATGTACTCTAAAAGTTCTATATTTTAGGAGCGCTCCAAAATTTTACACATAAAAGAGTATAATTCATGTCTGCTTTAGTAGCCCTTTCAAAAAAAACTCATAAAACCATTAAATTTAAGAGTATTTTAGGATAACTCACAAAAGTAAGTCATAAAATTATCTTATTTATGTTGGCTTTAGCAGCCTACTGTTTAAATAAAATTGATATAGTAATATTTATTTTGAAGTTGAAATCAAACAAAATTCAGCTGACATACTTACTTATTTCATGGATTTTCATGAAATGGATGCATTTTCTCTCGAATATATGGACTAAGAAAAACATGATCACGTTCTATGTTAGATTCATTTAAGACACATTATATATTTTTGTAGAGAGGAAAACCACAATATGAAGTAATTGTGGTATCTAAAAAAGGTCAAAAATATAAATGTTTTATTAATATTTAAAATAATCATGAATATGAGGATTTTATGGCTCTTTAAAGCGTGTCCTTTACCCAAGTTTAAGAAACTTTGTTGGGCTCTTTTTAGTACTCAAATGTGATTGTTTCAGTGGTAATAAAAGTCTCATGTATATGAGTGTTTTTGGGCATCGTGCACTCCATCCAGGTGCCGGGAGTCTTTTTGTGTTCTTTCAAGTACTCATATTTGAGTATTTTATCAGAATTAAAAGTTTGATAAATATGCGTATTTTTGAGCTCATACCTAAGTTTCAGACACTTTTTTGGGCTCTTTTTAGTACTCAAATATGATTGTTTTAGTGGTTATAAAAGCCATATAAAATTGTACACTCTAACCAGGCGACGGGGGCCTTTTTGAGTTCTCTTAAGTCCTCATATTTGAGTATTTTAGCATTAATAAAAGTTTCATAAATATGAGCGTTTTTTGGGTTCCTAAAATCGTGACCTTTAACCAGAAGTCAGGAAATTTTTGGGTTCTTTAAGGTGCTCATATATGAGGGTATGCGTGTTTTTGGACTCATACCCAAGTTTCAGACATTTTTGGGCTCTTTTTAGTACTTAAATATGATTTTTTTAGAGGTAATAAAAGTATCATAACATTTTACACTCTAACCAGGCGACGGGAGCCTTTTTGAGTTCTCTTAAGTACTCATATTTAAGTATTTCAGCATTAATAAAAGTTTCATAAATATGAGAGTTTTTTTGGGTTCCTAAAATCGAGACCTTTACCCAGAAGTCGGGACATTTTTTGGGTTCTTTAAGGTGCTCATATATGAGGGTATACGTGTTTTTGGGCTCATACCCAAGTTTGAGACACTTTTTTGGGCTCTTTTTAGTACTCAAATATGATTATTTTAGTGGTAATAAAAGTGTCATAATCGTACACTCTACCCAGGGGTCGGGAGTCTTTTTGCGTTCTTTTAAGTACTCATATTTGAGTATTTTAGCAGTAACAAAAGTTTCATAAAAATGAGAGTTTTTTGGTTCATAAAATTATGCCCAGAATTCGAGAACCTTTTTTGTTTTTTAAAGTGCTCATATATGAGGGTACACTTCTCAGTAGAGGGCACGAACGGGTACCTATTTTGGGGTTTGTTTTCCAGAATGCCATTCGTTTCGAAATCGTTATAAGATCAAGGCGAGATGCAGGAGAATTTACAAGGAATCGAACCGTGCTATTAAGCGTCAAATTGGACCATCATGGTAAATAAATATAGATTGGAGTTTTCTCTGTACGCTACTCTGACGAAATCGATTCGATATGAAAAAGAAAATTTACAAAATTTCGAGATTGCATCGAAAAATAATGCGATATCGATGTGATAAATGTTTATTGTAACTTGGGATAAAATTTTTGTATACATAAAATTTTTAAAATAACGAGGGATGAGTTTTTTATCTAAGTTAGTTTGATACATCTTTTGAAGTTACAATGAATACCTTTAGAATTATAACATAAAAATAATCTTTTACCATAAATACAACATTTTATCAATGTATCCAACGTCATCGATTATTTTACTGAAACTCGTAAAAACATTTATTGCCGTTTGCGACCCGACACATACCGTAATAAAACTTTGCCAACGACTCTGAAATAATTTGGTTTAATTGTGAGCAATGGCAGCAGAAAACATGGCAGCATGTTTTCTGCTAAATTTCAACATCATTCATCATCAAGCTCTTATTCTACTCGACCACTTCATCATGATTTTATTTTATTTTATATATTTATCTCCCGCAGGCGTCATTAATCGCGGCGATTCTTTTCGACGACGTCGTTCGCGCAGCAATAGTTTGGCACCCGTCAGTCCAATGCATCCACGTGCGGGCGCCTTGGGCGCTGGTGGTGGCGGTGGCGGCAGCCTCATGCAGGGCATGGAACAAAATTCACATGGCGGAAGAGGTGGTGGTGGCGGCAGCAGCAGCGGCGGCGGTGCACATCATCATCAACAAGTTGAAGTATTTCATGTAGAGATGCTGGGCTCTGCAGGTGTTGGCAAACAGGCGCTAGTGTCGCAATTCCGAACGTCAGACTGCATCAATGCGTACGATGGACCAGGTGAGTTTGGGTGGATGGGGCGAAAATAAGGCGAATGGACTTAAAATGGGTTAAGTTGGGTGGGAATTATAGGTGACAAGTTGTTTTTATAATATAATTTGGCTTTTAACTTGGTTAATTAAGTTTTCAAACATTTTTTCTTATTGCATTTGCAATTAAGAAGTATGATATAGTTTTATTTTATATTGAGTATATTATTTTTATTACATTACTCGACAAAACGAGAATACATTTTTCCTATGAATCTCATACATCATATTATGTTACCATTTTAATAAAATTTCTATGGACATTTTAGGTGATTTTCAGTCACTTTTTGGAATAAAATAAATACAGTCGCTTATACAACTAGTTTTTCAAAAATCTTTAATATCAATTTTTCATTTAATTGTCAAGACTAATTATAATATACCAAGAAATTCAAATATTCCGATATGATTGAAAGATATTTGAATCTGTATTGGATTTTTTCGACTAGTTTTTGATGATTTTACCTTTCGGATCTAACAAGAAAATAATATATGTTTATATAAAGCATTGTCCAAGCCAACCATTAAAATTACAAACTTTTTTCCATCGACTCTAATTTTTCTAATATGTCATCTCAAAGTAGTTTCCGTAAAAAATAAATGTTAATATTTACAAAATTACTGAAAAGTATTGTTACGAAAATTCAATCTAAGAAAACTGATCAACATTTTCGTATCTCTGGATTGAGTACAAAATAAAGACACACTTATATTTGGTTTTAACTATTATTATTATTTCAACTAGTATTAATTAACTTTTTTTATTAATTAACTTTATTTAAATAACAAATTTAACAACAATCACTTATAACAACTGCTGTATTTTCACTATATGACTTGATAACTTTCACTCACGAGACGTACTCGACTCTTTCAACTCACAACTGAAGTGCTGCGCCTCAGATGCGACACCCTTATATACTGCATGCATCAGTTCGACACGTTTCGAGAAGCTTCTACACTTTTCGTGAATGCTGCATGCTGTCTGCACCATATTTGTACTCATGTATTTTAATGCATTGATCTTCCATCTCTTTTTCGCATACTGCATCAGTGCGCTGAATGATCATCCATCTTTGTGAAATGCATGCTTCAGTATGCGAAATTCAGTATGCGTCTCATTTACCCTTATGCATTGCTTGCACAATCGGACATATTACATCTTTTCGGAACAGTATAATTATTGAAAAAGGATACGAAAGTTATGTTCAACATATTTTATAGAGTAGAGCATATAGAAACAAGTTTGTAATTTTGATATTTAGTATTGATGTGCTCTAGATATTATTATATCGTCGTTGTAGAACGAAAAGTCACGAAAAGTTTACAAAAATCTTTATATATCTATCGATTTTTAATCGATGATCTCAATTTTTTTACCACATGATAAGAAAATGTAAATCATCAATTGATATTTTAACTTTAAAAAATCATTAATTACTTTTTATAATATTAATCAACAAACTCGAAATTTAAGTTTTTGATAAAAATGTATTTGGTGACTTTTCGTTCTACAACGACGATATGTTCATCAATAGAATGCTGAAAAATAATTTTAAAAATGGTTAATAAAATCAAATTTCAGATCAAATATCTTAAAGACTTATAGACAAAATCTGCATCTGTGAATAATATAGAATTGATCTGTAGAAAAAATATGGTTGAATTGTTTTACCGAAATTTTAATAGGGTCATGATAGGAAACTTATTTTTCATTGTTATTACCCGACGAACATAATCATTCTTATTTCTACGACATATTCCAACTTTCTTTCGAAATCTTATTAAAATTTCGTATTTCCAACAAATTTCCAGATTTTGATGTTTGATTGTAAAATGAATGTAAAGGGTTTTTCAATAAGAGCGCTACAAAAGTTTTTCTCAAGTGTTTTTCTAACAGGGACGCTACATAAGTAGAGCGACAGCGACAGCAAACGACGCCATATTTCTTGCCGCTCTTTTGACATTTCTCTTCAGTAAGGTTTGCCATTTCATGATGGAAAGATATACGAGCCAACAACGAGTCGAAATTATTAAAATTTACTACCGAAATTCGAATTCGGATATCTTTCCACCATGAAATGGCAAACCTTACTGAAGAGAAATGTCAAAAGAGCGGCAAGAAATATGGCGTCGTTTGCTGTCCCTGTCGCTCTACTTTTGTAGCGTCTCTGTTGAAAAACCCATTATTTCAATTCGTTTAAGTTCTGTGAAACAAATTCAATTCGACTTTTATTGTCAAATATCACTGAAAAAATTGCATGTTAATATTGCAAAAAAAAATATCAATACAAAATAGTTTTTAATTGTTTCATCGCCGATACGATATTTAATTGTATTGATTAAATATTTAATTATATTAATTAATAAAATTATTGAACAAAAATTAAAGGAAATTAATAACCCAATGAAAACAATGTTTGTTTTGTTATTTGTTATTATTTTTATTTTATTGTGTTTATAATTTTAATTATAATAATATATACCACTTCATATAAATTTTATATATTTTTTTTTATTTAACTACTTTTATTTAAAACTTTTTTCTTTGTTTGTTTTTCGAAGTTTAAATCACGTTTACATCACCAATAGAGCTATATATAATGAAAGGGAAATGTTAAATAGAAATGAAACAAAGTATATCAAAGTCATGATATACGCACGATGCATGGAAAAACGATCAAACGAACCGAATAGCCAAGCACGCATTTTGATGAACCAATGTCATATCAGATCGGTACAACAGTACCTGTAATACTGTGTAGTGAATTTAAAACTGTGTGTTGTTATTAAACTGTGTAGCGCATCTAAAACTGTCGGTTGGTGTATATGCTATATATGAATATATTTTAACATGTACACCAACCCATAATATTACACTATTAAATAATACGTATATCCAATTATTATATTAAAAGAATAAATTATTTTGTATCAATTAAACTAAGTTGTTATATTTACGTTTAATATTTTTATTCTGTTATTATTTTTATTATTATTATTATTTTTATTCTGTGATTTGAATTTCAATCAAAAGTGAAATTCAGAATTTTCTCTAAATATTAAAATTTCCACAAAAAAACATGTTTAAATATATACTAACATTTTATTTTTTATATCAATTTAGACTTTTACGAATTTCTATAATTTCTATAACTATTTCTAATTTCTATAATTGATCACTTTTTATATATTATGTTTTATTATGTTTTATATTATTGTTACTTACATCTTTAGAGTTTTCTACTAAGTCTATTATTTTTCATTCACTACAATATATAATTTATATTTTTCTTATCGCAATTGTAGATACCGACGAAGCCGACCAGAACATATCCATAATTCTCAATGGCATCGAAGCGGAGTTAAAATTCTCAACGGAAAAGCAGGATAACCGGGTAAGTGTCATTCGGTGGTCACAACCTCACAGCTCATATTTTCTCAGCAACTGTCATTTGTAGTTTGTTCTATGTTTGAGTTTGTAGTCATTCTTACTCGTTGAAAATGCAAAATATCTGCACCTCATGACAAGTGAAATGAAATGCTATGCGATACAAATTAAATAAATTGATTTTTTTTACATTTTATATGCAATATAAGGAGACATGTGCCTCCGGGGGCGTGTGTCATAATCGTAGTGACAATATATATATTTTTAATGGCATTTACCACAAATTGTATGTTTTTCTTCTTTTGTTATTTTGTTATATTTATATGAGAAACTATTGTAGGTTTTTTTTCCCATTTTGCAATTTAATTAAAATGTATGTTATCTCTAATTTAAAAAGAGTTGATTTGCATTAAAATAGATATGCGGACTTTAAGATAATTGCATTTATTTGCAACTCTGCCTTATGAAGACCAAGTATGGTTGAGTTCTTTATAAAATTTTAATAATATCTATTTTATATTATTCTAAATTAAATATACTCTTTTAGATAAAATAAGCTTAATTTATAATTGGTACTGGTCAGTTTATATACAGCTTAAAGTAAAATAATCAATTTTCTGAAATAAACTTAGCGCAATTTCAACTTCGGTTGAATTTATACAAACTTCAGTATTTTAAATACCTCAAAGACCACAAATTCTTAATTATCTATTTGACAGTGGATTAATCTCTTTGACAAACCAACTGCAAACAATAAAATATACTATTTATCAACTTAGCAAACTTTTTAATTGCACAAACTCATAACACAGTAATTTAGACAAAAACAAATAAAACTTTTAGAACCAACAAAAACTCAAATAGAATTGAGTTTATTTGCATTATATGAAAAAACACATAAATCAAAAAGTTTTACGTAAATATCCGTACAAACCATAGCAAGTGAAATTAATTAAAATGGGATTTGGAATTGGTAACGCATGTAAATTGTTATATGAAACTGTAGGAGCGTCGACAAATATTTAGAATGATGTTCAAACAATTATGAAACATTAGCTTAAATGGTCTTTTGTTTTGGACAATGGCCAAAAGCCATTTGTAATAATAAAAAAAATCTATTGTTTCCTTGATATTACTTTGTTTTTGAAAGCTATATTCACAAAAGACCCATTTTCTTTTTTGGGTTTTTCATAATATATTGTGCAATTTCACAATTTAGCTATGGGTTGCGGAAATAATTTAGGAAATTGCAAATTATGCCACATTTTTGGCAATATTTTTGCATTTACTGTTTGAATATACAAAGGGTGTTTAAGTATTTGGGGCTTATTAGGGAAAAGAAAAGTACCATAAGACATTAAACAAAATAGGCGCAATTTTCTTTTCAATTTTTTAAATTTACAAGGTATCATAATGAGCAATAATGAATGGAATAATAAAATATAATATATATTTATATAGTCTATAATGTTAGAGACCATTATTATTATCTTTGCTTGATTTTAATCTACAAATATTAATATAGCTCTATATTTTTTGTGGTATTCCTAAGCTCTTTAAGTTCATAGAATGTAAATCGTTACGTTATACCACTTTCTTTATAAATTCTAATGATTATACACGAGTTCATGCTATGTGACCTTTCATTCAACAATGTGTTGAAATTTATGCCTGCCGGAAATACTACATTTCGAGGGCTTAATAGCCGGAACTCGTGGTACTCATTAAGAGTAACGCCCTTTTCTAGTTTTTTTTTTCGTGTAGCTACCGCACACTTTAAGCGCAATGTTTGAGTGATTACTGCATAATTTTCGTATTGCGAAAATAAGAAATTTATGAATCGTTAAGCAGCACATACACTGAAAAAATTTGTATAAAATTACAAATTCAATAAATTTTATATTCCAATTTTTATTCAAAAATTTTTTTCAATACCTACAATTTTTTTTCAAATATTTTTGAACCGCTTGCTTTGGGCTTTAACGATTTGATTTGGAAATTCAATTTTTTTTCTGAATTTCTGAATTTAAATTGATGTCTTTTGAATTTCAAATAGAATTTCTGAATTTCAATTGATGTATTTTGAATTTCAAATGGAATTTCTGAATTTCAATTGATGTCTTTTGAATTTCAAATGGAATTTCTGAATTTCAATTGATGTCTTTTGAATTTCAAATGGAATTTCTGAATTTCAATTGATGTCTTTTGAATTTAAAATGGAATTTCTGAATTTCAATTAATGTTTTTTGAATTTCAAATGGAATTTCTGAATTTAAATTGATGTCTTTTAAATTTCAAATGGAATTTCTGAATTTCAACTGATGTCTTTTGAATTTCAAATGGAATTTCTGAATTTTAATTAATGTTTTTTGAATTTCAAATAGAATTTCTGAATTTCAATTGATGTCTTTTGAATTTCAAATGGAATTTCTAAATTTCAATTGATGTCTTTTGAATTTCAAATGGAATTTCTGAATTTCAATTGATGTCTTTTGAATTTCAAATGGAATTTCTGAATTTCAATTGGTGTCTTTTGAATTTAAAATGGAAATTCTGAATTTAAATTGATGTCTTTTATATTTCAAATGGAATTTCTAAATTTCAATTGATGTCTTTTGAATTTCAAATAGAATTTCTGAATTTAAATTTCAATTGGTGTCTTTTGAATTTCAAATAGAATTTCTGAATTTCAATTGGTGTCTTTTGAATTTCAAATAGAATTTCTGAATTTCAATTGATGTCTTTTGAATTTAAAATGGAATTTCTGAATTTAAATTGATGTCTTTTAAATTTCAAATGGAATTTCTAAATTTCAATTGATGTCTTTTGAATTTCAAATGGAATTTCTGAATTTCAATTAATGTATTTTGAATTTCAAATGGAATTTCTGAATTTAAATTGATGTCTTTTAAATTTCAAATGGAATTTCTAAATTTCAATTGATGTCTTTTGAATTTCAAATGGAATTTCTGAATTTTAATTGATGTCTTTTGAATTTCAAATAGAATTTCTGTATTTCAATTGATGTCTTTTGAATTTCAAATGGAATTTCTGAATTTCAATTGATGTCTTTTGAATTTCAAATGGAATTTCTGAATTTCAATTGGTGTCTTTTGAATTTAAAATGGAAATTCTGAATTTAAATTGATGTCTTTTATATTTCAAATGGAATTTCTAAATTTCAATTGATGTCTTTTGAATTTCAAATAGAATTTCTGAATTTCAATTGATGTCTTTTAAATTTCAAATGGAATTTCTGAATTTCAATTGATGTCTTTTGAATTTCAAATGGAATTTCTGAATTTCAATTGATGTCTTTTGAATTTCAAATAGAATTTCTGAATTTAAATTGATGTCTTTTAAATTTTAAAAGGAATTTCTGAATTTCAATTGATGTCCTTTGAATTTCAAATAGAATTTCTGAATTTAAATTGGTGTGTTTTGAATTTCAAATGGATTTTCTGAATTTCAACTGATGTCTTTGAATTTCAAATGGAATTTCTGAATTTCAATTGATGTATTTTTAAAATCAATTTGAAAGATTTTGAATAATAACAGAGTGCAGCAAAAGCCCACTTGTTTGTTCGGTGCCAGATATTTTTGACAATTTTTGGAGTCCTTGAGAAAGCTGATGAAATTTCACCTAACAAACGAAATATACGAGATAAAGGTCCTAAAGTGACCGCAATATTACCTTTGATTTATTGAGAAAACTGTAGTACTTATGAATTTGTTGTCTGAGAACCAAATGTAAACATTATCCAAGGCTTCATATCTGTACTACATATTAAATTTCTATCTCGTCTTTTTAACACCAATATTAATGATTTTCAAAGGATCAATCTACATAATCGACAAATTTCATATTAAGGAGTTGCAAATGTATCATATTGTTCATGGACAAAATATTCAGCATAAAAAAACATAAAAAGTGGCCAAATATGTCGAAGCCGTACGAGCTATAGTTTCTCTAATACGGAGCACTGCAAAGTTTTTTTTTTATTTTATATGAAACTGCGAAATACTAAAGTTTTTCGCAGCTTAAAATCGAATGATCCTTTAGCGGTGAAATGGATTTGGCTTTATTTTTAATATTCTGCATGTGTCCAAAATTCTTTCATACTATAAAATTCGAGGTATTGACCCCAAATCTGATCTGTTAAATCCTTAGTTTTCATAGTAACATTTCTGGAAAATGGTATGAGATACGGATTTCTGGACTGAAAACCAAATGTAGGCATTTTCTGGATCTTTTCTGCAGTACATTTTAATTTTCTATATCGTCCTTAAACCATCAATATTAAGGATTTTCAAAAAATCTCCGCAGTTAATTGGCCAAATTTATATGAAGAATTAATAAAAGTAGCATTATGTCTTTGGGAAAAATATTAAGCACATCAAAACAGTAAAAATTGTCAAAGGAGTAAAAGTCATGCGAGTTAAAATAGTTTCTATTATATTAAGCACTTTATGAAAAATATGGAAAAAAAAGAAATTTACATTTTAAAGAAACCGTAACATGGAACCGGAATACCGAAACCTTTTCGTTATAAAAACTTGAAACCAAAACCGAAAGACGGAAAAACCGAAATCGAAACCATTGTTCGTTTAGGTTTCAATTCTTGATTTAAAATCACTGAAATATGAAATCTGCCCGAAACAAAATGTCTGTGATAATTCCGGAATATATTCAGCATACACATAGATTGGTTTGTCCGTTTCTTTGTTCCGCTTCTCCGTCTAAACGGCTGATCCGATTTTCTTGAAATGTTTACCATAGTTTGGAAAGAATGATAGGCTATATATGGATAGGCTATACAAAGAGTCGTGGCACCACAATGAAACTCACCACACCAAAATTCAACACACTAAAATTCACCAAACTAAAACTCACCACAATAAAATTCACCACACTAAAATTCACCACACTAAAACTCACCACAATAACATTCACCACACTAAAACACACCACACCAAAATTCACCTCAACGAAATTCACCACAACGAAACACACACACTAAAAGTCACCTCGTTGAAACTCACCACACCAAAATTCACCACACTAAAATTCACCAAAATGAATCCAAAATGAAATAAAAAATATGTTTTTTATATTAAAAAATCCATATCCTTGTATTCACAAAATTTTTGCTCGAGTTGTGCACGGATCCAGCTAAATAGTAACACAATAATTGCTATTCTATATTTTCAAAATATTACAATTTAACATATTTTTAGATTTACAATTTACCTTAAAAACAAAAACTTAATTTGAAAACTTGCCAAACAAACTAAAAACTTGATAATTTCAACTAAAAACCATCTCTCTCAAGCACTTTTAGTCAATTACGTGGTCATTTGCGGTCATGTTTTTGTAGATTCGTGCACTTTTTCTTTAGCCAAATTCATTTATTTACATTTAGCCAACTTTTTTGAGAAGCAAATGATGCTGCTACTAATTAAGTTGCCTTTTTGCTTTGGCTACTTTTTGGTTACTTTTTGCTACTTTAAACTTTTAATTTGGCAAGTTATACAAAAAAAAAAGTAAACAGATGACAAGGTAAAACTGTGAATATTTTAACACATTGTGGACATTAGGATTTTGGTCAGCTTCTTCCTGAAAGGGAATTTACTGATGAGGGAATGTTGTAAATGATACTTTGATGATACTAAGCAAAGATTTATTGGTCTAGTAAAACTTTTTAACAACTTCTTTCCTCAACTCTAATATAAAATATGATGATTTTTTTAAAGATGCTTAGTTTTATATCTTGATGTAAATTACTCAAGGATGTCTGAAAATTATATTGTCTGAGTTTTAAGATAATATTTAAAGGTTAATCCTATATAGTACATAATAAATGCAATGTTTTAATTTACTGATTAACTGGTACACATAAACAAACCCTCAACATATTATTTGTTTCATAAAGTCATTTATGTTATTGTCAAAAACTCCTTTGATCTGTGTAACATCTCCATGCGGAATTTTCTAACCTGTAAAAAATAATCTAAGCTAAAATATACCGCAAATAAACGCAGTCACACAAAAACAGTTTGTTGGCAGACGCAGAATGCGACAATAATTTCCTGTATTAAAGCCTTAAGCTAATGTAATAAAGTATCTACCACGAATAACCATGAGTTGTTATTAATTTTAGCTGTACACACAGAAAAGAAATTTGTTGCGGCAACCGAAAGAAATACCCTAGCAACCTTATTCGATTGTGGCAACATACAAATGAACATTTTTTTAGCACTAAATTATAAATGCGTTTATTTTATAGATTTTTCTTATATTGTACGAAAATATATGTTGTTGTCATAACCGAAATACATTAATAATAAATAATAGTTTGGCACTACAGTTCTATAAGAACTTA
Source organism: Dryomyza anilis (assembly GCA_951804985.1). NCBI lineage: Eukaryota > Metazoa > Arthropoda > Insecta > Diptera > Dryomyzidae > Dryomyza > Dryomyza anilis. The sequence goes on along the minus strand of OX638133.1, from coordinate 18,606,729 downwards.
GGCCAAGCTCTCTCACCATTTTGAGCTGTGCGTGTTATATTTGTACTCAAAGTGGTGGGACCTACAGTTTATTGCCGAATCCGAACGGCGAGTGAGAGCATTTCATAGGCAATGTTTTACTCTCGTAGGTTTGCCATTTACTGCCGAGAGGTAGCGCGTTATAGAAAAATGTTTCTATGAAATGATGTTGTTAGCCCCAGTCCAGGGCTCTAATCACGTAACTTATAAACGATCGTCGTCGAATCGATAGTCATAAAATTCTATCGTTTTTGCCTCATTAAGACCATCGTCTAAACGATATCGTTAGACGATTATCGTCATACGTGATTAGAGCCCAGGCTTGAACCGGGGACCTTTCGGCTCGCAGTCCAACGCACTAACCACTGAGCTACCGCGAAATACATTATGTCACTTATTTTCCTTATGTTATTCAAAAAAACAAATTGTTTTTCACACACATACGTTTTTATAACTTAAAAATATTTCCAGGAAAATTCTACTATTATAAGAACAGGGTACGTTGTTATAACCAAAAATATAAATGATAAAAAGAAATGCTAATCTCATTTCTATTGTTTCGTCGACAACCAGAATCTTTTAATAATTATACCGCGCTCCTTTAGTAAAAGTTGTAATAGGGCTATGATAGGGAACTGAACATTTCAGTTTTATATTGTCAAAATTCTACCATTACATGACCGACATGATCAGACCTTAATCATGACTTTCTTAATCGGGAAAATTTTTACTAGATATTCTCTAGATATTCTAATATTAATTGAATCGAATGTGCAATTTTTGACATTTGTGTTTTTTTTACATTTTTTATTGATACGAGATAAAATAGTGGTGAAAAGGCATTCATTGTTCGTTTTTAATGCACCTATCGATCTGCACATCAATTAAAAAAATATTTTTTTGCAAATAACAAAAATTCGAACAATTGAAAATCTAGTCATGCCAAAAGGGCGAATCGTTTCGTTTTTGGCCATAACTTTTTATTGATACAAGATAAAATAGTGGTGTAAAGGCATTTATTGATTGTTTTACAAACACCTATCGATCTGCATTATTAAGATTTTCAATTTTTCCAATTTCTTCGTTTTTATGCTATAAATTTGTATTCGTTCAAGATAAAATAGTGGTGAAAAGGCATTTAGTGTTCGTTTTTAAAGCACCTATCGATCTGCACATCAATTAAAAATATTTTTTTGCAAATAACAAAAATTCGAACAATTGAAAATCTTGTCATGCCAAAAGGGCGAATCGTTTCGTTTTGCGCCATAACTTTTTATTGATACGAGATAAAATAGTGGTGTAAAGGCATTTATTGATTGTTTTACAAGCACCTATCGATCTGCATTATTAAGATTTTCAATTTTTCCAATTTCTTCGTTTTTTTGCTATACATTTTTATTGGTTCAAGATAAAATAGTGGTGTAAAGGTATTAATTGAAATAAATCGAAATTTTGCTCATTTTTAAAGCACTTCAAACTTTAAAATTTCGATTTCCCAACATTTTTAAAAATACAGATTCGCCCCTTTGGCATGACAATAACAAACAATCTATGTTTTATAAAACTGATTACAACCAAATTTCAAAATTCTCTAATTTCAAATAAGTTTGGATGGTACCAAAAAAATAATCGACTTAAATATAGCAATTGCATTTCATTTATCAATCCAGCAATTAAATTCACTAAATTAATTAATGCAATTAATATCGGTTGCTATATTTACGTCGATTATTTTTTTCTGTAGCCGCGGTAGCGATTAGTGCGCGGTTAGTGCGTTGGACTGCGAGCCGAATGGTCCCCGGTACAATCCTGGACTGGGGCTAACAACATCTTTTCATAGAAACATTTTTCTATACCGCTCTACCTCTCGTCAGTAAATGGCAAACCTACGAGAGTAAAACCATTGCCTATGAAAAGCTCTCACCCGCCGTTCGGATTCGGCAATAAACTGTAGGTCCCACCACTTTGAGTACAAATATAACACGCACAGCTCAAAATGGTGAGAGAGCTCGGCCGAAGTTCTATACAGGACTGTAGCGCCAAACTATTATTATTAATACAATTTTTTTTCTGTGTACAGAATCAATCAACTACTTATTATATATTTATCAGAACGAAATATGTTAGTAGAAAGTGTTTTTTCGCATTACATTTAGTTTCTGTCCATTAATAATTAAATGAATTATAATTATCACAAATTATTAAGAACCGAAATAAATACTCTTTTAAAAACTGAAAAAAAAAATTCTTTCAAATAAAAACATTTGTATTTGATACTACATTTGTTGTTTCTACTACATTGAAGTAGTGATTTTATTATGGAAAACAACCATATACGTTTCTATAAAACATTTTTTACTACATTTAACTATGTTTTGCATTTTTTTAATATTAAATTAAATATGTAGAAAAATAACTACAATTGCATTTATTTTGTATTTATATTTTTAATTTAATTAACTCGATTTTAACTTGAACTTTAAATAGTTAAACAAAATCAGAAAACAATTACATGCTAAACTTTCTGCAGTGTATAGAAAATTAATTTCTAATACAGTATGTAGTAAAATCGAGTGAAACTAATTTTGCATTTTTTAATATTAAATTAAATATGTAGAAAAATAACTACAATTGCATTTATTTTGTATTTATATTTTTAATTTATTTAACTCGAATTTAACTTGAACTTGAAATAGTTAAACAAAATCAGAAAACAATTACATGCTAAACTTTCTGCAGTATATAAAAAATTAATTTCTAATACATTATGTAGTAAAATCGAGTAATACTAAAATAATGTATATAACATGAAATAATGGGTAATTTATATATTTTTTTTGTATTATAAACTTGCAAAATTTTCGAAAAAAATGGACAATTTTAGTTATAGAATTCATAATATTTTTGAATAGTTTTTATATAAATTCTTATTCAACAAATCATCTTTTTCATTCTACGTGACGTTATAGAGGAATCGTCAAAGTGTATATAATACAAAATAACCATAATAGCAAAAATGATTACTTAACTGATTTTATTAGATGAAACTGACTTCTGTCATTTTTACTTTCGCTCCTCGGGCGGGTACTGCATGCAAAGGTGTAGTTAATATGTTGGTGTATGTGTGTTTGCATTTGCTTCTGTGTAATTTTCTGGTCGCATTGCGCTTGTGTATGGCAAATATAAAATGCGTTATCACTATCGCGTTGCACACGCACGCACACCAATAAAAACAAATACCAACACAAATAAAGAAACACACACAAGCATTTAAGTATATTCCCAGCGGGAATAAAAAAACGCTTTAGATATCCCTTCCGAGCAATTAATTTACTACACTACAAATGAGGGACTTTTTATCCATCTCACATCTTGTACGATATGCCATTGGATGCATGATTCTTAACACGAGCTGTTATTCTGTTTTTTAATATTGTCTACAGTTTTTCAAATATTATTTAAAACAAAAATGAATGTTAATTCAGGCACAGAAAAAAAATTATCATCATATTGATGAATTTCGTTCTGCAAACTATGATCCACTGTATTGAAGAAGAAAGAATATTGATAACTACAAAACTTCAATATTTTGAATTCATTATTTATTTGATGTATGGCCGAAAAAGTGTATAGAATAAATTGTCAAAAAGATGATTTTAAATTTAACTTTTAATTGTCTATGATTATGCGCCAATGAAATTCGGTTAAATCTACCCCAAGTTATTACCAATCAAATGTAATGAATATGCACTTCAAAGTATACCTCTTCTATTTGCATTACGTATATAATGTTATAGCTCTTAGTTCGCGTCCCGTTGGGTGTACCAAATACAAACATAGTGGTTATTGCAAATCAATTGACATTAAGTGCTTCCTAAGTGGACAAAATATGTTGACAATTCCCAGTCTCCGTGTATGCGTTACTCTTGTGCGTCTGTCTATCTGTTTTTATTAACCATTTATACCGTAATTGTACACAGAAAAAAAAAATTTGTTGATACAATTTATGAATTTGTTATACAATGTTATGAATTTGTCATTACGTGTCAACCAATCATCAAATTTATACCACTTATAAATCGTTCATAAAACCGTAATGAAAAAGTTCATAATATTGATGAACTAAAAAATCAATTTTTCACTAAAATTAAAATTTTCACTAAAAATTAAAATTTTTACTAAAAATTCATTTTTTCACTAAAAATTTAAATTTTTCACTAAAAATTCCATTTTTCAATAAAAATTAAATTTTACAACAAAATTCAATTAAATTTTTAGTAAAATTTTTTTACTAAAAAATTCAATTTTTCACTAAAAATTCAATTTTTCACTAAAAATTCAATTTTTCACCAAAAATTCAATTTTTCACTTAAAATTCAATTTTTCACTAAAAATTCAATTTTTCAATAAAAATTATATTTTTACTAAAAAATTCAATTAAATTTTTACGAAAAAATTCAATTAAATTTTTACGAAAAAATTCAAATTTTCACTAAAAATTCAATTTTTCACTAAAAATTCAATTTTTCACTAATAATTCAATTTTTGACTAAAAATTTAATTTTCATTAAAAATTAAAACTTTGTCTAAAAATTCAATTTTTCACTTAAAATTCAATTTTTCACTTAAAATACAATTTTACACTAAAAATTCAATTTTTCAATAAAAAAAATTCAATTTTTCACTAAAAATTCAAATTTTCTCTATAAAATTCAATTTCCACTAAAAATTCAATTTTACATTAAAAATTTAATTTTTCATTCAAAATTCAATTTTTACTAAAAATTTAAATTTTTCATTCAAAATTCAATTTTTCATTAAAATTCAATTATTCACTAAAAATTAAAATTTTCACTAAAAATTAAATTTTTCACTAAAAATTAAATTTTTCACTAAAAATTAAATTTTTCACTAAAAATTAAATTTTTCACTAAAAATTAAATTTTTCACTAAAAATTAGATTTTTCACTAAAAATTAAATTTTTCACTAAAAATTAAATTATTCACTAAAAATTCAATTTTTCACTAAAAATTAAAAATTCAAATTTTCACTCACTCGTAGGTAGCCGCGGTAGCTCAGTGGTTAGTGCGTTGGACTGCGAGCCGAAAAGTCCCCGGTTCAAGCCTGGACAGGGGCTAACAACATCTTTTCATAGAAACATTTTTCTATACCGCGCTACCTCTCGGCAGTAAATGGCAAATCTCCGAGAGTAAAACATTGCCTATGAAAAGCTCTCACTCGTCGTTCGGATTCGGCAATAAACTGTAGGTTCCACCACTTTGAGTACAAATAAAGGGTTTTTAATAGGGACGCTACAAAAGTAGAGCGACAGAGACAGCAAACGACGCTATATTTCTGGCCGCTCTTTTGACATTTCTCGTCAGTAAGGTTTGTCATTTCATGATGGAAAGATATACGAATTCGAATTTCGGTAGTAAATTTTAATAATTTAGACGCGTTGTTGGCTCGTATATCTTTCCATCATGAAATGGCAAACCTTACTGAAGAGAAATGTCAAAAGAGCGGCATGAAATATGGCGTTGTTTGCTGTCCCTGTCGCTCTACTTTTGTAGCGTCCCTGTTGAAAAACTTTTGTAGCGCTCTTATTGAAACACCCTTTATAACGCGCACAGCTCAAAAATGGTGAGAGAGCTCGGCCTAAGTTTTTATAGGACTGTAGTGCCAAACTATTATTATTATTATTATTCAATTTTTCACTAAAAATTTAATATTTCTTAAAAAATATATATATATTTTTTAATTAATGACTAAAATCTTATAAAATTTTTCATAAATTTTATTCCCAAAAATTTTTAATTCTATCTGATAATTTTTATTTTTTCAGGAATTTCTCGAAGAGGCCGACGCCTATGTCGTGGTCTATTCCTGCGTCGACAAGGAATCCTTTACGCGTGCCAAACAAATATTGATTCGTCTGCAGGACATGGATTTGTTGCGAACACGTCCCACAATTCTGGTCGCGAATAAAATTGATTTGGCGCGGTCACGTGCAGTATCAGCGCAGGGTGAGTTTTTTTACGTCAACCTTCCCCCGATTTTCATCCAGTGCAATTTGCCGTAAGGTATGCAGTTAAAACGCATGCATTGCATACATTAAGGCGCCACTATGCATCATATGTTGTTGTAGTATGTGGTCCGTTGAACCGTGGCGCGTATTAGCGTGACTGGCGGTCATAAAGTCGTTGCGTTATTTCACTTTTGTTTTGGTTGTTTTACTGGTTCCGCGTGACTCTATAAATTGTAGCTACTAAATAAAGAGTATTTTTTATTTGTTTGTCCTAAGGTTGAAAGTAGTTTAATTAGTAGGTTTGAATGGCAGAAAATGCCATTAGTAGTTAGTGTTCTAAATGTTAGCAAAAGGGTAACTTAATTATGATATGATATAAGGTAATAGGTTTTTTTTAAATATTTCCAAAATGGTTTATGATAATTGCTCAATTTTTGAAATATTTTAAGTTCAATTGATAGTGTATTCATCAATTGGAAACAATAAATACTGTTATCACTTTAATATAATATGTATCAAAACTTGAATATATCAAAACTCGAATTTTGCGGTCATTTTCGAATTTCGCTGAAAATTCTCCACATCGTTTTTCACATCGAATAAAGAATGTTATGTTAAAAAATCAGTCTAATGAACAAAATACAGAAAACTATAATAAATCACCTTAAATAAAATGCTTAAAAATATATATAAATATATTTTATAAATATGCAACAAAACCGCAATTAAAAAGTAATAATGTTAACAATTGGATACTGTCTCGTGTTACTCGTGTCACCGCACATCAATAAAATAACGAGCACAAAAACGGAACTTTTTGCAGAAATTTTACACAAAAACATTTTTAAAACAAGCCACAAATCAGTAACATCATAAAGTATTACACAGCAAAAAGCAAATGCAAAAAAAGAGGTGAACGATTGCAAAGCATTTGCATGAGTCCCACACTCAATAACTCACTCACGCTGTCATTCGCCCACTACATTTAGCTCACGCGCTCATGCTGCTTTAAAAACAGCACAAGATTTATGCATTCTCTCACTCTATATCTCTCTCTGTTTTTATTGCAGATGGCAAATGTCTCGCCTGCACATTTGGCGCCAAATTCATTGAAGTGTCGGTGGGCATAAATCACAATTGCGATGAGTTATTGGCGGGCACATTAACGCAAATACGTCTCAAAAAGGATCAGAATCTGCTGCAGGTAAGTCGCATAAAAGAGTCGTTCACATCAGCACCATTCAGTCACTCAATTTGTCACACATAATTCATGTTCGATTTATGAACGAGAATCTCTTCATTTCTAATGCAAGTCATATTTGTGTTGGCTCATTTATGAGTTGCACAATTTGTCATTTAGAGACAAATTTAACAGTTTTACAGCGAAAAATATAGCTCTTTTTTAGTATTTTTACTGCATTTCTCTACTATTACTATTTTGAGTGCTATCTCAAAAGAAAATCATAAAACATTTCTAAAATCTTTTACTTTTTTTTAGCACATTTTTTATATTTCAATTTATTTTAAAGCTTAAATATGCTTTCATTTTTTCTAACTATTTTTCTAGCTATATTTTGTAAATTTCATTTTAGCTCATATTGTAAAAAGAAAAAAATATAGATGCGCGTAAAAATTGCTTCAAACAATTCGCGCTCATTGTGCGGTGTTAGTTGCACGTGTGCGGCTCATTTGTGTCTGTGCATTGAATAGTTTGTAGTTTTGTATATAATTTCATTGATTATAATTTATGCTAAATATGCAGATATGAAAAACAATGAGAAAAAGTTTAATTTTAATTTAATTAATTATAAAATGTTCCAAAAGAATTACAAAGTATGAATTTTAAACATATAATAATTGCAGTCAAGTGGCATTTTCAAATTTTGTCAGTTTTTAATAAATGTAAAAAATAAAAATTCAAATAAAAAACCACCCACAGCAAAATTCCACGGATTCCTCGAGATCCAATTCGAAAAAATCCAAAGATAAGCACAAAGACAAAACGCACAGTAAAGATGCGGAAAACTGTGTTAATGATAAAAATTCCGAGAATTTGGTGAGTAATTTAAATAAATCACGGTAACCCACACACCAGCTGTTCCCATTTTACTCATGAACAAATATAATATTCGCCTTTTTTAATTTTCAAATATATTATCGATTAATATTAACAATAATGTTAATAATATATGCAATTAAAAATATTTTAAAAGTATTGGTGGTTGGTATCTAAATTGTAACTAAAATCTGAATACCCTAATGAACCCTATTAGTCTAAAAGTAATATCCATTGTTGGTAACCCTATGAAATAATTGAATGGTAATGAAATGCCGTCCCTTGCATGTTATCGATAAATGTTGCTTCTGCTCTTTATGCTTGCCGCTTAATTTTGTATTATTTTCAGTGTATTTTTTCAATCCTAAATATGTCAAACTTATAATAATAAACCAGTTGTATATAACCTTTTGTAAAAATAACACATATATAATTTCCCACTCGTATTGGATACAAATTCAATTGGATTCGAACAGATATCGTTGTTCATGACTCAAATTTGAATTTGTATGATTTCTATGGGAATTATGTATGGGTTATTTGTCGGTGATGTATTTTAACAAAATAATTGTTTTTGTGGAACGAATATCCTAAGGAAATCCAGAAAGTAATTTGAATTTTAATTTAAGTTCTAAAAGCGAAACAATTAGTAGAAAATACTTATTTAAACTAAACAAATATTAAGAAATTTTCAATAAATAGAAATATTTGTTACTTTAGCAAATACATAATTAAATTAACAACGTACATTTGTTAATACAACAGAATTTATAGAAATGAATAGAAATATAATTGGTACAACTAAATATTGCGCAAATGTGCTAATATATGTTTGCATTTATTATATTTTAATTATCTATAATACATATTTAACATAAAAATTTAATTGTATTATTGAAAATGTTTGCTATAATTACGAAATATGTTTTCTGTTTTTTAAATATTGAATTAGTACAAACGGAAAACTTGCCAAAATATAATATATAAAAAATTAAATAAAAATTTGTCTTTGCGGTGGAACTAACCATTGGTCCATGAACTGTGTTAAATGCCGCCACTGCAGGCACTGTCCTGGAAAGTGGCCAAAAACCATTTTGATTTAATTTCATTTTTTTCTTCAACTATTTTTTTTTATTCCTGTACTGACAAATTTAATGTTGTTGTTTTATGGTCTATGAATTTTGGAAGGTTTCCACTCCGAAGTGTTCATGGTCGAATTGGCGCCAAAGATGCCAAAAAGAAACTTTTAAATATTTATGGGCAGGCTAGCTGAGTTACTTTGAGCCAAACCAAAGAACAAACAAAAAAAAAGGATTTACCAAGGATATTCGTTCTATAAAAGAAAATAGTGTAATTTTTTAATCCCCATTACAAACCAAAAAAAAAAAACAGTAACAAAAATGCTGCATTTGTTGCCAACTCTTAATATTATTCATAAAATACAAATTACAGGGCCATCGTGAGACCTCATCGCAGCCGCATTGGTACAAGAGTCGCAGCGTGGTATTGGCCAGCATGAAGGCGCGCCAGATGATCACCTGGATACTGGGCAAAGAGGACTCGAAATTCAAGCACTGTGAGAATCTGCAGGTGCTCTAAAGTGCTAGATATAAATTTCAACAGAGTATCATTTCTATAATGCAAAAATATAGAAATAGAAATAAAAAAACACTAGAAATTGTTAATGAAAACAATTTTTAAAACTATTTAACTAGTGGTGAAAGCAGAAACTATCTACAGTTAAAATTGTATAATTCATATAATATGTATTAGTCGTTGTAGAAGTAAATTTAACCATTTATCGGTCATGTTCCGACTTTCGATCGAATTCCAATCGAATTTTATATAAAATATGTAAACAAACGTTTTTGAATTCGATGTCGTCTCAGTACAAAAATATGTTTTTTCAATGAATTCAATGCGTTTGTTTCGACTTCAACGATTTCAATTGGTTTGAAAATACAGTTTTTTTACAAATCTTTAAAATATCAAAAAACGCAGAATATCACCTGACATTTCTACGTACGATGTAACGTAGCAAACATTTTTAAACGTTCATAACTCCTAAATAACAAGTCATACACAAATTTTTATATGTATATAAAATCTTACCACAAAAGTGTACTTTTAGATACATTTATAAAAAATATTAAAAGTATTTGATTTCATATGTTTTCGGAGCAATATATGTTGAAAAATGCGTATAAATGCCAGGTGATATTTTGCGTTTTGGGCCTTATATAAAAATGAAATGTCCTGTGTGTGCCAGAGCATCACGAGAGAACGAACCCAAGATAAAATTTTTGGCATTTTTCAGGAATATTTCGGGCATATTTCTGGCAAACGCACAGCTAAATTCAATATCTTGGGAAGTGTATAGCAGGTTGTAAAATTTGATGGCATTTCACGCCATATTTGGGGAACGGGCAGAAAACAGACAGCTTTTGATACAAACTCAGCCTTTGTCTGATGGAAATATGTCGAGGAAATGTTTCTGATTTGCCTCGACCCTGCCAAAAATTTTGTCTGGGGAACCGACGGATTTGTCTGATTCTTTTTGTATTTTGTTCAAGTCAATGCAAGAGTGGTTTATGAAAAAAAGAAAAGTCGGAAAAACCCAAAGGAAAAGCCGGAAAATCGAAAAACCTCATCTTTAACAACGATATAAATTTGACTATTCTAAGCACTACGTTCAATGTGTGTGCGATTTTTTATAAAATTCAATATTCACTATCGAAATTAATTTTTTCTTTAAATAAATTAAACTATTAACACACAAAAAAAACATACATTCACTAAAAAGCAATAAACAATTGTTTTACATCAACAGAAAAAATTTAAATTACAAAAAATTCATTGTCCAAAATTGTTAATCACTGAAAATCAATTTTCAAAAATATAAATTATTTGAAAATAACAAAAATTACTAAGAAAACAATGTATTTATGTAGAAAAGTGGATCAAATTGACAAAAAAACAGATCAATTAGTATTAAACAACGTTTTTCCTACACGGCAACCCGTTTTCAAGCAACGAAACATTAAACACAGCGAACAGGAAGGAAACGGATTTAACGGTTGGCAACAACAAAAACAAGACGATTACGATTCAAATCGAGTAGCAGCCGCTGCTGCTGCTAATGATTATGAAATATTTTGTACTACTCACCAAGCATTTTGCTTTATGTAGTTGACTTGATTTAACACATTTTTATCTATTTTCTAATATGAAATTCACTTCACTTTTTAGCAAATTTCAATTGCAACACATTTATTTTATTGGCATTCATTTCCTTTTCTTTGCAACTGATTGCATTTTACTTTTAAAACACAAAACACTGAACACTTTAGATTTTTACTTGATTTTTCACACATCATGCGACCATTTTGTATTCTGCACCTTATTACATTTAATTATTAAATACAATAATTGCACTTGACTTTTAGTACTGCGAGCATCCATTTTGGATTTCACAAAAGCAAACGATTAAACACTTTTTTCGGCAGTTGATATAAAGAAAACAGCACCATTTAACGCATTTCAATTGCGCCGGAACCCTGCTAATAATATTTTGAAACAATTCTAAAGTTTAACAAACGCGCACACGATTTTAAATAATGCGAACTTTTTGGTTTAATTTTTACACTTTTTAGAAGCAGCCGAACTATGCGCATTAAGTAGAAGAATTAACTGAAGTTGGCTCCTTTTACGATGTTGTTGTTGTTGTTCGCTTAACTGTGTGATATTCAACACCTCTCATTTTTAAGCCATCTGACATTCTATGACATTCAAATGCTATTAGAAGAAGAGTGGGCAATTTTTAACCCTCCACTAACAGAGTTACCAATAATCAAAAAATTATGCCCATCTTAAGATAGCAGTCGACTTCTCACATAAATTTGTATGGAAGATGTGTCAAAAAGTCGACGATTTGTTATAGCTGTACATTATATGACTGACTGTACATCAATGCCTAGACCAAACCCTTAGACTTAGGAATATTTAATTTGAACAGGGTTCATCTTCCGACGTAGCGCACTAAGACGGTATTTTTTTTAATGGGCATGGCTAAACTTTTAATTGCAAATATCTGTCTAGCCACAGACATGAAATTTGGTCCAGTGATGTATATTGTGGTTGTTTATCGTTCTTCCAAAAGTGGGCGGGATTGGACAAATGGGTGTGGCACCGCTATTATTACTAAAACTTTAACAAAGCTGTAACTGCTAACATATAAAGAGTAATGTTATAAAAATCGAATCAAGGGTTCATATTTAAAACTCCAATCGTAACATAGAATATGGGTGGGATTGGACAACGAGACGTGGTACTTCCCATATAACCAAAACTGTAAAATTGCAATAAATCCTTACATACTAGGCGTAGAGTTATAAAAATCGCAAGAAATGTTCATATTTAAAACTCCAATCGTCACGTATAATGTGGGCGGGATTGGACAACGTGGCGTGGCATCTCTCATATAACCAAAACTTTAAAATTGTTATAAAGGCCATTCCACACCAAATCGACAAAAAAAGTCAAATTTGACATTTTACCTTTTCGATTTTAATGAAATTTTGGCAACTGATAAAGGGTAATAATGACCACGGGCCACATGTTAAGGTTTAAAAAGTTTCAACTTAATTTTTCTAAAAGCTGGTTCTATTAGCTTAAAAACGAGCCATCAATTTATAGCATTTCTAGTTTAAGAGATATTTAAATATGAACAACCATACAAAATGATTTTTGGCCCATTTTTCCAACTTTGAGCCACTGTATCTCTGGAAGTAGTGGTCGGAAAAAAAAAAAAAATTGGTTAGTGCATGTCTCGATACCCTTTATCAGTTGCCAAATCGAAGAAGGTGAGTTCCAACCGTTGGTCGATTTGGTGTGGAATGGTCCATAACTCTTTGCCTACTAAGAGCACACTTATAAAAATCGAAACAAAGGATCATATTAAACGTAGAATGTGGACAAGATTAGACAATGTGCGTGGCACGTGTGCGAGAAAAAATGATGAGGTAGACATGCACTAAAAAGAGGAAAAATGTGCGTGAATGTATCCACACTTTAAAAAGATATACTTTTTAATTTAAATAAACTTATCACTGGCGAAGCTGTGTACGGGTCTACCTATTTTATATGAAATTCGATCGAAAACCGGAACATGGCCCTATATTGTATATGAACAACTTTATTTTAAAGTTTATCGATTAATATTTAAAAATATATTTAATGATTCGATGGATAAACATTTTTATAATAATTGTTATAACTATGGATGTGCGATTAATCTATTAATCAAATTATTTGATTAAAAAATTCTGATTAATTGATTAATCAATTTCGATTAATTGGAATAGATTTAAAACATTTCCTATTATGTTTTTAAAATTATTTTTAAAATAATTTTCTTTTTATTAAGAGTTGTGAAAATATTCAAATGTTACTGAATAAAATTGTTTTAATTTCAATAAATCAAAATTCTGATTAATCACGGTTTCTGATTATTCGATCAATCAATTAACACAGATGTTTAATCAAGATTTTGATTAATTGCTTAATCGAACAGCCCTAGATATTTATAACTATCAGTTATTACCAGATATATAGAAAATCAAATAAGTAAATTAAATAAATCAATAAATCAAACACAGCAAATCATATGACGATTACACGTTTCATTTCGATAAAATCAAATTGTAGAACAAAAAAAATATGTTTATCGAAGGTTATCGAAAATTAAACTATTTAGAAATTGATTCATATTTATAAGGAAATAATTCTATATCGTTTGCATTTTATCAAAAACCCTATCATTTTCGAAATTTTGTAAATCAAACCCAATAAACCCTCTTTAACGATATTATTTAAATTTGATAAAATAATGACTATACCCAATAAACCAAAAACCTGGATATTAAGTGATTATCGAATGTATATTGAACATGGATATCGAAGCTTTCACTGGAGAAAAGCGTTCTACTTTTTGTAATTGTAAGCTTGAAAAACCATAGCGTTCTCCAGCAAAACTGGTAGCTTTTTATCCAATTGAATCTAGCCTTTACCTAAACTTGAATTCCGACATTCAATATACATTCGAGGTTGAACTTAATTGTAAGCTATAAATAAAATGTGATTCGACCTTCAAATTACACATGAATTCAAGTGCATATATTTCCCTAATTAAAGGTTTAAATATAAAATAAAAGAAAACGCATATAAGTTATAATACTATTAAAAAGAATTAAACTATGTTCTACAGCTGCAACAGCACCTGCACCGGTGGCAGTGTACAGGAACTTCTTGTAAAATCCCCGACGTGCCGCGAAGATCAAACCAGTGAATCCAATTACGCCACTGCGATGTATAACATTGCCAAGTTCGCGCAAAATATCAATGGTTCTGCGTATGAATAAAAATATATTAATATTCATGAACCTATTCGTAAACCTTGGCCACTTACATTGTATATCAGCTCATCGTGCATTTTCCGTGCTGTAGAATTCTCGGGATGACTTTCGTGTTTGGACCTGCACTTATATTTGTCTGTGTGCTAATTCAAGCGAAAAACAATGATCTCACTGATTGGCTGCATTCAGCACCCTCAGCAGTTGTGGATCTCTTGAGCAATTAGAGCTTGAACCCTCAACATGTTTAGTGAGCGGTCGCCATTTTTTCCAGCATAAAATTTTTGCGCTACATTTGCCTTTGTTATCGATGACATTTCAACTCAAATATTTATAAACAAAAATGGAATTTATATTGGAAAATATGTTTTCAATAATTAAAGAGTTGAATGCAACTTTAATAATATATTAATAATAAATTAAATTGTAAATTGACAGCTGAGATAGAGGTGCATTCAGTAACAGTGAGCGATTAGTTACTGAGCAGTTTCGCAACTGCTGAGGTCGCTGAATGCAGCCATTGTGCGAATGCAGTGGCGCATATGTAGTGATGAAAAAAATTTAAATTTTCTTGTTGACATTTAACTCAAATATTACATTTTAATGGTAAAAGTGAAAATAAAATATCATGTGATTTAAATTATCAACACGTGATCGAAAATATTTCTTTTAAGAGTTTACTTTGGTGACAGCATCGGCGGTCAGACTTGGTTCTTCTGCGAAGAAATGTCAAGTCGTCATACAATTTTACCTTCGAAGGATTTATAATGACGATGACGATGTATAAACAGTATACTGTTTTAATTCTATAATATTTAAAAATAAATTTGATTAATTTTCTTTCAATTCAATAAAAATTACTCTGCGAATTGTAATGGAGTACGTTTTCCAAATATTCATCAACTATCTTCCTTTTTGTCAGATGTTTAATTGATGGTTGCTATACATAATCGGAAATTTGAAAGATGGTTGCTAGCAATATTTATGGTATTTGACGGATGTTTGAGAGATAAGAATACGATCTAAATAATTTGTAAATATCTTAATATTTAGGGCAGCGATAATTCTGGTAATCATCTTTGTTTTCTTAGTGTATAATAAATTTTGATACAGATTTATTCAAAATACAGATTCATTGAACAAAAAAAAACAACAAAAAAAATGAGTTTACGAAAAAGAAAACGTTTCAAAATTTGTTTTAATATCTATAAGGAATAAAATTGTTATATCGTTTGGATTTTATGGAAATACCCATGAAAAATGTAGTTATCGAAAATGAAACTATTTAGAAATTCATTCATATTCTATAATAATAGTTTACATTTTATCAAAAATCATATCATTTTCGATATTTTATACAAACAAATTATTAAACGATATCATTTAAATTCGATAAAATAATGATTATTTGAATGCCCTATGTCCCGCTAGGAATCCAAGGAACTGAAGATCATTTAAATTTGATAAAATAATGATTATTTGAATGAAAATATTCTCAAATTCAATTAAATATTTTAGACAATTAGCGATAATACTAAAATTCGATGAAATACAAATTCACTGAAAAAAAATGTACTTATCGAAATTTGTGATTATTTCGAAATTGATTCAATATCTTTTACAATAAATTAGCTATATTATTCTAAATAGTTTGGATTTTATCGAAAACCCATTTCGATTTGGTAACATTATAAATTATCGAAATGATTATCAATCAAACCGTTTGACAATGATTTCGATAAATAATCAGAACATACATTTTTTTACAAAAATGAAAACTCGTTGAAAACAGATATAATGTATATAAGGAATAAAATGACTATATCTTTTTAGAAAAGAAAATCCCATCGTTTTGGTGACATTATAATTGATCGATAACGATAATCTAATAATCGGGGCTCTCATCACGTAACTTAAAAACGATCGTCGTTGAAACGATAGTCACAAAACGCTATCGTTTTTGTATAAGTAAGACTATCGTCTAAACGATATCGTTAGACGATTATCGTCAAACGTGATTAAGTCCCAGTATAATTTCGATATCGTTTAAAAATTATTTGATTTGTTAGGAATAATATGATTGATGAAATTTACTGCTATAACGACAAAATAATGTCGTTATTGAGTTGGAAATTTACATTTTGTAAGACAACATTTTTGTTAAAAGCATTGTTTTGTTCAATTGTAGAAATTGTATTGGTGCCATGAATGTGATCAATTTTTAATTTGTCATAACCGGACATAAACTATATAAAATAATCATAAACAATAGTATACATTTCTACTATAGTACTGAAAAGTTACGAGATTTTCGAAATATGTTGGTCTGCAAAATATTTATAAATCGAAACAAAGCACTTTTAAATAAATTTTAGCTCAATAACGACGCTTGAAGCATTTCAAAATACACCCAAAATATGACTTATTAAAGTGCATAATTACTAGATGTAACAATATTTATTAGTTTATAAAATATCTATATTTGAAAAAATATAAAACTACTTAAACTATAAAGCATTGTAACAATATTAGCAAAAATAACTATAATTGTAAAAAAGGTTTCGATTAATCTATATGTTTGTTAAAAGAAAAAAAAATACAAGAATAAAATTTTAAGTAATACAACAAATCTAAATATGATCAAAACAAACACACAAAATGTTTCATGTTTCATGAATACAAAAAATGGAAAACATAAGCCTGATAATCAAAATTAAATCAAATTTAATTCAAAAACCAAACTAATGGAACCAAAATTATTGTAATACAAATATTTATAAACGCTTTTACTTGCGTTCAAAACTGTCTCTAAAACTATTTATATTATATATATTATCGAATTTTTTAACATAAACTATGCAATTATGTTGAAAAGGGGTAAAACTTGCTAATTTTTTTTTAAAGAGCCTTTAAAATGTTAAATTCAAGTTAAGTTTATAAAAGTATATATATTTTCTGTATTTTTTCGACAGAAAACACTACTCAATACGCCTTTTTTCTATGAGCATCTCATGCATATAATTCGTAGGTATTAATTTTTAATAGGTTTTCTTTTATTTATGTTTTGAAAAGACACCTAAATTTGAGTAACCGCTAGAATCAGCACCGTCGAATTATATAGCAATGATGTATGCGTGACTGTAGAGTTGTGCAATTTATTTTTATTTTTTATTTTATATAGAAAATCTTTAATTTTCAAACTAAAATTTATATACATTACAATTGTTGTAATAAAACGTACCAAATTTTTATTGACTTGTTGTTGTTCGTCTTTTTACAAATCTTACAAACTAGAAATGAAAAATCTCAAATGCAGATTCATAAATCTATATAAATATATTTTTGTGTCTTCCGTATATAAAAAAAACTATCTGCTAACTGATGATAACTGCAAAAACTGCAAGTTTTGATGTAAACTAATAAAAAATAAAAATACATATTTTATGAAACTACATACAGTGCATGTAATGACGCAAAAAGAAGTCATTATCTCTATAAAAACTAAGTGGAAAAATAACAATAATATTTAAATTGAATTAGAGAGAAAAAAATGAAAAAAAAAGAAAATAAGAAAGTTTTGTGAATGTTTGTACTTTTATCAAAATGAGGTTTAAGCTGGTAATAATATGGAATAAATAAAATATTAAACATATATATATATTAAGCACTGTCGTTTCATTTCCACCAAATTCATAGACTTAATTAATTTTCACACCGCCCGAAAACTCGAAAAGTATCGGAATTTACATTTAAATCTGTGCAAAGTAAGTAAATTTTAATTTAATTCACAAAACAGGTGAACAATACCATAAACTTTCACGGTTTGAGTTGGGGTAGGATTAGCTTTTGAAGAACACACTTAGACAAACGAATGTCTGTGGGTTATGCTAATTACGAAAATTTAATTTGAACTTCGCGTAAGCGAAAACAAATGAATTTTAGATTTTGAAGGGTCGCTACATTTACCGCAAGCCAACATAGAACTTTCAATTTGACTTTAAGGCTCAGTTTATGTTAATCACAAAATACTAATGTAAAAGGAAAAACATAATCTGGTATATGAAAAAAAAAAACACAATACATAATCAATAGAAGTTTTTAATAAACCCTTCGATGTAGTGTTTGGAAATGAGTAACAGCATATTTGGAAGTATATTCATTAAATATATAGAATTTCTCGAGTCCTATGGTGTATGGCGTATACGAGGTGAGCATCCACATTAATTTGACAATTGTATTGCGAATATCTCCACCCAAAAAAAATCCTATAAAATTATTTTGTACTTGTCATCGGCATAAGCACACACAAAACATACTAATTAAAATTCGATTGGACTTATGGTTCCCTCAAACAATGTCAAAACTCGATAAACCGATACATATGACCGATTACAAATATCAAAAAATTGTATGATCTGTAAACCCTGGATCACTTTTTAAACCAAGGATGTGCGATTAATCAATAATCGTTCCTTATCAACCGGCAATAATCAAAATATCGAGACGAAAATTTTATTATCTGTTACTTGGATAACGTGTATAATTGCGATATCACTTCAGATGGAATGACTTTTATTGGAAACAAAAAACCGATATCGCTCTCTAGATGTTTTTCTACAAAACCATATCATTTTAGTATCATTATAGATTATCGAAACATTTATATCGATCTATCGTATCGATAATATTAAGATAATAATAAGATAATATTAAGAAATATTTGAAAATGAATATTTTTCAGTTTTCCAAGTAAGAAGTACTGAAAATTTGTAAAGCTTCAATGCTTTAAAAAAATATCAAATAAATAAAATTTAAATTGCAAATGTTATTGGTCTTTGAAATGGGCGTGTTTTTCTATATTTACTTTCAAAACATGCTAATTCTTATATTAACAAACTAGTTGTAAAATTAACAAGACCATGTGTTCAACTAGAATATATTGAATATTTGCTTAACACCTTACTCAAACAATATACGATGTACTTGCTCTTGATGCGCCATATCACATGCAAATTAGTGACGTTCGCTTATAATTAGCAAAAATGTTACCAGTAAACTGCAGATGATAATTAACAAATTAGTGATTTGTTTAACAAAAATTCTGACAACATTTCCGCAACTATAAAAGGAGCTGGCCATAGTACTTAGTTGTTTAAATAGTTGAGCAAGTAGCGCCCGTCGACTTTTATATACAAAATTGTATATTCATTTAAATAAAATGGTAATTATTTAAATTTACAAAATTAACTACCAATAGTAATTATTTTTATTTCAAATAGTATGCTGTAGTATTCTGCGTAATTATAATCGTGCATCATGAATTTTTAACTGCATATGCTGCAAATATATTAGAAACGAAAGAGGAATCAAAAGTACTTGAAAGTCTACAATTAAATCTAAACTCATTGACTAAACAAACGGATGAACCTATTAAATTAATAACATCACAGGAAAATGACCAATATCTATTGAATACCGAGAAATTTGAAGTACACAAGAGAGATTTAACTGCTGTGGATGAGACGGAGAATTATGATTTGGAACTAGCTGAGATTAATGTATTTCGTCCAGTTTTTCGCTACAATTTAGCCTATGCCAAACAAGTGCGAAATGCGCAGCGACAATATGGATAAATTTACATAATTACATTAAATTCAAAACACATTTTATAATAATAAAAAAAAAATATTTATCTAAATAAAATAATTGCATAATAATATAGCAACTTTAAATAAATATATATATATATATATATATATATATATATATATATATATATATATATATATATATATATATATATATATATATATATATATATATATACTTTCGTGCAAAATTCCATATCCAGTTTTTGCCCTTAACATTATTATCAATTATGTTATAAAACATGAAAATTACCATAAAATTAATTATAAAAAATTCATATAAAATTGAAAATGGTACTCAGATTACTGAATACTTGTTCAATTGAAGTAATTTTTATCGAAAAACGTAAAATATCGAATATAAAATTTTAGGTATTCATAAAATACATCACTAGAATTTCAGTAAAATTTTTGTCAGTGTTGCATTTTCCGAAAATGAAAAACGTACTTTTACAAAAATTCTGCAAAATTTTAGAAACATTTAAAAAAATTTAAAAGTTGTTAAAAAATTTTATTTAAAACGTACATTATTTTTCAACGGATCAAAAATGACGAAAAAAATAAAGGACAGCCGGAAAATTTGGAAAGTTTCAAACGTTTTCTGTTCGGATAAAGAAGAATAAAAAAATGTCATGTCGTATAAAAATTGACGACCTAAAAAATAAAATAAGGGACTTACGGAAAATTTTTCGAAACGTACATAATTTTCTCGTTGGATCAAATTTATGACCAAAAATTAAATAAAATAACTATTCGTACATTTAACAAACTGCTACCTAAGCAATAATTTACTAGGCAGCTCAAAATACTGCTAAAATTGTCGTATGAATTTGAAGTGTATATATTCTTCAGTGAAATCTAGTCGAAACCCTGTCGTTACTGGTAGGGATTTAAAAAAAATGTCCCCGCTAGTCAAACTAGTGAAAAACTGGTAGAGTATATTCCTGCCAGTTAAACTAATCAATATCTGGTCGGTTACTGGTATGCAAATGCCCATAGAGTTTTAAGGCTAGTTTTTGGTCGGAAAATGATTTACATCACTTGCGAGTTTGATAGATGACTTAACCTGTATATACTTCAACCATGGCTAAATATCAAGTATTTCATATTGCACAAAATGAATACCTGCATCGCTTTCTCGTCATAACTTTCCATATAAATGTTATAGATCAAGTGTTGTATCAAAATTTGTTGGAAAAATGCATTCGATGAATTGTGCATACGATGAATTGTGCATACGATGAATTGTGCATACGATGAATTGTGATACGATGAATTGTGCATACGATGAATTGTAATACAATGATTTGTGCGTACGATGAATTGTGCATACGATGAATTGTGCATAGGATTAATTGTGCATAGGATGAATTGTGATACGATGAATTATGATACGATGAATTGTACATACGATGAATTGTGCATACGATTAATTGTGTATACGATGAATTGTGATACGATGAATTGCTCATACGATGAAATGAACATACGATGAATTGTGTTCGATGAATTGTGATACGATGAATTGTTTAAGATGAATTGTCCGGTTCTCCAATAGGAATTGTTATTGGGTAAGTATTTCGTAATTAAAAAAGAACGTACTCCAAATAGGAAGAAAGTACAAAGCTAAGCAACACTGGTCACGTTGTATTCATTCTTTGAAGTTGAAAGTGATTCTCATATTTTTTATTTTATTTTAAAAACAATAACAGTACTGAAATAAAAAATAAAAGTGTAAGTTAAAATACAAAACTATAATAACATTGCAAGTAAATGATATAAATAAACAATATTAGTATTACACATTGCTGCAACAAAAAGTGTTGCAATAATTTCTTAAATTACGATCTATAAAATTAGAAGAACTCCTCATAATCTATTTATGGATGAATCATTGCACAAAGAGGAGTAACACAAAAACAAATCAACGGATAAAAGCGAAACAAAATATATCGCTGAGCTACGCAATACGACAAAAAAAGAAAAAAACGTTTTTTGGGAATCCCATAAAGTAAAATTTTCATTTATTTCCGCATAAATTATAGACACGACATCGACACTTGAAACACGCTGTCATTTCAACATGTCGGACGAGGAATCCTTTGTTATACTGGGCACATCGCCGTTGTCATCAATGGCCTCGATGTCATCGCAGCAACAGCAGCACCAGGAATCTCTGCAGCAGCAACAGCAGTCACTACCGCAACAACAGGATGTGGACATCTCGCTTAGTCATAGCTGTAGCCCATTTCAGTCGCTGAAGAGCAGCGCCAAAGCTGCCGATATTGCGGATGCCTTGACAGAAACAACGCCGAAAGGAGATTCAATGGATGTTAGCCCATTTCAGTCGCTGAAGACAAGCGCAAAAACTGCGGATGCCTTGTCACAAACACCGCCGCAAGTAGATTCATTGGATGCTGTAATCGTGCCTCCGCCGGCACAGCCAGCCAACATGACGCGCAGCGACAGCAGCAGCAACAACGCACGCAACAGCATCAGTCTCAACGGTCCACAGTCGAATCGTGAATCGTTGGCAGCCAGTTTCATCTTGGGCGAGGTAAATGCCGATGTTTTGAAGGTAATAAAATGGGATTTATTTGAAAATATAATTTTCACTGAAATTTAATTTTTTTTTACTGCTATTTTAAAGACCAGCGTTTACTCGCAATTTCCCAGCCTCTGCTCAATGGAGGCGTGCGCCGAGGATGTGGTCAAGTTGCAGAATTTCATGTCTGAATACGTGGAGCTCAAGAGTAAGCAAGCGCATTTATCTAAAGCACAGTATTAAATACGTTTTTTTTTTGTATATGCAGACACTTTGTCCATGGTCAACAATACTATGAAACAATTTTATCATAAAACACAACAATGGAAAGACGACATGCAACGCATGGAAGAAGATTATAAGAAACAGCTGCATGAGTGCCAACTACAAATTGCCGAGGTACAGTGATGTGCGAAATAATGGGGACACCAATGCAATTATTTGATAAGTGATATTTTCTACTGGGTTTATTACAAAAATAAAGTTATCTAACTGTATTACAAACATTGCTTATATGCAGAATAGAATACCCATAAAAGAGCATAATTATTCAGAATATTTTTTGAAAATTTTTAACAATTTGTCTCAACCTTCTGATATTTAGGGATATCTGGATAGGTATGGGTCGTTTCTTCAACATTTAACAACTAGTAGATTGCTCCATGTCAAGAATTAACGCCTTTTCCACTGCTCTAGATGGTTTCATCGGCTGTTTAGCCGGTATACAGTTAGTTAACTTTGTTTTTGTAATAAACCCAGTAGAAAATATCACTTATCAAATAATTGCATTGATGTCCCTATTATTTCGCACATCACTGTACATATCAAAAGGTTTTATATTTATATATGTCACACAGGTGATTTACATTTGATAAAAGTTGTCTAAGTAAATAAGCTCTGGATATGAAAAAATAAAAAAATTCAAAAGCTTCATATCCAGCATTACATATAATGACAGTAAATATTGTTAATTTCAGTTTTTATTGTAAAAATCACTAAACACAAATTTATCAGGCAATTTTATACATTTTCTACAGCTACGCAACGAAAACCTTGAACTGAAACGCGTCATGACCACGC
The DNA here is from genome assembly GCA_951804985.1 of Dryomyza anilis. Taxonomy (NCBI): domain Eukaryota; kingdom Metazoa; phylum Arthropoda; class Insecta; order Diptera; family Dryomyzidae; genus Dryomyza; species Dryomyza anilis. The sequence continues at coordinate 18,582,943 of OX638133.1, read as the reverse complement.
AAATCGAGCAGGTGCAACTCACGGATGAGCTGCGCCAGAAGGAGCACGATGAGATGTTGCGCGCCGTGTCCGAGAAAACATCAGTCATTGAAAATATGCGCACGCAAATTATTAAACTTGAGAATCAGCAATTGGTAGGTGAACATTTGTGCTTGAAAAAACTCAAAAAATAATATAAAATTTCGCCGTTCGCAGGCCTCCTACGAATACATAAGCAAAAATGCAACAGACACCAAGGAGCAACCCGAATATGTGGCACGTCCGGAACACGAGCGTGTTACAAAACAAATGCAACGTGATATGTCCGAGTTGTTGGCCAAGAATCTCGATCTTACAGATGTTGTATGTTGTTTTTATTTTCTATTAACAAAATAATTATAATTTAAAACTAATACACAGCAAAAACAATATATCGACGAAATAAATTGTCTCAAAGTCAATCTGACCGCCGCTGAGGAGCTGATACAGCAACATCGTGCTGAAATTAGTATGCTCCAAGCACAGAGCATGGATAAATCGGTTGCTTTTAGTGAATTTCAATTGGAACGCGAACAGATACGCGCCGAATTGGATGCAATGCGTCATCAGGTTGATGTTTTTAGTCGTGACTTTCAGATGGAACGCGAGGCACGCACAAATCTCGCAGGTGTCAATGAACAATTGTTGCAGGATTTGCGCGCATTACAACGCAAAAATCAGGAGCTCATTGAGCAGGAACAAAAACGTTATGAGGCCATTTTGCAGAGTACTCAAGTGCCGACAACAACTGCAGCGGCTGGTGCTACGGCTGTTGTTGCCAGCGTTGCTGGTGGCGGTGGCGACAAAATTCAGGCAAGTTCACTGTCGTCGGCACAATTTGAGGCAAATATGCAACAGCGACCGATACGCGTGCGTTTTTTTTTTTTACTAATTGGCTTATATTACAATTTAATTCATTTATTATAAATTGATTTATTATCATTTGTTTGTTCGATAGTTTATTCATGTCTAAATTGGTATTTATTAATTTTGTTCGCTCATTTATTTATTTCTGCTTTTTTCCATTGATCATTAATATTTATTTATATTATTTAATATATTTATTTTGTTTTTGAAAGATCGATTGAAACCAAATAACACTAAAGTTTATGAATTTGTTTATTTAATAATTGATTCACAAATGCATGACTATTCATTTATTAATTTATTTGTATTTTTTTATTATTCAATAATGTATCCATTAACTTATCGTCGTTGTAGAACGAAAAGTTACCAAATACATTTTTATGAAAAACTTAAATTTCATGTTCGTTGATTAATATTATAAAAAGTAATTAATGCATTTTAAAAGTTGAAATATCAATTTATAGATTTACATTTTCTTATCATGTGGTAAAAAAAATTTAGATCATCGATTAAAAATTGACAGATATAAAGGGTTTTTTAACAGGGACGCTACAAAAGTAGAGCGACAGGGACAGCAAACGACGCCATATTTCTTGCCGCTGTTTTGACATTTCTCTTCCGTAAGGTTTGCCATTTCATGATGGAAAGATATACGAATTCGAATTTCGGTAGTAAATTTTAATAATTTCGACTCGTTGTTGGCTCGCATATCTTTCCATTATGAAATGGCAAACCTTACTGAAGAGAAATGTCAAAAGAGCGGCAAGAAATATGGCGTCGTTTGCTGTCCCTGTCGATCTACTTTTGTAGCGTCCCTGTTGAAAAATCCTTGAAAAAAACTTTTGTAGCGCTCTTATTGAAAACCCCTTTATAAAGTTTTTTGTAAATAAATATTTGAAAATGTATTTTGTGACTTTTCGTTGCACAACGACGTTATGTAAATTTTGTTATCAAAAAAAAAAAAATGTTGATTCTTTATGCCTTCATTACGTATTTTCTTATTTATTATTTACTTTTTTCTTTTTTTTTTTCATTTATGTTTTTTTATACATTTTTTTATTTATGAATATTATCATTTTTGAATTTCTTTATTTGTAAATTTCTTGATTTATGAATTGTTATTATTTAGGAATTTTATGATTTATGAATTTCTTCTAAAGAACTCTAAAGAACTGCTGTGCTAAATTTGTTTGTTTTTCGTCCATGACTTTGTCGATTTAGAAATGAATTTTTTTTGATTATTTTTATCATTTTCTGTTTATTTTTCGGTATTTAATTTTTCATTTATATATTTATTACACTTTTCTGTTATTCATTGCTTTATTTTGAATTAATTTATTCGTTTTTTCATTTTTTCATCGCTTATTAATTAATGCTGTTCTCATTTATGAATTTTATTAATTAAACATTTTATTTCCACAGCCCCTACCAGCGCCTTCAGGCAGCATTGTGCCACGTTGTCCCATCTGCTCCAAGACATTCAAGAACCTGAGCATATTACAGAGCCATGTCAACGATTGCTTGGACAAAAATTAATCATTAACGACGTGTGAAATTATTTAATAGCTAAGCATTATTTTTTGTATTACCGATTTTTGTTTTCAAACGTGTAAATGAATTTAAAAAAATATATATTATATAACCAATTTTTGATTGTAACTCAATATAACATATATACTGGACAAATAAAACAAAAAATATACATAGTACTATAGAAACAACAAATATTAAGTGCATATTAATGAATAACAAATAAATATATATTGTAGTTGTAGAGTGAAACTCTGCAACTATCGTTTAAAAAATTCAATTGAAAAAAATCTTTATTTAACGGAGTACATTTTAATCGATTAAGATTTGTTATGTTAATCTATCAGTTGGCATTGATTTTCAAATTTATGAACTTTGTAGAATACATAGTTCTTTAATATGACATTTTTATACCCTACACTAAGAGTGAAAGGGTATATTCAGTTTGGTACGCCGTTTGTAACACCCAGAAGGAAGCATCTTCGGTATAGAAAAGTATATATATATATTCTTGATCAGCATGACCTCCTGAGTCGATTTAGCGATGTCCGTCTGTCTGTCTGTTGAAATCTTGATTTCAGAAAAACTAAAAGAACTAAATAAATGAAACTCCTAATTTGAATTACTTATATATCTACGCTGTCTGTCAGTGAAAATGGGCATGATCAGTCCGTTGTGACCAATGAACCGACCACTTATGTTCAAATACCTCATATAAAACATACATTTTACTGTATACGTGCTTAGGTAAACTTTTTTGGTCAAATATATATTGACTTCATGCTCAAATACATGAAAACAATGTTTTCGCGCGAAACGACTTGTGGTTCCCACTTTACCACTTTAAATGGTAACCACACATACACTAAGAAAACAAAGATGATTGCCAGAAATATCACAGCCCTAAATATCAAGTTATTTACAAATTATTTAAATCGTATTTGAGACAACCATCTCTCAAACATCCGTCAAATACTATAATTATTGCTAGCAACCATCTTTCAAATTTACGATTATGTATAGCAACCATCAATTAAACATCTGACAAATAGGAAGATAGTTGATGAATATTTGGAAAAGGTACTCCATTAGAATTCGCGGAGTAATTTTTATTGAATTGAAAGAAAATGAATCAAATGTGTTTTTATGTATTCTAGAATTAAAACAGTATCCTGGTACATCCTGGTATACATCGCCATCGTCTTTTTAAATCCTTCGAAGGCAAAATTGTACAATGACTTGAGATTTCTTCGCAGAAGAACCAAGTCCGACCGGCGACGCTATCATCAAAGTAAACTCTGAAAAGAAATATTTTCCATCACGAGTTGATAATTTAAATCACAGGATATTTTATTTTCACTTTTACCATTAAAATGTAATATTTGAGTGGGCACTTTTTTACACCATTGAATTTACTTAATTGTTGTGGATAAATCGAACTTAAGGATTTTTTTATGGTAGTTAAATGTCAAAATACCTCAATATTTTGCTACAAATGTCCAAGAACTCAGGATGTTTGCTATCAGTCAACTGTAAATATCTCATTTTTCATTGCTGTTGTGGCAAACATCTCGTAATTATCTGCATGTATGTCATATTTAAATAATATTAATAGTTTTGTGTAGGGTATTAGACCGACTATAATTTTGATAATCCTAACTATCATATTAACACCTACTAAAAAATGGCTCTACTTTAAAATTTCCCATGTGATCTAACCTTCCCAACTGGTTTTTATTGAATTTCGATTATTAGTTGGCGCTCCCCAGAATGATTCAAAGTACATGGTTTTTCAATAAGAGCGCTACAAAAGTTTTTCAAGGGTTTTTCAACAGGGACGCTACAAAAGTAGAGCGACAGGGACAGCAAACGACGCCATATTTCTTGCCGCTCTTTTGACATTTCTCTTCAGTAAGGTTTACTATTTCATGATGGAAAGATATACGAGCCAACAACTAGTCGAAGTTATTAAGATTTTCTACCGAAATTCGAATTCGTATTTATAATATAAGGTAATACCCCATAATTTCGTCCTAGTAGTCTTTGGTCCTAGTACCCAAATCCGCCCTATTTAGTTTAAAGTTTTAAAAAGAAAAATAGCTGGAATGTTTGAAGTGTATTTTTATTTTAAAAGAAAAAATATCTGCATTTTATGATATTCATTAACTCTACGAAATATTTCATGAATTGATCCTAGATTTGCACCTTTTATGTGAAACCAACCGGAAACTTTAACATGGCGTTGTCATAGGAATGAATTAACACATCATGCAGACATTTAGACCTATCACTGAACTGGTCTTCAATTGGAGAACTTCATTTAGTTCAAAATACTGTTTCCTATGACAACGATATGCTAATGATTCCGGTTGGTTTCATATAAAAGAGGCCAAACTAGAACCGATTCATAATATTGTCCTGTAGGGTATATACATTTATGTTAATTTTTTTAAATTTTATAAAAATAGGGCGGAATTCACTACTTGAGAGGATGTCGGTACTAGATAAAAGTTATAATTTTTTAGATAAATTGTCCATTTTTGATGCCTGTGGACCAATTGGAATAAGGAATATATAAGAAATATGTATAATACTTGTCGACTGCTTCTATTGATTATAACTCCTTAAAGTGGTGAATTACGCTAGAACCATTAAATGTGGTGTTAAATTGTTCATATAAATATTAAAGAATGCAGTAAACTCCTCTACTTTTAATCCTTTCGCATGGCTTAGCCCTTACAACAGACGTATAATGTTTATATCACACATATTGTCCACTGACCATAGAAAATCTGAAAATAAAAAAAATCATATTGAAATTTTAGTGATAATTTATAATATAAAAACATATAATATAAATATAAAACATTAAACTTCGCAAAAATATATTTAGTTAGTATAAATTCTAGATACAGCATGAAACTAGTACATTGTCCTCTAAATGTAGAAATATTGAAATTAGCTATGTAATACACATTATTTAAACAGGGGATTCCCGTGTTAGGCACAACTTGCAACGACAAGCAAAAGCTGTCGAGAGTTGATTCTTTGTTTTCTGTGTTTTTGTGCGACTAATCGATTGAGTTCATTTCGAAATGTCAGAGCAGACAGCAACATCATCCACTGCTGTACCAGAAGATACCAAAGTTGTTGAATCTCAATCGCTTGCCAGCTCCAAAATCAGTAGTTGCAACCAAACGAAATGTTCGTCTACGCTGGATATGACAGACTCCTTTGTATTTGTGGACATGGAACAGGAGAACAATGTGATTAATATGGAAAAAACGAACGTTGATAAAAATGTTTACAGCAAAGACTATAAGACGTGCGACTTCGCAAAAAACATATTCAACATAGCAAAATCCTGTTTTTTATGATATTTTTTGGTACACGGATTGTGTACATGAGCTCTGCCGCATCTCTGCTTGCATTGTTGTTGTTTCACCGTGTAAAATTTTCAACAACACAAAACAGCTGTTTGTTAATTCAGATGCTGAAAATTTTGTGAAATTTGCCAAAATTTACACATTTTTTGCAACCGAACTACTCTCATGCAGAAGTTTTGAGTTACACGTAATGAGTCTAAAAATTTGCACTATTTTTTTAAAACTATGCCTAAAATTCATAGTCTAAGGGAAAAGTGAAAAAATAATTAACATTTTCTGAAAAAATTGTAAAATTTACGAGAAAAAAATAGCAATTTGGTGAATAAAACCAGTGTGTCCCCCTTTTCATTAGTTTAGGGAAAAAGGGACAAAACTTTTGCAAATATTACAATATTAAAATAACTTTATTATATATGTTATGTTTATCTTAATATTTATATTATAAATCGTTTTTATAATGAAATTATGTGTATGGATCAATATTGCGCTTAAATATAATGAGGACGTTAAATAAAATAAACTAAAATTGTGAATTTACTTACGGCCGGTTGAATACAGTTATCAGTTAAAAACAATCTGACAAATAAATTTAATTTTTAAATAGATTAACTAATCGATTTCCATCTCTAACTCATGGTTAAAAGTTGTATGCATCCGGGCATTAAGCAATTAACAGTCCGATAATCCCTTTCCGTAGAGATATTTTAAAATTTTGTCCTAGTTGACAATTTCGTACGCTTGTTCAGCCAAATATAGCTCTTCATCAGGCCTGACAACGATATCATCCATAATTCGTATCAAAATCGGTTGAAAATTGTACCCACACTATCAATTTTTGAATAAAACTAAATATATATAAACTAAAACGTTGTTTACGTTTGTTTTGAGTATTTTTATGTTGTCAGAAAATTAATTTGTTATTAAATTTCTGTTTGGCGCAAACATCAAAAGCAGTGGTGAATATGTTGAATATAAAGGGGGAAAAATGTCTAAAATGAGAAAATCTGTGGCATTATTGTCCAAGTTGAATAAAAGTTGTCTAAGTTGAATAAAAAGTTGTCCAAATTGCGACTGCGACGCACACTAACAAAACGATTTTTACATCTACATTGACGGAGTTTCATGTCTTGTGGTCTATGGTTTACAGCACCGCAACGACACAAGAAGCGACTACAAGTGAGGCTATTCTGCAAGTATCTAAACTAATGGCCGAATACGTGCAACTTAAAAGTAAGCAAATATCTTAAAAGAGTGATTTGTTGCAATCTATGCAAATGAAATCTGTGCAATTTCAATAGTCTACATTGAAAGCAGTTGGAAACTTAGGCTTCATGGGAAATGTTGAAGTAGGGATATTGTGATAGCTGGTCTAAATAATTTAGTAAGTTATTGTGATAGATGTGATGTGTGAATAGAGGTACAGAGGTCATTACGGCTTACAAATCTTGTCGTTCTGGAAAAGTTTTCTACAATTTGAGTAACCATATGCATATGTATGCTTATTTTTTTAAAGGTCACCCCAATTGGGTGTGGGAGAAAAACATGAACAGAACGGTCCGTTAACGGTGACGTATACGAAAAAGCAATACGAAATACGATTCTGTAAACGTTCCGTCAACGGATAAAGAAGAACATAGAAACGAATTTTCCACGGTACGTTAATAATACTGTATGAAATACGAAGTGAATCCGTTGATATTACGTTTTGACGATCCGTTAACGGAATGAATAGTTTAAAAACACCGTTTTCATACCATACAATAGTATACAAAATGACCATGGATACTTGTTCAATGCTTCGTTAATATGCCGTCAATGAAAGAATTGTGATTCCGTGTGTGTCGTAGGCTCCGTATAAATATTTCTTGGGTTTGATCAAAAAATAATGGAATTTATTATAGACATTTCACGGTGATAGTTTCCTGTATGTAGATTTAGTGCTAAATAAGGTATATGTACAAAACTGGCGAAACATTGGGCAAAGCCGACCAATCCAAAGTGGGTCAAAAGGCACTTTTGCGTCTCATAAATCTGTTACTTTTGTTGAACAAGAGATAAATGGACTAAATTAGACACAGTAAGTTTATAGATGTAGTAGCGTCGGTAGCTCAAGGTTAGTGCGTTCGACTACAAGTCGAAAGGTCCCAGGTTCAAGCCTGTACTGGGGCTAACAGCATCTTTTCATAGAAACATTTTTCTATGCCGCGCTACCTCTAGGCAGTAATGGCAAAGCTACGAGAATAAAACATTGCCTATGAAAAGCTCTCACCCACTTTTCGGATTCGGCATTAAACTGTAGGTCCCACCACTTTGAGTACAAATATAACAGGCACAGTTCAAAATGGTGAGAAAGCTCGGCCTAAGTTCTTATAGGACTAAACTATTATTATAGGTTGTTAGATGTATCTTGCTGTTGTGAAAAATGGGCGGATTGGGATAAGGATTATCCGTTTTTGATGATTTTGATATCAAATTATTTGTATTAATGCCAGCAGTAATATTGCGTATGTTTATATAATATAAATATTAGAATGAAGGGTATTTTAATCGCATATTTACGAGGTTAAATTATTTTCTTTAACAAAATTGCTATAAATGTTGTTTGTCAGGCCGTAAATAGTATCACAAACTATATTTTATTAACCCTTTTCCTTTTGAAATCAAATATTTGTTTTTTGACCCGTGTTACATTTTAAACTCTGATATATTTTGCGCAAGTATGCGCACTTTCTGCATCAGTTTTTATGAATAAACATTACATTGTATATTCAAATTCATTAAAATTTCTTTCGGCGAGGAACAGCGCATAATTAAAACTTAAACCAAAGTAGAAGTTTCAGAATTCAAAATATGCACTTTCTCTTTAATTTTTTACAGCGAGCAGATAATAACAATTTTAAAGACACCGTTTGAAAGCTGAATATCATACCTTATCAAAATGGTATGACATCATACACTTTTGCCTCGAAACATTTCGAAAAAAGGCACTTAAAAACATACCACAAAAAAAAAAATTAAAAGAAATATATATTTTTTTTCATGTTTGAGTAAACACATACTATATTTAAAAGAAAAGTATTGCAGAAAATGTAGATGGACAGACAAAGCGGACATTGCATAATCGACTCGTTGAGACTTGATCAAAAATACTTTTCTTTACCAGCCACACCTCTTTCTGAGTATTACAAACGAATGATCAAATGTATCCCCTTATTTTGTAAAACGAATGACACTTTTTTTTACTTGTTAATTTTGTCGTCGTTTTTATTTCGTTTAATTCAAATAATTTAGTCAGAATTTCTGACTTTGTATAGCGAATTTCTGTTCGTTTCGCTTTACAAAATAAGGGGGTCACCTTTAGTGTAGATATAAAATTTATATAAGTGTCTCTGATACGCATATAACATTTGACACTACATTTTAGCTAAATAGAAAATATATTAAGAAAATTGTATTACAATTGTTTTATTAATCTCTCGCCGCTAATCTTTTATAGACACTTTGCAACAAGTCAACATTGCGATGCGACTATTTATGCACAAAACACAACAATTGCAGACAAACCTGCTGAGCCAACAGCAACATTATCGTCAACAGCTACAGTCCAGCCAGCAGCAGATCGTTGTAGTAAATATGCCAAATAATGAACTTGAATAATTTTCAATGCAATAACTTCAAAATTTTAGCTGCGTGTAGAAAATTTAAAACTACAACAGTTGATTATGACGAAAAATACAAAAAGCAGCAATAATGATGAAAGGAAAAAAACCGACTTGGAACTGCAACAGATCATGGAAATGCAGGCGTTTTCAAATGCAGATTAAAAATGCACAATTATTAACTATTGTAAAATATTTTATTAAGTTGTTGTATAAAATTACAAAAATACAAAATAACACACATATTGACTTAGAAGTCTTTTAGAAAAGTAAGATTATTTTACAAGGTGGTTTATATTATGTACTTCAACCAAGAACTTATAATAATACAAAATAAAACATAAAAACTAAAGTAATGTCAACTTTAAAAAGTGATACGTTTAATAAAGTGTAAATGCAATACGCATTTTATTGAAACTGGCCGGCATTCAATTTTGCTACTTGTTTGTTTAAGTTATAAGAAATGTGATTTTTTTATGATTTAATCTAAATTTTATAATTTTTAAACCAAGTATGTCCGTAATGTAATAGCAAAGTTTTCTCCTCCACAGAACAATTTAAGACCGATCTTCTCCAGTGCGAATTTAACAGTCTATATTGCGAATTTTTATAATTCACCCCGACCATTTTTTTAACCTTATTATGAAATAAAACTAGAAATAGTTGCTGCTGCTTTTCAATGATTTCAATTCGTCAACTAAATATGAATGTAATGTGGAAATAGAGTTGCCTTTGTTCTTCAAATTTATTAAAGTTTGCTCAAAATCGTCGGCGCTTTTAGGGACCAGACGCGTTGTATCTCCTGGTTTGCAACTAAATTGTTTAAAACAGCGACATCTGTAAAATATCCAATTTCTTATTAAATTTATAAATAATAAAAATGTTTTTTTTGTAATTAGTTCTTTAAAAATAAAAATGTTTTCTTAAATGAGTCAATACAAAAATATATTTTAATAATCGAAACCCTTATGGCAGGATACACTCTGAATAAAATATCCCATTAAGTACAAAATGGTTTTATGGTTAATATTAGAGATGGGCTTGTGCTATGCTTTTTACGTGTCACGCCCGAAATTCTGAGTTCGTGCGTGCAAATATCCGTGCGTGCTAGTTGTTGTCATGCTCGTGGGTGTCCGTGCCTCTAAAATCAGACACGCGCCCATAAAAGATTTTAAAAAACCCTTTACGTCCAGCATCAGAAAATAAAAAATCGTGGAGAGGTTCCGATTCAGGGATTAAGGTACCAACACTCTTAAAAACAACTCATAAAATCCCATTAAAATTTGTCAATAGGACAGTTATTGATTTAATAGTATTTAATATGATTCACCGATTGAGTTAATAGTTTATCGGACAAATATCTTATTGACTAATTTTAATAGTAAAAACTATTAATTTTATGATATGTTTTTTCTGAGTGAAAGTTAATTTTTGAATTATTTTAAATAAGGGACCGTAAAGAACCGGTAGCGGAACCGATTTCAAAACTGTGTGAATCCGGAATCGGAACCTACATAATTTTGGAACCGAAACCTGAACCGCTATTTTTTAAATCTTGGAACGAGAATCGGCACCGATATTCCAAGAGTTTTATTCCTTTTCTGGGACCGCAAAAAAACCGAAATTTTAACCGGAACCGTTGCGATTTTTGGAACCGAAATCGGAACCGTCATAAAAAATGTGTGGAACCGGATTCGGAACCCATTTAATTATTTGGTTGAAACCGGAATCGGAACCGCTATTTTAAAAATCTTGAAAACAGAACCGGAATCTGAAACAGAATCGGCACCGATATTCCAAGAGTTTTATTCCTTTTCTGGGACCGCAAAAAACCGAAATTTTAACCGGAACCGTTGCGATTTTTGGAACCGAAATCGGAACCGTCATAAAAAATGTGTGGAACCGGTTTCGAAACCCATATAATTATTTGGTTGAAACCGGAATCGGAACCGCTATTTTAAAAATCTTGGAAACAGAACCGGATCATATTCTAAAGGGTTTTAGTCCCTCTTTATAATATTATTTTTCACGTTTTGCCTAGTTTTTCATGTGATTCTGTGTTTTTTTCGTGCTTCTTCGTGTCTTTCTATATCTCGTTTTTTATCGAGCTTCGCGTGCGTGCCTTTAAATTTAGATGTCGAGATTGTGCTCGTGCGTGTCACGTATCGGCGTACCCGTGCGTGTGAGTGCCATCAAAAACAGACACGCGCCCATCTCTAGTTCATGTATTAATCGTTTTTTCATATTGATTCCGAAGTTTTCAAATGAATTTGATAGTAATTAAAAAAAATCAGTACCATTAATTTAATAATTTCAATATTATTGAATATAACGGTATAAATACTATTGTTTTAATATGTTTTCTCCTATAAACGTTTAAAATTTAAAGAATTTCGTTTCATTTGAGTGCCCATATGTACAAATGGATTTTTTTCGAATATAGATTGAGCAAAAATGATTACTTCGGCCGGTATATAGGAACATTCACCCATAGTTGTCAGTGTTATGAGGTATTTGAATATAAATGGTCGGTTCCCAGTTCACAATCGGCCGATATTGCCAATTTTCTGTAACAGACAGCGAAGGTATATAAGTAATTTAAATTAGGAGTTTCAGTGATTTAGTTCTTCTAGTTTTTCTGGAATCGTGCTTTCAACAGACAGACGGTGAGACAGGCAGATATTAAATTAATTGATTCAGGTGATCATTCTGATCAAGGATATATCATAGTTGTGGAACTAAAAGTCACCAAATACATTTTTATGAAAATCTTAAATTTCAACTTTGTTGGTAATTATTACAAAAAGTAATTGATAGATTTTAAAGTTGAAATACCAATTGATAGATTCACATTTTCTTATCATTTGGTACAAATATTGAGTTCATCGACCAAAAATTAAAAGATATTTAAAGATTTTTGTAAATGAACAATTGTCATTTTGAAAATGTAGTTGGTGACTTTTAGTTCTACAACGACGATTTGCATTTCAATAACACCCTTCTGGGTGTTACAAACTGGGTTTAATAAAAACCATATTATACAACAAAATAACAACAAAAACATGCTGAAATGTGGCAAAAACATTTACAAAAATTTCAATATTCCACATTACCCCAGTTTCCTCTAATTTTAAAAGCAAAACCAGTCGTATATTTTGTCTGGGGTGCTATATGAAATTCGATCGAAAGTTAGACCATTCCCGATAAATGAAATTTTTATTTTATAAAATAAAAAACTTAAGAAAAATAATATTACTTAATTTTTTACCTCGTTATAAATTCCCCGCCTTACCATTTGTTTTAGCATATCGCTCCAATACCGCGCGTATCTCACTGATCGGCACCGCTGTATTAATATTCGGATAAACGATTTTGTCCATCTTAATGTTCGACACACAAATACCCATAATGCAGCCGTGCTCATCGAACATGGGACCACCGCTCTGTCCAGCCTGCACACAGCCATCGGACATAATGCCGCCAGGATAGCACTTAATGATGCGTCCTTGAAATATCGATGGATTAAAATCGTATTTCAACTGAAAGTTAACAAAATACGGAAAGCCAGCATTGTAAACGGCCTGACCGAGCGTCGGTTTGGCATGCGACAAGCGGACGCAGTGGCGATCGGGCGTATTAGCGGGTGCATCAAGCACAGCGACATCGAACGGTATATCGTACTGCGGATTGCGCCACAACACATGTGACTCGAATTCGCCATCAACGCTGCGGCAGTAGACTTTGGAATCGGTCTGCAAGAAATGTTTAAAGTATTCGTTAACAAGTTTTGAAGCTTTTTCACATAATTGTGATATGTTTTGTTATTATTTCAAACTAACAACATTTTAAGCATAATGAATATTTTTTACGATTTAATTGACGCGAGACTTATCAAGTGGCCAACTGAAATCACAGATTTAAAAATCACCAGCTGATTATGTCGCAAATTTGACGACGGAATATCAAACAGCATTATAGTTCATTTTAGAACACAGCTCTCAACACAGAACCGTATTTTGATTACAATTTTCGAAAAAAAACACTTTTCCCTAAAAGAGAAAAATGTTAAAAATTTAAATATCAGCGCTTACTTTGAATACTACGTGGGCGCAGGTGAGTATAAACTTTTTATTTTGCACCTTAACAAATGTCCCAGTGCCTTGAGAGCCACCTGCCTCAATCACCACCATGCTGCGCTCCCCTATTGTCATAAAATAAGAAAACCAATTAATAAATTAGCTAAAATATCCGACTTAAAAAAAAAAAAACTTACACGCAAAATTGGACGGCTCACGCGGCAACATAACCGACGTGACACGCACGCCCAGCTGACGCATAAAATCGCGCAGCAAATGCGCAAAATTCGCTGCCAATGTCAGGTTAACATTTTCCTGTTGACGCTGAAACGAGGTGCACACAATCATGCCAATGAGACGCCTAAAAAATGAATATTCATTATTTCTACAAACAAATTTTGTATTAATTGCAACGCACAGCTTATTATTAAAGACCGCCGAACCCTCGCAACCCTGCGGTAACGCATTCGACAACACAAACAGGCAACCATCGCGTCCTAGCACATTGGAAACTTTGCCAATACTTATGGTCTTGTAGAAATTCTCCATGCCAAAGGGTGTACACATGGCCAACACATCGTCCAGCGTACAAATGGGCTGCAAGTAACGCAAATAGTTGCAGATGTGCGCAATAAAACGCTCAAACGTATCTGGTTGCTTGCTGCCCGGTCGCATGCTCAACACCATAAAGCTGGACAGCAGCACCTCGTTGTGTTCTTGATCCACGCCTCGTGCTAATAATTTGTGCAGATGCCGCGATATCTCCGCAGAGCTATAGAGATAAAGCAGTTGTGCACGATAACGTGTCAGAATGTGTGGTTGACGCTGACAGCGTTCCCGTGCGCCGTTCGGCACCAGTTTGCGTCGATCGAAGGTCACCTGATAGCTGAGTGCATTGAGATGTTGTGCCTCATCGCTGCCGCTGTCCGCCTGTACATTGAGCAACTGACACTGCTGCAGTTTGCGTATGATCTTGGTGCTGGCGCAGACGTTTTCATTGGCAACGTCTGTATCGAAGGGCAACATTGGTCGCACATAGGGCTGCAGCAGACAGCCGGAGGCTATGATGATCTCGTTGTTAATGATGATAGCCGACTGCTTGGTGTTGGGCTGGTTACTGATCTCCAGCAGGGCATGGCGTATTTTGAGCAGCATCTGAAGATTGATTTTATATTGTTTATCATATAAATAAATGCAAACTACTTACGTCTACTATGTTTTTTACTTAAAACAAATATCAAGCAGCACTTTGAACTCTTCAAAACTAGGAGGAGCAAAGTTTGGATATAATTTGTGTGTAGCAAGTGAGCACTTTTTAACAGCTGCAACCAAACCTGATAAGGCTAACTGCAAAATATTAAAACAAATCAAAACGCACAAACAGCACGTATTTCTTTCTATTGCAAAGCAACATTATTTCACTAAATTCAAGTTTAATAACATTTCATTTTTTTCTTATTCTTTACTCTGCGAATATTTAATATTTTAATTAAAACAAATAAATAAAAACAAATATTTTAACAAAAACAACAACGCACAACCAAATTATCATTTATTTTGACAGATTCAGACATGATTGCCAAAGCTTTGTTAAATCTGAGCATTTTCATTTAACATTTCGAAGAGATGGGAACTCTGCCAAACATTTTTATCTCTGAGCTCTGAGCAAACTGAGCTGAGCACAAACTGTCAAACATCGTTTTGTGTATTTTTTGTATTTGGTCAGAGCAGTCAATTACTTGATGACCGATTATCGATGATTATTGTGAACCCAGCAAAAAAATCGCTAACCGATAGTCATCGATATTTCGAACTGGTTCGCACACTATCAAAGAAATGTGGATGTTCACAAACACATCGGAAGCAGACTTTCTTCCAACGTCATAGGCGAGAAAGGTATAGCAATAGGTTAGCGAAGGTCGCACACTCGACTCTCTGGTGCTGATCTCCAGCGACACAACAGGAAATAAGTGAAAAAATTTACAACAAGGATCAGAAAGGTGTCTTTAACGACGATGTGTTAAAGTTATGTTATGATTTTTATTAATTTAATTACTTTTTAAAACAATTGTTTAATTTAGTGTACTAAATAAAAATATATATGAAAAAAAAATTATGGCAATACTGTTTTATTTTTCTGTAAAATATTTTTTTGGTCTGGCAATGTGACATAAAAATAGCAAGAGGTGCAAAAGAGAACACAAGATTATTTTTAAATTAGCGCAATGCTTTAGTTTGAAAGGGATGTCTTGTCACATGTACTTCACACAGATAGGAGTCTGCCGGTTACCTTTCTCCCGATGGTAGAACAAAGGTAACGGGCAGAATAACCCTCAAGTACCAGTTAGCTAACCGGTTAGTTACCAGTTGCCTTTTTTGCTGGGTAAAGACTTAAGATTTTAAAAGATGGCTCGAACTGGATGACAATGCAATATTATCGTTTTCTGGCCATCCGGCTCATCATGGTTCTATCGCCGTCGTTTCATATTAAAGACTCTTTGAAAAATTAATATTTTTAATAATATTAGTCCTTTCGAAGTCTGTCATACGAAAATCTATCCGACACAAAAATATAAGAAAAATATTTTTTAATATAAAACGTTTTTAATGTGAATTATCAGGCCCGTGCGCGTGGTGGTTTTAACTAACTTCATAATAAAGGGGATAGGGGAGGTAGATTTCTGTTTGGCTATACTCATGAACATATGTCATTATTTCAGAAAATCAGTATCTGACGAGGCCTCAACAAGGTAAGATATCGAGTGTACGATCCTCTTGTAACGGAGTTTCCTTCAGAAACTTTTGAAGGGTTATTAGGTCGCGGTTGGACCATTTTTCATAACCTTTTAGGTTAATCGTAATAAAAACAGTATTCCATAATTGAAAATACTCAAAACTTTTTTAACAATGAAACATATAAAAAACTAGCAAAAAATTGAAAAATATTCGAAATGTATATAATTTGAGAAAATATTAAATTAAACCAATCGATTTCATTTGAAATTTATACTTACATTTCATAAAAATATTTTCATAATATTAGTAAAATAATTCGAACAGAAAAGCACCGCAGGCGAAAATATTTCCATTGTTTTGTGAACATTTATTTATTCAACTTCAATATTCAAATTTTATATACCAATTCATTTATTAATGTATATTTCTATTTTTTTTTTAACAATTGTTTTAATAAATAAGGTTGTTTTTGAAATATGAAAACAAGCAAATTAAAATTTTAGCAGTCCTATTTCAGAATTTGATGAAATTTGAAAGTATGGTGAAACAACATAAATATAAGATAATAAGATATTTTCATATTTATACTCAATGATGTCTTGGCCATGAACTACAGCCAACTTTTTTCAAATGTTCGACCAAAAGTTTGATATGCACTTGCATTTCAAATGCAAATAAACCCCTTTAACGAATTGATCCAGAAAACCTGGGAAACACGATTATATTCTTCTTTTATTGTTTTTTGCCTTTAGAAAATATTGTTTCGTTTTTACTCTTATCATTTTAATCCATTTTTTATTATAGCATATTGTTTAAACCTCTTTTGATCTGAGCGTGTGATTTTATAAAATTATAATTTACAGGCATATACATTTTTAGGCTTTAATTTAATTAAATATATTTTTTTAATGCTTTTTAATGGTTTGAACTAGAGATGGGCGCGTGCCTGTTCTTGATGGCACGAGCCCGACGAGTAAATTTACAGGCACGCACGAGAAGCACTATAAAACACGGGTTTTAAAAGGCACGAAGAAATACGGAAAAACACGACAAAACACGAAAAAAACACGGAAAAAATGAATAAGCAAACGAAACGTGAAAAATAATACCCGGAACCGTTTAGATTTTTGGAATCAGAATCGTTATTAAAAATGTGTTGAACCGGAACTGGAATCGGAACATATATATTTTTTCTGGTTGGAATCGGTACCGCAAAGAACCGGAATCGGAACCGTTATTAAAAATGTATGGAACCGGAATGGAAACCCATTTAATTTGTAGGTTGAAACCGGAATCGGAACCGGAACCACAATTTAAAAAATCTTGGAACCCGAACCGGAACCGATATTCTAATAGGTTTTAGTTCCAGTAATAAATAATTCAAAAATTAAGTTTGTTACTGGTTTATTCTCTTATGTCCATAAGTTAAACTGAAACAACAGATTTTTAAGAAAAGGTTAAAATACCACGAAATTTTAATTTCTTAAGCTGGAAGTAAGGTTTTTTTTTTTAATTGGGGTAGAAACTATAAAAAAATCTTAAATGGGCGCCTGATTTTGGAGGCACGGGCACGACAGCAACTAGCACGTACGGAGATTTGCACGAAAAAATCACGGCACGTTTGAACCCCCAAAAGCCCCCCGTGCGCACGGGCCTGTGAATTATGATTTGAAATGAAACGTGGGGCGGTACATAATATAATCTACTGGATCCTTAAAGTCCACATTAAAAACGGTTTATATTAAAAAGTGTTTTATTATTTATTATTTCAAATACAAATTAATATTTTTTAATTAGTTTTTATTTTCTATGCAAAAAATTATTATAATTTTTTTTTTGATTTTTATTAAAGATCTTAAATAAAAAATTCTCAGTGCGATACTTGTAATAAATTTAATAACTAATTAAAATAATAAATTTAATAACTGAACAAAAAAATTTCTAGAAATTGAAAGTGTCTTCTGACCAAACATATCAATTATGTCAAGAACGTATTTGAAACACGCGCAAAATTAAGTATGAAATTATTCAAAATTCGAAACACAGACGGAGCACATTGTCTAATATATACTGAGCTAAACATGTATGGTGGTGCAGGATAAATATTAATAGAACAATCAGAAAAGAAAAACTGAATGTATTTTTTTAAAATTATTATTTAATATTAATAGTATTTGCTTTAAAAATTTGTCAGTACGATAAATAATACTATTAATCGCGAAAATACCAATGAACACTACAAATCATAAAGCTGAATTTTATATTAGCATTCGAAAAAAAAACATTAAAATGGGTCATTAGTATAGTTATTTACATAAAAACACTAAAAAAAATGTCCATTACAATTTGTCTATAGGACAGTTATTGATTTAATAGTATACAAAATATAAATATTTTCTTATAATATTTATAGTATTTTTTAGTATTTTATCCTATTGACTAATTTTAATAGTAAAATCTATTAATTTTATGTTTTTTTTCTGAGTGAGTATAATACGTACAGAAAGTTCGACCTAAGTTCTTCAGCATTTCTGAATTTAATAGTATACAAAATATAAATATTTTCTTATAATATTTATAGTATTTTTTAGTATTTTATCCTATTGACTAATTTTAATAGTAAAATCTATTAATTTTATGTTTTTTTTCTGAGTGAGTATAATACGTACAGAAAGTTCGACCTAAGTTCTTCAGCATTTCAGTATTCAAATATATTAGGCTTTTTTCTTGTTATTTTTATGTTTTACCGAATGGAATTAAATAATTTATTTCAGAAAATACCTTTTTTATTCATAACATTTAAAACACATTTCAAATTTAAATGGAATTTTATCCATTATAGACGATTTTTGTTAAACTATTTTTAATATTTTGTACCCCACAATACACCCTTCTTTTCAATAACATTCTATTATATCGTATTCATATAATTATACCATCTCTATTGAAAAAAAAAACAAAAACAGTTTGTTTTAATTTCCTATAACGTAATTGATTTTATCAAAACTTATTAATTCTCGTAACACTACGAATTGGGAATTTCCAACAGCACCCGCGTCATAATCATCATCATCAACATCAGAATTCATATCATCATTCTCCACAGCCAGTCACCACTTAAACACCAAAATTAAATTATTCGTGTCCAATGCAAAAATTGGCGACTACTTTTGAATACTAATTAAATATGTATGATTTTAAAAATAAAATAAAAATCACCATAAAAATTACAAAAGATTCAACCGCCTCCAATTTATCGCACAATCCCACCCTGACCAGCTATAAAAATCTACGGCCTTCATGATGCCAACTGTAGTTCAGCCCAAGTCTTGAGCTCTGTCAGATCGTTGTCGTTGTTGATCGGTTCCACATCATTGTGATCATCATGAATTCACAGAAGGTCATTACCATTTTGGGATTATTATTCGTTTTGGGTTTGTGCTCCTGCAATGCAACGCCGACGTATAAAAAGGGTAAAGGACAGCAGCCTTCGTATGTAGCTGTTCAGCCATCATATCCTGCACCGCCACCACAATATCACCCCGTTGCACCGCCACCACAGTACTACCCCGTTGCACCGCCACCACAGTACCACCCCGTTGCTCCACCACCACGCCCACCACAACAGCAACCGTACAAGGTGAAACCGGTGAAGCCTGTTATTGTGAAGCCCATTATTGTGCCGGTCATCGTGAAACCCGTCGTTGTAGGAGGCAAAGGCGGCAAAAAACATGGGCATGGTCATGGTCACCATTAGAAATAACTATACATATTTTACGTTATTTAAGCTATAGGTTTTAAGTGTACAATATATATGAGATCAACTATATTTTTAATAAAATAATGTATTAAAATTAAATAAAAGTGTCTTTAAAATAAATATATATGTTTTTGATTTACGTTCAAAAGCAAATGTATTTATTTTTAATACATTGATGTAGTCGTTTTAGTATGGAAAATAACTACATAATTTGACTGTATTTCTATACACAATTTTAATGAATTTGTTTTGAAATAACTAGTTTTTGTCTTTATTTATAATAATAATAGTTTGGCGCTACAGTCCTATTTAGAACTTCGGCCGAGCTCTCTCACCATTTTGAGCTGTGCGTGTTATATTTGCACTCAAATTGGTGGGACCTACAGTTTAATCCGAACGGCGAGTGAGAGCTTTTCATAGGCAATGTTTTACTCTCGTAGGTTTGCCATTTACTGCCGAGAGGTAGCGCGGTATAGAAAAATGTTTTTATGAAAAGATGTTGTTAGCCCCAGTCCAGGCTTGAACCGGGGACCTTTTGGCTCGCAGTCCAACGCACTAACCACTGAGCTACCGCGGCTACCTGTCCTTATTTATATGTCTTAAAATATGTAGAGATATTACTACATATGCTTTCAATTTTACTACATTCGGTTTTTATTTTACTTTGTTGTGATATATAATTTTAGAAATTTATTTTTATATTTTATGAAATTTGATTCGCAAAGTTTAATAATATTTATATGAACATTTTTTATTAATAAAATTAGATATAACTATTATAAATATGAAACACGGTACATATAAAACTGAAGATGTATAACAAAAATATTCTCCTGATGATGAAGATGAAGCACCACTAAGTTTCATTAGTTCTGACGACTCAAAGAAATGACAAACACTTAAGAGTCGCATTTGAGTCGTACCACATATGAACAATACGTGAGCCAATAACGCGCAACGGAAAATTGCAATCCATTGAGTGACTTATACTTATTTGGCCATTGCAACCCATGATGAGTTTCGGTCATAGAGTTACAAACTTTAATTTTCGCTTTTTCATTCGTTCAGATGCATTGTTTATGTTTATAAATACTTCTACCTCCGTCCACTATGTGAATTAGTACACGGATAGAAAAGATTTGTTTGAATATGTTTGAATGTAATTAAAAAGTAATACGAAATTACCATACATGTATTAGGAATGAAGTGTAATTAAATTATAATTGAAATTGAATTTATTTTTGCTCAAGTGTAAACATTATTATATTGTCCATCAGAATCTGTCCAATTTACCATAAATATGTTACAATACTAACATAAAATTTATTGCATTTGAATAAAATATTTCTTGGCAATTTACTTGGTTAAAACTAGATTTCGAAACACAGGAAATGCTAATCAAATCTAAATACAACGTACACCCAGAAAAAAATCATGGTAAATTGATAGTATTTCAATAGAAAAACAATAATTTATACCATTAATATTGGTCAATAGGATGCGTCCCATTAGTTCAGTAATATTGAAACTGTTAATACAATGTGTGGTTGTAACATAAATTTTATAATGTGATATTTTAATTACAATAAGAAAGACCTATACAAATTTAATGATACGTGTTATTAATTATATGGTAAAGTCGAATTACATTTTCCTAATAATTTATTAAAACAAAAATGTATTTTAGTTAATTTATTGTATAATTTATTTTATTTAAATGTCGAAATTGATATTCATTTTTACAACACACACATAAAAAGACACTTCTTGCTGCAAAAGATTATAAAACATTTAATGTTTGCTTTGATTTCCAATAATTGATTGTAGTACTTGAGTCTGCAGTTATTTTTGAGTACGTTGCCATAATAGAAGTTCGATGTATTATTTATTTTCTGTAATAAATATAAATAAATTTACATTAATACATTGAGTCCTTACCAATGTCGCGTTTAATAATGTGGATAATTAGAAAAAAACCATGCGACCATTTTGAGTAAACACGTAGAATGACGTACAAAACGAACATGTTTGTATTCGTTTTATGTTTTTTTACACCATGTTTATTATTATAGGAGGAAACCATTAAAACAACAGTATTTATTCTATTTAAAATAATAATATTGAAATATTTAAATTTATGGTAGTGAACTTTTCAAATACTATTGAAATAATTAGAAAACTTTTGATTTAAAAAGAAAAAACTATTAATACATGAACCATAAGATCAATGGTCGTACCATAAAGTACTTAATGGTACATTTTCTTCTGAGTGTATGTTCGCAATTTATCTTATTCAATAATTTATCGTCTGACGAAGTTGGCAACGTTGTGCAGCATTTTCTACCGACGCCATCGTTTGAACATATTAATGTTTACAAACAAACCAAAAAGAAATTGGATTTAAATAAGTGTATTCTTGCAACATTCTTCTTGTATACGAAGTTGGTACTAGTTCAGCAAAATTTTCTAACTACGTCTCTTTTGTCGTCGTTTGAAGTATGTATATGTGTACAAAGTTAACACTCGCTGATCGGCATTGCGTACGTGTCTTTTGTTGTTCGTTGAGAAAACGTGTTCGCGTCGGTAATAATTTTGTTATTTGTAAAATAAATAAATATATAAATTATGTTACAAATAGTAACAGAGTATAATATAGTTCAGTATATAATTTCTGAATCTAAAGTGAAAAAACCACAAATAAAAATCAGTGTTTCGATTTTCAAATAGAATTTGGCATGTTTTTTACAAAAGCCTCCGTGGATTCCTTGCCTACGCTATGTGCTGTACTGAGATCAACTGTAAATGTACCAAATATAAAGCGAGCCTGGATCGTCTGGTTTAGCGTCTGGTTTAGCGTCTGGTTTAGCGTCTGGTTTAGCGTCTGCTGGTGCAATTGTGTATTCATTGACGCTGTCACTTGTACTTGCAGTTTTAAACCAATTATTTATTTATGCATTTAAAAATTTGTATATGAATTCAATTATTATAAGTTCCCACTGTGCATGTTTAAAGATTTTTAATAAAAATGAATAAAAAAAACAACAATTTATTTTTATTTTATTTTCATGAGTTTTTTCCAAAAATATTTAAATATGTTTCTATGCAAACATACTACTTTTTGTACTGAAACAACTGATATGTTTCACTAGAAACATATTTATATTCAGGTCGTATCAAATCATGTTTTATTTTGAACATATTTATGTTTCGGTTCAAATATTTATTTTATTTGGATGTAGTAATTATTATGTTTCCATTAGAACATACTCCATTTTAAGGGGCAACATTAAAATGTTTCCGGGATATTATAATGTAAGTCAGAGCTCATTACAACATTGTTCAAGTCGCAATACAATCCTGTTTACAAATGATTTATCAGTCAATTATATATTATGTTTACATAAAATTCCAAACATACATGTTAATGCCTGCAAAATTATGTTTGGTAGAGCCCTTTTTTTTGCAGCGTGTAGAATCTTCCGCAAAAAAAAAATCGACAAAATCAACAATATTCGAAAAATTTCGAATTAAAAATTGTAAAAACTATTTTGCACGACATTAACAACGCAATGCTCGTAATCCCCGAATTATTTTCTGAACTAAAAAAAATTCTCGAGTAATGAGATCAACAGAATTTTATGTCTAGTAACAACCATTAATCAAAGACCTTTAAATTACAGGTTTTCATAAACTCTCAACAATACCCCTTTATTTATTAAAATAAAAAGTATCTCTCAAACAAAAACCTTTATATTTTTGAAAAATAAAATATTTTATTAAAAAATAAATTATTCAATGAAAATACCCGAATATTTCGTCAAATTCTACATACAGACACAATTTAAGTGATATATAAAGCACATACGTAAAATTTATATTTCTTTCGTAAAAAAAATTGTATTAAATAATATAAGGAAAGTTTCGTCATTTAAACTAAATATTTGTAGGTTTGTTGTTATGTTTATTTTACGAATAGTCTTTCGTAATATATACGAATCGTTCGTAAAAAATATTTTTGGAAAAAAAAATAGAAATTACAAATTTTTCGTGTATTATATGAATTATTCGTGTATTATACGAAATAAAAAAATTACGAAAAAATATTTTTTAAAATGTCCTATACATTATTTTGAGTACTCCATGTATATTCGACGACGACCATCAGCGGAGTTTCTAGCATTTCTAGCTTAAGAGATATTTAAATATGAACAACCATAGAAAAGTGATTTTTGACCCATTTTTTTTTAACTTTGAGCCACTGTATCTCTGGAAGTAGTGGACGAAAAAATTAAAACAAATTTGTCAGTACATATCTGGGTAGCCTCAGATGCCCAAATTTTATTGAAATCGAAAAGATAAATACTAAACTCAAATTAGACATTTTTTTGGTCGATTTGGTGTGGTGTGTGGATATAGGACTATGCAAGGACTATTTTTAAATATAAAATATACATATAAAAAATATACCCTTCAAGTATTAATATCGATATTTGAAAATATATATCACTCTCAAAATAAAACACGCATAAAATACACGCAAAAGTTTGTGTACACGAAAATATGCGTACATAGTACGAAAGAACTTTCGTAAAGTTACGAAATATTTTTATGTTTAAATTCGTATATTTTACGACAATCATAGATGAAAATAATCCACCAATTAAGTCGTGCACCTGAAGAATAATGAATAATGTCTCTCTATCTCACACTACTTATAATTGTCCTCTTGTAATAAATGGAAATGTTTCGACATCGTGATGATCGATTCCAACTTTGGCACACATGCAAAATAGTCAAATTTTTATTTAAAAATAATTATTAATAATTTTACACAAATTTATTACACACGCGATTGATTTACGAAATTCAATACATTTACACAAATGCCGATGCTGAAATTTGATTTCTTCTGTCTTTTTTTTTGTCTTCTTGTTTTTTTCTTCAGAAGCAGAAAACATTCTTTTTGATTTACGTACATCAAATTGTAAAATATACGAATGCATTGTAAAATATAAAATCGGAACGAAGTTAAAAATGACAAATACTGAGTTGTATTTACAATAAAACATGTATTTTACGATATTCAAATTTACGAAAAAGTATTTCGTTAATTGTTGCGTTGATTATTTTGAGTACAAAGAATCAAAAATTTAGCTCAAGATACTCTCTTTAAAGTCTTAATTATTTCTCGGTATACAAATGACCATCATTCTTATATTTTAATATTTAAATTAGGAAATTTCATCATTTTCCAAACTGGAACAAATAAATGTTAAAAATTTGTAATAAATTCTATTAATTTTATTTTTATTAACTACCGAAAATCCTAGAAATTAAAAGCTTTGTTTTTCCCTTCATAAATCTATTTTTATGAATCGTAAAAAAATTCTTTGCAACTTTATAAACTGACTAGCTGGACCCGTACACGACTCGTGCAAATATTATGTGAATGCAAGGTTATTGAGCAAATTTATTAATATAAATAACATTTTTATTATTTATATCAGGGACCCGTGCTTCGCTGTGGACGTTTTTTTTATTGGTTTTATAAATGTAGTAACCAAAACCATACTAATTAACCGATAAAACAACTTTTCTCATAGACAATTCTTTCTCAGACTGTGCTTCCCCGTAGAATTCTTCCCAGTAGAATTATTTCCCGTAGAATTCTTCCCCGTAGAGTTTTTCCCAGTAGAAGTTTTAGTGTGTTTAGTTTTAGCATGGTAAGTTTTAGTGTGGTGAGTTTTAGTGTGGTGAATTTTAATGTGGTGAGTTTAAGTGTAGTGAATTTTATTGTTGTGTGTTTTAGTGTGGTGAATTTAAGTGTGTTGAAGTTAAGAGTGTTGAATTTAAGTGTGTTGAATTTTAATGTGGTCAGTTTAAGTGGGTCAATTTGAATGTGGTGAATTTTAGTGTGGTGAGTTTTAGTGTGGTGAAATTTAGTGTGGTGAGTTTTAGTGTGTTGAATTTTAGTGTGGTGATTTTTAGTGTGGTGATTTTTAGTGTGGTGAGTTTTAGTGTGGTGAATTTTAGTGTGGTGAGTTTTTGTGTGGTGAAATTTAGTGTGGTGAGTTTTTGTGTGGTGAATTTTAGTGTGGTGAAAATTAGCCTGGTAAATTTTAGTGTGGTGAGTTTTAGTGTGGTGAATTTTAGTGTGGTGATTTTTAGTGTGGTGAATTTTGGTGTGGTGAATTTTAGTGTGGTGGATTTTGTTTTTGTTTTCTATCCTTTTTTATTTTTCTGTTGTTTTTGAGTTATAGCTTAAGTTTTGTGCTTTTACTTCTGATTTTGTATTTGATGTTTGCTTTTGTTTTTGTGTTTTTGCTTTTGTATTTTTTGTGCCGAGTTATGTCGTTTTGAAAGTTTAGATTGTATGGGAGGTGCCACGCCCCTTCGTCCAATCCCGCCCATATATAGCATATGACACCCTCCGGACTCCATAGTATCCTGGTGCAAAATTCAGCGGTTTAGACGTGATGCTGGAACAAACAGACAAGACAGACAGACCGACAGATTGACAGACGGACCAAGTGTTTTATATATATAGATTCAAAGGCTGACAAGTCTCTTCAGCAACAATTAACTCTGCAGATTCTACATTTTGAATCTCTTATAGTTTTCCTTTTCCTATGAACATAATAAGAATTATGTGCATAGAAGAAAGCAAAAGTACAATAAGTGAATCGGTTTATGATTTTTTGTCGCATGCAGCAATTTGCACAGCATCAATGCTTCCGGTAAAGAATTGGTAAAAAATGTAAAGTTCTTATAACTTTTTGTTAAATCATATTTTTGGATGTTGCTGCAGATATTGACAAAGAGAGCACAAATCGCAAAATCGCAAATCGAAATAGTGCCGATTTTGCTCATTTATAGTTTGTAGAAACAGTAATTAAATTTCCTAACAGATGACAATCACCTTTTTTAGTTTTTTGCGTTTGGGAGACGTCACAAGGTGAACAAAATGATGAAATTTTTTAACAAAACGCAATTGTTTTATTTTTAAATTTTCAATTTTTTGTTTTACTGTTACATACATAATAGACCCACTAAGAATAATCTGTAACCATTTTTCTTATAACATTAACAGTTTAAAAGATATGAGCCTTCAAAGTTCGGAAAAAAATTACATTCCATACAAAAATATATGGAAATACATATTGGAACATAACTAAAATATCCTTGCATATCCTCTCAAATCCTTAAAAAGGTATTTAGGCTTTTACAAAATACACAATCTGAAAAAAAGTAGCTTCCGGTTTGCTCCGGTTTACAAGAAAATTGTTGTGAAATAATACCATTTTCGTTAGAAATGTACTTATTTGATTTAAAGCGTTTAGTGTAATAATTTTATATCAATTAAACCTACAGATATCCTTCACACGCGCTAACTTTTTTCTAATCACAATTAATGTGGTAAAAAATAAAAAAAAATTAATAGCGATATCTTTCCCGGGTTAGGAGAAATTACGTGTCAAAAATTACCTTTTTTATTCTAATTTCATACATTTGTGCCTTTTTTAATTTATCCCAAGGACTGTAAGCGATATCCTTCATTCTCACTAACTTTTTTCTAATCACAATCAATGTGGTAAAAAATGAAAAATATATCATTCCGATATCGTTCCCGGATTAGGAGAAATTCACTTGGCAAAAATTTCCATTTTTAATGCATTTGTTCCTCCTTTTGTAAATTTATTCCAAGGACTGCCAGCGATATCCTTCATTCTCACTAACTTTTTTCTAATCAATGTGGTAAAAAATGAAAAATAGATCCTTCCCGATATCGTTCCCGGATTAGGAGAAATTCACTTGTCAAAAATTACCATTTTTCATACACTTGTTTCTTTTTGTAAATTTATTCCAAGGACTGCAAGCGATGTCCTTCATTCGCACTAACTTTTTTCTAATCATAATCAATGTGATAAAAAATCATAAAAATATGATCCCGATATCTTTCCCGGATTAGAAGAAATTACATGGCCAAAATTACCATTTTATTTCCTAATTTCATACATATGTACCTTTTTTGTAAATTTATTTTAAGGACTGCAAACGATTCCCTTCATTAACAAAAACTTATTTCAGATCACTATCAATGTGGTCAAAAATGAATCATACCGATATCGGCTCCAGATTTTAAAAAATCACATGTCAACAATTTCCACAAAATTCTCGAAGTTAAATTATTTTTACATAACTTTTGTGAGTCAATAGAAGACATTTTGTAAAGCATAACTATACCCTGATATTTTTTTAGTAAGTAAATCAACGAAATCTACCGATTTGTTTTGAAGTTATATAATTTTGTTCAAAAAAAGTGCTTTTTTGTTCACCGTGCGTCATTTCAATTCAAATTTAAAATTGTGTATTTCAGTACCAAAACGCGATTTTCCCATCCAATTTTAGAAGTTGACCTTTTCAGTCAAATTCAATGTATTTTTTTATTCATGTCAGTCTAATGACTATATGACATTATCATTCTAAAATTAATAGATGTTCATAAAATTTTATGATATTTAATAATTAAAAATACTCAATTCAAGGACAAACAGCAACTTGCAGCATCCTTAGGCGGTCCTCTTAGTTCAACAGAATGTGTCAAACGCACTTTTGTCACAAATGCAATGAATATCTGTCATTTTGCTGATGAAACACAGCGTGCATTCGACTTACAAGCACCACCTATTGTGCAGTTTACAACCAGACCCAGAAAGGGGTTAAATGTGTAGACTGCGAGAAATTTAACAACCACAAATAAATGACAAGGATTCACTGGGCTAATAACAATACAAAGATGACAGACATTCGCAACAAGTTGCAATCAACAGCTGATGAAGTAGAAAAGAAATGAAAAAAAAGAGGCGTCAATGATAATAACAATAATAATAATTACAGTCATATTGATGATGATGTTGATGATGACACAGTGTTAGCGAATATTACCATGGCGTATGCGCAACATTAAAAGAGTCCTTATCAAATAAACATTCCGAGAAACACATTCGCACTAATGCCTAATGCGGCTGATTGACAAGTGATAACAATATAATCGTCACATAATCAGCATATTGTCGATGATGATAGTGGGCAACAATTGATGATTGTATCAAAGGAACTGCAAATTATGCAAACATGCGCCACCAAGTTTGGGCCCTTCAGCGGCGGCGGCGGCTTTTTGCAAATGTATAAAAACTGCGTAGCGTCCGTCAACAGTTTACATTTCGTTGCCACTTGTTGCGCTGTCTGGTGCTTCTGTAATTTTTAGAATTTTGTGTGTGCGAAAGACGTTTTTGGCAGAACTCTGATTGCAGCAGGTGCATTTGAGATTTCAAATAAATTTATCTCTCTTTCTGTGGATTATACTAAATCGAGAAGTCGACAAAATGGTAAGTTTTTTGTTTTAAAATCAAATAAATATTTCAAAAATTTATTTGAAAAACGAATTTGTGCTGAAAATACCGATTTTTTCAGTGCACAATTTTTTATTCCAAATATAATTTGTGTGAAATTCTTGCTTTTTATTAAATTTGTAAAAAAATTGTTCCCAAATAAATACTAGTTTTTATTTTAGTTATCGTATTCAATTACGTTATCGGTTCCACGTTACGGTTTCGCTTCTAATTTCGGTTTTTCATATAATGCAATATTTTTCAACATTTTCAATATTTTGTTCAAAAATCTGAATATGCAGTTCTATTCTAAATAAATATTTCCACTAATTATTTATGGGTACAAAAAAATCTTTGTATTGAAATTCCATAAAAATCTTTTTTTCTCCCAAAAATAATATGTGCAAATAGTTATTTAGAATTGCCAGGATTATATTTTTATATATCCGAAAAAAAAAAAATTAATTATCGTCTTTGTATTTTTAGAAAAAATAAAATAAAAAGATTCTCTGTTAGTGTTACCTACTTTTTAAAAAATTAGTTTACAACCGGTATAAAACTGAAACCATTGTGAATATCGGTATATTTCGGATTTTTATATTTGATAGATGAAATTTCCAATATTTTGCTATATTCTAATATTTAAATTTTAACGAAGATGAACATGTGAAATGCCTTCAATGTACAGTTCAAATTAAAAGTTGAAAATCGTCTCGAGGAATAATTCTCTGGGAAGAATTGTCTGGTAAAAAACTGTCCGAGAATAAATTGTTTCGGTAGAGAATTCTCTTAAAAATCTTAGGAAATAATTATCCGCGAATAATTGTTCGAGAAAGAAATGTCTCCTGAAAAATTTATCTCTGAAACAAATTCTAACAGGAAAGATTTAGCTCGAGAAATAATTATTCGGTGAATATTTGTCCCAACAGAATTGTCTCTGGCAAAATTATTTCTGCGAAAAATTCACTCGGAAAAGAATTGTCAATGGAAAAATAGTCCGAGGTATAATTCTTCGGGAATGGGTAAAATTATTTTGCGATTTATAATTTGAATAAAAAAAAACGTCCGTAACCAAGTAGGAAATCCCATTTTGAAATTCATATATTCGCTTCTTTTTGCGTTTTGAAATATGTACACAGAACAAAAATAGTCGACGTAAATACAGCAACAGATATTACCCAGTCTGCCATATCTCGGAGACCTTCGATGCCTCGAAGCTTTCTCGAATAACTTCGACAAAAAAAAGTTCGATCTGGTTGCTTTCTCGATTTTAATTTATAAAAATATTCGTACATTCAAATACTATGACAAGATACGATAATTAAACATTTATCAAATCGATATCGCAATATTTTTCGCAGTAATCTCGAACTTTGATAATTTTCGTCTTTGATATCGATCCGATTTCGAAACATTTCTCGTATCCGACAGAACGTTTCGATATCTACCTACCATGTAGGTCCAATTTGACGCTCGGTATTGTTACGAGAACGAATCCGATATTGTGTGATTTCTGCATCTACTCGCATTGATCTCGTAACGAATTGCATACCGAGTAATTACATTAATTAATCAATACAGCAACTAAATTCACTAATTTAATAAAAAAAATTTGCTATTCTTTGGTATATAAACAACTACGTTAGCTAATATGAATATTTGTACGTGAATGCAGTAAATAATTTAGTCGGCGCAGTTTTAGCAAATATAATGGCTGAAACTGTGCCGACTAATTAATTTGCTGCATTGACGTACAAATATTCATATTAGCAAACAGAATTGTTGATTTAACGAAGAATAGCAAATGTTTTCATTTAAATAGTGAATTTCATTGCTGGATTGATTAATGAATGCAATTAATATCGGTTGCTATATTTACGTCGATTATTTATTTGGGTATACTGTTTTTAAAAATCCAAAAATGTATCAAAATAAACGGTTTTAATTCAGAAAAAACACACATTTTTCTGTAATTAGAAAATAGTTCAATTGATTAATTACTAAATAGAGCCAATTTGAAATACTAGCCACTAGTTTGAGACACATTAACCAACATGACGACGACGACAACGTCGACGACAATCTCAATAAAAACCGCATTCTTGTTCGAAACAATTTGCGGTGTAGCAATTGAATGTTGCTCTTAGGCTCTACTAGCAATCCAACTATTTTTAGATGACTTTCATCGAAGTGTGGTTGTTGTTGCTGCTGCTGATATTGCTACTACAATTTGCTGCTGCTATTACTACTACTATTGCTACTGTGATTTACAACAATTAATTGCAGGCAAGCGTAACAATTGCCAATTGACAAGCCGTTTAATCAACGCAACGCAACACAACACACAAAACCGCGATCACCGTGTGTGAAAAATTACAAAAATTATTATTAGCAACAGACACATGATCGCTGGCTAATGCCACCAGATGCCATAGACATTTTTTAAACCAATTAAAACTCAGGTTTTGCGGTATTCGATTTATTAAAAATAACACTATATGAACTTTGTAGATTTTTAATTTTGGGAAAATATGAATTTTTAAATATTATTATTATACTGTTCAATTATAATAAAAATAATTTTCTAAAATTGCATGAGATTATTCAAGTTTTCTTTTTAAAAGAATTAGCTTTTTGAAAGCGTCCGTACATCAGTGGTTAGTGCTAGGGGCGGCAAGTCTGAAGTTTGTTGGTTCGAACATTCGCGACTTCAATGTCAAAAATATAAATTATTCTTCTACACGGCGCTACTACCTTCCGACAAACAAACACTTAAAAAAACTCACAGTTTTTCGTTAAAAAATTGCATATGAATTGTTTAAATGATTCAGTATCGATTCCATGTCTGAAGAACTGTGAGAAAAGGTCTTTATAATTGTTCAGACCTGGAATTAGGCCTAAAATGTTTGCTGTCAATGTCCATAAATCTCATGAGAGTAATTGGAAATAATGTAAAAATAAAGTAGAGTTCTAAACGATATAAATTTTATATTATAAACCGACGCTGTATTAAGTGTACTTACTGGTACTAATTCCTTCGAATCAAGATTAAGACAAAATTTTTGGCAGGGTCGAGGCAGTTCAGAAACATTTGTTCAACATATTTCAAACAGACAAAGGCGGAGTTTGTATCAACAGCTGTCTATTTTCTGCACATTCCTAAGATATGGCGTGAATCTGCCATTAAAATGCCATCAACTTTCACAACCTGCTATACATTTTTCAAGATATTCCATTTAGCAGTGCGTTTGCCGGTAATATTCCCGAAATATTCCTGAAAAATGCCAGAAATTTTGTCTCGGGATCTTTCCAAAAAAAATTGGAGATACCCCAATTTAAATGAATACCTTAATCAGTTTTATTTGAACTATAAACTCATCTATCAGGCTCAAGGCATTTTAAAAATATATTTTCGAAAGATTTTAAGCAGACAAAGGCGGAGTTTTTATCAAAAGATGTGTGTTTTCTGCCCGCTTCCTAAAATATGCCGGGAATTTGCCTATACAATTTGAATTTGATGCCAGAAATTCTGTCACGGTTGATTTATCAAAGCATTTTAGACAATTTTTCGACATATTTCTAACAGGCAGACTGTGTATCAAAATCTGTCTGTTTTCTGCCCACTTCCAAAATATGCCGGGAATGTGCTTTTAATTTCTAGGATTTTTCATGAATATTTCCTGCATATTTCCAGCAAACACTTGTACAATTTTTTGGAATTTTAATGACTGATTCACAGTATATTTTGGGAATGAACAGAAAACAGACAGAGGTGTTTTTCAGGAATATTTCCTGCATATTTCCAGCAAACACTTGTACAATTTTTTGGAATTTTAATGGCAGATTCATGGCATATTTCAAACAGACGAAGGCATACTGTGTATCAAAATGTCTGTTTTCTGCCCGTTTCCAAAATATGCCGGGAATGTGCTTTTAATTTCTGGGGTTTTTCAGGAACATTTCCTACATATTTCCGGGAAACACTTGTAAATTTTTTGGAAATTTTAATGGCAGATTCACAGCATATTTTGGGAACGAACAGAAAACAGACAGAGGGGTTTTTTAAGAATATTTCCGGCAAATACTTGTACATTTTTTTGGAATTTTAATGGCAGATTCACGGCATATTTTGGAAATGAACAGAAAACTAACAGGTTGTAATTAAACTCAGCGAAATTGCTTCGACCCTGTCTGAAATTCCCACAAACTTCCATTTATCTGTGTGTGTTTCGGGAAATATTCCGAAAATATTCCTGCAAAATTACAGAAATTTTGTCTCGTGATAATTTTTTACTTTTACAAAATGTTTTTACGAATATAGTATTTAAACAAAAAGATCCTAATATGTTGAAAACTTTTAGAAATATTTCCGAAAACTTTATCGAAAGTTTCCTTTTTTTTAAATAGTTCTGGAAGGAAAAAAAATGGTATTGTAATTTTCCAAATTTATCAAATTGTTTTTGGTAAACATATTTTTTCCTAGTGTATAAGAAAAAAAAACTGAGTATGCAGAAAAATCCAGATTCCCGAATTATATCTGAGTAGGCGAATAATTTGTCCTAGCAGGACGATTCCCCGAAAGCCATTACTCCGAAATGGAAGTTCAGGGAAATCTACCTGAACCATATTTTGTAGAAAGTCATTGGCCATTTTTGTTCACAGTGTATTTCCTGTCTGATTTAGGTTATTTAAATCGAAATAATGAAATATTTATTTTATATTTTTAGCACTTTCACACAGAACAAATTAAGTATGCAAATCACCGATTGCAATAATTGCAGGTTGTGATTGTTGCTGCTGCTGTCAAATTATTGTGCTAATTGTAAAACAATCCTGTAGCAAGTGTAAATTGTAAATAGATTCGTTGTGAATACTGAAATGTTGTAAAAATTCCACTGTTTATTCACGCCTGGCAAATGCCACGGCGAACGCGTATTAATCATGCGAAAAAATACGCGCAATGTTTGCTGTCGCTCGATTTCGATCCCTGTCTCGATTGTCCGTCGTATGTCTACGAACAGTCCGTCGTAGTATATATATCAAATTTACGGAAGTCCAATTTTTTTTTTTTTGTTCACAGACATTTCGACGCGGTTGACAATTTGCATAAATGCACGGTATGCCATGCATTTGTGTGTTTTGTTGCATGTAAAATGAATTGCGCGGCGACATTTTAATCAATTTCGATGTTCAACTCAGAATTGAATTTATTGGAATTAAATATGAGTACAGAGATTGTAGATTAGAGCAGAGGTATTGGGTTTTGAAATGATTGATTTGCAGAAATCAGTCGTCAGTTGAAATTTGAGTTATTTAATGTGAGCTAAAAATATGGCATAGATTTGTGGAATATTATTTTTTAAATTGATTGAGAGCTAAGCAAATAATATAAATCATTTATTTTATAGTTTAAGATTCCTTTGTTGAGAAATAAAACTAAGCAAATACCTTTTTTAATAGTTATTTTTTGGACTATTTATGAATGTTATAAAAGCAAATTTATTACAATGTTTAAGCTAAATTCAAATTGTTATCCAAGGTTCTAATTTTCATAAAAAAAAACAAATTAGCATAAAAAAAAAGTTCTTTAAAAACGAATAAAAAATTCAAATTTTCATCAAAAACTCGAATTTTTATCAGAAATTCAAATTTACATAAAAAAAATTAAATTTTCATAAAAACTTAAAAATTTGATAATAAATTTAAAAAAATAAATTTCAAAAAAAATAATAAATTTTATCATAAATCAAATTTACTCAAAACAATGCAAATTACTCAAAAAAATTTAAATTGCTCTAAAATATTCATATTTTCATCAAAAATCCGATTTCTTATTAAAATTTTAAATTATTCCAAAAATACAAATTTTCATTAAAAACTCATCTAATATTCAATTTTTTTTTTCATCAAATATTCAAATTTTCTTCAAAAATTCAAATTTTCATCACAAATTCAAATATCCTTCAAAAATTCAACTTTTTTTTATCAAAAATACAAATTTTTACAAAAAATTTCAAAATTTCATCAAAAATTCAAATTTTCATCAAAAATTCAAATTTTTATCAAAAATTCAATTTTTCATCACAAATTCAAATTTTCATCAAAAATTCAAATTTTTATCAAAAATTCAAATTTTATCAAAAATTCAAATGTTCATCAAAAAATTCAAATTATCATCGAAAATTCAAGTTTTTATTAAAAATTCCAAATTTCATAACAAATTCAAATTTTCACAAATTCAAATTTTCGTCAAATATTCACATTTTCATCAAAAATTCAAATTATAATCTAAAATTCAAATTATTATCAAAAATTAAAATTTTCTTCAAAAATTCAAATTTTTATCAAAAATTCAAATTTTCATCAAAAATTCAATTTTTCATCAAAAATTCAATTTTTCATCAAAAGTTAAATTTTTTATTAAAAATTCAAATTTTCATCAAAAATTCAAATTTTCATCAAAAATTCAAATTTTCATCAAAAATTTAAATTTATATCAAAAATTCAAATTTTCATCACAAATTCTAATTTCCATCAAAAATTCACATTTTCATCAAAAATTCAAATGATCATCGAAAATTCAAATTTTTATCACAAATTCAAATTTTCATCACAAATTCAAATTTTGATCAAAAATTTAAATTATCATCAAAAATTCAAATTATTATCAAAAATTCAAATTTTCATCAACAAAAATCATAAATCTATAAAAATTAAAAATTTTCTCATATATTCGAAAATACTAATTTTTATTAAAAAAAATCAAAATTTCATAAAAAAATAAAATTTTATCAAAAATTCAAATTTTTCAAATATTCATAAAAAATTCAAATTCACCAAAACTTGAAATTATCTGAAAATTCCTCCAAAATTTATTAAATTCAAATTTTCAAAAAAAAAATTATTATTAACAACTAAAATTTCATGAAAAAAATCAAATTTA
Organism: Dryomyza anilis; assembly: GCA_951804985.1. NCBI lineage: Eukaryota > Metazoa > Arthropoda > Insecta > Diptera > Dryomyzidae > Dryomyza > Dryomyza anilis. Next base: position 18,546,576 of record OX638133.1, on the reverse strand, counting down.
TATCACAAATTCAAATTTTCATCAAAAATTAAATATACATCAAATTATCACTAAAAATTGAAATTTTCACCACAAATATTAAAATATTAATTAAAACTCAAATAATTATATATTCACAGAAACAGCAGAGGCTTTTAAATATTTTGTGGTTCCTTTGATTCCGTATACAGGAACGTACGATATATCTAATATACACAAAAAAAAATATCGTAAATACTTTCTCAAACAAACATTGAAGTGTTTGCAAGCTCAATTGTAGGAAATAATCGAAGTGTTTCTCACAAATGATCAGTAGTGTTTCCAACAAATAATTGTAGTGTTTCCCACAAACACGAAAAGTGTTACCCACAAATACGAAAAGTGTTTCCCACAAATATTTGAAGTGTTTCCCACAAATACGAAAAGTGTTTCCCACAAATATTTGAAATGTTTCCCACAAATATTTAAAAATTTGGTAGTGTTTATCAAAAATATATGAAGTGTTTACGGCAAATATTTATAGTGTTTGCCGAATTCAGTCAAAACCAAAGATTAACGTGACATGTCGAATAATGCAGAATTCTACGGTAGATTATTCGACCAGTCGCGTAAACGAGAGACTGCCGAAAATAAACCTTTTATTTCGACTGATATTGATATCGATGCATTGTGCCTGGGCAGGTGTCTCATACACTGGACGGCGTCTTAAAAAGTCGTCTAAGATGACTGAGTTTTCGTCAGATGATTTGCACAGAATTGCGGCATTGTTTCTGCAGTCATCTGTTTTGGATGATGTGAAGCCCGATTATGATGAATTGATGGCAGCGACTATAGATGATAATAATTAGCTTCAGATTTCGCACAATAAGAAAATTTTGCTTCTTATTTGACAAAAGAAGCTTATCCACGTTTATTCGTGCAAGTGTTGCATGACACGGATAAGTTCAATTGTTCAAGTGATGCATCTTTTATCAGAAGCTGTACGATTTTTGGGGCAAACCCTTTCAATGTAGCATTTTTTTCGAGAAGCTATTAGTATTTAGGGCAAACACTTTTAAAATAGATTGCGTTCTGGGAAACACCTAAGTGTTTGCCCCAAAGAAATATCATGAATTTATTATTTATCTTAAACAATTTAATTATTTACTGGTAACAAATGAGTGTTTGGGAGTAATAATTGAAGTGACTTTTATAAAGCGTTCTTGGGCAACATTTTAAATGTTTTAAAGAAATCAGATATTGTTTTGTTCATACACGAGAATTGTGTTATTATTTGCAATAAGCCATTATAAATTATGACTAACAATAAGTATTTCTGGCAACCAATATGTAATTACCAGAAGTAACCGATAGCTTCACACAAGTATTTGGTAAACATTCCTTTTTTAGAGTGTAGGCCTATTTTAAAGATTCAATTTTAGTTTTTTTTCTCAAGCATTCGTAGTTTAGTCGGCTCCCGAACCCGAAGAAAATTTTGTCTCCAGTCACACACGATATGTTTGTGAAACAATCTCCAATGTCATATTCCATGTCATTTTCACATTAGCAAATTCAAGACAAATACCCGCCAATACAATTCCATTTCTTCGAATACTATAACATTAGCCTATGCTAGGTCTAGCAGAACTCTATTCTTTTAGGGAAGAAATAATCGGGATCAAATAGGGGTCGTCTTAAGACAAGCTAAAACAAAATACAATACCCAGATGATGGTCATTACTTTGTACTATAAGCATTAGGAAATTTAAGATATATAATTCAATTTAACCAAATTTGTATTTCTTATATTTGTGTTTTACAATTTACACTTTTTTCTCACTCTGTATCGTATGTTTCATTTCTTTTTTTGTAGTTTATTATTTATTTTATTTTTTTGTATTATCAGTAAAATGCAAGTGAAACTCATGAAACTCTAAGCCGGGGTTTGAATGCCCTCGTACGTTGAGCTAAAGTTACGCACAATTGAAGAGACTCAATTATGGTCGTTGTAGACTCGGTATGGGTCGCACATACAATATTCTATTGAGTTGTTGTTATTTTTTTTTTAATTTTTTTATTTATTTTGTTGTAAGAGTAGATTATATTTTAGCGGGGAGTGTAAATATATCAATTTATGAATCACAGACTGAGTTTGAAAATACGAATATTGTACAGACAGCGTCTGTTACAACACGTCTGTCTGACTGACATTTTGCATGTCTCTTCTATATGTCGGTATGACTGTCAGTATATTACACGATCCAACCATCGTTCTATATGGTACCGTCATAGCAAATACTATATAGTCTGTCTGTATGAACAAAAAAAAAACATTTTACACACATAATAAGTTATTGTATTTTATGAAGTATAGCTAAGCAAAAGTACAACACAGCATTATTATTATTGTTGTTGCTTATTTTGTTGCAATATATATATACTTATATAAATTTGTGAGTGTATCTTATGAGTGCGGTCAAACCTCCCGCCCTCTCCCCTTGGTAGCGCATAGTATGCGACACAAGTCCAGAAAGTATTTTCATTCATTTTGCATTTTAGTCTGTTTCGGTTGTGTCGCTGGTCGTTTGCATTATATTTTCGTGACTCTGTGAAGAAAATAAGGAAAAAAAAACTAAATAAAAAAAAATTAATTAAATTTCAAGTTATGCTAATCAAAGAGAATACAAAAAAAAATGTCAACATTTGAAATATAAATAAATGCGCTAAATATGCAAGTGTTCTTCATCATCTGTATTTTGCAACGCGTTTACCGTGTGTTTCTTGTTACTTTTACGCATTGCACTCATCATTCACGGTAACAAAAAATAAAAAATTATTATAGTGATTATGCTAATTAGTGACTGGGGCATTTGTTTTCGGTAACGTTTTGGCGTTTCCTGCAATTTGTGAATTTAATTTAATTACCATGTGCAGCAGCGCAATTTGTCAATGAAAGTATTTAAAAAAAAAAACAACTTTTTCTAAGAAGAACTGTCTCGAAATAAACTTCTTACACTTAAGAAGAATTCGAAGTAACTAATTAAACTGCTTAGAGCGAAATAAACTTCTTAAAGTAAAGAAGAATTCAACTCAAAGTAGTAAAGTTTAACTAATTACGCGATGCGAAATAAACTTCTTAAACTGAAGAAGAATTCGAAGTTACTAATTAAATTGCTTACAGCGCAATAAACTTCTTAAACTAAAGAAGAACTTAACTCGAAATAGTAAAGTTTAACTAAGTATGCGATGCGAAATAAACTTCTTAAACTGAAGAAGAATTCGAAGTTACCAATTAAATTGCTTACAGCGCAATAAACTTCTTAAACTAAAGAAGAACTTAACTCGAAATAGTAAAGTTTAACTAATTTAAGTTTAACTAATTAATGCGAAATAAACTTCTTAAACTGAAGAAGAATTCGAAGTTACTAATTAAATTGCTTACAGCGCAATAAACTTCTTAATCTAAAGAAGAACGCAACTCAAAATAGTAAAGTTTAACTAATAGCAAGGAAATCTGCTTAAATTCTAAAATTTTTTAATAATATTAAGAAATTATATCTCTTAAAAAAAAGGTGCATGATAACTATTAAAAATTAATATTTTACTATTCAATTTAAATAAGTAAAATTCGAGATTATCTAATAAATTATGCATGATTTTAGATTTGAAGAAATTAATTAGTTACCTATTAAAACAGGAAAGAACACGTGTTTCTTAATTCCAGAATTCATCTTTAAAATATAAAGAAAATTATTTACTTAAAAATATTACATATTTTATTAAAATAGAAAAATAGTAGCAAAGAATACGTGTTAGTAAATTATAGAATTAATTTGCTTAATATTAAGAATTCATATTTCTTTATTTACTTAAAAAGAAAACATGCAACGTATATTTTAATATTTTATTAATCGATTCAAAGAAGTTAATTTTGTGACTATCAAAATGTAAAGTACGAAATATTGATGAAATTCATTGGTTGACTAGGTAAATAGTAAAAGAAAACGTGTTCATAAATTGAAGAATTGATTTTATTAATATTAAGAATTCATTTTGCTTTATTTACTTAAAAAGAAAACATGCAATGTATATTTAAATATTTTATTACTCGATACAATGAAGTTAATTTTGTGTATATCAAAATGCAAATAATGAGTAATTCGTTTACTAGTAAAATAGTAAAAAAAATACATGTTCATAAATTGAAGAATTAATTGGCGTAATATTAATAATTCATACTTCTTTATTTACTTAAAAGGGAAATATGCAATATATATTTGATATTTTATTACTCGATTCAAAGAACTTTAATTCATGATTAACAAAATAGTATGCTAAACAGATTCAAACAAATCAATTTATAGACTTTAAAATACTTTTTACATTTTTTATATTTTAGTATTTTTTTCGCACACCCAGAAAATCCCATCCCATTAAAATTGGTCAATAGGACAATTATTTATTTAATAGTATACAAACATAAATCTTTTCATATTAACTCAATAGCAATGTCATGGTATTTTCTAGTATTTAATGGTATTTTCCGATTAAAATAATAATTTATCCTATTGACTATTTTTAATAGTAATAAACTATTATTTATATAGTATTTTTTTCTGGGTGCAGAAAAAAGTAATCACGAAAAAGTAATCAAATGAAAGTAATCCCAAATGATTAAAAAAAAAAAATTTATAAACAATTAAAATACGTGAAGAAAAACGTGTTCGTAAAGCTTTTGTAGTTTTATTTGCAAAAGTAATATTCGTAGCTATCAGAAAAGTAATCGCAAATATTCTTCTTGATTTAACGAAATTTAAATTAATACTGAATTCTAAGAAATGTATTTGAGGCCTAGGAAAATATAAACATTACACGTCTCTGAAAAGTTTTTGTCATATTTCTTGCAAAAGTTTTGTTTAGAGCTATCAAAACATTAAAAGCGAATATTCTTCTTGATTAGTAGAAGTTAATTTGTTGATTAGTGTTGTACGAAGTGGATACGTGTTCGTTAAGCTGTTGTTGTATACCTCGCAAAAGTTTAGTTTGTAGCTATCAAAGAAGTAATCGCGAATATTCTTCTTGATTCCTGGCAGAAGTTTAGTTTATAGCTATCAAAGTAGTAATCACTAATATTCTTAAATATTCATATACTTGTTGGATCTGAGAAATCAATTTATTAATTAGTGAAATACGAAAGGAATACGTGTTTCCTTCAGCTGTGATTCAAAGAAGTTAAATTTAAGATAATAAACTACTAGATTCAACGCAATTAATTTAATATCGAGTAAAATACAAAATATAGATTTATTTTTGTATAATTTTCAAAAAAAATATTTAAACATTTTATGCATTCTACGCAGAAATAGTGTTCGTATCTCTTAAGAAAATTATTGTCAATAAGGGTGTTCATTTCACTCCGTGTCGCCTGCATATATTCGTATTTCGTAAGAATTCTACACAATCAAGCTTATACTGTTTACTACATACGCATATACGCAGTAGATACGAAGTGAAATGAATACCCTTAATATACTTCTTAAATTGCAGAAATTAAATTTCACTTTTGAAATAACACTTTCAATATAGATTTTTAAATAAGTATCATAGCGTAAAACAACGATATAAATTTGTATATCTTGTCGTTAATATAAATTTAAAACTTTTAAAACTTTTATCACCAATTGCTTATTCAGTGGAAGCCGTTCTCTTTTGTTTTTCTAGTTCGATAACATTTGTATTAAAAACATGACTTATTTGTTTAGAAGGTACAGTCACGTTTTTGTGTTTTTGTCTGTATTACTTTGTAAAACAATTTTAATTTAGTTATTTCATAATTACTTAGTATTTGAAATTTTGAGAGCTATCGGTTAAACGATATTCATTTGCTGTTGTTTGCCTCAAATGTCACTGAACTTGGAAAATAATCAATATATATAAAGTTTAATGGCATTTGTTAATTTTTAAAATTTAAATAAATGTTTATTTATCTAACGTGAGTCATATAAACCAGTTTTCAAATGAAATGTTTAAAGTTAATTTTTAACCATAAACATTATTTGTGTGTAGTGAAAGTAGGTGAATTTTGTTTAGGGGTTTTTGTAATAACAACGAATTTCATAGAATTGTTGGCATTCTTTTTTTATTTTTTCAAAATAACTACACAATTTGCATTAAATATGTTAATAGCGTAGACTGCATTATTCAATGTGATTTTTAATCAGTTTTTTTTTGGCACAGCTGGTTTTAAGCGATTGTTTGAATTTTCGAGTTTTAGATTTAAATATTATTATATATTTTTTTTATAAATGCAAGCAAAAAATAAAAAGTAAAAAATTAATTCCACAAATTCTGGACAAACAACTCAAAAAGCCAAAACGTACTAAACGCGAAAACAAAATCTCTCTATAACAAAAAAAAAAAGCATAGCGTCTTTGCAAACATAAAACGAGTTTATCAAGATACAAATAAATTAAAATATTTTTTATATAATTTTAAATTTTATACGACGTATATGCAACAAATGAATACAACAAAACGTAGTGAAAACTATTTTAAAAAATAAAAGTGAAAAATAAAGATATAAAAAAATATAGTCGTTGAAGGGTTAATTAAAACGCGTCTGCAGGAAACACCATGCAACACTATTTCAACAAATATGGCTGCCAACATGGAGGATACGCGTGAGTGAAACAGCGAACAAACGAATGAACGCACCCCGCGCAACGCCACAACAACGAGTAGCGTGCAACGAGTAAAACAAACATTTAATCGTTGAAATTCACCACGACTGGTACGGAATGTCACTGTGCGATACGCGATAATGCCGCGCGCCTGATTTTCTTCTCACATAAATATGCATGTTTTTGCTGTTGAACGTAATGATGATGATCATGATGAAGCTGCTAAAATGTTGCTACTGATTGTCACAGCAATCATAAATAATTTGCACAACTATATTAAGTGATAAAGCAGCAAGAAAACTACAACCTAAAACAAAATCTCACCCTCACATTACGTCTTTGTCGTCATCTTCCTCCTCGAGACACACACGATCAACGTAAAAGAGAAAAAAAGAGAAAAAAACAAAAAAGATGCTGTTGTGTTTCTTGCCGGAAGTGCTTGAGGAAAACTCAATTTGTGCCAACTCAATTGTGTCCGAAAAAAGTGACGGTGCTTTTATATATTTTCTTTTTTACTTCAGTGTTAAGTGACAACATAAATTCAACTTGATGTATTTCTATCGCGTTCACAAAGATCTGACAAAAATACACACAAAATGGCGATGGACAATTTGTCAACGACGACAACAACAACAAGAGAGTTCCAGCAGCAGTATTTCCGCATTGACAACTTGTTTTAAATTTTATTAAAAGAAATAACATATTTTTGTTTAAGTGCAAAAGTGTGCAAAAAAAAAGGCTTTTATCAGTAAAGTATTTAAAAACAAAAACACATCTATAAAACTACTTTTGTAAAACTACAAAACATCAAAGTGCCTAAGGTAAGGAATGTGTTTTGCAAAAAAATATTTCCATATTTGACTTAAATATCTTATCATGTTATGTGGTTGGTAAACAGTTCAACCCCTCAATTTGAATTTATTCTTATCAGTTTGTTTCGTTTGAATTTTTGGCCTGCCCCAAGTTCAAAAGTATTTTTAAACATTAGCATTTATAGATTTCATATGAATTTTATTTAAATTTAGACTATTATCTCGGCAAAGTTAAAAATAACAACCGGGGGAATTTTTCTTAAGTTTAACGAATGGAAAATTACAACTTTTAAACCCCAGAAACAAAAACAAGATAGGGTACAGTTTAGAATTATTTTTGTGAAATAGAAATGATTTATTGTTCAATTCTTTATATCATTTTTTATTATAGAGCAACTCTATATTAATAAAATAAGCGACTACTATCAAAATCATAAAATTCCTTTCACAAATCATTTTTTATTAATGCAATATAAAATCACGACACATCAGACAATTATCTTTTGTATTACATCTTATTGACATTGAGTGAAGACGATATAAATTAAACCACTCAATTACTAAAAAAAAACTGTTACAAGGTTACTACCAAAAAAAAAAACTAAATATTTTATCAATTATGTGTAAACTACTACATACAATTTATATTACAATAAATTCTGAAAAAGCGCCGATGTGCAAAGCACTATTTAAAGAAAATTCAAGTCTATGATTATCATTTGTCACTGTTTCATTGTGACGTTTATACTGTCTACATTACTCTGTGTGACATTTATACTTATAGTGTCTGCTCTTTCACACGTCATAATGCTGGTGGCTATTGTTACTTCCGTTTCCGATTACCATGTAACAGCGGCACTTATGCCACCACCTACATAAAGCGACATGGCTACACTGAGAATAAAAAAATACAAAATAAAAATTGTTTTTAATTAATATTGTATTTATATTATACAATAATTTGAGTACTACAAAATAGCATTCGAAATTACTTTTAAAATATTGTCGGGTTTAAAACCAGATTTATTTAAAAATACGTACCATTTATTATAGCACCACCTTATGCAAATTTTTTTCTGAGTTTATGAAGTACTAATTTTTTTAGCATTTAGCTTGAGTAAAATTTATAAATTGTAGTAAATGGTATTAAACTTCTTAACCACATGAAAAAATGAAACTTAGTCTGGTATTCGTATTACTTATGTGTTATTCATGCTACACTTTAACATAGAAACGTCAATTCTTGTTGCATCCCTTATAAAAATGAAATACAACAACTGTTGTATTTGAGAGTAGCCCTGAGGCATGTTTTTTATGTCGTATTTTGCGAAATGTAAAAATGGCGCTGAATAGTTCCAAATTATTTAAAATGTGTTAATAAATTATTAAAAGAAGTCAATGGCATAAAATAAATTGCATTAAATAATGTTAATCCTATATACAACGTATTGTGGTACACTCAAAATAAAATTTGCTTAAAATACACGAATTTATCCACGAAATATTTTGTAAAATACACGAAAGAACTTTCGTAATTGTATGATAAAATTATGAATATTAATTTTTTTATTTTACGAAACTATTCGTAGATTTTATCTACAAAAGCCATTCGTACATAATATGAAAGATTCGTAATTTATTGATTATTTGTGTACCTTTTTACGAATATATTCGTACATTTACGAAAGTATTGGTACTTTTGACGAAACCACTCGTACATCATATGAATAATTTTACGAATCTTTTGTAAAATACACGAAAACTGACGATGAAAATGACGATTAATTCATAAAAATTTGAAACATTATGCATTGATTTGATACTTTTGAACTTTTAGCACAAACAGAACTTATACAGAACACTTTTTAAAACTGTTCGTATTTTATAATTACCTACTTGCGACCGTGATACCAATTAAAATAAAATGCAGCTTCTTTAAAATGCAGAAATCCGTTGCTATTTGACGTAACGGCTTTCTTTTTTTACTAATTATTCGTAAAAAAACTCGAATGTTTCGTAAAATTCTTAAAATTTACGAAAGTTAAATAATTTATTCGTAATATGTAAAGCTCAATCGTAACATAAGTTATTCTTTCGTAAAAAAAATGTAATAGAATATTATATAACGAAAGTTTTGTAATTTAAACGAAATATTCGTAATTTTGTTGTTTTATAATTTTACGAATAATGATTCTTAGTAAAAAATAATTTGGGAAAAAATAGAAATTACAAATGTTTCGTTTATTCTACGAATTATTCGTGTATTTTACGAAATTAAAAAATACGAATAAATATTTCGTAAAATGTCCTAGAAATTATTTTGAGTGTATGAAACGTCATACCAATACCACGAAACTGTGAATACGCTAATAATTTCACTTCTACTATAGTACTTTTTGTAAAATACCCTAGTAGAAATTTATCTTATTAGGTAAGTTTGATCTTGATCATATCATGTTGGTCATGTAACCGATCTGGTTACGAAATGGTAAAATTACAATATTTTGTTCCCAATCATGACCCTCGTACATGTTTTACTGAGGAACTTTTCAAATACAAAAAAAGTTATCAACTAATTTTTTTTTAAATCACTTTTTAATATGTTATACGCGACTTTCTAATATAATCAAATATCTTATTGTAAAACTACCTTCTCTATGAATGTATAATGCATCATTTCTACATAATTCTAGTGTGTTAATTTTAACTGAATACTAAAATGTATTGCACAGAACTATTTTAATAAAATTGGATTCAAAATTTAAATCGATGGATTTTGGACTATTCCCCAACAAATTTAAACCATTTTCCTTTTATCAAAAGTTCTGAAATACTAAAAAATTATAAAGCTAAAATAATCCAATAAATTGAAATTTTTAATAATTTCAAATTTTTTTTAATTAAAAAAAAGAAAAATAACACTAGACAACAAATTAAGGACTTTTGTTGTTATCCACGATCTTAGTGTAATTTCCTGATAGACTTTAAGATTCTAATCACGACCTCATACTCCGTTTTTTAGATTGCCTCAAGTTTTTGAGTTATTTCGTAAAAAAATATATGGCAATTATTGTGTTTTTCTGCATATTTAGGTCTTTAACTTTTTACAGATTTGAGTTTTCGATCACATTTCTTGAGAATACTTCAGTTAATCATTTCATTGAGAATACTTTAGCTAATATTTTGAAATAAACCGCATGAAATTCCGATCGATCTGACCAAAGTTATGATCAGTCAAACACAAAAATATTAATATTAAGGTATACCTATTATTTATTGCATAACATCTTTGATTTTCATAATTAAATAAAAGTATATATCTTATATCAGACTTCATCTATTATTCTATGCATCCTCTTACTTTGTTTTTGCAAATCACTCTTTAAGTTCTGAGCTTAAAGGCAATCTGAAAAAACTGAGTATGAGGCAGTGTTTAGAATCTTGAAGTCCATCGAAAAATCATACTTAGGTCGCGGCTAATTTTGTTTATGTTGTGCTGTGTAATTAGAGATTTATGTATCACTTATTTTGTAAAATTATCCGATTTTGTATTCTGTATCTTGGACTTACAACGGTCTTAAAATGTTACGTAGAAATTTATCTAAGGCCATAATACGGTACAGATTCTAGAATTTTTCCTTGTCATAACCTTTAGAAAAACAAAAACCGAGTAAGCAGTCGAAATTCGAACCCCCGAATTATATATAAATAATATATAGGATGTTCATAGGAAAAACTGTTTTGAGTAGTAACATTGAAAAATAAAATTTGAAATATTTAATACAAGTTTTCCTTGAGCAATATATTCTGCAATTTATACTTCCTAATCTAATCATAATCAATAGTCTAAAAATAACAATATTATACGCTTTTAATCGGTATTACATCATCTCTTCTATAATATACATATATCAACCAAAAACCACAATTAACGACCTTGCGCTGTTGTCAAACGGAAGGAAGTCTTTCAACTGCATAATTAATCAAATACGTCATGAAATCATTACAACCTAAATCAAATCGCACCCAAATCGAATCCGAACCAACCAACCAATTGATGTTTATCTAGTTAATTAATAGAAACGTTCGCGTGTTATCTGCCATAAAACCGATATAATATAATTTATATATAAATGAAAAACATATTAACCGTTTGCAAACGACTTTAACCAATTAATTTGTATGTCATTTGTTTTTTTTTTTTTTAATTTTAATTTAATATTATTTATTTTCATATGGTTTTATTGTAATTTGTTTGCAGCAGACGCTGACCATTTGTAACGTAAAACAAGCCATTAAGACGTCTATAAATAACGTCAATCCGTCAATTTATGGAACTGGTTCAAGTTGTACTAAATGCGCATTTTTATTTTTTATTTAATTTTTATATTTTTTTTATTTTTCTAAACTGATTTACATATTTAGCAACAGTTGTTATGAGCAAATTACTGTTTTTGTTATTTTTTTTATGTGGAGCTAAAATTATAGTACACTCTGAAAAAATAGCATATACTCAAAATAAAAAGTCTGCTATTAAATATCAATATACAAAAATATATATATATATTTTTTTATTTTCTTTTTATGAATTAAAGTTAACAGCAAAATATTGGTTAAAACAGCTAAAATTGCCTGCTCTAATAGCATAAAAAGTTTACTGAAACAGCAAACTGTCATCCGGTGCATTCCTTTTTTTCAGCAAACATTTTTGCTATATTGGCAATCTTCTTTGCTACTGTTACAGACTTTTTATTTTAAGTGTACAATTAATAGTTTTTTGTTAATATTTCAATATTTTTTAATATTACAATTATTCGACCAGGACTTGAGGAGGACTTACCGACATATTTGATTTTAATCAGCACATAGAATTTTATTTCGATTTTCAAACAATTATTTTAAATACTTTTTTCAAACTCTCGTTTGTCATTTGCTTAAAATCCATATAACGGTCATTCTTAACCCCTATCGGCCATACATATAAAATCAGCGACATTTTTATTTGCATCGTTCTGCCACTTAATAACCGTTCCTTAGTCGGAAAAATCCCTTGATCCTAGGAGAAATTTACCCTATTAGGGTAAACATAATCATGCACTCTAAAATGGAATGTTTATAAAATACTTGTGGGAAACTCTCGGTTACTTCTGGTAATACATATTGGGTGGCAGAAATACTTATTGTTAGTCGTAGATAAAAATGGCTTATTGCAAACAATTACACAATTCTAGTGTTTGAACAAAACAATAACTAATTTCTTAAAAACATTTAAAATGTTGCCCACAAACACTATATAAAAGTCACTTCAATTATTACTCCCAAACACTCATTTGTTACCAATAAATAATGAAAGTTTTAAGGATAAGTAATAAATACATGGTATTTCTTTGTGGCAAACACTAAGTGTTTCCCAGAACGCAATCTACTTTAAAAGTGTTTGCCCTAAATACTTATAGCTTCTCGGAAAAAATGCTACATTGAAAGTGTTTGCCCCAAAAATCGTACAGCTTCTGATAAAAGATGCATCACTTGAACAATAGAACTTATCCGTGTCATGCTACACTTGAACGAATAAATGTGGATAAGCTTCTTTTGTAGAATAAGAATCAACATTTGCTTATTGTGCGAAATCTGAAGCTAATTATTATCATCTATAGCCACTGCCATCAATTCATCATAATCGGTATTCACATCATCCAAAACAGATGACTGCAGAAACAATGCCGCAATTCTGTGCAAATCATCTGACGAAAACCCAGTCAGTTTAGATGACTTTTTAAAACGCGTCCAATGTATGAGACACCTGGTCCCAGGCATAATGCATCGATGTGTTGTAGTGTTTCCTTAGTGTCCATCAATATCAGTCGAAATAAAAGGGTTATTTTCGCCCGACGTTCGTTTATGCGACTTGTCGAAAAATCTACCCTGGAATTCTGCATTATTCGACATGTCGCGTAAATGAGTGGCTGCCGCAATAACAAGAAAACTTTTTGCTTTGACTGAATTTGGCGAACACTACAAATATTTGCCGGAAACACTTCAAATATTATTGATAAACACTACCAAATTTTGAAATATTTGTGAGAAACACTTCAAATATTTGTGGGAAACACTTTTCGTCTTTGTGGAAAACACTTTTCGTGTTTGTGGGAAACACTTCAAATATATTTGGGAAACACTTTTCGTATTTGTGGGTAACATTTTTCGTGTTTGTGGGAAACAATACAATTATTTGTGGGAAACACTACTGATCATTTGTAAGAAACACTTCGATTATTTCCTACAAATGAGATTGCAAACACTTTAGTGTTTGTTTGATAAAGTGTTTACAGAAAACGATATTTTTTTTGTGTGTGGCCTGATCCTTTTCGGATCGGGTTATGACAAGGAAAATCTTCAATGATCAGGTCCCTATCATGTCGCTAGTAAAATTTCTACTAGGGATAATTAATACATACAGTCCAAATTATATTAGGGTCATGATAAGGAACTGATCATTGTGTTTTTTCGTATTCCGTAGTAGAAATTTTAGTATGACCGTTCTAAGGAATTACTTTTCACCTTGTCATAACCTGACAGCTGAGCATTATTATATCCACCTTATTAGAGAAAATTGCAAAGATTAATAGGTATTTTCTACGTTAAGACGGGACTTCAATATTAGTAATTTTAGTAAATTTTGCGTATTATTGTATATTTTTTTCGAAGAGGTTATTTATTAATTGAGAAATCATATAAAACTTGATTGGCTCCCATAGTCAGTTCGCCTCTTTGTCAAAATAAAAAAATATATTTCCTTAATTGGGAAATTTCATTAAATATAACTAAAAACTACTGAATACCTAATGATTTTCTGATGGATTTCAAAATTCTAATCACGACCTCATACTCAGTTTTTTCAGATTGCCTCAAGTTTTTGAGTAATACAAAAATATGGCACTCTTCGTGTTTTTTTACATATTTTAGACTTTAAAATTTTACAGATGTGAGTTTTCGACCAAATTTCTTTTATATAACTCTATGAATACTTCAGCTTATATTTTGAAATAAATAATAAATATTTTGAAATTTGAATTAATCTGACCGAAGTTATGATCAGTCAAACACAAAAAATATTGATTTTAAAGTGTATCTATTACTTATTGCATAACATATCAAGTTTTCATAGTTTAATAAAATTATATATTATATGTGAAGTTAGTTACATAATTCTATAATACCTTTTACTTTGTTTTCGCAAGTCACTCTTTAAGTCTTCACATATACCTAGCATAGCACATTGTTTTCTCAGTGTAGCAATTATACTTATGTTTGTATCCAATGTAGTCAAAAATAGACTTCATAAATAAAAATACATTTTGCGGTTTATGTATTTTTGTAAGTCACAAGTTTAAAAACCTTTTCTACCGCAACTATTGTTGTAAATAGCTTCTTAGTTAATGCGTATTATTTAATTTTATCCAGATTAAAAAGCTATTTATAACAAACTAGTATTGAAATAAATATAAAAAAAACCCATCTTGATTACAGTATTACGCATTGAAAAGTTTTCGTAAATTATTATTTTTTTTTTTTATTATTTGTGACATTGCTGTAAAAATATCCCACATACATATTACGCACTTTTTACTGCTGCTATGCTATTTTTAACTGTGCAGGATGTGATGTAACAACGTGCAAAATAAATGCAATATCACTTTTTCATACTAATAATGCAGATAATAATTGAGCGTACTATAAACCGACATTCCAAATTTGTTTTTATTTTTTATCGTACGATCAAAGGAAATTCCAGTAATTTTTATTTACACTAAATATTTTCCATCAATGAAATGATGTGATTTTTTTTTGTTAAATATTGTATTGTATTCACAATAATTGTTATTATTCTTATTGCGTAACATGTGTATTTAACCAGAGAGATATATATATTCCGATAAATAACTGATTCACAGTCATTAATTTACTTAATATGCTGACTTAATTACTGATCTAACGCTGTGATATTATTATATTGTTAAAAACAACTTAATTAAATGGGAAAAATAAAGAGCACATTAAAGAGTAATGAATTAATTTATTTTTGTTTGATTTTGTGTTGGAGTGAAAGGGGGGGCAAAAATTCCATAATGAGAAATCTTCCATAGAAAATGTTAATTTTAACAATCGAACTGAAGCGGTTAAGCAAGAGCAACATGTTTCAATGATAGTAGCAATTGTTTTACATGAGCGTAGCAAGAATGTCTAAAGAAAATCACACTTGACTCGAACATATTTCTCTCATTAATTTTGTTTTGCATTGTATAGGTTTTTGATCATCGACATGATTGATACAAATAGACAATACATTAAAAATTGCAATATTGCATCAGACTATTGTTTTTGCAATTAACCATTAGTGAGATTTTTGTCACAATCATTCACTATATTAATCATAACATCATTTTCTCATTTTTGCAATACTTTAAATTAAAATGAAAATAATATTTGCAATAAAACTACGACTTCTAATATTATTATTTGTTTACCACAATCATACAATAATGAAATAAATATCAGCGTGAAAATAAATTAAATTTATGAAAATGTTTTTACCAAAATTTTTGGCAGAATACACAGAAAAAAAAATAAAAGAAGAGCAAAAAAAATGAAAAATGGGTTATATCTATGGTGACAATAATTTCAAAAGCAAAACAAAAAAACATATATAATAATCCCATTCCCCACAAAAAAACTAAAATAAAAATAAAAAAAAGTGTGCTCAAATCCAAAATGGATCTATCTTTTGCGACATAGCCAAATCAGAAGATTAACTTAAAATGGACTTGAGGATTTTTGTGGGTCCTCTTTTTTCATGTCTGTAACTGTCCATTGATGGAGAAGAATGGGCGAATCGGGCCAAATATTTGAAATTATATCTATTTTTTTTGTTTTAAAGTAATGCCGGATTTTAATGAAAAATCGTGAATCATGAATTGTGAAAAATCAAAATAAATGAAAAAATGTCTAAAAATATTTTATAAAAAAGGGAGACAATTTATACAAAGTAGGAAAATATACTCTGAAGGACAAGGGGTTAAAAAAAAGAACTGTCTTTCCAAAAGAAGGACCAAAAGAAGAAGGTAGATATTTTAAAAACTAGAGCCAATTTTACAAAACTGTTGACCATTTCGGTATCAGATTCACAAAACTAACCAATATTTGGGCAGTGTAATTCTAATAAAGTTTATGTATATAATTTAAGTTTATTTTTTTTGGTTAATCTGAAATTTGTTTTTGGTTATTAAAAAAAATATATTAAAAAACGTGTTTCAAAAAATAGTTACAAAAAAAAAATCTAAAATAAAATAATCGAAAAAAATTTTGTTTTTCGAAAAAAAAACAAAAAAAAAAACAAAAAAAAAAACAAATTTATAAAACACCTTTTAAAAAAAAATGTCCCAAAAAAAAATTTTTTTTTTTTTTAAATAAAAAAAAAATATTTAAAGCCAATATATATTTTTTTTAATAAAAAAAAAAATAAAAGAAATGTTCACAAATATTCAAAATAACGTTTTGACGTTTTGTCTCGGCATGGATTACGTTAGAGCTGATCATATTTTTATGATTGTTGCAAACGTGTCAAGAGAAGAAAAAAGAACATTATGAAATAGACACAAGTGCATTTGAAACTCACTTCAAGACATTCACTTCGTTTTAAAACATTTACTGTCGTCAACTCAATGCTTAAAAATCATATGAATGTCTTGCTAACAACAACAAAGAACTAAGTACTGTCAAAACAAAACACAAATAAAACAAAACTGCAGTGAAGCGATCTATGATGATGTGCATTAAGAAATCAAATACTGAAATGAACAGCTAATGACACCGAGTACTTAGTGCATTTTTCATTTTTCATTCTTACTGTAAGGATTTTTCATTAATAGTGAACTATTAGAAGGCATAAGAAAATCAAATAATATTTAATATAAAGTTTTAATTTATCGAACAACAACAAAGAACTAAGTACTGTCAAAACAAAACACAAATAAAACAAAACTGCAGTGAAGCGATCTATGATGATGTGCAATAAGAAATCAAATAGTGAAATGAACAGCTTATGACACCGAGTACTTAGTGTATTTTTCATTTTTCATTCTTACTGTAAGGAATTTTCATTAATAGTGAACTAATAGAAGGTATAAGAAAATCAAATAATATTTAATATAAAGTTTTAATTTATCGAACAACATATTTTTCATTATTTAATTTTTTTTTTTTTTCATTATTTAATATAAATATTTTTATAAATTTTTTTGTTGAATATATTGCTTTTCGACCAAAGCATTGTTTTTGTTGTACACAATTTTTTTTAGTATTTTTTTATTTGTTAAACAATTTGTTGTATTTTTTATTAACACATAAATAGCGACAACTGCCGTCGAATGCCGAGCCGCAGATGTGTTGTTGTTTTCAATGTTCGTCTTTCACTCGGTACTCGTTGCGCACACTTGCTGCACCCATTGTATTCGTTGCATGTTCAGCGACAGTGTTGTCGTTTGATTTTGTTTTTCAAAACATTGAATGTTTTGAATGGCTTGATGTTTTGACAGTACTTGACTAGACCAATGAAACAAATACTGCAGTGAAGTCACTCAGAGAGATTTCGCCATAATACTGTCGACTGTCATTTGCGTCATGAATTCAAAACTGTAGAGTGCAATAGTGCATATTTGCGGAGAAAACTTCAAAACCATTTGTGCAGATGTCTATTACGAACCACATTATATTCAATCCTTCCCAGTCTGCCATGTTTCGGAGACCTCCGATGCCTCGAACTTGTATCGAATAACTTCGAGAAAAAAGTTCGATCATTTATTCTAATTTTTAGAATTTCTCGTACATTCAAATTCATTGACTAGATACGATATATAAAAACATTTATCGCATCGATATCGTAGTATTTTTGAAGCAATATCGAACTTTGATCATTTTTGATCATTTCCCGTTTTCAAAAAATTTCTCGTACCAAGAAAATTCCGAATAAAACGCATCTATAACTATCTACCATGTAGGTCCAACTTAACGATCGATATTGGTACGTGAAAGTGTCCGATATCGTGTGAATTCTACTTCTTTACGCATAGAGCTCGTAATGATTTTGAAACAAATGGCATATTGGGTTAACAGTATATAGTATTTAATCAAACACGTTATTCATAAATCATATTAAATAAAAGATTAATCTGATGACAATCAAGTATAATTTTAAGCATTATTTTTGTTTGCCTCAAACATATTTTGTCTTTGCATGTTATTGTAAAACATTTTTATTTATTACGAAATACTACTAAATTTTTTGCAATTTCTTAAACTATAAAATTATGATAAACAAACATAAAAATCGGTGATCTACAAAACTTTATATCACATGATCAATTAATGTTTGAACTGATGAATCAATAGTCCAACGGTTGACCACAAAATTGCAAATTGTAGTAAAATGTTTGACGTAATTTGAAATTTATTGATTTCGCAAATATCAATACATAAAATGCTAACAAAAAAGAGAACAGTTCAAAGTCAATGTTGTATTAGAAAATTTCCTAAGAATTATTGAAAGATCTCGCGATATGCAGCAGCGCAATGCCGTGGCATTTCAATATAATTACAATGACTTGCTAATCTAAAACTTTGATCGTTCAATCAATTGAGAAGCCGATGATGCATGTGTGTAATATACAATTTTCCATAACAAAAAAAATATATTTCCTTTCAAATATTTCCAATTGCAAATAAATTCTATGAAATGAATAGAAAAAAAAACGTAATAATAACGCATTTTTAATGCAGAACTATAGTAATACTTAGTTTATTTTTTTACAATTATAAGAAAAACATATTAAAAAAAAAATTGTAAAATTTTACGATTGCAATGCATTTAATTGAAATATACAATAAAAACAATAATAAGAATTGAGCCGGTAAATTTAGATAGTGCATTATTGTAATGTAACAACAACAACAGCGCATGCAACAAGTGTCTGTATTGCAACTTGCAACAGTAGAGACTACAACAAGTTGCTACTCTTCGTTTATGCAGTTTTGTCGCCAAGAGAGTGAATGCGCTCTTTCATGTTGCCAACAGTGTGACCAGAGTGGCATATATTTGTTTGATAAAATATTCGAAAAGTGGCATACATATTTTTTTGAAAAAGAATATTTTTCTTAATATATGTACATATCGTCGTTGTAGAACTAAGAGTCACCAAATATATGTTTATGAAAATCTAAAATTTCAACATTATTGGTAATTATTACAAAAAAAAAATGTATACATTTTTAAACTTGAAATACCAATTGATAGATTCACATTTTCTTATCATTTAGTACAAATATTGAGCTCATCGATCATAAATTGAAAGATATATAAGGCATTTTGTAAAAGAACAATTGGTATTTTGAAAATGTAATTGGTGATTTTTAGTTCTACAAAGACGATATATTATTTTTTAAATTTGTATTTCCTTTACATTTCATAATTAATTTAGTCATTTTTATAAGCGTAAGTTTTTTTTAGCAATTTGTACTAATCTGGCATAATATGCTTTAAATTATTCACTGTTTATTTTGACATGTGCTTCTGTTGTTTGTGGCGCGAGTTTTGTTATTCAATTTGCTAATTTTTGAAAATTTAAAATGAAATATGCCTTGATACAAATACTTTAAGGTACGATCACTATCTCATTTTTATATAATGTTCACATTTGTCAGCATAAGGTTTTGTGAAGTTCAATTTAAAAAAAATCTATACAAAATCAAAAATTTCAAAAAGATCCACGAAAAATATATTTCAAAGTATGCGTGTGATTGCCTTATTTTCCATACAAAAATTAGGCGAAATACACGATTGATATTAAAATTATTTGAAAATTCATTCAAAAGTTGACTGTTTATTCAATCGTGTGATTCGAGCTTTAGGGTGATTTTACATAATAGAGAAAATAGTTAGAGATAGGCAAAAAATCTCATTGAGTTGTGTAAACATTACATAGATCTCCACATATCTAGCTTATTTTTCTATCGTGTATTCGAGCCTTTAGTGATCTTACTGAAATTGGGTCTGTTTTTATACCCTACACTAAGAGTGAAAGGGTATATTCAGTTTGGTACGCCGTTTGTAACACCCAGAAGGAAGCATCTCCGGTATTGATCAGCATGACCTCCTGAGTCGATTTAGCGATGTCCGTCCGTCTGTCCGTCTGTCTGTCCCCTGTTGAAATCCCTACTACTTTTAAAATTGAAGAGCTAGATAAATGAAACTTATAACTTAAATTACTAATACACCTACGCTGTATGTGCGAAAATATATATTGACATCATGCTCAAATACATGATAATAATGTTTTCCGGCGAAAAGACTTGTGGTTCACAAAAAAAAAAATAGAAATTCGGTACACCTACCCATTTGTAAATATGGGTATCAAATGAATGGAAATTTTTCAGCGATTGAATGTTTGTAGTTATTTTCAGGATTCGTATACCCTGGTGACCTATATATCACTTTGAATGGTAACCACACATATGTGTAGGGTATTTATAGTCGGCTTAGACCGACTATAATTTTGATAATCCTAACTATCATAATTACACCTACTTTAAAATTTCCCATGTGATCTAACCTTCCCAACTGGTTTTTTTTAATAAATATTAAAATATATACTGGCAGTTTTTTTATTTGAAATTTTGCAAAATTGTGATATTTCAGAAATAAATAGTTTTGTTGATAAAGATAATTTCGAAAGCTTATATCTAGTCCAATAAAATAATTGCAAAATAATTATATGTGATGGGTGTAATAAGGGCGTTGGGTGCAATAAGGGCGTTAGTCATCATAACGCCCTATTTGCAATATTCGCACCGAATGATCCCAGCAGTGCCTTCTACCAGCCTGTGAAATGCCAGATCGATTGCATAAAGTTTTTTGTCGTTTTATGCAATAAGGGCGTTATCTCCATACAAAAAAATATTTTTTTCATAATTGTTTTCAGAGTCAGTTTTCAACAGAGTCAATTTAGTTTTGAGCTATTTTGACCGTAAATTAAATCTACATACATTTATATCAATAAGTGTATCTAGACTATGCATTATAATCCCTATATTTTTCATTTATGTAAAAACTCAGCTCTAAAACGCAGTACGCCCAAATTTTATTAATCGTTTTATACAGTAAGGGCGTATAAATCATTTATTTTAATTAATTATTTTATATATTAATAGGCGCCTTAAATCAAAATTTGAGAAGTGCATAATAATGCTTAAAAATTAAAAAAAAAACAATATCGGTGCTATATAAAATTTCAAACTGGAATATTTATATTCCATTTTTTAGAAATAAAAGAATATTTTCTTCTGGTCACACTGGTTGCCAAAGCCAAGATCATGTTGCCGTCAATGCTGCATAGCAGCATTTGAAATACTGCGCATGTTGCAGCAACATTGATGCCAAAGTTTACTTTGAACAGCGAAGAATATCTCAACATTGATATATGGCATGTTGAGATAAATGAATAGCAACATGTTGCACTTGTATTGAGTGGGTTAGAGAGAGGACCCATTGATTCGGAGAGCGAGAGAGAGAGTGGGCGAGATAAAACACTACACTAGAATTGTATACGCTGAGCGAGAGCAAAATTGCCGCTAATCGTGCTGCGCTCTTGTGTATCTGTATCTGCAGGCGGCCCCGTACAACACTTGAAATACTTTGGTCGTTGTTGTAAACGGTTTAGTCCTTAAATAAGCAGCAACAAGTAAACATCGAGTTAAACAAACGCAGTGCGTTGTATCGAACTGAACTAAACTGTCTGTCTTTGATAGCATAAGATAAAAGCCGCTCTAATTTTGAATTTCAAAAAATTAAACAACAACAAAAATTTTAAAAAAACATAGATTTGCAGTGTAAAATCAAAAATTAAATTGTGTTATTTTCACATTTTATCATAAATTTATTTCTAAAAAAAATTGTGCCGCATTTTTAAAATACCTAAAAGTGTTACAAAGTAATAAAAAAATTAATACGAAAAAAAAATATATTACAACGCAACAGTGCAACCAACAAAAGCAAAAAGGTTAATAAAAGTAACAAAATACTTTGTTCGTTTTTTTTTTTTTTGTTCATTGTCTTTTCAGTCAAAACAATTTAAAACACATGCAAAGTGCAATTATGGAAAAATACCACAAAATTTTAAAAATAAAATATTAAATTACAAAAACAAAAAAAAAACAAAAATGATCATCATAAAGTTCGTACAAACTGTTGACACACTCACTCACTCACTCAGTTCAGCTCATTAAAATGGCCAAAGCGCAAAGCAAACCCGAAAAAAGATCGTTTTAAACGTTTAACCAATTTAAGAAAAAAATTTGTGACAGCGCGCCATCACCGTCACCATCACCGGCAACATCAACGTCGTCGTCTTCGTCTTCGTCAGCAGCACCAACACCTTCATCATCATCTTCAGCTTCATCATCATCTTTTTCTTCCGAATAAACAGCGACTGCGACAGCACGATCAGCAACATCGATCGACCTCAAATAATCCGTCGTTGCAACTGTTACCGCACGTTTGTTGGTTGGGTCGAGAGTGAGAGAGTATTTAACAAATACAACAAAAAATTTAAACTAAAGAAAAAATATGTACAAAAAAAAATGCAAGAGCAACAAATCCCATCTTTTTTGGGCAACAAGTTAACTTTATCGCACACCTTCTCGTGTGCGCTGACTCGAAATGAATTTTGTTGAATTTTTTATATTCTTTTGCTCATCATCTACCTGTGCCGGTGGCCCATCGACGCTGTTGTTTTTGTAGTTTTCCTCAATTTTGTTTTTTGGGATATTGTTGCGGTATTCGTTCGGTTGGCACGATCGTTTTGTATTAGTGCTCTGTTCTTGTTGTTGCTATATATTGCCATGTGCTGCTGCTGCTGCATTCCAAGCGTTTGAGTTTGATTTTTTCGACTTTCTGAGGAGTCATTTTTTTGGTACTTTTTGAAGTCGGTGTCTTTTGCTGACGAACATTTGCGATCGCATGCAATTTGGCGTCATGTTTGACAATTTTGACAATTTATTATTTGAATTTTATAATGAATTTTCAACTCGAATTATTGTGACAGTTATTAGGGATACCTTATCGTATGCTGTTCCGTGACGGCTGTCGAATAAGGCTAAGCTTAACAAATTTATACGCGGCAAGTTTTGCAAAATGTGGCGGAAAATATGACAGATTCGCGTGTATTTATTAAAAAAAAAAGTAGTCAATCATTAATTAATAGATTATTTAGCATTTTTTTATAACATTTATATTGCGTTAAAACTCACCAAACACACATTTTCGTCAATAACAGCTTTACGAAGTTTATTGCATAGTATTGACAAATTTTATTTTAATCGAAATTGTATTCTATTGTGTAAAATTTTTAATACGACATCAGAAAACTCTTTAAATATCGTCATTGTAATGCCAAAGGGGCGAATGTGCATTTTTAAAAATGTTGGGAAATCAAATTTAAAGTTTGAGATGCGTTAAAAATTAGCAAAATTTATATTTTTTTCAATTTTTTCTGTTATTTTGGTTTATTCGTCAATATTTATAACGTATATAAAATATCTTTAGATTTGGACAACCTACTGAATTATAAATACGGATTTTGTGAGGCTATATCCCGATCAAAACGCAAATATTTTTGTTTTTTATGCTATAACTTTTTATGAAAGCAAGAAAAAATAGTAAAGTAAAGGCATTAATTGTTTGCTTTTAAAGCATATATCTATTGGCATCATTAATTAAAAATATTTTGTCAAACATTAATTTGCCATTCATTTTTTTTTGGAAAAATGGCAGGATGCCAATCGATAGGTGCTTTAAAAACAAACAATTAATACCTTTACACCACAATTTTATCTTGCACCAATAAAAAAATTATACCAAAAAAATTGGAATATTGAAAATCTTGTCATGCCAAAAGGGCGAATCTGTTCGTTTTTTTACAATAACTCTTTAATGGTACAAGATAAAATAGTGATGTAAAGGCAATTATTGTTTGTTTTAAAGCACCTATCGATCTGTACCATTAATTTGGCAAAAAAAAATTCCTGCAAATAACAAATGGAAAATTAATGTTTGGCAAAATATTTTTAATTAATGATGTAGATCGATAGGTGCTTTGAAAAAAACAATAAATGCCTTTTCACCACTATTTTATCTCGTATCAATAAAAAGTTATGGCGAAAAAACGAAACGATTCGCCCTTTTGGCATGACAAGATTTTCAAATTCGCCCTTTTGGTTTTGACTTTTGTGGCTAGAAATATATAAAAAAACGACACGCGATTTTAGCGAGGAGGACAAACTACATTAAAAAATGTAAAAAAACGCAAAAATTGCACATTCGCCCCTTTGGCATGATAGTGACAATATGTAATTCTCAATCAATTTATGTTTAAAAAATATTTTAATTAAAATTTAAATAAATTTTCACGTTTACAAAAACTGGGGGAAAATATTAAATATAAAGAGATCTTTTATTTTCTATGAGAGTAGTCTGGTTTAAATTACTTTGTGACAGGAGAGATTTTATGTGGTTTTTATTTTAGAATACATTTTTTCATTCATTTGTTTTTTTTATTTATTTTGTAAAATATTTGAAGTTTTATTTTTAAATTAAATAAATATTTTGAAAAATATTTGTATTTCAGTAGAAAAAAAAATTCATTAATTTTTTTTATTTATTTTGTAATTCATTTGAAGTTTTATTTGTAAATTAAAATAAATATTTTGAAAAATATTTTTATTTTAGTAAACATGCTTTTTTGAGTTAACAAAAAAACGGTGGTAAAATTATTCAAAATAGAGCTGTTAATTTTTTTCTGAAGAATAAATTTTTTATGTGTACCACTTGTACCATTTTTAAATCTTTATTTAAATTTTATTTTCGTTGATTTTAACAATCTTCGTGATTCATTAATGCATTAATGTTTTAATAAAGTTAGTTATTTGCATTATTTAATTTAAAAAAAAAAGTCTAAGCTAATTTATCAACAACTTTTTCCGCGCTGCTGCTCAGTAAATAAACAGTGAAAAATACAAAAAAATCACATTTGCATAATAAACAGAATTAAAAAATATTAACATATTATTGCAATTAATTGGCAACACTGTTAGAAAACATAATAAACAACAACAACAAAAACAAACAGCCGACAACAACATGTCATGCAACAAACGTCCACCGTCAACCAGCAACCAAACTAAAAAATCTCTATAGAAAAAAACTGAAAAAACCGTTCATCATTAGCCGCATTTTAAGCAAATGCCGCTGTTTTTAAAAACTGTTTGCAACAAAAGCACAAAAACAACAGCAACTATTGCGCTGCCACAGCAACTATTGCGCTGCCACAGCAACTGTTGCTCGCGAGACAAACAAAAGTTGCCATAGATTTTTCCAGCCAACAGGAAATATTATTTCACACGCAAACACTTCCGACATTTCGACAAACGTTGCAACAAAAAAAATGCGCCAGCAAAAATGCAGTAGCATTTATATTTATGCGCAGCGGCTGCGATTTTCCACATTTCAGATGTAAAATTGTTTTTGCAAAAATTCGAGTTACTCGTTACTCGTCACGTCACATAATGGCTGCAATTTGAGGCGGCCACTTTGATCGTGCGCTGCCGTTTGGTCTCACTTTAGCGCGCTGCACCTAAAATGATCTGCTCTAGCTCGCTCGCTCGCTCGTTCGCTCACACATCGCAGTAACACAATTCATTCCGCTTCGATTTATAGTTTAATCTAATTAATCGGTGTTGCATTAATCGATCATTTAATCGTTATATTTAATATTTTTATTTTTGTTTTAGATCTGCAATATATACAGCGCACAAAAATGTATGTAATAAAGTAATAAAACGTCGTTCAATCAATAACTCTATACAAAAAAAAGTGAAAAATAAATATAGAATATTTATGCCAAATACTTAACTATATGCAGCAGTGCTTTAAATAATTGAAATTACATTTAAAAACATTTGAAACTGTGTTTCTAAAACACCATCAAAATAAAACAAAACAAAAAAAAGTACTTAATCTACATTTGTACTTAGACTACCTAAAAACCCAGTGTTACTTAAACCCACAGTTGGTACTTACTTGGAATACTTAATTTAATGCTTAATTTGCCATCAATGAAGTTCTCACTAAATGTAAGTGCATCTAGTATATATTATCAAATTGTACAATAATGTTAAAATACTATAAAAACAAACTATTAATTTTCTTTTATATTAAATACTTTTTAATAAAATAGAATAGGATAAATTTTTCACGCTTCACGGTTGATTTCAAACAGACCAGGGGCCCTATTCTTGTTTGATGAGAAATATAAAATGAGAATAAAAATGAAAATGAGACAAAAACTATTTTTTTATATTATGAAATTGATAACCTGCTATACGTTTCCATCAAATTCCCATTTATCTGTAATATATTCCTTAAAAATTACAGACATTGTGGGATTCCTTTAAAGGAATAATGTATTCTACAAAAAGTGTTAATTTAATGGTATTAGTGCTGTATTTTCTAAGTCTGGATTTTAAAAATATGCCGTGAATTCTTCTTTAAAAAAACTTCTTAATTTGATAACCTGCTATACGTTTTCATTAAATTTCCATTTATCTGTTATATATTCCTGAAAAATTACCGACATTTCTGGATTTCTTTAAAGGAATAATTTATGCTACAAAAACTATTAATTTAATGGTATTAGTAGTGTTTTTCCTAAGTCTGTAGTTTAAAAATATATTAATGGCGTATTGTTAATTAAATGCAAGTACGTCCATACAAAAATTAATTCTCTAAGTTGTAATTTAGCTCCTAGTTCAAATAGTGCCAAGACCATGATCAAAAACAGCATATACAGTTCTGTTGTGCTTTTTTAAGGGTTTACAATCCAATGATAAATAAGAAAATGCCAATGTCTACATAGTCTAAACTAACGATTAAAATTAAAATAATTCTGATATCTCCTAGTCATCCATGTCTTGAAGACCTTCGTTTTACCGAAACTTTTTTCAACTAACTTCGATAGTTTTATGGCAAAATACGATTAGGCACATCGATACCGCAGTATTTTTCAAAACAATCACGAACTTGGTTTGTTTTTTATTTGATATATATTCGATTTCTTGAAATATCTCAAACGGAGAAAATTCAGATAACACGCATCGATAACAACCTACCATAAAGGTCTAAACATCACGCTCGATAAAGTGTCCGATATCTTATGAATTCGCATTGATTTCGAAACGAATGGCAGTCTGAACTTTCGCTTTTGGATCCATTGCCCATTAAAAAGTCAAAATCACCTTGAATTACATGGAAAAGATCTATAAAGTATTGCATTAATCATTTAATATTTGGCACACCCATGAACATTTATAATTTTTTATAAGAACAATTTCATAAGAGCAATTTTGTATTAATAGAATGACATATCATTGCATTAATGCAAAAATAAAAATCGTATACAAAAAATCAACGAACTCAAGACGCGGCTGGCATTAGTGATCATCATAAACATTATCATGATTACACTGTTGATTATGTTAATTAATAATACAGGCGTGGTGTTGAATTGTATCTATATGTATAATGCAGTTCATTCAGCATCCTGTCAACCATAAAAATTTCACTTGCGTTGAGTAATTTTCCAGTTTTGTCTACAGACATGTATAACAACAGAGATATATCTACATCGATATGTACGCTATATACAGGGGCGAATTAGAAAAATATTAAAATCGAACTCAAATTTATGAAATTCGATTTTTGTAATTCGATAACTGTATACTTATCTTAAAACCATTTTTGTCACTTCCAACAATGTTTAAAATATTTACTAGGGAAGATTTGATCATGGTGAGACTATGTGGGTCATGTAACCGGTCGGATTAATACTGTTCAGTTCCCGATCATGACTCTAGTAGAAATTTACGACATCCCTTCAGATCCTTAAAAATACCGTTTATGAGTCGGAGTAGTTCCTTGAAACTGTTTCAGTTGTCAATTAGAATGAGGTCCGTTAGACTAGGGTCAGTTAGAAATAAGTTCTATTTGATAATTTGCTTCAAGAAGATAATGTTAGTATATTTCACGATTTCTAGAACATAATTTTAGTATATTTCACGTTTTCTGGTTCATTTATTTGTAATTTATTGTGAAATTATATTTTTTATTAACCGAAGCTAGCTATGGTCAGTTCGCCCCTGCGCAAATAGGTCTGTCTGGTTGTATGTATTTCTGTAGCATGAAATATGGATGTCATGAATGCTTCAACACCAGCACTTTGGTTGCAAATTGCAACAGCGGCTGGTTTTTTGGTTTAATATAATTTTTTTTTGTTATTTTTTTGATTTCTTTCATTCATACATCATATCATACTTGTATGTAATGGACGCGCAGTCATTGCTGAATTTTCGCGATCAAAGCAAAATTTACAAATTGCAAAGTGATATAAATGAAAATGAAAAATTAAAAACTTTTGAACTTGGAGTATACTCACTGTACATCGTGTCCCTCGTCTGCAATTGCCTGCCACTCTTTGCGATCGCTCTTTTGCAGATGTTTTGTTACACTCACTTCTGACCTTGAGTGGGGGAGCACAGCTGGCTGCTTGGGGGAACGTCTTATTTATGGCACGACATAGCGCAGCACAGGCACGAAGGGCACAAAAACGAACAGCACAAAACAAAACGCCTGCCACATTTGAATGTCAGCTCAAAGTGTCTTAATTGTTTTTACCAATAAAAAGTAAAAGATATCTTAATTGAGAATCAATTGTATTCGATTGAAATGTAACCATAAACTGTTGCTACTGTTGGAACTCTTTGAAGTGAGTGCATTTAATTGATTCGTTTGGCAAAGTTTATTGATCTGCATAATTATTAATGGTATGGGCACGTGGGGTAATGCTATATTGATAACTAAAGTCCTGCTATTTTCTTTTTGTGCAAACATCAGGGTTAGCTGAACTGAAAATATTATTTAGCATGCGAATAGTTTTCGTTATAAACATTTTATTATTTAACAAAAAAAGATTTTTTATCTATAAAATTTGAAGTGGAATATTACCAGATATAAAACACAAACTTATGAATGTGTACTTTGAACGGATTAGCAATCTAAAATTTGTTAACAGAATAGAAAAGTAGAGAATGAGACATTTCTATAGATTTCACTTAATTTTTTTTCAACTATGGTTTACTGTTATCAGGGATTGAAACCGAAACTACAAAGGTATTTGATTTCGGTTTACCACCCAAATTATTTTAGGATCATGAAAGGGAACTGTTTTTTGAAGTATTTTCTAGTACTGCCCAATAAGTTACAAGACAAACTGTTGAAGGATTGAAGAGATTGAAACCAAAACTAAAAAGATTTTTTATTAGGGTATACCACTTTAGTAGAAATTATTCTAAAGTGATGATCGTGAACTGATCTTTAAAGTACTTTTTGTCCGTTTAGTTACAAGACCTACTAATCGGGTCAGGTCTAACCTAACAGGTTAAATAACTACTAGGGCACTACCATATATAGGTTATGCTTTGGTTTTCAAGTTATATAAATAGCTCCACGACACAGTAACAGTTTTGATTGGCCTGTGCTATCCTATTCTACTTGTTTGAATCATTTAGTTTTTATGTTTAAGACCTAAGACCCTTTTAAAGTGATAGATATATGATTTTTCAATGTAATATAACAGTTTCAAACTCAATTTATGATTGTTATTTTGTGTTAGACTTTTGCATAAATATTTGCATTAGAGATAAAATGACCAGCAGCGGTAACACCCCCAAAATGAACGTTGTCAACCGCTAAATACGCATATTCAAATTAATTTATAACATATATCTATATTAGATACACAAAAAAGGTTATAAAATATTCTAGCTAAACATTAATTTTTGTATTTATATTTTCACAATGATAACTTTTAATAATTCTTATCTGTGCGGTTCATTTCTCATGAGCTCATATTTAAAAATAGTTTTAAAAACAGAATAGTCTGCTATCGTGAAAGATTTAATTAATATTTGACAGAGTCTATCTGTTAAATATACTATTTGGTGTTTTCTAATCAGCATCAGAATTATCTTTAGTTTTTTCGAACGTCACTAAATTCATTTGGATTTTTTTAATACATTTGTATATTTTTTAAAACAAATTTTTACCAGAATTGGTAAAAAATAATTATTACAAAACTCTAAAAATTACTTATCGAGTACTAAATTAAGTTATTCATTACTCACAAAATCAATAATGATTCGAATTATTATATAATTTTATTAATTTCCATTATTCGCATTCATTAAACTCATAAGTGTCATTGCAATTGTCGTCGACAATAAGAGCCATCGATACGTCATCGGTGTAAGGATTTTTTTAACATATAAAGTCATAATTAAGTTGCAGTATAAAATGGCAATTACATTAATTTACGACAGTATCGTAATATTTTATGGCACAAATAAATAAATTACAAAAAAAAAACGCATAAAAGTAGCTGTTGACAACAGCAAAACGAGAGCCACACATATAACAAAAAAACGACCAACCGAAATACATATAGCTCACTCATAAAAGGGGCCTGTCACAGCGACAAAATGTGGTCGAACAACCAAACCGAACGAACGCAAGCAAGCACGCACGAACGCACGCACTGCATTGTATATTGCTGCTAAACAGCCACGATCGTCTGTATAAAAGCAGCAACATGTTGCTACCATTAATGGCGATATTTTATGAGTTATTTGCACAATAATAAAAATACTTAAAAAAACGACAATTAACATTTATGAGTTGAGTTTGTGTGGCTCACAAATTAACAGAGATTATTGTGTTGTTTTGGATTTTAGTGTCATATTAATATTTATGCGCTATAAAACCAAAACTGAATAATACTAAAAAAAAAGATATTAAATAGTTTTGGGCACAATATTGTGCAATTTAAATTGAAACAAAATAAAAGTCGTAGTTATATTGTAGGGTGGCTGCTGATGTATTACAGATGTAAGTGCTCAAATTACGAAATAGTATTTGTAGTATTTACGTAATGGGAACAAATGAATATAATATTCTGCTCTCAGTTATTATAGACATGCAATAGCAATTAATACTGAACGTAATAGATCTAGCAAGTAGTTTATTGCATAAGTCTCTGATTATTTTGCAATAAACGCGAAGAATAAGATTTGCATTTTGTTGTGAACTTGAATCATTATCGAGTTTTTTAAACAATTAAATTATTAATTCTGGCGTTCAAAAGAATTCCATGAATTTATATAAAGTAATGTTAAATTAAATTTCTACTCTTGTACTGAACATACTCTTCAATGTCTTTCGGGCGCTTATTCACCACCATTTCGTAATAAACGCCGCCACTTAGCACTCAACACACCCACATTCACCTGTCCAACGTCATTTTTATTATTATTTCTGTGGTTTAATTGCATATCAAAATTCAAAAAATGTGTTTACGTAGACGTTTTGCTGTCGTCACTTAGCCTTATATAACCGCATCGTTTTGATTATGCAGAGAATTATTTGTTTGAAAACTAAAAACCGCAAAAAGGTAAATAAACAAATGCCACACTCGGAAAAAAATATTGTGTTGTTTTATTTAAAGTATTTCAATAGCCCATTTGGACTGTTTTTAATATTAATAAATATTCTTTATGAAATCCATGATATTTTGTGTACTCTTTTTTATTATTGTAAAAATATAAATAAAATTTGTTGTTTGTATCAACTTTTTCGATACCAAATCAAATCGATATCGAAGAGAAAAATAATAAAACTTCGAAATTGCTTCGAAAAATATTTTAATATCGAGGTGAATAAAATTTAAATATCATATTTTGTCACATATTTGAATGTGCGTGAAGTTTTAGTAATTAGAATCGACGAAACAAGAAGAATGGAATTTTTTTGCCGAAATTAGTTCAGGAAACTTTAAAGCATCCGATACATGACAAACTGGGTAACCACAAAATATAAAGATTTTGAAATTTATCAATATTGATATATCATTATTGATTATCGAAAAATTTAATTTTCTTCCATAAATGCTGTCACAAAGAGATCGTTTGGTTTGCTGACAAAATACTATTCAATTATTTTTCAATTTAATTAAACATATTTTGTAATTATATCAAAAAGAGCTCTTTTTCCGAGTGTGCCAATTATGCGAAAAATTCTGATTAATGCACACACAACACGAAAAATAAAAGAACCACAAGAATCTTTAAAACATTTTAATTAGTTTTAGAATTCACCGAATTCGATCACACGGAATTTCTCAATTTTTTTATTGGGCAAGCTATTTGAAATTGCGGTCTGTACTGACACGGAAATTTTATTCTTTGCGCAGCACCATCGCGCACTTGAGTTGTGAGTCACTTCCGGTAAACAAAATGAGATGAGTTCAAAAACAGGGTGTTGCAAATTGCGGTGTTGGCGGAAAAATGAATTGTAGCGTCAGTGGCTTGATTGGTTAGTGTGTTGGACATGTCACTGGGGTTTTTCAACAGGGACGCTACGCTTTTCAACAGGGACGCTACAAAAGTAGAGCGACAGGGACACCATTTCTTTTCAGTAAGGTTTGCCATTTCATGATGGAAAGATATACGAGCCAACAACGAGTCGAAATTATTAAAGTTTACTATCGAAATTCGAACTTACTGAAGAGAAATGTCAAAAGAGCGGCAAGAAATATGGCGTCGTTTGCTGTCCCTGTCGCTGTACTTTTGTAGCGTCCCTGTTAAAAAAAAAAACCCTTTAGTAGCAATTCTACGGAATACGGAATATACAGAATTATAAAAAAAATCAAGAATTTTCGAGCATATTCTGAATGAAATTTTCGATTGAAATTCAAATATTCAATTTAAAAACAAATTAAAAAAATGAATTTGAAATAGCCTAATAAAAATTCAATCAAATTAAAGTATTTTAATATATCATGCAATATTGCAAAATTGTAAATTATTGTCAAAAATGAAAACACAATCAAAAATCAGAGCAAATACTGATTACAAAACAAAAAAGTTTATTGTTTAAATAGTTTTTATTATTCATATAATATTTGTGTTGATTTAAATTTCGAAAAAAAATATATATCAATTGCTTTGACACACTTACTGCATCATTAAAGCCACGTGTACGTCAAAACATCGACATTTCCCGGATGCATTAATTAGAACAAATTTCTTTGGCATCTGTATGTGAGTGTGTGCCTGTATGTGAAAGTATTACTAATAAAACTAAAATTCCATATCAAATAAATTTATTTTGGATTTTTCCAAATTTAGTCGAAAATCGGTCACATTTGTCGAACACACCCAACCAGCAGCAGCGGCAGCAGCGATAGCCAACAATTTCATACACTGTGCAGCAATTAATATGCAATGCACTTCAACGAATGCCAATTTACCAAGAAACTTATAAACCGAAACGAGTTCATGGGCAAACAGTGAATGTGCATAGAGTACCTACATACGTCGCCCGTACATTTTGAACGGCCCAAGAGTCACCACAGCCGTCGATCGCAACCTCCGTCACTTGTAGCACGCGGACATTTGTAAATCTTGTTGTAGCTATTTATTTGATTTTTTTTTCACTTCTAGTATTAATTTTTAAATGGTCGCGTGTTCTTTACATGAAATTCTGTTGAACACATTTTGTGTGCATTTAGGTAATTTTGCAAATTACATTGTGTAGGCTAATTATTCTGGCATATGATTTATAAATTTACAACACTGAAAAGTTTTATTTAATTTATTTGTTTAGTTATTTTAAGAATTACTGTTTTTAGTTAGTTTTTTTTACTCATGATGTCTTTTTAAACGTAAGCGGCGTAAATGTTTAATAAGAGACCGACCAAATATTTTATTGAAAATTTACCTAATCCTGCTTTTACACAGTAGATTCGTGCCAGAGAATAGAGAAATATTAGATGGGTTCAAAAACTAAACTACTTAAGGCCTACAATAATTAATAATTCAATAACAAAATAACAAATTTGGTCCTATAACATGTCCATTTTAAATTTAACATAATTTAAATTAGTTTTTTTTATCTGTGTAAAGTGTAAAGTGTTTTACATATTATACATTTATTTTACAGACCTTGTTTATCGATGTAAATTCTGGTGCATCTTTCATTAATCTCGTAACGATATCAATACTGGTACAGTTCGTCATTGCTGCTGTAAATCCCATCAACTATATTTTAGTTTACAAAAAGTGTTATATATCTGGAGATATCTAACCAATAAGACCAAAAATTTGTACTACCTGTTGAGAACATTTTCGTCTTTCGAATGGCAATCCAAGGAAGGTTAGGTCTCATGGGAAATTTTAAAGTAGGATCATTTTAATACAGCCAGAAAAAAAATACTATGTAAATAATAGTTTTTTACTATTAAAAATAGTCAATAGCATAAATTATTATTTTAATCGTAAAATACCATTAAATACTAGAAAATACCATGACATTGCCATTGAGTTTATATGAAAATATTTATTTTTTGTATACTATTAAAATAATAATTGTCCTATTAACCAATTTTAATGGGATTTGATGGATTTTTTTTTCTGGGTGTAGTTGGTGTAATGAAATTAATTTAAAAATGTTCACTTCGACTGTTAAGCAAATTTTTTTCGTAGATTTGAGTGATTTAAGAGGTACTAGCCGGACCCATGCACGACTCGTGCCCGTAAAATTCTTCCCTGTAGAATTCTTCCCCGTACAAGTGTTTTTCCAGTAGAAGTTTTAGTGTGGTGAGTTTTAGTGTGATGCATTTAGTGTGGTGAGTTTTAGTGTGGTGAGTTTAAGTATGGTGATTTTCGGTGTGGTGAGTTTTGGTGTGGTGAGATTAAGTAAGATGTGTAACATCCAATTTTAAAGTTTAGTTAAAATCGATATCATTAGGGCTGAGATATAGCGTACTGAATTTGTGGGTTCTATGGGCGGTGTCACTCCCCTTTGCCCAATCTAGTCTATATATGGTTTAGGATACTCCATGGACTTTATAGCATGGTAATGCAAATCATCAGAAAAATACATACAGTGGTTTTGCTATGAATCTGAGTTATACACCAAAAATTAAAAAAAAAAATCGAGCCGCTTTCAATACCAGACAGAAATGTAAGTTCCGAGTTTCATTGATCTAAGATTTTGATCAAGAATTTTTATTCCTATTTTCCTGTAATTGCAATTTCAACGGACAAAACTTAATCGATTCAGGAGGTGACACCTATAATGAATTTAGCATTTTTCTGTAATATTTCGGGCATATTTTCGGCAAACACACAGCTAAATTGAATATTTTAGGAAGTGTATAGCAGGTTATAAAATTTTGTGGAATTTTATGACAGATTCACGGAATTTTTGGGAACTGGCAAAAAACAAACTGCTTGAAATCTTTCGAAAGAATGTTTCTAAACTACATCGTCCCTGCTAAAAATGTTGTCTGGAGGAGTATCGTTAAATGTAGATTGAAATACCTTAATTTTGGTAAAAACTGGAATTAGGAATTTATTTTAAAAAATAAAAGTTTCTTACGACCCTCAAACCTATAATCACTATGTATGTATCTTATACGCATTGAGGAATGCGTAGCCATTTAACGTACATCACATGCTTGCCAAAAAATATTGCTGATGCAATACCTCGGCTATATTGACTGCAGACATGTAGAATGACGTAGCTGTTGGTAATTATAGTTTTATGCTTGTCAGCAATAATGGGTGCGTAACCAAAAAAACTAAATTAAAATAAAATAAACTAAAATAAAGAATTAAATTTGCAAACCCAAAAAAAAAATGTCAGTTGCTGTAGCAATCACATTGCTGGCAATTGCCGCAACATAACACAACAGCAATACCAACATTCAACAGCAGCTGTTGCAACAACCGCCAGTCGCCCAAATGGCTGGCTGGCTGGCTAACTTGTTGGCTGTTTGATTGACTGACTGCATTGACATGGCTATGCTTAAGACGGACCAACAATTTGGTGGATTGTTTTGCAAATACAACAACAACGACAGCACTCGATCAACTCGTTCGAACTCGATTTTCCAGCTCACCTTGTTGCTGGTATTTCTTGCCAATTGCAGTCCAAAAATGTTCGTAAAAAAAAAGAATTCAAAAAAAGACAGCAACCGTTTTATGTTGCGCTGCTAACTGAAAAATGAAACTGATTGCTGCACAAATCAGGTCCGTGCGATTGGGTCGTATCGCATCGCCAACTGCTGTCACATTTGATATTCTAACAACGTAACTACTTAATGCGGTTAAAAGCAAAAATGCGCGCCAACAAATCATGGCTGCTGTTGTTTTTATGCGCGCCTAAGATCGATGTTGGAAAGAGCGAAAGAGAAAGAGAGCGAACGCCAAAGTGACGTGCAAGGCAGCGTGAACGCAACATTTAAATTAAGATCACGTATACGACGCGTTGTGCGGTGCACGTAATTGCGCACGATCATCTAAAGATTATTCTTTAAATAAAAACTTAGTCAGTAAAAAATGTATTTTTTTTTAAATTTATACAAATTTCAAATTTTTTAGATTTGTGCAATTCCAATAATATAGTTTCTGCATTACTAGAAATTAAAGTTCTTCAAATTATTATGGTTTATTTGTGGACATTTAAAAGTCATTTTATTTTACCTTATTTTTAAATGTTAAACAGTAATTATATTATTGGATTCGAAATCTACACTTCTTTCTTAATCATTTCTTATGATTACAATTTCTATTTTCTTCAATTATCAACTTCTCCCATTGATCCTTTCAAGAAACACAGTTTGAGAACCACTGCATAATGCACTCACCACAATACTAGCAACAACAACAACAACATGCTGCTACGCTATTGCTGTTCGTCGTAGACTCAGTGTCGTCGTCTAGTAATACGTGTATGAATTCGTCGCCGCAGTCACACGACATGCTACGTACTCGTTGTCATTTTGAATGGTACTCGTTGATCGCGTATCGTTATTTCTCACACAGCCGCCGCGCCACCACCACCACAAAAATCAACGAGTGATTATTTTTCAACTGGTTCAGATTGCAGCAACGACAGCAGTGAGAGTTTCAGTTAGTTACTTTGCAACCCAGTGGTAAACAAGAAAAGCGTATTTAAAATTTCGACATGCATATGTATTATAAATGCAGTCATGACCACTCATTCGCCACTCCATTACTTTGTAATTAACGAACTTCTTCATGCAAAAACCATTAAAATGTAATATTTGAGTTGGCACTTTTTTACACCATTTGATTTACTTAATTGTTGTGGATAAATCGAGCGTAAGGAAAAAGTACGCCATTTTTCTTTTTTATGGTAGTTAAATGTCAAAATGCCTCAAAAGTTTTACAGCAAATGTCCAAGAACTCAGGATGTTTGCTATCAGTCAACTGTAAATATCTCCATTTACATTGCTGTTGTGGAAAACATCTCGTAACTATCTGCATATACGTCATATTTAAAAAATAATAATAGTTTTGCTGCAACTTTATTGAAACTTATGGGATGTTTGAATATTTGCTACAATCAGTAAATTTAAACAGATAGTTGCAGCAAAACTTTCATAAACATCTTGTTTTCTTAGTGTATATAATTGTATCTTGGAGAAAAATAAAATATTTCTGAAAACATATTGACGTATTTTCCAAATGAAAAACGACAAATAAAATTATATATAAATTTTGTCGTAAATTTCTACAATTTACGAAATTTACGAGTTTATCTTTTTTCGTAAATTTCTACAATTTACGAGTTTCACGCCGTTAATATGAATCCACTAATTATACTATTACATTTAATATAAATATATTTTTTAATAAATATAGTTTACTTTTTTTTTCATTTGGATATTTTATTTTACAACGTCAATAACATCGACGATTTTCAAAGTACTTTGTTGACTTTACCACTGGGACCGCATGACGTACTGAGAGCCTGACTGACAGACTGACTGAGTGAGCGAGTGATTGAGTGAATGCTTCAGACATTCAGGTCTGCAACGGCAGACATTCAGTCACTTCAGTTGCTGTTGCTGTTAATGTTGTTGGTGATGATGTTGTTGGTGCGCAAACGTATTTCATTCGTACGCGTCGTCGATGTCGTGTAACTCGGTCGTCGGTGGCTGTTGCCAGTTTTTATTATTTCGTTGTGATTGTTTATTTTGTTTCAATAGTTTGTATTTTTTGAATTTTGCTCTGTGCTGTTTTACTCGCGATCGTTAATTCAGGCGACATTCTCTAAATCCAATTTTATCACATGCATGTATGCAATTTGCGGTTAAATAAATCACATCCAAGTCAAGAGCATACTACATATATCGGCAAACACTTGAAATATACAATAACAGACGGTTCTATAGACAAACAGAAGAACGAACGGATAGACAGACAGATATTCACTCAGCCATATCACCATACATACATAATTAAATACGCCCCCGAAATCAGTCTGCTGATCTAACCATCTGGCAAACGTGCCATTAATTAAACAGCAAACTGTTGAGGGGTCCATTGGCACTCTGTGTGTCTTGCAGCGCTTCGCTCAATATGGAGGCAAGTTTAACATTTATTTTAAATTGTATTATTTAATAGTTTTTCTATTGTTAACATTGTCATATTAGGGTTATTCTGAGCGCGATCATTATTTGTGTTTTATAATTGAACTTTTTTTTATAAATTCTCCCGAATTTTCATTATATGTTGCTACAATTCGATTTGAGCTTAACACAATACTTTAATTTACTATATGAATATTTTTTATATTTTAATCTAAAATAAAATATTAGAAAAGTGATATTCTTTAAATTTCCAACCATTTTAGTAAATTTTCTATTTGACAAATATCAAGCTATAACACGTTTAAATATTCAATTAATAACCCTATTAAATGGTCCTATTAAAAAAAAAAGATTTCCCAAAATTCCATTCGGTTTTATGTTATCTCAATTCTCAACATCTCAGTTTGAAGTTTCCTTTTCAAATATGCACTACTGCACTCTACAGTTTTGAATACATTTTGCAAAAGACAGTCGACAGTATTATGGTGAAGTCTCTCGACCGACTTCACTGCAGTATTTGTTTCATTGGCGTCAAGTACTGTCAAAACATCAAGCCATTCAAAACATTCAATGTTTTGAAAAACAAAACCAAATGACAATACACTCGTTGAATAAGAAATGCGGTGGGTGCAACGAGTGAGCGCAACAAGTAACGAGTGAGAAACGAATATTAAAACAACAACAAATCTGCCGCTCGGCGTTCGACGGCAGTTATATTGTTGTCGGTATTTAAGTATTTATGTGTTATTATAAAATACAACAAACATTTTTTCAAAAAAAAAATTGTTAAAAAAATATTGTGTACGACAAAAACAACGCTATCCAACAATTTTTTTTTTTATTAAATAATGAAAAAAATTTTATCCGATAAATAAAATCTATATTTCAATATTATCGGCAAACACTTAACATTTATTTTAAATTTTATTATTTAATAGTTTTTCTATTGTTAACTTTATCATATTAGGATTATTCTGAAAATTCCTTAGAGTAAGAATGATAAAGAAAAATGTAAAATACACTAAGTACTCGATGTCAGAAGCAGTTCATTTCAGTATTTGAATTATTATTGTACACAACATACCATCTTCACTGCAGTTTTGTTTTGTATGTGTTTGACAGTACTTGATGCTTTGTTGTTGTGAGCAACACATTCAATTGATTTTCAAGCATAGTGTTTGACGACAGTACATGTTTTGAAACAAAGTGAATGTCTAGAAGTGGATTTCAAATGCACTTGTGCAGATGTCTAATCTCAATCATCGACAAATTTTATACTAAATTGAAATTATATCAATAATCTACAAATATTGAGCATTTTTTCAATTTTCCATTCGATTGGAATCAAAATAATTTAATAATACAAAAAAAGTACCTATTGGTTGATTCGGAAAAATTGTGGTCTGTAACATGTCTCAGTCTGTCATGTCTAAGGAACCTTCGAAGCCTAAAGATTTCTCGGACAATATGCGATTTTTCACATCGATAGTGCAATATTTTTCGAAACAAGCTCGACCAATTTTAATTTTTTGTCTTCGATATCGATTCAATTTCGTAAAATGTCTCGAAAACTGAAATTTCTTGCAGAATTCAGTCTGTCATGTCTCCGAGACCTTGTATGCCTCGCCTATTTTTCGAATAACTTCGTTAAAGAAAAGTTCTGTTAGTGCAATACTTTTCAAAACAAGCTCGACCTTTTTTTAATATTTCTTTTCGATATCGATTCCATTTCGTAAAATGTCTCGTACACAGGAAATTCTTGCAGAATTCAGTCTGTCATGGCTCCGAGACTTTGTATGCCTCGTAGTTTTCTCGAATAACTTCGATAAAGAAAAGTTATATCTCGTTTCTTTGATTCTAATTATTCAAATTGTTTGTCAAGAAACGATATTTAAACATTTCGCGAACTTTGTTATTTTTTTCTTTGATATCGCTCCGAATGTCTTTGATAGAACTTATCAATATCTACCTACCATGTAGGTCCTTTTTGAAGCTCCTAAATCACCATATGGATATCGAAACGAATGGCATACTGGCAAGTTTTGATATCTACTTACAGTGTAGATTTAATTTCAGACTCGGTACCGCTACGAGAATATGTCCGATATTGTGCAGAATATGTGCAATCTCCTACGTCTATCATTGATCTCCTAAAATTCGATTTTTATATTCATGTTGAACACTTTCAGTTCGGGCATCTATTGAAATTAAATACGAATCGAAATGCAACTATTTGACAGCGAAAATCAAATTGTATACGTTTTACAGAGCTTGGACGGATTGAATTCTATAGAAATGAAATATCGAATACTGAAACAGTAAAATATTAATACAATCAATACGAATTTAAACGAAATTTAAAACATGCTATATTATTCTAACAACATACTAAATATATTAAATCTTTACTAAAAGATATCGAAAGAGTTTTTATTTAATTCGTCTGCTTATACGTTAAATATCTAAATTTAGCGACTGCAACATTTCTACTTTCGACTACTCTCAGCTAATTTATTGCGTTGTTTGCATTTTACAAACACAAAAAAAAATAATTATTTCTTTATTTTCATTCTTATTACATATCTGTGAATGGCGTGTATAATGTGGTTGTTGTTTTTTTACAATGTATTTTTGCTCTCACAATTTTTGTTATTTTCACAATTCTCGTGGTAGCAACAAATGTTGAAAAAGCAAGTGTTTTGTTTACGTAGATTTACATGATTTGACGTTGACATTACTTGCAAAACACTAACATAAATATTTTATTTTTGTTTTTGTTATTTATATCAAAGCACCAAAAATAACTTTAATTTTGTTTATTTATATATTTAATCTTTTGTTTATTTTACTTTAAATAGTAGTCGTATTGCACAGTAAACAAATCTTATATTGAGACAGGCCTTTAACGAATTATACAGTAAACTAACTGTATAGCAACTATGCGATTGTTTAGATTTGCCAAAAATCACATAAAGAAATACTATTCTGTATTTTATTCGGTATTTTATGGATTATTTTAAGAATATTTTTGTTAATTCTAAAGTTTTTCTATTGTTACTGCTGATAGTCGATAGTTTAAGGAGTCGTGCATCGAATTATACAGTAAAATAACTATTTAGCTACTGTGGAATTGATAACAATTCGAATTTGTTGAAATATAGAAAGAATTGTCTCGGAAAAGAATTATCGGAAACATTATCATGGAACATTTACAATTTTAGTACAAGGATTGAGATTTCTTTCGATTTTCTTTTTAGAAAAAAGTTTTTCAAGTAAATAAATGGAAATTGCTTTTGATAAATATAAAAATTATATATTTCACATTAAATAACTTTGAAGATAACCCTTCTAAATATCAAAAAATGTCTAGTATAACAAATAAATGTTAATAAGCCATGAATAAATATTGGTATCATTTTTTTTATTTTTTGCTCTATAATAATAATTATAACTACTATACAAAGTCATTTCATTTAATTGTATTTAATCGTGAGCAAGTTGTAAGATAACAGGCTGCAACAACAACTGCTGCTCCAATGTCTACGGAAGAGTTTAAGTAGCAACATTTTTGTAGTTGCTAAAAAAATAATAATTACTTTAACGATGTTAAAATAATATGTTTCAGTAACAACACACAACAACTTCACTATGTGATGATTCAAAACTAGTGGTGATCAACAACATCAACAGCAACAACAGCGTGTTGGTGGTGATGATCAACGTCAGCAGCAACAGCAACTTCATCATGCAATTAAATCACCAATTAATTTTATGCAAACGAAGCGAAACAACGTTTAACTTAACTACAACAATGGGGGTTGCCTATTTCGAGAATCCTGCGTCTTGGGTGATGGGGAATTAAATTCTGGAACTATAATAATAATAGTTTGGCACTACAGTCCAATAAGAACTTAGGCCGAGCTCTCTCACCATTTTGAGCTGTGCGTGTTACATTTGTACTCAAAGTGGTGGGACCTACAGTTTATTGCCGAATCCGATCGAGCATTTCATAGGCAAAGTTTTACTCTCGTAGGTTTGCCATTTACTGCCGAGAGGTAGCGCGGTATAGAAAAATGTTTCTATGAAAAGAAGTTGTTAGCCCCAGTCC
Source organism: Dryomyza anilis (assembly GCA_951804985.1). NCBI lineage: Eukaryota > Metazoa > Arthropoda > Insecta > Diptera > Dryomyzidae > Dryomyza > Dryomyza anilis. Next base: position 18,503,342 of record OX638133.1, on the reverse strand, counting down.
AGGCTTGAACCGGGGACCTTTCGGCTCGCAGTCCAACGCTCTGACCACTGAGCTACCGCAGCTAAATTCTGGAACTAGTAGTAACTAAATAAATTCTAAAATAGTATGAGTTATGTATTTTTTAAAGGTTTTTCTATGGTTTACTAAAAAAAGGTGCTTGGAACTTTATCTTAGTTGAAATTCACTCTATTAAAATAGATGTCCAGCTCATGTTGTTCATATAACTGATCGGGTTATTACAAGGAAAATAGTTTTTTTCATTTATTTCAACTACTCGGATATTTTCCTTACAGATAATATTTATTCAATGATATTTATTTCCTGATCATAACCTTAGAACAATTTCAAAGAACGTTAAAGAAGACTCGAAATTAATGTTAATATGTAGTAGGGATCTATAGGATTTCATTTGAAAATTCTAAAGTTACAAATGTTGTATTTACGAAATACGGGAGCGTTACGATAGCGGATCCGATTAGTGTGACTTCACCATCTACTCGCATTGATCTCGTAACAATATCGAAACGAATGGCATACTGGGTATTTATGTTATTTTCAGAATAAACATTTTGTGGGAGTCAACTTATTTTCGAATTTAGGTGGATTTAGGAATTCCATTCTATGCCAATTAGAATATTCTTGAAAATATCAAATTTGGGATCAAATTTAACAATTAATAAACCCTATTATCGAGCAAAAAACGGTTTAAGACTATGAACAAGTCTTAGAAATATTTAAAAGTTAAAAAAGGTCGAAATTATGTATTTTTAGTTTTTTTTCGATTATTTAATAAATGAAGAGCTAAGGACAATAGCAAGCAGCTAACTTGAGGGATGTATTATTGCGAAATTCTAAAGTTATTTTTATTGAAATTTGGAACATTTTAATATTTTTAAGTTATTTTTATAAAAATTTGAAACATGGTTATTCATTAAATATGTTCCTTTTATGGAATAAACAAAAAGTTTGGAAAACATGTTTTTTTTTACCAAATCCCCGGTATTGAAACCCTCATTTTTCCAACCTACAGCGTAGATCCCAGCATTCCTTTGACCGACCGCACGCAGAATTTGCACTTGGGGGGCAACAACGCCATGCAGCAGCAGCAAGCAACAACATCACTGATCAGCAACATCACCGGCTCATAGTAATAATATTGAGTGCCTACTTTGCCACTTGTGTTTTTTTATTTTTATTATAATTTTTTTTTTTATTTTAATTTTTTATTTTATTTTCATTTTTTTTTTCTTCTCTCTACTTTCTGTAGCTGCGTTCGTTGATCGCGCTTTTTGCAAATTGCCGACAACGCACGACTGACAACGAATACCTACAGTGATGATGTTGCTTGTGGGGCCTTCGACCCAGTCGTAGTAGTGGTGGGCCCGGTTTTAGCCGGGCTTAGAGCAAGTCTGCGGTGGGTTTATACAGAGCAGCCGACAACAACTGGTACCAAGCTGTCTCGCGTAGTTTTTCGCATGGTTGTGATGATTATGCACACAAATTGTTGTTGATATATAATTTTTTTTTATTTATTTTTTATTTTTTATTTGTTGTTTGTTGATCATCACCGTGTTGATGCGAATTATAAAGATAACCATGTTGCGCATGTGCAGCGTAGCAGAAAACATTATTAATTCTCAGAAAAGTTATATTCTTGAGAGCATTTCATTAAAAGCATAATAATTCATTAAACTAAACGGGTTACTAAAAATAATTCCCACGAGACAATTCTTCTCGTTCATAGTTGCTTACAAGTTAATTATTCCCGAGACAACTCTTTTAAGTAGGGATGTCCAAAATACATCGATGTTTTATAAACACTCGATATATTGCTTCGATACATCGATGTTTTCCGATGCAATTTAAGCCTCAGGATCTTTTCGATACATCGATGTATTTTTCGATATATTGAATCACTGTTAAATTCATATTTCCTAATCGAAACTAGCTAAATTTTATTATTTATTTGAAATTTTTCTATTTGAAATTAAACACTTTAAATAACCATTTGCTTCATGAACGTGTTTTTCTCAAAATGACATAACATGGACTTAGACATTTTTGATTCCCAACGTCTTAATTATTTTGTATAATAAGAAAATGTTTCAAGTCAAACACTTATTTATTTTAAACTTTTTTTTTTTGGTTATTTGACATATATAATCTTATAAAATCTTCAACAAAATATAAATTATTTACCTAATAATTTTTCATTCCATACTTCAAAAACTTCGATGTAACGAGTCGATGTATTATATCGACCAAAACATCGATATTTTTTTCAGATGGACATCCCTACTTTTAAGAGACTAATCTTTCACGAGACAATTCTTCTAACAATTTTCTCCTAGGACAATTATTTCTGAAACAATTCTTCCACGGTCCATTCTACCACGAGGCAAATTTTTCAAAAGCTGAATATTAAAAACCAATTTCATAATTTAAACGTTTAAAAATCCTCACTAATCTGAAAAATAAAAAGACAATTTTTGAATTCCAACTGTCAGAGAGCCGTTCGAATGTTTGACATCCTCAATATCAAAATTGCCATACTTTTTATACTCACTTAATTTCTTTGAAAAATTGTCCTCAAAATTTAAAATTATATTTGCTAAAGATATTCTTAGAATATCCTATAAAATGTCGCAATAACTAAAAATACTTGCCGCTGCTCCAATATAATTTCTGAGAATAGAATATGCGAAAGCATCAACTAAAATGTGGAAGAAAAAACCACTCACCCGACTTGGGAATTCCTAAATACAAATCGAAAGGCTTTTCGGTTTATATTTAAGCATTGCTTTGAGGTCCCAGCACGCAAAAACATTGACGACTGCTTTTGCGAGACTAATTGGTCTCGAATTGCAAAATTTATGACACTTCCTTTGGCATGAAGGCAAAAAAGACACATGTTAGTCAGTCTGCACGTAAAGATTTTTGCAGGCCGGCCGGCAACAGACACAAGACAAACAGACAAACCACAAAAATTCCACATGATGACGTCGACCGCGACCGCTATACCCTACGTCAGTTTTGTTTGCGGTGTTTCAATTTAAAAAGGTTCGAAATTATTATTAACTCTTTGCGGTTTCTGCGAAATTCATTGAACTTCATTATATACGGCTTTTTATTATTTTTTTTTTATTGCGGTTTATTTTGATAAATGTCGCCAATTTTCTTTGTCAAATCTGAGGGCCAATATTGGTAAAATATTTAATGTATTATTTTTGGGGGTTTTTGGAAATTTTGATGTGATCACGGGGAATGGCGTCATCATCATATTTCATGCGAAAAAAACAGGATCGTTCGTTTGAAGCGCAAAAATAAAATTAATATCGATTTGTTTTATTTATATTTGTTTAATTTTTTTTTTTTTGTATTCTGCACAATTTATAGTTTTGATTGGTGATCAATTTATGTCCACATCAATCGTGAACATCAATTTAAGTTTAACTTTGTCGGCGGCATATGATATTGTGTTATGTGATGTGACGACCGACGATCGTTTCAATTAAACTTCTAGTCTAAAGCAGTTGAATTGAACAATCGATAACAATTAATATCGAATTGATATAAACGATTTATATATAAATAAACCTAAATTATGTGTTCATGTTGAAGTCATCGTTTTATTTAGTTTTTGCGTATCGCGTATTCGCATCAAACAAAGCGACAACTATTATAAGTGGCAAGGAATTTATTATTTTTGACAAAATTAATATCAATCGAAAGGCACTTAATTTGCAAAAATTGCTTTAATGGCAATTGATTCAGTTTGGCGCAATTTTTGATACTATTAAGAGCGGTCATTCACATGCTCTTCAAACACGCGTATGTTCTATTTAAGTATTTAATAAATTATACAAAATTTCAAATGACTTTTTAAAATTACTAATGTCATTTGTATTATTTGACAATTGGTACTTACTCGCTACTCTAGCCAAGTTACTCGTTGGCATGCAACACTTGTTACTCGTTAATGTTCCATCACTAAAAATGTGACTTTAACGACGATTGTTAACTGAATCATATTACAATAAATTAAAACAATTCTTTTAATATGTAACTTATTAATTACTTTGTTATTTTTGCGTTGGCAAAGTTTCTATTGTTGGCACATGACCAGCAGCAATGCCAAAATGCGACATTTCTGCGACGCACACAGCCACACACACACCAACACTCAGAGAAATTTCAGACAAGCCCCCATTTTGAGCGTCGCATTAATTGATCGGCGCGCATGGGGACAAATTGGCTGTGTTTAATAAAGAATGCAAGTAATGTAAATGCAATGAATACGAATGTGTCTCTTGAATGAGCATAATGAATGCATGACGTATGTACAATGTATATTCATGATGTTAATTTAAAGGTCGCTTCGATGCACGGACTTTGAAAAATGTTAATCAAGTTTCTAGAATATATGAAATTTTGTTATTTAAAAAAATATTTGACACCCACAGTGCCGTTTAAAAATTGACAGCTATATAAAGATTATAAATTTTGAAAGTTGTGCAGTTCTATTTTTATATAAATTTTGTTTTATAAATATTTATACAATAAACAATTTTTCTATTTATTTGTGTTATTAATCATTGAAATATTTTTATAATTTATTAATAAATATTTTCATTAAAATATTTCCATGCATTAACTTTTCGACACTTTTATAATGGATCGTTATTTATCCCCATTATTAGCGCCTCGATAAAGAGCCACAAGTATTTTTATTTTTTGATCTGCACATAATGCATATATGCTGTTGTTTATTTTATTAATTGTTGCTTTATTAACATGTTGATCGTTTCGATTAAGTTAAAAATTTTTATTTGAATACCCCATTCGTCGTTTGTGTAAAAAGATTTATTTTAATTTTCACTCAGTTAAAAATCGTCCAATGTACAAACGATTATTTGCTCTTTATCGATCGGTTTTCACACATTTCACAGCTGCGTGGAAAATCTTTTTATGTTTGTCCACCGTCTCCTCCTCCAGTCCAGCACATCACAGCACCGCACAATATGCTGATCATCTATGTGGAATTCCAATGCCTCCTGCTGGTTTAATAAACGATTTATCGCAACAGGCAGCAATATTTATTATTTGTTTATATTGAACATATTTGAGATTTTTGTATTTTGTGCATTTGTCGATCGTAGGGCAACGGGGCCGTTAGTGGGACATGCGGTACATAGGTGGGAAAATCGTGTGTGCATGAATCTTTCATTAAGCAATCGAATTGAAGTGATTCACTGAAAAGTGATTAATATTTGTATAGCCAACTGATCTCGTGATCTTCAGCGCGATGATGTTCAAGTTCAGCCATTTTAATGTAGCGTTCAAAATTTATTGCAATTGCAAAAATTTATAAATAGACGACCATATCAATAAATTATGTTACCCCCACTCTAGCTGCATTAAACATATTTATTACAGCCGACGACGCATGTTCGTGGTCCATAAAAAACAAGGCAGTCATGTCGTCATGTCTGCGCGGTTTCACTTTTTGATGTTAAATTTAGCCGTAACTAAATTTAAAAACTTTGTTAAAAGAACGTTTAAATATTACTGCACTGCATTCGTGTTAAAAATAGCCACACATCGGGCACATTTATCATTTGTGCAGCCACGCAGAGTTTATTTTTACCACTTGTGCTGTTCTAGTGCGGCGAGGCGATCCTCCTCTGCCTGAGCCGCACACGTTCAAGGTATCGTCCGTCGTCATCGTGTCAGATGCCCCACATCCATTTATCCATTTACCCAGTTCCAATACAACGATTGTCGGCATTTGTCCACTCTGCGTGCAACAAAAATAAATTGAAACTCATTTTGTGAATGAATGACTCTGAATATCCTGTTGCGGCGCATTTCATGTCGTCAGGATGCACGATCTCTGAACACGCTAAAAATAGCAGTATCTTAATCGTTGATTGTTATTTATGTTATTTTATTTATTAAAAAAAAACGGATATATTCGATAAATTTAAGTTTATTCAATTTTAACACTTTAACGTGGTAGAAATTTAGTCTAATCAATGTGATTAACATTTCAAATATTAAATATACATTTTTAACGTAGACTTTGTTGTCTTCAAACCGAAAAAAATCCCTCAAATCCATTAAAATTTGTCAATAGCAAAATTATTGATTTAATAGTTTATAAAAACATTTCTTTTCATATAAACTCAATGGCAAAGTCATGGTATTTTCTAGCATTTAATGGTATTTTCCGATTAAAAACATAATTTATCCTATTGACTATGTTTAATAGTAAAAAATTATTATTTTATAGTATTCTTTTCTGGGTGTATTAACGTAAAACACGTAACAGACACGAATTCGTCGAACAACGTCAGAAGTCATGAACTATATAAAACGAAAACGTTGACTGAAACACTTTAGTTAAATTAAATTCTTTAACAACGATTATCTTGATAAATCTGCCTTATTCCTATCTTACTTTCATTTGTACTTTTGTTCTAAATAGTTTTATGATTCGTGAAACCAGAAGCATCGGTCGAAAGTGCTGACGAAACTAAAATTAGAGGATACTAATTTTTGACGACGTGACTCCAAACGATTTGTCCCTTAGTCATAACGCCAAAAGATAGCTAATTTTACTTATTAACTCTACATTCTCAATCTTTTATATGCGTATTTTATAAAAATTATACCACGTTATGTATCTGTCATAACTTCAGGAAATTTATATTTTCATCTTTGATTTGAAATAATGACCAGTTGCAGGCAGCAGCGGTTACTTTGTTGCGTTGAACTAATGAAAGTAATCACACTGCTAAAAACTTGATCTATTTTGTATATAGCTAAAAATAAACTGGATCGACAACTATCACAAAATATTTATAATTAATATTATTGCAAGCTGTATGTGATTGATCATTATCATAAATAAATGTATGACAAAATTATAAATATTATAAAAATAAAAATCGAAGCTACTTACTTAACATATTTAATTTTAACGAAGACTATCACAATTTAGTAATACGGAACAGAACTATATTTTATTTTTTGCAATAAAAATAAATATTAATTTATGGTACAAACAAATTTACTAAATTAAAATATTGTAAATAACACTTAAATATGTGTTTTGCAGAAATATTGGAGATGTCTCTATTTATCGATAAATTAAAGAGCGCTCCTGTAATGATAGATTCTTTAAAGTATTCAATAAACAAATATCGGTTTTTACTCCAGTTCGATTTCTGTTGTGTTTAAATTTAAAGTAGGTTTTGGAATATACTTTCATTGTTCGATTTAGATTAAGATTTACTTCTGTTTAATATCTGTTTGTGGCAGAAATATTGGAGATGTCTCTATTTATCGATAAATTAAAGAGCGCTCCTGTAATGATAGATTCTTTAAAGTATTCAATAAACAAATATCGGGGTTCTCTCTTTTTCGATTTCGGGTTTGTTTAAATTTAAAGTAGGTTTTGGAATATACGTTACTGGATTTAGATTAAAATTTAATTTTAGTATTAATAAAAACGTTGAAATCTGAAATCGGGCATAGCGACTCTTTCTTAAATATATAATTCGAATATAGTAATATTCGTAAAACTTTTAAAAATCATATTAAATTTGTGAAATATTTAATAGAAAGCGTCAAAGTGTCTGGCAAAATATATATATATATATTATCACACATTTGCTTCAAGTTTTATTAGTATTATTCCAGTCACATGCATTTGAATGCATTTGCAATGAAAAGTATGACATCTTAATTGCAATGCTTCCAACATTATTCGAATGAGGGCGCCACACACTCCACTCACACTTCATTTATAGGGTAGCAGAGTCCAAAAAAAAAAAAAACGCGCTGACTCAGCAACTCTGCCACTCACACTCATTTATAATGGGTGAAATTTTATGATTGCCTTTAATTGTTGTTAATTAATTGTATACGCGTGCAGGAATTGAACATTTTTGAAATGTTATTTGAGATTCTAATATGTGGTTTACAATAGCAAAACATTATATTTTATTATATAAGCAATGCTGATTTTAATTATATACAATAATTTAAATTATTTCTCCGTTTTTTTTATTGCAGATGTGTTCCCGCAACATCTTGATCTCCGTGGTGCTGTTTCTTTTCTTGGTCCCGCTCTTTACAGCTTTGCCACAAAATCACAATTTGTCCAAAAGGAGCAACTTCTTCGACCTAGAGTGTAAAGGTATCTTCAACAAAACGATGTTCTTCCGATTGGATCGCATCTGTGAGGATTGCTATCAATTGTTCCGCGAAACCAGTATTCATCGGTTATGCAAGTAAGTTATATGACAAAGTAAATTATACTACACAAGGTTGCAATTAACCAAATAACAATTTCTACCAGTATCCAAACAGTTTTACTAGTCACTTGTCGAGTAACTCGCAAGCGATGTCACGCACTTTCCGACCAGAAACTAGCCAGTGAAGTTTTTCGCTTTCTAGGAATTCCCTACCAGTAACTGACCGGCTCTTGATTAGTTTTACTGGAAGGGATCACTCTTCAAATCCATACCAGTAATCTACCAGTTTTGGAGCAATTTTAATGGGGAAAGACCAGTTATTGGCTTATTTTACTGGCACTTCAAATCCCTACTACTTTTCAAATCCCTACTACTCTTCAAATCCCTACCAGTTTTTGACTAGTTTCACTGGCGATGATATACTCTTCAAATCCCTAAAAGTAACGAACAAGGTTTCGAGTAGTTTTCATTGGCGAGTATATTCTGTTCAAATTCCTACCAGTTTTTGACTAGTTTCACTGGCGATTATATACTCTTCAAATCCCTACCAGTAACCGACAAGATTCCGAGTAGTTTTCACTAGCGAGTTTATCTATTCAAATTCCTACGAGAAACTTAACAGTTTGAGTTGCATAGTAAATTGTTGCTTGGCTAATTTATATTATTATGCCCTAGTAGAAATTTAGCCTAGTTGGGAATACGTAATCATGTTCAGAACATAATGGCTATATAACTGATTTGGTTGTTACATGTTATAAGCACAAGAATCAGTTTCTGGTCATGATCTAGATTAATTTCTATATTGCGATATTTTCATAACTCATCCGTCCTTCACAATTGTGTCCTCAACTTCGCCTCTAAGAAAAGCTAATACTAATACTAAATTTGTAGGAACATTTATATTAGTTTTCATCATGCAGTTCTTAAAACCTTTCCTCATAAATATACGTGTATGCTATTTCCATTCCTGCTAAATTATATCGCAGTAAATGAAACAAGAACTCATTTTACTTATCAAATTTCTTATCATTATTTTATCGTATTTAAAAGTACTAAAATACTATTGGGAACTAAAATACTATTTATATAAAATTCATCTATATAATATATTATTTAAATTTACTTATAAAAATATTTATTTCAAGCATATTTTCATTCATCAATATTAAAATAACTATAATTGTGTGCAAATATAAAAAACATTTGGCACAAAACCCATTTTTAACTCATTCAAACATCTAATTGTAGTCAGTATTATTTTACTTAACATGACCATGGGTTTTCTGATAAACATATTTAATAATTGTTTTCACAATTTCAGTATTGTAGAATGTCCTATAAAAATTCTACAAAACTGAATACGGGTTATTGAACCTGAGTAATATCTACAAGTATTAATAATTCTAGTTCAAAAAATAAGGTCGTCTTTGAAAATGCTAAAAAAATTAGAAGGTTATTAGTGCAAAAATTAAACACATGGTCCATTTTTGATGTTTCGTATTCAATTTCCATTGACGAATTTCTAAGAAAATTACGCATGTTCTAGTTATATTTTTTTTTATGATAAAAATAAGTTAAAATTTGAGTTAGTGTATATTTTTATTATTATTTTTTTTTTTAATTCTAATTTTAACAAATTTATTTATATGTATACGATATTTTTAAAGTTAGCAGCCCTCATTGCGCTACAAATATGTAGTATATTTTAGCGCACAAAAATAGTACAAAAAAAAAGAAAATAATTGAATATGTATGTATTTTTTGAAAATAGCAACGACAGTTCGAAAACACGCGCCAATTGTTATTATTGCTTAGACGAATTGCTAAATTAATTTGTTTTGTGTCAAAACTAATTAAGAGCCCATGATTTTTGCGGACAAATGAAAATGTGCGCTGTACACAAAAAGATAAATCTATTTATATATTTTTCTTAGATCTCTAAAAAAAAACAATGCGTAAAAACACACACTTAGAAATTATTAATTTATCACTTAAATTAGTTAAAATTTATATTTTACTCATATAAACAATTGTAAAAATCATCTAGCATGTTCAATATCCGACTTCTTTTATGCAGGCAAAATTGTTTTACTCACCAAACTTTTGGAAGCTGTTTGGAAGTACTTCTCATACCCGAAGACGAAGTATTACAGCTTCAGTATTTCATAAAAGTTATTAATGGAGCGCCCATGAGTTTTTCGTTTCCATCTGCAAAATAAGTTGGTTGTAAAACCTACAAAATACTTAAACATTTATTTTACCACTTAAGTTGATATGTAACACTAACACTCTGCACTGTAAAAAAATCTATTACTAATATAGCAAAGAGACTTTTATTATTTTCCCGTATTTACTTTTTTTGTTTTTCTTTTTTATTTTATTTTTTTAGGAAAGACTGCTTTGATTCGAAATGGTTTGGAGAATGTTTAAAAGTACTCCTTATTCCATCAGATGAAATTTCAAAATTACAACAATTTATTAAAGTTATAAACGGTTCGCCAATATCTTTCAATATGCCACTGGGACCAACATAACTTTAGCTCTAAACAAATGTGTATTATTTTTCCCCATTTACTTGTACTTATTTATTTTTGTAATTTACCATTTACGACTATTATTATTATTATAATTGCTACAATTACGTTTACGATAATTATTTTAGTATATTTTTATTTATTTTTTAACATACAAAAATAATATAATTTATTTTTAAATTTATTTTTTCTACATTTTTGTTATAATTTAATTTATGCTTGTGAAGAAAAATATTTGGCGAAAAAAACATAAAAAATAATTTAAAAAAATACACCAGCTCATTTACAAGTATAACATAATAAACAAACTTTAAAATAGTTAAATAACTTGAAATAGAAATTGTTGCACAAATTAATTATTTTTAATATATATGCTATGCAATTGTCTGTAAATACCGTCCTACAATTACAATTGTGAAACACGCGTATTTTTAGAGTTACACAATTCAAGCCGATTAATACTAAGTTAAATAACATTAAAATAATATTTTTTTAAAACATGTTAATAATTGCTTTAACCTAGCTTGTTATTTTTAACTTTAAACATATTTATATTTGAGATTTTAGTACTAAAACCAGCTGATAGTTTACAAAAATATTTACTATACATGCCAATTGAGTTACGCAGTTTACGAGGCTGGCGCCATAAATAGCGTTATACAAAATAATAATCGTATTTTTTTTTCTTTTTGTAATTGTGCATATTTGTAATTGTAGGACGAAGCATAAAAAGAATTGAGCTGCAGTTTTCAAATGAAAAATGTTTATATTACAAATTTCAATTCCGTTTTCAACATCGTAAAATTACAAATTTTCGATAACGACAATTCCAACTTACAAAGAATCAAACAAAAGTATTTAATTTCGTATTTTTTATTTTTATTTACTGTAAAATGTTTATTTTAATTTCGTAAAAAGAAAACAAATGCAACTTGTGAAAATCACACAGAAAGTATATAAAAAACAACATTAAAAAAATGTATTAAAAAAAAATGAAACTATTACACAATGCGCAGCCTCTTTAGCAGAGTTTAGGTTTATATATTTAGTATAGTATAAAAAAAAACACATGCAAACTTATTAAAATATATTTATTAACAATTTATAAATGTTTAAAAATTTAACAAAATTTGCTGGCAAATATAAATACGTAAACATAAATTTAGAAAATGTGATAAACGAACAAAAAATAAATAATGTCTCTAATGAATAAGTATCAACATTCAATGATGCGGATTATGAAATGCAATGAAAAAATGCAACACAGCCAGATAATGCAACGCTGTGTAACAGGGAGCTGTGATGTGAAACCATGCGCGTTTTATGCCTACATAAAAAATCATCACAAAACATCAATGTTTTAATTTTATTGGTATGTTTTATTTTTTTATAATTTAATTAAATTATTAATTTTTGAGATTTTTGAAAATATTTTTTGATTTTTGAAAATATTTTTTTGATTTTTGAAAATATTATGTTTTTTTTGTAATATTTTTAAATAATTTAATTTTTGAAACCATTATGGTTCTATTTTTTAAGTACTTTTTAACAAAATTGTATGAATTACTGAAATTTTTGATATACAAACATTTTAAAGTGAACATTTTTCACTTTTCCACTGGGTTTCCGATACATTTTTTCGATGCACCCTAGTGTTTTTGTAATATTTTTGATAAAGTCAACCCTATCAATATCTTTACTAATCAATTGATCTGTCACCCCTCTCTCTCTCTATATAGACAAGACTGTTTTGGCTCCCAGTTTTTCAACGCATGCATCGAAGCCTTGCAATTACATGCAGAAATGGACAAATACAATGAATGGCGTGATACACTGGGAAAAAAGAAGTAAACGACGAAAACGGCAACTACATATATACATTAACACAAATTAAAAAGCTATGACTACATGAAATTATTAAAAAAATAAACAAAAAAAAAAATAAAATTAAACCGAATAAGAAATATTTAAAACTAAATGTCACTATTAAAAATATTATATATTATAAACACCTTTTAAAATTTTACCAATTCTCTATCGAAAAAACACACATCTGAATTTAAATTTATTTAATTCGAACAATTATAGTTTTTATTTTAATAATTATATTTTAGTTTTTTTTTCTTAAAAAGAAATTTTAAAAAACACAAATACGAAACTCATCCACATAAAACACACAGCTAAGCGATATACGAAATATGTCTGATGTAAATATAATTTTCTTTTTTATTTCATATATTTAATTAACTACTAAAAAGTATTTTTTGTACATTGCTCCAATAGTTTTTAAGTGAAACAAAAATTAATATAATTTTTATACTACATTTTGCAATAATTGTTTATAAAATAGTATGGATTTCGTTAAACAATCAAACAAAAGCAAAAACAAAAACAATGGCATAAATATGTGAAATGCTTAATAACATATTTTATTATTATTGTTTTTTATTGTACTTTTAATTTAAAAGAAAAACTTTTTGGATCTAGTCGTTTAATTAATAAAGATTGTATATTGAAAAAAGCAAATAGATTTCTTGTTTTATTTTCTTCTTTTTTTCAGTACAAATATTTTATATATACAGTTACGAACAAAATAATAGAGTCACAGTAAAAATAATTAAAAATTTTATATTTTAAAACAAAAAAATATTTCGAAAGTAATAATTTATAATCTCGGTAAATATATTAAAATTCAATTTTAAAAATAAAATACGTTACTTTAGTAATATGGGTAGGCAAAGCTTCCCTCATTAAAATGTTAAAAAATAAAGGTAAAAGCGATAGAAAATCACCGAAATCTATTGGAGGGTCACATTACATTGCACACAATGCATTTCTGTATCCAAAACCACATTTTTTTAAAAATAGACCATAAACGAGTTGGGAAAGTTAGGTCACATGGGTAAGTTCGGTCACATGGGGCGGATTTTTATGGTCGGTCGGGCCCGACTATGGAATACCCTACACCTTTGGTGGGAATGCTTACCCTCAGAAAATTATTCATATATCAGAAATTTACGTCTTGTATCCCCATAAATTAAAAATTTATATAAAGTATAAAAAACTTAAAAAAAAAATTGAAAAATATAATTGGGCGGACCACGCCTATATTTAAAATTTTGAAAGGCTGATTTGATTTGATTTTAATAATTTACGGATCAATTTTCGACTATGAAAACCCGGGAAATAATGAAAAAAAAATGTGGGCGGATCACGCCCATTTTTAGACCACATATTTTTAGGTGAATTCTAACAATACCATTTAAATTTTATAACTATACCTTGAATACTTTTCGAGTTATTAGTTCCGAAAGAGTTATATAAAAGTGACTTGTATGGGAGGTGGGCGTGTCCGTTGACCGATTTGGCTCATTTTCAAACTCAGTTCCTACTTTTGGCTAAAATATATTGAGACGAAATTTCATCGCATTCTGATCAGTATTTCTCAAGTTATTCTGTATTCGGACAGCAAGACAGCAAGACGGACAGACAGACAGACGGACATGGCTAAACGGACTCGGGTAGTGATGCTGATCAAGAATATATATACTTTTCCATACCGGACACGCCTCCTAAGGGGCGTTACAATATATGCACAAAGTTAATATACCCTGTACCTCATAGGTGTAGGGTATAAAAACTGCCATGAAGATGGATAATCACATACAGTTACTATCAAGTCGGTTTTCGTGTTATAGAGTTTTTTAATATATGATTAAATGATTCGATATGATTACCATGCTCTTTTTTCAATCACACCCACAGTCTACGTTGAGATTTATTTGTTATATAATCCGTTCAATTGATTTTTGTATGCATTGCTTTTTAAGTCAGGTGATATAGCATTAAAAAAGTTTTAGTTCCGTACTGCCCAAAGAATAAATTGTACAAAACATAAACAGTTTATTGAAATTATAAATTTAATTTATATTGGCTGCATTCAGCAACCTCAGCAGTTGTGGAGCTGTTGAGCCAATTGAGCTTGAATGGCATGATACCATAAATATGTTTAGTGAGCGTTCGACATTTTTTCCAGCATGAAATTTTTACGCTACATTTGCGCTGCCTTTGTTATCGATGACATTCGATGACATTTTAACTCAAATAATTATAAACAAAAAATGGAATTTAGATCGGAAAATATGTTTTCAATGAATTAAAGAGTTGTATCCCAAGTAACACTTTTCAAAACTTAGTCTGGATCTCTAGATTAACATGTAACGAATATTTATCGATACGTAGAATTGAATCGGTTCTTCGCTAAGAATGTAAATCTATGTAGAAATCTGTATTGAAACTCGAAAATTTCTACACAAACTTAAAATAAAAAAATTGGAAATTGATATATTGAAAAATTATGTCATGGGACAAGGAATTCTCTATATTTTTCCATTTAAATTTCGCTACGTATCTACTGCCAAACTAACGAAAATATCTGGAATTCGTGACGAAATCTGTGTTACTTGGGATGTAACTTTAATAAAATATTAATAATAAATTAATTTGTAAATTGACAGCTGAGATAGCGTTGCATTCAATAAAAGTGAGAGATTAGTTGGTGAGCAGTCTCGCAGCTGTTGAAGTCACTGAATTCAGCCATTGCCAAAATTTATATGAACCAGTTGGGAAGGTTAGGTCACATGGGAAATTTTAATATGGGGACATTTTACAGTATGCGTTATTATGATAGTTGGGATTATCAAAATTACAGTCGGTCTAAGCCGACTATAAATACCCTACACATATGTGTGGTTACCATTCAAAGTGGTATATACGTCACTAGTGTATACAAATATTGAAAATAAATACAAACTTTCAATCGCTGAAGATTTTTCATTCATTTGATACCCTTATTTACAAATGGGTAGGTGTACCGAATTTCGCTTTTTTTTTGAACCACAAGTCAATTTTGCGGGAAAACATTATTTTCATACATTTGAGCATGAAGTCAATATATATTTGACCAAAAAAGTTTTCATATGCACGTATACAGTAAAAATCACCAGTAGATGTATGTTTTATATGAGGTATTTGAACTTAAGTGGTCGGTTCACAGGTCACAATAGACATGTGCATTTTCACTGACAGACAGCGTAGATATATAAGTAATCAAAATTAGAAGTTTCATTTACTTAGCTCTTTTATTTTTTCTGTAATCATGATATCAACAGACATACAGACGGACATCGCTAAATCAACTCAAGAGATCATGCTGATCAAGAATATATGTACTTTTACATACCGGAGATGCTTCCTTCTCAGTGTTACAAACGGCGTACCAAACTGAATATACCTTTTCACTCTTAGTGTAGGGTATAAAAAAAATTGCCACGCGCTTTTTATTAGCAAAAAAAAAAACAAAATTACAAAAAAAAGGGTATAAAAACGCTACACAAAAAGTATTCGATATCGATACACTAATTAATGAATCGATATTTCTAAAGAAATACCGAATACTTTGCGTTGGTTACCCAAAACAAAACCATCACACATTTTACCAATTTAATTTATTTTGACAAGCGAGTGTTTTTTATGTGGTTTTTGTAGGCATTTCACACATTATTTTTACAAATAAAACTTAATAATCACTCAATGGAACAGATAAATTTGGACAGTGACTGCGAAATACAGAACAGCAGCACAATAACAATTGCGGACTCACAAACAGACGAAGAGGAAATAGATGATGGCGGCGTCGTCGTGCTGGACGAAAGCAACGCAGGCGATGCCATAGAAATTGATGATGATGAAGACGCCGACATCGAAGAGGTAGAAGATGGCGAGATTGATTCAAATTCCATAGTACTACTTGAAGAAGAGGAGGATGCAACAACACAGGAAACGCTAGAAACACAAGAGTCATCGGTAACCACAGCTGAAGAGCCGGCGGAACTCTTCACCGTGACGTTTGCGCACAAGCAAGTCTTTCAGAGACTTGGTCACAAGATACTAAGTGCGCTACAGGCGGCATTAACGACCGAACTAAGCGCAAATATACAAACTGTGGCACTGGACAAAAATACAATTTGCCTAAAAGCATTTGCAACATCAAAGGCAACAACAGACGGAGCGGCACAAGCAACAGCACCAGCAGAAGTGACAACTGTGGCCGCAACGCCTAGCGAAAATGATATAAAAGCCATTGACAAACGCGCTGTCAAAGAGCAGTCACCCGATCTAAGTGATCTAAGCTCGCTCTTCATGATTGACACAGCACCCTCGCTCAAGTTGGACAGTATTAAGGTGCCATCGTATAAGCGCGCCATCAAAGATGTGCTCAACGAGGAGTCGTCGCAAAAGAAGAAAAAGAATGACGAGGACGTCTGCCGGCGAGTGCGTCCGAATGCGAGCTGCTTCAATTGTGGCTCCACCGAGCATGCAATACGTGAATGTCCGAAACCACGCAATATGCAGCGCATTAATCGCGCAAAAAAGGCTTTCAGCGCCAACAAAACCGATCGCTATCACGTAGATGTGGAGCAGCGCTTTGCGCATTTGCGGCCGGGCAGTTTAAGCGACAAGCTGCAGGCGGCGCTAGGACTGCGACGCGGTGAGTTGCCCTTTTTCTACTATCGCATGCGTGTGCTCGGCTATCCGCCGGGTTGGCTGGAGGATGCGAAGGTCGCTGATTCGGGTATAACGCTGTTCAATTCGGAGGTGAGTAGACGGTATTAGAGAATACGAAATAAAAGACAAAATTAAACACCCAAAATGTTCCATACAAAGTTCTAAAAAAAAATCCAAAAAATTGTCAAAAAAAATCCAAAATTTTCGATTTTATTTATTTTTTGAGAATATTTCATATGAAATAACAGCCAAATTTGTAGGTGTTAAATTAAATTTATTTTAAGAGGTATATATATATTTTTTTTGTATTATTTTGTTATTAATTTTTTTTATTTTTTTTTTTAATTATTCATACCATTTATTTATAACTATTCTAACATTTTACAGGGAAACCCCGTAGCGGAGGCGAACGCAGAGGAGGGTTTAATCGATTCACCGGATCATAAATACGATATTTCGAAAATTGTCGGCTTTCCGGGTTTCAATGTTGATCCTGGCAAAGATTTTTATGATGTATGTGGTGTTTGAAATATTTACAAAATTGAAAAAAAAAAAAATTTTTTTAAATGTTTGCAGGATTTCAAATACCACAATGTGCCGCCCATGCAAAAGCAACAGCTTAAAACTGCTTTTATCAAGACCCTCGGCGACAATGTCATCAAGGGCTACAAACGCAAGAAGCTGCTCGAGCCAGCAGGCGCCGCAGAACCCACCACACTAGACAACGGCAGCAATTTGGACATGGATATTGACGATGCCGAGGCGAATGACAGTCTGGTGGAGTTCAGCCGACCACCGCCACCAACAACAGAGCCCGAAGTGGATGCGCCGCCGCCACCACCGCCTACAACACCGCCGCCAGCAGCAGCAAAAAAAAGGCGTTCACAATCACCTACACTCGAAGATCTGCAGGCAGAACAACTTAAACTGCTGCAAGAGCTACAGGCGAACACATCGCTGCAAACTGAGTCTGCCGATGATTCGCTTGTTATAGAACCCGCCGACGATTCGCTGATCGATGAAGTGCTGGCATTGGACGACAGCCAGTCGCAGTTATCTGGCAGTGGCGACAGCGCGGCGGTGGCGCCTACAACACCACAAACGCCACAGCCTGCAGAAACTCTTGATGTAGACAAAAACGTCGCTGCTATTACTGCTGCCGATGTCATCAAGGAGTCACACATTGGCACGCCTATTTTGAAGTTTTCTCCATTTGACAAACTGCCCACCGGCGACAAGTTCAAAGTCGGCGTCAGCGATGTCATCAACTTTGAGAATTTGCCCGACTCAACGGGCAAATATGAACAAATGAAGCTGGTCATCAAGAAGGTGCGCAATGTCATAACACGACTGATCAATGAGGATGACTAACAGCAACTGTGGGGCGTAACCACAGCGAACAGGCGCAGACATAATACAAGATATTTCTTCTAATAAAATAGTTTTTATTTTGTTTTCATTTTTTTTGTATGTTTAGTAAAAGACTTAATATTAAATAGCGTATAAGCACGATTTTATACATATTTAAAAATCAATAGAAACAGAAAAAAAACAACCTAAATTCGCAGTGAAACTTTGCGGATTTGCAAATGAATATAAAAATTATTTGAAGGTACTAAATTATATGGAAAATAAATATTTAAAACAAGAAGTGAGTTTGTTAATCATTGATTTAATCAATCCTGAATAATAACGATTTCTCCCAAGGACATCCCATATAGAGATGGGCGTGCGTTCAAATCTCCGTGCGTGCTAGTTGCTGTCGTGCCCGTGCCTGTTCATGCCTCCAAAATCAGGCACGCGCCCATTAAAGATTTTTTTTATAGTTTCTACCCCAATTTAAAAAAACCCTACAAATTTCGTGGTATTTTAGCCTTTTCTTAAAAATCTGTTGTTTTAGTTCTACGTATGGATTAAAGAGAATAAAACAGTATCAAACTTTATTTTTGAATTATTTATTACAGGGACTAAGACCTATTGGAATATCGGTTCCGGTTCGAAGATTTTTTAAATTGTGGTTTCGGTTCCGCTTTCAACCATCACATAAAATGGGTTTCGATTCCGGTTCCATACATTTTTTTTATAACGGTTCCGATTCCGGTTCTTTGCGTTCCCTGACAGGGACTATATTATCTGTTCCGGTTCTGGTTCAGATATTTTTAAAATAGCGGTACCGATTCCAACCAGTAATAAATATATATGTATCGATTCCAGTTCCCGTTCAAAACATTTTTAATAACGATTCTGGTTCCAAAAATCTAAACGGTTCCGGTATTATTTTTCACTTTTTGCTTGTTTTTTCATGTTTTTCCGTGCTTTTTTCGTGTTTTTCCGTGTTTTGTCTTGCTTTCCGTGTTTCTTCGTGTCTATTAAAATCCCGTGCTTCTCGTGCGTGCCTGTAATTTTACTCGTCGGGTTCGTGCGTGCCATCAAAAACAGGCACGCGCCCATCTGTAATCCAATACACAAATGCTATACAATTTACTCTGGAGCTGATTTTGATTGCATACTTAGTTTTTCTTTTTTTTTTTGTTTTTTATGCTATAACATTTAATTAGAGTAAGATAAAATAGTAATGTAAAGGCATTAATTCTTTTCCTTTAAAGCACCTATCTATTGGCATCATTAATAAAATATTTTGTCAAACATTAATTTGCCATTTGTTATTTGAAGGAAAAAATGTTTGGCAAAATATTTCTAAATTAATTAATGATGCAGATCGATAGGTGCTTTGAATACAAACAATAATTTCCTTCACATCACAATTTTATATTGTACCGTTAAAGAGTTATAGCAAAAAAAGATGCGCCCTTTTGGCATGACAAGATTTTCAAATTCGCCCTTTTGGTTTTGTCTTTTCTGGCTGGAAATATACAATAAAATGACACGCGATTTTGGCACAGCATACTTGAGGATAAACTACAAGAATAATAGAATATTATTCTTGGATAAACTACATTCAAAAATGTAAAAAAACGCAAATGTCAAATATTGCACATTCACCCCTTTGGCATGACAGTGACGATATGTGGTCATTAGTCTTTCACTTAAAATTTTATATTCTTAAAAAAGTAATACATTTCAGACAAATGACTCAAGCAGGTAGAACCCCTTACCGACTAAATGATTGCCTTTTTACTTTTTTTATATGAAAGTAACATTTTTGCAGCACTTTCCTATTAATTTCTAAAACAACGTCTCTCAGAATGTCTCATAAAATAGTTTGACTCATTACTGCTAGCATTCCATTAGAAGGTGAGCCGGTACCATCAGATTGCTACGACTCTGTTTGTATGACGGCATTTTCCGTATTTTGAAAATAATACGTTTGAACTCCGTTATGATGATAAGGTTTTCGTGCCGTTGAATACGGACTGCACCGTTTTCATCAAAGATTTTATATATAAAGTCTTTGGTTTTCATCCCGTTAATACTCCGTCACGCCGGTATCATTTTTTTCCGCTTTAGCCTGAATGTTTGAAACATAAACTGAAAAGCCATTGTGTGTAGCAGGGCGAAGAGGGAAAATGCTACACGACTCCAAGACACCAACAGATAAGTTATACAAACTAATTAAAATAAGAATATTATTTTTTAACTTGATCTTTGCAGATTTGGAGCAAAACCAGGACTGCAGCTTAAAAATGGTTGGTTTATAGCAACAGAAATATAAACTGGTCAAATTCCGCGAGGGCATACCGAAGCTGACATTCATGTAATTAGGGATCAATGTAGCCTCGATTGCGCTTAGCAAATACCCCATTGTTAACAGTTCTTTTAGTGTCGCAATGGAGACCTATGTAGGATTCGTCTCCGCACATCGTTAGCATAACCGCACGATTTTGCGCAAGCTCTGTCTCTTTGTCTAACATATGTGATCTTATTAATCTCGTCAATGTAAATTTTAAAGTTAATATAATTTTTTCCTTTACAGATCGGTGGTACTTACACTTACCTCTGCCTCAAGTCTTCCCAAGTGTCCAAACCCATGAGCCGCATACAACAAGTATTTTAAACGCAAATTATCTATATATTAATTATATCAGCATTCACGTAGAAGTCAGGAAGAACAGCGTCAGCCTATTATCGCGTGATAAATGGTGTCACCAAATTTAGTTTATCGAATGTCTGCACGAAACACATCGAAAATTACATTGTTTTTTCAATTAATTAATTGTTTTTTCAACTATTTTGTGAACCATATTAAATTATAACATATTTTTATTAGTTAAAAATTAAAATTTTAAATTAAATTACCACTTATTTTAATTTACAAATAAAGAGAACATTAGGCTTTATCTTATTCCACTCAGTTTTCGCACGTTTATGGTTCGTTTTGTTGTTTTCCACTCCGGTTTGTTTATTAAAATACGGTACGATAATGACACGGTTGCGATGCGTTTTAAGCATACTACAATTATTTCTACTCTGTTTAATGTATGATACAGTGGCACGTTTACGGCACGTCATAACGGATTATCAACTGAAGACGTTTCCGGACTCAGAAATCGGCACGTTTCCGGAATATGATTCCGTTTTGCTGTACCTATAACGGCACATAAGCGGAACGACTTGTTTCTTGGGATCTTATTAACCGATTAATCGTATTTTCGGTTAATCAAAAAATAAGATTAATCGACGAATTGATTAATCGTGATAAAGATTAATCGCAATGCCCTATAAAATAACGAAATTAAAATGCACAAAACATTACCTACAAATAAAGTTTAAAATGACAATTAATTTTTGTATTTAATAAATTTTCTTATGGAGCCTAAATAAAACGATTTCGCGACATTGGGTATTCCGATAAAGATACATCCGTTAATTTCGTATTTTCGAAGTGGACTTTTATTTTTTCGAAAATCGAAGTAGACTTTTGAAGTTTCGAAAATATTCCAATTGGTCTTTTGAAGATTTCAAAAAAATGTACTAACATTCCTTGGAAATGTAGCAAAAAAAGAAAAGTAGCCGATCTGCTCCGATCGGAGCAAAATGTGAACACTGTTCGCGTGTTTTGTTGTTGTCGCGTGTCAAACACTAAAATTTGTTTGTTTGTGAAACTGTTTATTGTTTATGAATAGTTTAGTGGCATTCATAATCTCCTTTTTATAAATTCATGCATGGTGTCCATAGCTGCCAACTTCGTCAGATAAATCTACTTTGTCAGATTTTTTAATTGCCGGTAAATAATAGATATCTGACCAGATTTTTTAATTCCGTGTAAGATTTTTCTGCAGATTTTTATTAAATATATATTAAATTTATTAAATATTATATTTCAAGAAAAATGTGATGAATTTTAATATTTTTTTTATATAATTACTTTTAATATAGAAAACACTACATTTTTTCGCGTTTTTTATTTATTTCAGATTTTTAAGGCATGAGTGATTTTTTATTGTATGTGGGATTTTTTTAAGAATTTTAGATTTTTGGTAGATTTTTTTAATGCATGAGAGATTTTTTATCGGATTTTTTAATGCCTGTAAGATTTTTTGATTGCAAAAATCTGTCAAAAACTGATTTTTTTTGTCAGAATTTAGGTTGGCAGCTATGGGTGGAGTTTTATTGTACCGCCGCTCAAGCCAATCGTAGACCTTTTACACACTGAGGAATGTCGCAAGTATTGAATATTTAGCGAAGAGCATTACGAAAACATTTAATTAACGGAGAATGAAAACTAAAATTGATTCAGTAAGTCATTAACCAAGTCGAAGAAAAATTTAAATTATAAAATTAATAGGCGACCTTCAACTCAAATTAAACATGGCAGACGAATTCTCACAGCAGCGGCACTCTAAAACCACAAAATCCATACAACTTGACGACGCGAACCAAATTGTCGCCCAAATAATGGTGGGCAACGTAAGTACGCTCGCCACAATCGACACCGGTGCCAGCAGAAGCTTCGTAAGCGAACAATTTGTTCGACGGCTGGGCAATACTTGTACCAAAACAACAGCGAACGGCCTAATTGTTCTGGCGGATAACTCGAGAATGTGTGTCACCCAAGCATTGGAGGCAAGAGTACAGCTGGGAAATAGTTGGAGTGATTTCCGTTTTTATATTATCCCCGAAACAATAGAAGAAGTCTTACTAGGGATGGACTTCCTTATGACCATCGGTGCGTCGTTCAGTTGCGGAGGCGAAACGATATCGATCCGAAACTCGGCAACAACAGGAAACGGTGCAACCAACGAGACCGGGAATCTGATGCAGGCACCACCGGTGGTCCCTATGCCATCGAGCACGCAGCTGAACACTCCGCCACATGCGACATCCCAACAGACATTGCCTCATGCGACGTCGCGTCCACACCAGAGTAAACGTAAACTTTCAGAGCATCGCGAGGCGTCACCTTATGCGGCCCCGCACCACGGCACAAACACCTCGGCAAATGTTCCACATGACACGACACTGGACGCAGGGAGACGACCGACGACACCTACATCAGCGCAGCAAACACCTTCAATTTCCTCGACGTCGCGTCCACCAACGTGCGACATGCTGACGCTCTCTTCTCCAAACACACCCGCAACGTTACATAATCTCTCGCCGACGCACCCTAGGCTATCGAACATAGCGCGGTGCAAACCGATGCCACGTACCCCGCCGCAACCTTCAACGTCTTCCTCGGAGCCAACGCCTCCTCTCATGTATACGCCGGATATGGCGGATCCAGTGGCCGAACTGGAAGGTCAAGGATTTCCGCCAGAAGTGCTGCAACAGCTTCGACAGCTAGTCGCCGATGCTCGCGCCAGTCACCCACGTGCCGAACGGCGGATTTTCCTAAGGAACGTGGGGCATGTTCTGTTCCTAATCAGGACCTCACGCACCGGTTTCACCGACATCCAGCTGTACATTCGGGTACACACAACCCACATATTTTCACCTCCCTGAAGTACGGAGGTTATGTGAGGATGAAAATCAATTTTCACAGTTGAACTTCAATTTTTATTTTTACTTATTCCATTTTAACATCGCAGTTGAACTGCATTTCACTTTAATTTAATTCATTTTCCTTTTAATTTTTCATGTATTATATATAATAATAAGTAAAATGAAATACACTTTGAATAAGCAGCATTAGAAGGGTGGAATTAATTAATAATTAAAAATATATTGAGAAAATTCGAAACATGGCATTTTTAATTGAAATTGAGAGCTTTCCATTTAAAATTGTGAAAATCAAATTGACATTTTGAAATCGAGAAAATTCCAAATGAAATTTAGATTTTGTCTATTAAAATTGAGAAAATTTCAAATGAAATTCAGATTTTTACATTGGAAATTGAAAACATTCCAAATTTGTGAGGATTTTAAATTAAAATTCCAAATTAAAATGAGATTTTTCGTATTAAAATTGAGAAAATTTCAAATGAAATTTAAAGTTTTATATTTTAAATAGGCAAAATTTCAAATTAAATTGAGATTTTTCCAAATTAAATTAGGATTTTAAATTGAAATTGAGAAAATTACTAATGAAATTGTGTAAAACTGTTAATATTAGGAAAAAAACTCATTTGTAATTAAGTTTTCCATTAAAAAATTTTACCGAACAAAGTAAAATATTAATTAAAATGCTCAATAATGAATGTCCCAAAAAAAAAATGCTAATTTTCTTTGCTATTCATAATTTAATTTGTTCCCAATTTCAAAGGGAAAATTTCAATATCTTTTGTAAATTTCTAAACGTCAAATCTTATTTTCATTTGGAATTTTTCTCAATTTCATTTTTAATTTTTTCTAATTTCAGTTAAAACAACTATATAAGGTATATCTATGTACAAAAGTAATTGTTAGACATGCCAACTTTGATCGATGGGCCTTGGTTAAGAATAATTCCCAAGAAACAATTCGTTCCGCTTATGTGCCGTTATCGGTACAGCAAAACGGAATCATATTCCGGAAACGTGCCGATTTCTGAATCCGGAAACGTATTGGTGAGCGGGTTTTAAGGAACATCGAAAACGTATTCGAATCAGTTGACGTCAATAGACGTGCCAATCAAACGGAGTACAAATATTTGTACTAGGTTTGAATCGTACCAAAAACGTGCCAATATCATGCCGTATTTTAAAAATCAAACCGGAGTGGAATACAACAAAACGCACCAAAAACGTGCTGTAAACTGAGTGGAAAAAATAAAACTTACTGAAATATTTCAATATAAATTAAAACAAGTGCATTTTTTTGTATGGTATTTTAATTTAAAATTTTAATTATTAACCAGGGGTTGGGAACGGAACGAACGAAAAGCAAAAGTTCCGAGCGCAAACGTTTCAATCGGAACTTTTGTTCAAAAGTTCCGGCTCAATAGTTCCGCTCGGAACTTTTGCATACAAAAAACGTTTGAATCGTTCCGACAAAGAACGTTCCGATGAAGAACGATTGATTTGTTCCGTTTAAAAGTTCCAATGGGTATGGATTCACATCTAGGTGTGTCGTTGGAACTTTTTTTGGGTGAATCGCTTCCTGTGGGCCTAGATATGCATCCAGGTGCGTCAGTGGAACTTTTTCGGGTGAATCGCTTCCTGTGGGCCTAGATACGGATCCTGGTGCGTCATTGGAACTTTTTTCGGTGAATCTGTTCCTGTGGGCCTAGATACGCATCCTGGTGCGTCATTGGAACTTTTTTGGGTGAATCTGTTCCTGTGGGCCTAGATACGGATCCTGGTGCGTCATTGGAACTTTTTAGGGTGAATCGCTTCCTGTGGGCCTAGATACGGATCCTAGTGCGTCATTGGAACTTTTTTGGGTGAATCTCTTCCTGTGGGCCTAGATACGCATCCAGGTGCGCCATTGGAACTTTTTTTAGGTTAATCTGTTCTGTTGGGCCAGATACCTATCCAGGTGATCAATGGTCAAAATTTGTTCCAATGACGCACCAGGATGCGTATCTAGCCCTACAGGAACAGATTCACCCAAAAAAGTTCCAATGACGCACCAGGATGCTTATCTAGGCCCACAGGAAGCGATTCACACTAAAAAGTTCCAATGACGCACCAGGATCCGTATCTAGGTCCACAGGAAGAGATTCATCCAAAAAAGTTCCAATGACGCATCTGGATGCGTATCTATGCCCACAGGAAGAGATTCACCCAAAAAAGTTCCAATGACGCACCAGGATCCGTATCTAGGCCCACAGGAAGCGATTCACCGTAAAAAGTTCCAATGACGCACCAGGATCCGTATCTAGGCCCACAGGAAGCGATTCACCCGAAAAAGTTCCAATGACGCACCAGGATGCGAATATAGGCCCACAGGAACAGATTCACCCAAAAAAGTTCCAATGACGCATCAGTATGCGTGCCTATGGCGATAGGAACGATTCAAACGTTTTTTGTATGCAAAAGTTCCGATCGGAACTTTTGAGCCGGAACTTTTGAGCAAAAGTTCCGACTGAAACGTTTGCGCTCGGAACTTTTGCTTTTCGTTCGTTCCGGAACGGAACAATATCGGAACGATTGCCAAACGTTCTTTTTATAGTTCCGGTTTCTACCCCTGTTATTAACTATTAAAAATGAGATTATAATATTATTTAACATGTTTCACAAATTAAACGAGAGAAAACAATGCGGTATTTTTAATGTATTTCATTCAAACATTCGAAAAATTAGGCATTGGTCAGTATCTTTTACCATCTACAGATATATCACGACGCTCATAAGGGTTCCAATATCTCCTCCTTGTCATTGACGAGTGGGAAAACCTGTGTGAATGTTGATAAATTTAATATATTGATAAATTGTGTTTAAAATGCTTGCCTTTGTGCGGTCACGGCGCCTGGACACTTGTATAGCTTTAATGCAGAGGTGACACTGAATCCGGCAACAGTGGGCCGATGAGTTCTTCCTTATGTGGTCGACAATTTATGATGTGGTGCTTTGAGGTGCCCCACATGTTGTGCACAAATAACATTTTACATTCGGATATTTTCTGAACCTATTTGAGGCTGCCTTGATGCAGATTGGCATGAAAATCAGCTTGGAAATCAGCCCTGTTTGCGCGCCACTACAGTCCTGGTTTCGCTCCACCATTAATTATAAATAGTGTCTTTTGTAAATCTTCTAAGATCAAGTTAAACATATGATTATTATATTTTAATTATATTTGTTTAACTTATCTGTTGATGTCTTGCAATCGTGTAACGTCGTCCTTCTTTTCCTTGCCTCACAAAATGAAATGACTTTTGTGTTTATGTTTCAAACATTCAGGCTATAACGGAAGAAAATCGGTACCGGTGTAACGGAGTATTAACGGAAAGAAAACGGTGTAGTCCGTATCCAACGGCACTAAAACGGAACCATCGAAACGGAGTGCAAACGTATTCATTTCGAAATACAGAAAATGCCGGCATACAAACGGAGTCGTGCAATTTGACGGTACGATTTCGTTCCGTTTTAGTATCTGCTTCGACGGATACATATTCAACGTGCCGTTAACGTACCGGCAACGACGAAATTGTGATTCCGTTTGATGCGGAGCTCCGTATAAATGTTTCTTGGGAACGTATGTATTCAAGCATTTTAAATGAGTTTCATTGATCTATCACTTATTGTTTTACTGCAATTGTGATTTTTTCAACAAACAGACGGACATCGCTGTACTATATACGTTTTCCATATCTGTTCACTTATTCTGGATATTGCAAACGGTTGATCAAAGTGCATATACCTTTTCGATTTTATGGTAAGGCATAATATTAAATTAGAATCTAGTTGCAAATTTAAATATGAACGATATTCCGAATAGAAAGTTGTATTAATATAAAAAAAAACTCTTAATATACCAATGGAACTCTGCGTAAACCTAACAAAAGATGCATCAAACTACGAGAATAGAATCAAATCACATAATTTCTAAATACAATAAATTTATTTATTTGTTTTGTGTTCGCCGCTGTTGTTAATTTTTTCAAATGTACAATTTAAATATACAAATAAATGCATTTCAATTCAGTGCCATTGGTCGTAAATTTCAATTTAAATACAGCAATGCATGCGATAAACTATTTTCAAATACGCTGCAAATAATTGAAATATTAGTAACAAAAGCAACTATGCAAAACGGTAAGAAAAATATTCGTTTAGTTTGAAAACTAATAATCGCTATGTAATAATTTTAAATGTGTTGTTTTTTTTTTTAAGTTTCGCTTAAACTGCTAAAACCGTTGACAGCACACGCGCCGGTGTGGCTGCGAAAACGTGTATTAATTGACCGCAGGCGGTGCTGGTGGTGGCGGCGGTGGTGAGGAACCATCATGAGGATCCTGTAAAATTAAAAAAAAATTGAATACAGATATTTGTCAAATTTAATTAAATAATTTAATTGAAATATAACAAAACCACGCACCTGCCCTCGTAGGCGCCGCTTGGAATTTGTCAGTTTTCTAATAGAGTCGGGTGTTATGAAGTACATGATCATGGCAAAAATCATCAGCATGGTCATCATGGTAAAGTTGCCCTCCTCATTGTCACCGGCAGCAGGCGTCGCTGTTTGCTGCAACATGCGTCCGGACACTGCAACATGAGAAAGTTTTAAATAAATCTGACATTTTTATATATTTATTTAAAATTGTTTAGCGCACCGTCAATGCATTCCGTGTCCGTGCAGTGATTTTGATTTTGGCGTATCTGGAATTTTTGATTTTTATTAATATTTAAAGAGAATATTGTTTATTTATTAAAAAAATCATTATAAAAATTGTATAAATATTAATTTAACTTTTATAAACAAGCAAGAAATTATATTATAATATCATCACTATCATGCCAAAGGGGTTAATGTGCAATTTTGACATTTGCGTTTTTTTTTTTACATTTTTTTAATGTAGGTTATATTCAAGTATGCTGTGCCAAAATCGCGTATCATTTTGTTGGATATTTCTGGCCACAAAAGACAAAACCAAAAGGACGAATTTGAAAAATTGAAAATCTTGTCATGCCAAAAGGGCGAATCTTTTCGTTTTTTCGTCATAACTTTTTATTGGTATAAGATAAAATAGTGGTGTAAAGGCATTTATTGTTTGTTTTCAAAGCACCAATCGATCTGCATCATTAATTAAATTAATTAAAAAAAATCAAACAAAAAAATTCCTGCAAATAACAAATGGGAAATTAATGTTTGACAAAATATTTTTAATTAATGATGCCAATAGACAGGTGCTTATAAATCAAACAATTAATTACTATACATTACAATTTTATCTTGCGCTATTAAAAACTTATAGCATAAAAGCAAAAATATTTGCGTTTTGATCAGGATATAGCACAGTCCATTTTTCGAAAATATCGTAGTACTACATCTTACGCAACCGAAGATATTAAAAATGAAAAATCACTAACTCCAAATATTTTAAAATTTAGTCCACTGAAAAGTACTCAAATCTACTATTAGCCCTTAAAAAGGGGCCAATCAAATCTATTTTGGACTTAAACTATAGAAGATCTACATGGAAATTCCTTATCAAAAAAATATTTAATATTACCATAATCGTGGCGTAAAAAATTAGTGAAATTTATAAGGGTCTTAGTGATTTTTCACTGAATGGCAATCGTCGAAATCTGAATAAAACCGTGCTGAGTCCACAAAAATGGTCGGATTTCAACGATTTTTGCATTAAATGATAAATATTATGCAGTTCTCCAATGCAAACTGAAATCCGATAGAATTATATAAATAAACTGGAGCACTGTTACTGTTTATATGGGACTTAGTGACTTTTGATTGAACGGCAATCGTCGAAATATCATTAAAACGGTGCCGAGTCCACAAAAACGGCAGGATTTAAACGATGTTTGTATTAAATGATGGATATTATGCAGTTCTCCAATGCAAACTGAAATCGGATAGAATTATTTAAATAAAGTGGAGCACTGTTACTGTTTATATGGGACTTAGTGACTATTCATTGAACGGCAATCGTCGAAATATGATTAAAACGATGCCGATTCCACAAAAACGGCAGGATTTCAAAGATTTTTGTATTAAATGATAAATATTATGAAGTTCTCCAATGCAAACTGAAATCCGATAGAATTCTATAAATATACTGGAGCACTGTTACTGTTTATATGGGATTTTAGTGACTTTTGATTGAACGACAATCGTCGAAATATCATTAAAATGGGGCCAAGTCCACAAAAACTGCAGGATTTCAACGATTTTTGCATTAAATGATAAATATTATGCAGTTCTCCAATGCAAACTGAAATCCGATAGAATTATTTATATAAACTGGAGCACTGTTACTGTTTATATGGGATTTTTCACTGAACGATTAAGAAAAGAAGCCAATAACGGTCATTTGTTTTGTCCAAACTATTTTTTAGCGGAATACTACAAGCTTAGCACTATTTGAATCCAAAAATATTCTGATTTGTTATGATAATTTTTATCTTTAAAAGCTTTATCTCAATACTCAATATTTGGACATAGTGACTTTTCACTGAACGACGACGATATGTTTAATACTCAAATATTTTGGTTACTAAATTTTTTTTTCTTCAGTAAATAGTGAAAACTTAACAGCTATGCTTAACAGTATGGTTTAAAAAATAATAAAAAAAATCTTTTGTGCATTCCGGGTGTAAAAATATATTTTCAATTTAGCGTTTATTAATACTTGACAAAAATTGATTCAATCGACTGATTCATAGAACTCTTATCAAAGTGAAATATGTGAAATTTTCAAATTAATTTAAATGTTTAGAATTTAGTTTGTAGACCTGCTGACACTGATGAGTTTAAAATTTTCATTAAAAGGTAAATTATTCATATTTTTAATAAAAAATAAGTTTAGTCCATAATATCATATAATTGAGAACGTATAATAAATGCAGTTATTCTAGCTTTAACTAACTATACCTATAAGAAAAAGTAGTATAACTTATTTTATTTTGCAACACCGTGTAGTAATCAACCTTAGTCTCTTATTTCTATTAAGTAAAATAAACACAGTTGATACTTACAAAGGCCAGCAGCCGCTGCATGGCAAACTCATGCGACCAAACACATTCGCAGCCATCGAATTCATCGCCCATTGTTTCACAGTCGTCTCGAATTAACCCTTTGATTTAACTTGTGTTGATATTGATAATTGATATCTATAATTTAAGAAAAACAAAATAGTATTAACAAAGTTCTTTAATTAAATATTTAGCAAAAAAAAACACCTCTTTTTAACAGCTATCTTTGTTTTTTATAATTTACTAGTTTTATTGTTCGTTGCAAAAATAAAATTCCAATTTGTTCAACCACAAACACAACTGGCGCAACTCAACTGAAACTAATTATCGTTCAACAACAGCAACCAACAAGTGGAGCTTGTGTTTAAAAGGAAATTTTAAAATAATAACTAACAAAAAAAAAGAAACAACGCATACAACAACAATTGCGATTAAAAACAAACTTTTTGCTGATAAACTGAAAGCATAACAATAATTTCAACGTATTGTTTATAGTAGTTGGTCTCTTATGATACATGCATATGGCTGTATAGTTTTTTCAGTATTTCCACTTAAAGCTTTGCTTAGGTTCTACAATAAATTTTAAACAGTGGCGTCGTTCTAGGTTAACCATTGTATTGTGTTTTTTTTTAATAAACAGAATCTTACTACGAACGGCCAGCTGTATAAAACATCTAAATATTGGTTAATTTTAATCTAAGGATTTAAGTCGATTCAGGTTTTATTTGTCCCTCTTATTTATGTGTTAAGTTTTAGAGTATAGAGGGGCGGATTAACCACTATTACACAAATACCACCCCGATAATTTTCAAGAATTTGGAACGCTTTTAAAAAGCAAGTTTAGTTATTAGAGAATTTCTTATCGCTTTGATCCCCCTTTATCCTAAAATGTCCCATTTAACGTTAATATTTCTGTATTAATAACATTTTTGATTTTTAGTTCTACAACGACTATATGTTGTAGAACTAAAAATCACCAAATACATTTTTATGAAAATCTTAAATTCCAACTTTGTTGTTATTATTACAAAAAGTAATTGATACATTATTAAAGTTGAAATATCAATTGATAGATTCACATTTTCTTATCATTTGGTACAAATTTTGAACTCATCGATTGAAATTTGAAAGATATATAAAGGTTTTTGTAAAGGAACAATTGGCATTTTGAAAATGTAATTGGTGACTTTTAGTTCTATAACGACGATATCTTCATTATCTTGATACAAACAATAATATCTATATATATATATATATATATATATATATATATATATATATATATTTAAAATTCAGGCGCCATTTACTT
Organism: Dryomyza anilis; assembly: GCA_951804985.1. Taxonomy (NCBI): domain Eukaryota; kingdom Metazoa; phylum Arthropoda; class Insecta; order Diptera; family Dryomyzidae; genus Dryomyza; species Dryomyza anilis. Next base: position 18,470,698 of record OX638133.1, on the reverse strand, counting down.
TTTTTTGAAAACTGTTTGAAAGTCTCAACATTTGTTTACGAAAAATTCAAAACAGAACATCAATGCTTTGTTTACAATTTCACAAAATTAACAATAATTCAAAACTCTAAAATCATCAAATCTCAACATTTAAATAAGTTTAAAGACCTCCATGAACTATTTAATTAAATATCGTGTATATAAAACGCAAAATAGTTCATTTGTGCAGTGAAATTTTAATAAAATAGTGAAAATTAAGTGCAAAAAACATAACCTTTAAATAAATTTTAAAATGACAATTGATTGTTTTATTTTCAATATTTTATTCTTGACATTCTCAACATTCTGTATGCCAACTATCTGTCTAGATGAACTAACCTGTATATACTTCAACAATGACTAAACTTTTAAGTTAAATTCATTAAAATTAACTTATGTGCTTTAGAAATATTGTTAAAAGAACAAAAATATGTGCAGTAGCTCGTTTCTGTAACATATTCGACAAATTGTCGTTTTCTGTGACGTCACGTCGTTTCGTTCTATTATAGTCGATTGTGCGATATTTACTGTTTCTGTACGAAGTAATCGTTTAAAAACGGTCTGATTTGAAACTGGCACAAAAATCGAAAAGAAACATGTGAAATTTGAACAATTGACATCCGTTTTTTTTTTTCAATTATTTACAAAATATTTAAAGCAAATTTTATAAAAATTATGTATAAAACAAAACGCAATTGAATTCGTATTCAATATGTTGCATTTTAAGAGGCGTCGGTTTAGGGATTCGGCGGGCCCATTTCTTATTTCCGATTCGCGATTTATGAAGTTATTTCGGCTCACCAAAGATGCTGCAAATTACCTATTGTAAAAGTCACGTCATTTATGGAAACGAGTGTAAGTTGAACCTCTCATGGCATTCAATTCACTTGCAACTGTCTCCCAAACAACACAGTGTTCTTTTCTAGTATATTTGGACGTGAATTGTCCCTTGCCCACACGTCTGTGTTTGCTGCATCAGCTTTTTAAGCCATATCTCTGCGCCTTAGTTTATGAAAATTAAAAAAAATAATGTATTTTCCAACCAAATATCAATCATTTTTAAAGTCGAGAGGCTTCTCACCAAGTCAAACGCTAGTGAGAAATACAATCGTTTCAAAACGATTCGATTTATTTGTAGAAACAGTGATGTGAGTAAATTCCTACTAAAGGGAAATTGTAACATATCAAAATGAAACGATTCAAACGTTCAAATAGACATTTTTCGTGTGACAATTGTCGACTTGAAAAAATTTTTGGATGGATGTTCAAAAGCTCTATCGAATTTCAATGAAACTTTCGAATGAAAATTTATTTTGAATTCGATGCAAATTTCGACATGTATGTGTGGCTGTTTGTTTAAAGTAACCAGAAGTCTCAGCGATCTTTTTCATTGCCAAAATAAGGCGGTGGAAATTTATTTATTGGCCTAAAATTTTATTTTCGTAATCGCCGGTTCCAATTCCTCCAGTTTTACACACCCTATAAATTATCACATCCCAACGTAGATGCTGATACAGAAAACATTTTCGTAATTAAAAAGATTAAAATGGATTGCACTTCCGTACACATCCGACGTCATTGTACATTGAATGTGTTTTCCAAAAATTTGCAATTATCAATGCATTGATAAATGGCAGCGGGGGTGATTACACTATAGGGTGGTGCTTTACCCCGCTAATACGACTAAGTTTTTCATTTTTCAGCAGCAGTGACATCTGCTGGAAATTGAGTAAATCAAGCGATGGCAGTGAACGACGAGAGAGAGCGGATGCATGAAACACCCTTTAATTTATGCGATGCTGCTGCCCTGCTATATAAAAAATTGTTACGGCTTTCACATTTAATATTTTAAATTTTATTTTATTTTTGTACTATTTTCCAAATATAAAATTTATTACAACAATTGACATTTTCACACACACTCTTGCAGTTGTCATTCATGCACACACACATGCACCTGAAAACTAAACTGACTGGTTGTAACTTTTTCTCAATTTCCAATTGGATTTCAAAAATACCTTTAAATTGTTGTTGTTTTTATTTTCGCTTTTGTATCAAACCAATTATTTCACTTATTTAATTTATCTGTACAAATAAATTTTGTTTTAATTTTAAATTCGTAGTTGCCAACTAATGCAATTAATTGATTTTAAAAATTGACACGAATTCTAAAATGCACCAGAGACGGAAAAAAACAAAACTAGTTTTCTCCTGTGTTTTGATTTTGTGTGGAGAAAAAGTGGTTGCTGGCCCAGTGTTCTCATTCTATTCCGATCGTAGCAGATCTACTACATTTCATATGTATTTTTAAAATCTACTTCCTTTTACTGAAATCTACTCCCTTTGGAAAATTTGTTTTATAAGAAAAAAATTTCTCAGGACCCCAAATAAAATGTCATTATTATAATTTTTCCTAATAACTCTGTTCAATTACACTGTGCGGACATTTTTAATTGAACTCCGATTTGTTTTTATTTTGTGCTTTTATATGGTCTACTGATAAATATAACTCCTCGAATTAAGTATATATAGTAAAGTAGTAAGTATATGTTGTAAAGCAAAGTATTAAGTTTATACGCATATATTCACTTGCGAATGCTTTGAAATCAATCACTGAGAGCTGAGATTTGAACAGGCTCACAAAAGTTAGGAGTCAGTCACTCTACCACCTGATCTATTGATACAATTTTTAATAATTTAATAAGCATGATAAACTTTTATTGTGCTGTTCCACAGCCAATAATAAGGCTTATTTAAATAAAATTAGCTGTATTAGGGCTGCATAATAAGCATGATAAACTTTTATTGTGCTGTTCCACAGCCAATAATAAGGCAAATTGATACATCATTAGTTGCTTAATTACGCCAAAAAGATTGCACAAGGGCTGCTGAATATCGAAAAAGGGTCGCGGAACTCTGCAGTTTGCGTTTAAGTTCCGAGAATGCGTTCCATGGGCAAACTACTACGTCGTTTAAAGACACCTTAACCCAAATCCTCTTGATTTTTCTTCTTTGAGTTTCTAATAAGGACGCGAGGAACATACCAAATTTTAAAAATCGATTAAAATTAAAAATAATAGAGGTTGAAAGCTATAATATGCACTACAATTTATTATTTTCCGATGCCTACACAATAAATTGTCTTATATTCTTCCCTTTATATATGTTTGTCTTTTTTAATTAATCCTCCTTCCAATTTAAAAATGGGACAGAGGAGGATTAAATTGACATTTTTTACTACATTTAGCTACATTTGTAACGAAGAAATAATTATTAAATTTGAGTAAGTTTGTGTTTTTCTTTCACCGTTACATATGTTTTTGTAACATAATCACAAGTGTGACCATAGGATAATACGGGTTAATTTAGCATAGGGGAGACCGGGGCTAAGTCGACACTTTTTTTCAATGCTAATTTTGACCACCATATCAATGATATAGGACAAAAATAATACAGTTGGAGAGATTGATTCATTAGCTAAAAATGTTTCATAAGCTGTAAAGATCTACAATATTTAGTTTTCACGAATAAATGCAAATACGACACAACTTCAAACCTGCTTCTGAAAATAGGCTGGGGTAAAGTCAACACTACCCACTTTTACCGCGAATGCACATTTTTGCTGATATCTTTCAATTTGCTTGGATTATATATTCCAAGATAAAACTATTCGTGCTGTTTTATACCGGTCCCGCGAAATTGATCCACTATTATTCCTATTATTCACATTTTATCTATTTTTTGCTATAACTTTTTAAATCATGGTCAAATGACTGACAAGTCTTCTTATATTGTAAGAATGGACTATTTTGTAAAACTCATAGAACAAAAAGTTTCAAAATTTGTATTTTCGCGGAATCTACTTTGACCAAATGCTTATGTGTCGACTTTACCCCACGAGACTTAGTCTAATATTATTGGCATAAAAATGCGAATTGAATGGACAAATTAAAGAAAAATCAGCACGACATGATAAGTGCACCCTTTACTACATAAAACTCACAACAATATATATAAATAATCAAAACTTTAATGGCAAGTACAAGTTTACTGTATTATCAATATCTAACTTTTGGAGTCAAAAAACACATTTTATTACATAAAAACTGAAGTTCAAGCACAAAATGGATTTCTCTTCTTTGGTAACAGTGGCACCTAATGTTACATGTACAGTATCAATTTGAAGTTGATCTGACATCGCGTTTTAAAGCAAAAGTTGACTTTGCCCCGATGTCGACTTAGCCCCCGGTCTCCCCTACACATATAATACAACAACTTTAAAGATTGTAATTACCAGTGTGGTTTAAAAACGCAAAACTTAATAAAATGTATTTGGGATTCCACCAAACGTTTTTAACATTGGATTAAAAGATCTTTTGATATATATTTATCTGCATATATACTCAAATTCAATAATTGTTATTGTTTTTTTTTATGGACCATTAAATTACAATCGAAAAAATAGATATAACAAAAATTACTTACATTTTTATAAGGATACAATCACAGGTTTATATTATCCAAATATTTAGGTCTCACTGCATACTTCAATTTAAAATGTTAAATTCTGAACTTTTTTCTTATTTAAAAATAAAAACAAGTTATTGTTTTGTTAATTTTTGAAAAAAAAACTGAGCAAAAACTGCGTGTTTAAAGTTTTATTTTGAAAAAAATTAAACAAACACTTGTTTCAAACAATAGTAATATTTACACATTATAACCAAAATAAAATGCTTTAAAAATATAAAAATCGAAAGGCCACACAATTCGAAAGTCTTTTTTACCTAATTTATTAACATTCTAAATGAATAAATATTAACATATGACAGGCTCGGTTTTAATTTTGAACTTACCTAAAATTGATCACTTAAAAAATATTGGTAAACAATGCCTTTTCATGCATCGACGACAACGATGCTGATCTATATTTAAAAAGCTGCCTTTAACTGTTTTCGATGCCAAACAATGACTGTTTGGCAGGCATATAGCGCAATAAGTTTAAAGAACATACGTTGCTAAAATGCTTTGAATTTAACGGCAGCCAATAGCAATGCGAAACGTTGATATCGGAGAAAAATAATAATAATAAATTTAAATACATACAGCGCACGACTGACTTACTGTTATATTTAGTGGAGCAAATATAATTACATTTTTATACATACGATTTTAATATACTATATACGATATATAAAGATAATGCTTTTTTTTAAACGTATTTACTAAAACTATATACAGCAAAGAATGCAAGTGCTTCTTTGAGCTGATTGAACTATTTAAAGTATTGAAATTAAATAACTTCCATCAGTTGTTTGGCCCTTTCATGCTGCGATCGCTACGCCTTAGCCCGGACGGTCGACAATTGTTTTTGCTGGCCATGAGCAGCGGCGATATCTGCGGCGGACGCCCATACATGCGGAGGCGTTGTATGCGCTGCTGAGGCGAAGGCGCTGCTGACACATTCGTGCTTTTCGAATGCGTGTTGAGCGACGACGACTCATTGCTTTCGTCCCATGTGATATGTTGGAAATCGGCGTCAATGTCAATTGCAATGCCATTGCTGCTAGTATGCGGCGTCTTCTTCGCGAGCATGCTTAGAGGGCGTGGCGTGCTTGTAAGAGGCTGCGCAGCACAAAATGCACGCATATTTGGTGTGTCCGGTGTCATATCAGCTGTCTTTCGCACGGGTGTTGCATCGGCGCTGTTGCTGCTGCTCTCTATTAGCGGCACTTGTAGCTCTTGCGTTTTGATTTTCTTGCGTTTGCTGAGCGTCAGCAGATTTTTGCGTGTAATCAGTCGTGACTTGATTTCGGCACTCAATGCGCCAACGCCTGCAAAGGCGCTTCGACTGGCGCCAAGTGTGGGTGGCGCTCGCAAAGGCGTTGTTTGCATTGCCCCGGCTGTGTACGAGCGACAGAGTATTTTTGCAGCAGGTTCGGCGCTGGTAGATGGTGTTGTGACAGCATCAAATTTTCGTTTAAACGCAGAGTCGGCACACTCAATTTTCTCGAATTTTTCGTCTGCTGTTTTAGTTGATTTTGGCAATTCCGGCAGAGATTGCAAAATAGCCGCCGCTCTTTTCTGTGCTGCCGTCGATATGTTTATGCATTTTTTTGAAGCTGTGCGAAACCCAACGATAGGGTCTTTAACTACAGCTGCTTTCATGTCCAGCTGCAATTCGGGCAACTCCTCCAAGAGTCCTCTGGCACGTTGCATAGCAGCCGCCGAGATGCTTATACCTTTGTTCGAAGCTGTTTGAAAACCTTGACATGATGTCGGCTCCGTGGCAACGTGTTGCTTAATAGTTGGCGGTGACGCTGGCGCTTCTTCCAGCAACCATTCACTTAATTGAATATCAGCCAAAAATTCAACATCAACTGCTGCCGACACATGTACTGTCACTGGTTCTTTGTGCTGTTCAACAAGATGTAATGGTTTTTTAAAAGCTATTTCCAAGTTTGGCGCAGCAACATTTTCTTTTTCCATTGGCAATTCGGGCAGCTCTTGCAGTATGCTTTGTGCACGTTTTTGTGCTTGTGCCGAAATGCGTATGGTTTTCTTGGACGCCGTTTGAAAGCCTTGTAGTGGCACTGTGTTGGTCTCTGTATCATTTAGTGGTATTGTGTTATTTAAAGCAACTATTTTTGTATTAAAATCATTTAATTTAGTGCCGCAGTTTTGCTGCGCTGTTGCATGATGTGCAACGGTTTCAACATCAATATCAGCTAAAATTCGCGCAGCTCTTTCTTGTGCTGCTTTGGAGATATTTACACCTTTGCCGGAGGCACATTTAAAACCTTGAAACGAGGACACTGGCTGCTGTGAAGGTTCTTTAAATACGGGCAACACATCTTGTGTTTTAAAATTTCTAAAAAATTCGCAGTCGTCATCATTATCACTGAAAATCGCTACTTCTTGTTTTGATGGGGGTGCTGAAAAAGACATATTTATTTTTACAAAATGAATTGTAATGAATTGCGGGAATTAAAAAGTAAAAAAAAAAAAATCCAATGCAAAAAATTCATATAGCTCTGAATTATGAGGTGCTAACGTTTGAAATTGTGTCACAAATCCGTACAAAGCATGAAAAACAACTATATTTTCTCGATTAAGGGCCGTTTTCACAATATCTAGTTAAGTGTTCCAATTCCATATATTCTATGGATAACTCTAAGTTAAAGTGGCAGTTAGTGCTTAACCGAAGATGGTGAAAACTGTCGTAAATGTTACGTTTTTTTGGTATTCCAGACATCGATTTTAAGATCGGTAAAGCAATTATCAATTTGAATTCAAATCGTTCAAATAATTGATTTTTTTTTATTGTTTCTGAGTGCTTTAATTTCATATTTTGCTTGTTATAATTAACTAGCCCATATAACGAGACAGCGAACTAATTGCACATGGAGAAAAATCAGCATTTGAACTTTAAAACTTAATAGTTCAGAAACTATGGAAGACTCCATCGATTTTTTAAACATTTAAACGACGGAGAAAACCCAAGGGTTTCAAAAGAATATTTTATTGCTAATTTAAATAGTGGGTCATATATGTAATATTGATTTGAAAAGATATATTTAGCTTTTTCCAAGTTAAGTGTATTTTCATTTTATTTCCTTAAAATTATTGTTGGAAAATCAAATAAACTAAATATACAGATTTTTTTTATATATTTCTCGATGACTGTCTACAAAATTTCAACAAAATTGAAAGAGATAGACAAGATTGATATTTCTGAAGTGGAATGACCTTTAATGGATTCGCATTCAAAAATTCTATATAATACGTGATTTAGATTTTTTTAGATCGAAAATAAAAATCCAATCGTTCAAATAACCCTTTTCGAATGCATATATTTTAATTTCAAACGAAAGTGAAATAGAAATCGTATATCGTACGTATATAATAAGCATTATTGTCTTACTTTTGTGTAAACTTTCTTCAACATTATCATCATTCCGTAAATCTTCTGCAAGTATTGGTTCTTCACAATTCTGAACAGCTTCTGAAACATAAGCAGTGTACACCACCAACTGCTGCGTATCCGTACTTTCCGCCACATTTAAATCCTCACATTCCACACCTTCTACAGCCGATGAAAAACCGCAAAAGTCCTCTGCACCACTACAATGCGGCGGCCACTGATATATATACTTTGCACGTATAGCAATAATTTCATCAGTTAAACGTGCAATAAGACTAGATGTTTTAAATGCAGTTGCACTATCGGGATCGTCGTCATTTGAAGGCGCCGTCAACAAAAATGCATTCACATCATCTTGTCTAGAATTTGAGGGCTGAGAAGCTGCCGCGTTCAACTGTGTAAAATATGCGCTCAGATTGAGCAGATTATTGCAAACAGCACGTGAATCATTTAGCTCAACGTGTGAGGCAGCTGGTAGCTGCGTCACATCTCCCTCCTGCATCGACAGATCAGACGAACAGTTGCTGGCTGTGTCAACGACTTCGCTAAGTGCTGGCAACGCATTGAGGCGCCGCCTACAGCTATATGTGCGAATTGGTTTGTCTTTGAATCGAAAAACTGGTGTCGTCGTTGTAGCATCGTTTTCAGGCGGCCGACTCGTTGGCGGTGAACAGGGCGATTGCGGTGATACTCCAAAGTCTTCCAGTATAGATTCGACTATGGTTTTAGCACGATGTATTGTGTGATGCGGTGTCACTATTGCAATGTTGTTGCTCGTAGAAGGTACATTGTCTGCAGCTGCAACAGACAGACGTTCTTCCGCCTCGACGCAGCAGAGCAGTAGCTCAGACTCTGTAATGCCGAAATGTTGTGTGTTTGTGGCAAGTGTAGTCGAAGTTTTAGCGTTGTTTACTATGGTTGTTGCTGCGTCAGTAGCTGCATCGCTGTTGAACAACTGCGAGCATTTGGAAAAACCCTGCCCCTGCTGCATATTCAACATTACACTGCTTTTAGGCACCAGCTGCGCACGCTCCAACCGTTCAGCAACTGCCAGCAGCAATTCATCTTCGTAAGGATCAAAAGTCGCTCCAAATTTGACGCGAAAGGTCGCATTTAAAGACGGAGCGCCAGTAATAACAACACCGTCATCATCCGAATCGACGACCGCATAAAGTGCGGCCAACGTAGGCTTCGTTGCAGTATCTTGAATAAAACTATTTCTTGTTTGTTCGACCACTGATTCATTTGTTGCATTCAGTAGATTTTTAGTGGCTTCGCGTCGTCGCAGATTTAACTTGCGTTGCTGCCGTCGCTTGTGTATGGAATGGTGCTCCTTGTGTGGACTTTCATTTATGCTATCGTCCAGCATATTTTTGGCACAAAAACTGTTTATTTACAAAAATTTTTATTAAGTCGCATCTGTTCTTGGTTTGTCAAAATTGTATCAAAATTTATAGCGGCATTCACACGGTACTACATGTAGAACAACCAAGTTGGATGGGAAAACGGCACTTTTTGTTTTGTGTCTACACGATACAACCTGCTTGACAGACTTCATTCTTTCGCAGCATTCAATCAGTGCACGTCGATCGCGATGACTCATGCATTGGTACAATACACTGAAAAATCTTGCCAAAATGCAGCATTTGATGTTTAAAATTTACTTGCGATATGCACTCGTCAAAAACTGCACTCGAATGAAAAAATCACACCAAGTTGGACGGATTTGCATCTACACGATAGAACCTGCTTGACAGACCAGAGAAATAGTCAAAATTTGTTGACTTTATCTAACCTATCGTCAAACGAGTCGATCGTACCATCCACACTGTACGATTTTAGTACAACCCAACCAAGTTATACTACATGTAGTACCGTGTGAACGCCGCTTATAACGATTTAGCAGTGACAAAACCCCATTTATTGTTGCCATACATATCTTCTGTGTTATTACCAGTGTTGTTATGACATTTAACTCAACATCTAGGCATAAATGCTCAATTTTCACAAAAAAAGGCTAAAACAAATTTTTGTTTGCATATATTTTTCAAGATTTACAAAAAATATTATACAATAAAACAATAAATATATTTCAAAATGCTGATAAAAAAATTGGCTTACCGGCCAGTAAAAAGTAAAAATTAAAAAAAATGCCATACTCCGTCTTTTTGTAAAAAATAAAAAAAAAGTCGCTCGGACCCCTGGTGACATTGAAAATAAAAAAGTGGTACACAACTTAAGTAGTATACTAGCCATTACTTAATTCTTGTTTAGACGGACACAAAAAAGTCCCATTATATTTATTCACTAAACGGGCAATATTTATCTATTATTAAGAAACAAAATTCATCATCTCTATATTCGTTAATATTAATACCTACAGTTATAAAACTTATTTTTAAAATCTATACAAAATGTCGTAATGACTGATTTGGAAATACTTTCAAAATCCTTAATGTTTACGTTACTGTCAATATCATTGTTTTGTGCATGGTTTTGTGTTTCATTATATTTCGGTGTATCTGTGGGTTAGAATTATTTATTTTATTTTTGAAACTACTATGATTCCCATATAATTACTTTTGGAACTACTTCTAATAATGGTTTCTATGAAATAATTTTTGGAATTTCTTCTAAAAATAGTTCATATCGTCACTGTCATGCCAAAGAGGCGAATGTGCATTTTTAAAAATGTTGGGAAATAAAATTTTAAAGTTGGAAATGCTTTAAAAATTAGAAAAATTTATATTTTCTTTAATTTTTTCTGTTATTTTAGTTTATTCGTCAATTATTATAATGTATATAAAATATCTTTAGATTTGGACAACCTACTGAATTATAAATACGGATTTTGTGAGGCTATATCCTGATCAAAACGCAAATATTTTTGTTTTTTATGATATAACTTTTTATAAGCGCAAGATAAAATAGTAATGTAGAGGCATTAATTGTTTGTTTTTAAAGCACCTATAGATCTGCATCATTAATTAAAAATAAATACAAACATTAATTGCCATTTGTTATTTGCAGGAAAAAATGTTTGGCAAAATATTTTTAAATAATGATGCAGTTCGATAGGTGCTTTAAAAACAAACAATTAATACCTGAACACGACTATTATATCAAACTATTATACCAAAAAAAATTATAGCAAAAAAACGATTGGAAAAATTGAAAATCTTGTCATACCAAAAGGTCGAATCTTTTAATTTTTTGCTATAACTCTTTAATGGTACAAGATAAAATAGTGATGTAAAGGCATTTATTGTTTGTTTTTAAAGCACCTATCGCATCAATTATTAAAAATATTTTGTCAAACATTAATTTGCCATTTGTTATTTGCAGGAAAAAATGTTTGGCAAAATAATTTTTAAATAATGATGAAGATCAATAGGTGCTTTGAAAATAAATAATAAATGCCTTTACACCACTATTATAACTTATACCAATAAAAAGTTATGGCGAAAAAACGAAAAGATTCGCCCTTTTGGCATGACAAGATTTTCAATTTTTCAAATTCGCCCTTTTGGGTTTGTCTTTTGTGGCTAGAAATATCCAACAAAATGACACGCGATTTTGGCACAGCATACTTGAGGATAAACTACATTCAAAAATGTAAAAAAAGGCAAATGTCAAAAATTGCACATTCGCCCCTTTGGCATGATAGTGACGATATAATGGTTCATATAATATATGGAATGAGTTTTGGAACAACAATTAAATTAATGCAAATAAAAATTTAATTTTGTATTTCATTGTAAAGTTAAAAATAAAATATATCGCGGCTGTCTGTCATGTCTTTCATCGAAATTGCAGTGAAACTTTTTCAAAAGGCAATGTTGACTACCGCGGAGATTTCCATTGTCTGCCGAGAGATATTTCAGGATTTTCAGAATGTAGTCCAGCGTACTAATTAACTGAGCGCAAGATGACGCCTGTAGTATTAACAAATTAAAGATATAGTTTATATTTAAAATATTTATATATAAATTACTCACTAAATATAATATAAATCCCTTTCTAAACGAACGTTGGAATGACCATTAATCGGATCCAAATGTAAAGTTGTTCTGCTGATACGACTAGTCAGCAAGTCCTAGTCAGCAAGTTCCGGCAACGGAATAATTCGGTAGGGTAATTTAGTTGGTTGCCGCAACAAATCCGTTTTCTGTGTGTACGCATTCGTTTTTTTTAATGCATTTTTTGCCATACATCTTTTTACTACTTTCAATGGTTTGCTCTCTTCAGCATGACTAATTTTAGAAGTTCTATTTACTGTAATATTACCTTCTGCAGTTCCATGGAACGAAAATGTTGTGCAATTTCGGAATTTACAATATGCGTAACCCATAAAAGTGTTATTCTTATGTATTACAAATTTATAAAAACAAATTATGCAGTCATTGTTATATTTTAAGTATGTTTCTCTGACTAAATCTTGTAAAATCTTTTTTTCCGTAAGTTTTGCAATACTGTTGTCCTTCATAATTTGGCGAAAGTTTCTTGGTAATTGAAATTTAGCGTCTTTAAAACGCGGTTGAAAAATTCTATTTGGTTTAGTAACGAAATTGTTTTTTTTATTTTCTACTACCCGTTTTCTTATTTCATGTTGGTCTGGACTTTTTCTGTACTCCTTAAAAGAAGAAATACTGCTGCTATTGTCGGTTGTTTCAAATGAGTTTAGTGTTTTGTCATCTTCTTGTTCACTATTGCTTGCTATATCGGAACTCTCTTCATTTATAACAGTTTGGGGAGATTCGTGTAAGTCGTGTGAATGTTTTTCTGCTAGTAACTCTTTTTTTAATTGACGTATTTCCTCTATAATTTCAGTTGTTGCAATTTTAATGCTTTTTGCAATCTCTTGTTGAATTAATGTTGTTAGTTGTGATAAACAATCCTTTAAAATATATAAAATTTTGTTATTATTTTGTAAATGGGTAAAAAATGGATAAGACTTGTATAAGTCTGAGCACAAGTATAAGTAAAGCATTCAAAATATACCGCAGATATGATATCAAAGAATATTTGTAGCTCCTTATACGTAACGCTTACAAGTTATTTACCTTTTGTAAACAGCAGGTATTTTTTGAATTAGAATTGCTTCCAGCAGTATAGTTCATGGTGTTGGCTTCGCTACAGGTGATATCATTGCTTTGAGTTATTGTTAAACATGTTGTATTGCCACTGTTCACCTCTGTGTTATTTTTAATCTGAAGAAAATTTCATTTATTGTAATAAATATATAAAATTTTATAACTTATGTAATTTTAATTTTTAAAGTATTTCATTTTAATTTTAAATAATTTATTTTTAAACTAATAAGTAGACTTATCCATTTGTGAACAATATTTGTCATACAAATATTTAAATGTAAATTTTATTTTGTAAAGCATCAATTTTTACCTTTTTCGAAAATACGTCTGTTTTTGAGATATTGTGTTGATTGATTAAAAGTTCTCTATGTTCGTCTAGGTTGATTTTTGTTTGGATACTAGCCGATTTCTGTTTGTATACTGGTCGACATCCTGTAAAGAAATATAAAAATATAAATAAAACAAATAAAATAAAAAATATATTTAGAATGTAATTTTTTTTTCATCCACAACATTTTTTCGATATTTTTTAAAATATAATTTAATATAAAAAAGTTTAAATTAAATATATATATACAAAATAATGAAATAATGTATTATTTGTATTTATGCTTACCAGTTAAAAGAGTTGGAACTGCATTCTTTTTTAATTTTTTGCATCCCAACCATTTCTGTTCAAAATGATTCGAGCAAACTAATTTTCTTTTATTAACATAAAATGAGGACGGTAAATTTAAATTGTGAATCCATATTTTTTTAAGATTTTCTTCTTTCGGAAATCCAAACAATCGAATATTATCATTTAGAACACAGCTAGCAACACATTTCCGTGAATTTGTGCCCATTATGTTCTGAAATAAGTTTTGTGACATCTAGTTTAATTCGATGTTCAAGGCGCAGTCTAAAAGAATTAAAAGTCCGGCAGGAAGTTTGTGTCAACAATTACAAACGATGTCCACAGCGTTGTCAAGAAGAATTCCAAGTCCGGCAACTACTCCAAAACGCTGTCCAAGGCGTAGTAAAAAATTAATTCGAAGGTAGGCGACAAATTTGTTGACAACCAATACAAAACGATGTCCAATGCGTAGTGTGGAAGAATTACAAATCGGGCAGCAAACTCAAACGATGGCCAATGCGTTTTTATCACTTTTTTGACTTCACGCAACTTGTCGACAAATCCAAATCTGTCGTTCGGAACATGTACACGCTACGATCTACTCAGTTATACAACTACCTTGCATCGTATAAATGTGACAAATGAGCAAAATAATCGATAATTCAATGACATTTGCCAGTGATGCCATATTGAACTGACTTGAACTCTGATCATTTGAATACGCGATTTATGCTATTTTCTCATTGGCTGTATTCAGCGACCTCAGCAGTTGTGGTACTGTTGAGTAATTTTCGCTTGAATGGCATGCTACCCTCAACATGTTACTGAGCGGTCGCCATTTTTTTCAGCATGAAATTATTACGCTACATTTGCGCTGCCTTTGTTATCGATGAAATTCGATGACATTTTAACTCAAATATATATAAACAAAAATGGAATTTAGATTGGGTAACTATTTTTTCAATCAATTAAACAGTTGTATGTATTCTTAATAAAATATTAATATTAAATTCTTTTGTAAATTGATAGATGAAGTATCGGTGCATTCAATAAAATTGAGCGATTAGTTAGTGAGCAGTCTCGCAGCTGTTGAGGTCGCTGAATGCAGCCATTGATTAACATGTTATATTCTGTGAGATATTCGTATCGCCTATGGTTGCATTGTAAAAAACAATGCTAAATTTCTTGAGTTTGTTTAAAACTGGTTTTATTTATAAAAACTTGCATTCGAATAGAAGTCCAAAGAGTCGCAGAAGTCGAGTTGAAGTAAAATTAGAGATTTTTTAGAGTTAGTTTGGAGTACGTACCAATATAGAGCAGCTCATTGTCCGTTAACGGTGCCGTATACGGAATACGATTCCGTAAACGTTCCGTTTTCTGGATACGAAAACGGTCCAGTGAACGGATAAAGAGGAACATCGAAACGGATTTCGAATCCGTTGAGAGTACGTTTCGACGGTACGTTAACGGACCGTCATACTGGATTACAAACGGAGTGAGTCCGTCGAGAGTACGTTTCGGCGGTACGTTTACGGACCGTCAAATTGGATGAAATATGGAGTGCATCCGTTGATATTACGTTTTGTCGGTCCGTTAACGCACCTTATATATAGAAAACCAAACTACTTTGTAAAAATAATTTATACTTGCGATATTCAAACAACTATCACAAAAATAAAAAAAATATTTCAATTTTTGTCAAATTTTATAAAACTGATTTTTTAGCAATTTTCTTTAGGCCACAAAATTTAAATATATAAAGTATTAAATACACTAATCTAAAAAAATTTGATTCTTTTAAATCAATTAGTTAAACGACTCATTGTGCATTTGAACAGGTGGCAGCACCGTGCGCTGGTACTGGTATAACGAAGAAGAAGAAGAAGATAAAGAAAATTTTTCTGTTGTCTGCGAAAGTGGTTTTTCAGCCTCGCACGTAAAAATCGAATAAATATTTTTTCGTGTTCACGTTTTGCAAAAAATTGTTCAGAATTGCGAATTGACGAAATATATTTCACGACGTACACAAAATAATCGAAAAAGAAAACAGAACTCAACGTGAAAACTTTTAATTGACGATTGGAAAAAAGTGAAAGCCAAGGAAAACAGATTTTTGCAAAACGTACACGAAGGCGAACGAACGAGTGTGGTGTAGGACGTCGTGAGTAACGAACAAGTGCGGAAGAGAACAAAAAAAAATCGTTGCAACGAAAAACGTCGTTTCAGCAGCGCTATAAAAAAACCCCCTGCCTGTTGTCCAGAATCAACACATCGTGCCGCACGGACAGACATACACTGCAACCGCTAAGCACCATCGATATTCGCATCTACAACAAAAACCACGCGTGCAACACTACCGCCGACACTAATACCAACCAACCAACAACAGCAGCAGCAACATTCACAAGCAGCAGCAGCAGTCCCCTTCAATAATGTTTGTTAACTCGATGACGTTTCGTGGCAACCCTGCCAACCATCACTACCACCAGCAGCAGCAGCTGAACCATCATACTCAGCCGTTGGCTGCATCTCTGGCCGCTGCACATCAGGTGGCCGCACATCATCCGCACTCGCAGCAGCAGCAACAGCTGCATCATCATGCTACGGCGCAGACTGGCAACGGACCGCTAGGACATCATCAGAGTCATAGCGCCAACAACAATCACAATCATCATCATGCATCGTTGGGCGGCGGCGGCGGTGGTGGTAGCGGCGGCCGTCACCATTCTAATGTTTCGTCCATGGGTGGCGGCGGTTCCGGCTTGAATAATATGAGTTCTAGCAGTGGCGGCGGCGGTTCCGATCATGGAAAAATCTATATAAAAAATCTTGAACGTTCGATAGACAACAAGGCGGTCTATGATACGTTCTCTGCCTTTGGCAACATACTCAATTGCAATGTGGCCAAGGATGAGGATGGCAACTCGCGCGGCTACGGTTTTGTCCACTATGACTCGGAGGAGGCGGCCAAAATTGCTATCGAAAAGGTGAACGGCATGTTGTGCAACAATCAGAAGGTGCATGTGGTGAAGTTTATACCGCGTCGTGATCGCGAACAGGAGAAGGCTACGCAGTTCAAGAATCTCTATGTGAAGAATCTCAACGATGATTTCAATGATCAGAATTTGCGCGAGATGTTTGAGCCTTATGGACGCATCACTAGTCACAAGGTGAGTGGGTGAGATGGATAGGACTTGCAGTTTCTAATACTGTTGTCAATTGTCTTGGTTACATTTTACAAAAGATTAACTATAGGTTTTGGTAAATTTAAATTTTATGATTTTAGAAATACTTTTGAAAAATTCGATACATGAAGCAGTATTTGAAAATTTAATTTTTTTTTTAACGAATACATTTCATAATTGGAAAATCTGTTAGAATTTTATTGATTTTGTAACATTTTGAACAGAGAAACATTTAAAAATAAATAAAATAAAAAAAAGCAATATTATGAGAATATTAGGGATACTTTTGAAACACAAATTCTCTAATTTTTTTTCGAATAATTGGGGCATATTTTTGGCAGACACACAGTTAATTGGAAAATTTTGGGAAACGCATGGAAAGTTAACAAATTTTTTGTTGGGATGAAAATTGCCTATTTGCAATAAAAATTACTTATTTTTAATAAAAATGCTGCTTGAAATCTTGCGATAAAATGTTTCTAAAGGAATTGTTTTTAAATTCAATATTGATTTCAATTTTGGCATCTGCATGGCATGTAACTGTTTTCTGACGTTCGCGTACCAAGATATTTCGTAATATTGTTATTTTGAGGCCTATTTTGATAATTTTAAAGGTTTTTGATTTTATTTAAAATGATAAGGCACACAATTTGCTCTACAAAAGTTGTATAAAATATTGAAAAGTTATTTCAACAGTTTATTATCGATGAAAATTCGTTGCAAAATTTTATTGTTTGTTCTTAAAGTGTATTAAATTTGTATTAAGTGATGCCATGCCATGCATGGGTATTAAATCAACGTACCTCGCACGCACACACACCCCCAATTTATTTTTTCACATGTGCCAATGTCTTATATTCATTTCATTGAATTTCATAGCATTTCAGCGCTCTTCCTTCCTGTTATACTGTTTTTTCTGTATAAACGTCTGATTTCCGTGTATTGTTGTAGTTGTTTTCGTTGTTGTTGGCGAAGTAATTACTGCGCAAGTCCTCGTGCTGTTCTGAGTGTTATCGCTGCTGGTGCTGCTGCCGTTTATTTCCTTGTAGTTTATTTGATTTTTAAATTGATTGCCATAAAACTATTGTTAATTTTTGGGCCATACAAAATATGATATTTTCTGTTTAATGCGAATAACAATATCCATTTTATTGAGTTATTAAATAGCAGAAATTTTATAATTGTTCAGGATTCAGATCCTTTGAAATGTGGTTATTGTTTAGTAATACTCAATATAACTTTTAAATTTGCAATCACTGTTCTAAGATTACTTGGTATTTTAATAACAATTACATCATAACAATTTTACTGTTTTAGCACTTGTTTTAATGACCTGCTTTAAAGACCTGTTTTTATTATAAAAATAAAAAAAATTCAACTGTACCAAGAATAGATATATTAGTTTAAAACCATTTCAAATTCAATCGTTATACAAATCTCAAAATAAATCGATATACTAAAACTTAAAACAGTTTTTTTTTGTTTTTATTATAGTTTAAAAATGGAATTTTTAAATTTATCTTTGTTTGTAAAGGGTTTTTTAACAGGGACGCTACAAAAGTAGAGCGACAGGGACAGGATGAAAATATATACGAATTCGAATTTCGGTAGTAAATTTTAATAATTTCAACTCGTATATCTTTCCATCATGAAATGGCAAACCTTACTGAAGAGAAATGTCAAAAGAACGGCAAGAAATATGGCGTCGTTTGCTGTCCCTGTCGCTCTACTTTTGTAGCGTCCCTGTTGAAGAAACCTTTATTGAAAAACCCTTTATTACGATCTCGGTTGAAAAACACAAATATTAGCTGCTTTTTTTTTTCATAATTTTTTGCTCAGTTGTTAAAAAAACCATGTGGCTTAAATGGATATGATACATTAACTTTTCCTACACAGAAAAAAGTATCGTTCGTCATATTGACAAACGACGTACATCAAACTGTTTTCGTAATATTGACAAACCAGTTAATCAATATGACGTAGAAGCATACATGTTTTGATCTAGTCATTTATCAATATTACGTATAGGAATCTTCAATCTCGGGCTCTCATGTATAAACTAACACATACAGGAATAGTGTAATGGCGGAAGTAAAATAAGACACCGTGCTGTGAACGTCTAAAAGTTTGTTTTATTATTATGACCAATAATAATAATAAAATAAAATGCGTAAAATTTTGTTGGAAAATCGTATTAAAAAACCGGCTGCTTCTAGATAGCAATTTGATGAGCATGACATTTCAATAGTTATTCCGAAATTCGCCGTCAAATTGATTTCATGAATTAATTTGACTGTAAATTTGTTTGAAATCTTTTATTTATTTATTGACTATTTAAATAAAATCATTATAAGTATTATTGAACGAGTTTAATAAATAGCATTCGTAATATTAACGTACGCCGTAATTCAAAATCTTTTAATGTGTTGGTAAATCTCGATTGATTAACACAATACGTAATATTGACGAACGCGATCATCGGTTGACATTTTATTAATTTGTTTATTGTATTGATGTATAAGTTTGTTGTATTTACGTCACTTTTTGGTTCTGTATAGAGGCAAGTTACAAAATCAATGCATCAACGTTTGTGTCTTTGCTACCATATGACAGCTGTCTTTGATGTTTATATTGAAAATGTTGTCACTGAAAACTTGTCAGCATAGTTGCAAGTTCCGTGCGAAGTTTCCCATTTGTGGTAATTTTTAACTGCTGTGGGCAAGGTAATTTCCATGGGTATTTTTAATGGCTGTGGGATTTTTTTATATGTAATTACAATTTAAGAACACACCAAATGTAAATTTTGTGATTTAAACATATCGAACTTGTTCAGAGAAAAAAAAATAAAGTTGTGGTTTTTCTATGTGGTTTTATATGATACATTTTAATAATCTGAGAATTTGTGTGCTATTTTTGTTCTAATATTACTTCCTGTGGTATTTTTTAATGCCTGTGGGAATTTTTGTGATAATTTTTAATTGCTGTGGGAATTAAATCAACCATAATTATAATAATAATATAATCGTTTGGCACTACAGTCCTATAAGAACTTAGGCCGAACTCTCTCACCATTTTGAACTGTGAGTGTTATATTTGTACTCGAAAGTGGTGGGACCTACAGTGTATTGCCTAATCCAACTGGCGGGTGAGAGCTTTTCATAGGCAATGTTTTACTCTCGTAGGTTTGCCATTTACTGTCGAGAGGTAGCGCGGTATAAAAAAATGTTTCTAGGAAAAGATGTTGTTAGCCCCAGTCCATGCTTGAACCGGGGACCTTTCTGCTCGCAGTCCAACGCACTAACCACTAAGCTACCGCGGCTACCAAAATTACCACATGGGAATTCTGAATAAGTCGAATAAGAAAAAGGTATTTTATTATATTTTTCGTGGGAATTTTGGTTGGCAACTATGCTTGTCAGTAACATTCAGCAACTTTAGTCAGTACACACACCCGATCCTTTTCAAAATTGTTTGAAGTTTTATGTTGATGGGTTTTTTTTTGTTTTTTTATATTCTATAATTGGTCAAATATCGATATTGAAAATGTTCGTTTCAAATATATTTCACACATTGTATTGATATTCATGTATTTTGGACCAAAAAATGCAAGTCGAATTTTATTTTTTAATGTATAAAAAATATGTCTTTATTTTGTTTTTTTTTTAAATTTTTGTTTTATACCTTACACTAAGATTGAAAGGTTATATAAAGTTTGGTACGCCGTTTGTAACACCCAGAAGGATGCATCTCCGGTATGTAAAAGTATATATATTCTTGATCAGCATGACCTCCTGAGTCGATTTAGCGATGTCCGTCTGTTTGTCTGTCCCTCTGATCCATCTGTCTGTTGAAATCACAATTACAGAAAAAGTAGAAGAGCTAGAGCAATGAAACTTTAGATTTAGATTACTTATATATCTAAGCTGTCTGAACAAGAAAATTGGCATTTGTCTATTTTCCGGCGAAAAGACTTGTGGTTCCCAAAAAAAAAAAATCGAAATTCGGTACACCTACCCATTTGTAAATATGGGTATCAAATGAATGGAAATTCTTCAGCGTTTGAAAGTTTGTAGTTATTTTCAGGATTCGTATACCCTGGTGACCTAAATTCCACATTGAATGATAACCGCACATATGTGTAGGGTATTTATAGTCAGCTTAGACCGACTTAATTTTCGAGTTTGTTGATTAATATTATAAAAAGTAATTGATTCATTTTTAAAGTTGAAAAATAAACTAATAGATTTAACAGATTAATAACTTGTTCACTTTTTGTTCTACAACGACGATACATAAAACTCTTGGTCTGTTGTCTGTTAGTTCCAGCATCGGGTCTAAACCGATTTGACTGCACTTTTTCACCAGCTAACTATGGAGTCCGGAGTGTGACATAGGCTATGTATGGGAGGGATTGGACATAGGGTCCGGGCACCTCATATCGGCACTTACACCTGCTAAGAAGATGACACAAAAAACTGAAATACAAAAAAAATATTGGAAAACTAAATACAAAAGCACAAAAACAAACGCAAAGGGAAAAGTAAAAAACAAAAAGAAAAGCAAAATCACAAAACAAAAGCAAAACAAAATCAAAGTAAATGCTACAAGTAAAGAATGTACGCAAACTTTTTGTTCCGCAGAAAAAAAAATCAAATACGAAAACGTAAAAACAATTCAAAACACAAAACCACAAAAAATTAAAGAAAAAATAAATAGTTAATCTCAAAGACAAATAACGAAATGGACAGCTATCTTTAAAAATGGGTTTAAAAAAATTAAAAACCCCCGTTGCGCTTTGAATATTTTACCAAAAGGAAAGAGTATCCATGATTATCCAAAAGTATCGACATGAACCATCCCTAATAGCTACACAAAATCTACCTAGCTAAATGTTAGTTTTGTTCTGCGTATAAAATTTGTTCCGGCTCAAATTTAAATTATGTTAAAAACTCAAATATTAGCTGAGTAAAAAAATTATTAAAAAAAAAATTGAGGCTAAATTGCACTTTACCGGCCGAAGTGAAATGTTAAAAAAAGTTGACACGCGCTTTATATTCGCAAAAAAAATACCAAAATTATAAAAAAGTCGCTCGAACCCCTGGTGACCTTGAAAAATCAAAAACCGGTACACCTACTTATTGTCGTGAGACAATTACCTTTCATTTGAGTACCCTGTATGTAGGTGTACCGGATTTTGATTTTTCAAGGCCACCAGGGGTTCGAGCGACTTTTGTTTTGTTGTTGTTGTAATTTTATTTTTTAAATAAAGGGGGTGGCCATTTTTTTTTTCAATTCGGCCGGTAAAGTGCGATTCTCCCAAAAATGACAGAACTCCTAGAACTTAAACAATTGTTGTAGATGATAAACTTACCAAAAACGTTTTCATTTCAAGTTTTTCAATTAATGTTATAAAAAGTAATTGATATATTTGAATAGTTAAAATGTCGTTTTATAGATGAACATTTTCTTGAATCATCAGAAATTGAAGATTTTGTTTAAATAAACTATGCAACGACTGCATAATAAGGATGCTATATAAGTTTTAAATTATATTAAATTTATATCAAATCTAATAAATACTTTTTGTCACACACTCACAGGTGATGCTCGACGAAGAAGGACGTTCACGTCGTTTCGGCTTTGTCGCCTTTGAGAATCCGCAGTCCGCATTGGCCGCTGTTATTGGCCTCAATGGCAAGCAGTTGGGCGACAACAAGTTCTTGTACGTTGCACGTGCTCTCAACAAAATCGAACGCCAGCAGGAGATCAATCGCAAGTTTGAGGAGCGCAAACGGCAAAAGCCGGGACAAGTATTTTATTATTAAATGTAATAAAATCTAAATGAGCTGCTGATGTAAACGGATGATGTGCAACAAAATGCGCTGGCAAGCATAATTATAATAAACAAAAAAAAAAAAACACAACGCCCTCCCAAAAAAAAAAAAAAAAACCCCACCCCTAATAATATTCTACACACGCCAATGCGACAAGTAAAGAATGTACGCAAACTTTTTGTAATCAATGCAGAAATTGTGTCGAAAACATGTTCGTTCACTTTCAAACAAAAGATGTCAGTTCTACTGCAGCTATACTTGGCATTATGCTGTGCATATGTAACCGAGTTTTATTTTAATGTTGGAAAAAGTTTAGAACCTTTTTAATGAACAATACCAGTTTATTGTTAGCATTGCTGTGCAATTCATGCGGCATTGGTTGTGTAGAATACGATTGCAATAACGATTGCTTACTCAATGTTAGTAACGATTAATGCCAACACTAAGGCACAGACACCGACACACTCACACACACAAATCGATAATTATGCTTGCCGCAGAAAAGAGCAACTAATAATAATAAAAAAAAGCATTTTCTTGCAACAAAAACATTTATATTTAACTAAACAACTTACATATTTGTAGAAACTTTAACAAGAGAACACGACAAGATCAAGAACAAGTGCAACAGTCAGACAGACAGACGGACACAAAATCTCACATGTTGAAATGTCGAGTTTTTTGTTTGAATTTTGCGTAATGTGAAAATATTGTTGTTACGTTACGTTACTACATGAGCAGCATACATATGTCGTAGAGCCACCAGCAACCATTAGTGTTGGCAAACGCGCCTAACTTATTCAAATGCACCCTACAATTTAATATTATTATTATTATTACTATATATTATATAATCGAATAATGAACTCTAAATAGAAATTCAAACATTTAATAATGAAAACTGCAAAACTCTACCAGAACACAACACACGTAACTGTATGAAATGCTTTTAGATGAGGGCACTTATTTGCGTGCGTTTTCAAATTTTTGCAAAATGTGAAGAAAAAAACGTTATGCCGCATATTTCAAATTAAAAAAAAAAAAAATTAAAATAAAAAGCAAAAAAAAATATATTATAAATGATATATATATTATTCAAAACTTTATATGTATATCTATTGAATTAACTAATTATATTATGTATAAGTAATAAACATATATTGCAACAGAAAAACAACAACAAAAAAAAAAAAACAAAAACAGAAATTATAAAATTAACTTAAAGCAAAAAGAAAATTTCAAATTAAACGTAAACGTTGAATGCAAAAGAAAAACAAAGCCTATTGTAAAATTCTGCAAAATGAAAAACAAAAGTAGAATTATATTGTATTTATTACTGTAAGATGTAAGAAGTCTCAAAAAAAATTAAGTAAAAACAAAAATGCTAGAATGTAATACGTGCAAGAAAGACAAAACGACACAACACGCAGGCAGGCAGCAGTAGCAGCAAAAATTGCACTTTTATGAAAATAGTTGAAAAAGAAACAAAAGAACTAAAAGAAACAAAAATGAAATTAATTTAAATTTAAAAACAAAACGAAAAAAAAATCTAGAAGCGCTGCAATGAAATTAAAAACAATGTGTAAGACAAAAACAAACATTTATTAAGAATTTTACATTTAAGTTAAATTTTATTACAAGCAAAATGCAAATGCAAAATGAAACAAAAACAAATATCAAGTTGAAAAATCACGAAACTTTAGATTGATATGTAGATAACATAATAAAGCAACCGAAAACAAAAGTGAAACATAGCAAAAAGTATAAAAAAACCTAAAGAAACCAAAACAAAAGGCAGCAGCAAAAAAAACAAAATACAACACAATTGTTAAGAAAACTATATGCTATATATATGTATATTTATATATGTAAACATTTGTGAGTCAAGCCTGAGCATACTTACCAAGCCAACCCCTACCGCTCACATTCAAAACTCGAAAAACAAAAAATGTTGAAATAAAAAATGAAGTAAAACAACTAAAACTCCTCAACGATATCATGTTTAAGCAATTTGTTATTTTCTTAAATAAACCACAAAGTAAACCCACTGAAAATAACAAATCAAAATCCAAAAAAACAAAAAAACCAACAGCTACAAAAAAATTATTTGTAAAGTATTCCATAAAAAACAAAAACAAAATTATAGGCTTTTAAATGAATTATTATGAATTTTATTTATTTTTACAAAAACTATTACGTTTTTTTTTTATTTTTATTTATTTATTTTTTTTTTATATTTTGGTTGAACCATTTAATTTTGTAACACTTATTATTTCTATTATTGAAAATTAACAATGCAAAAAGTAAGCGAATTTATTTTTATTTATGTAAAAACGTAATTTGAACAAGGTCAATAAACATTTTTTGTATTAAATTTGAAACACACATACACAAAGAAAAAAAGAACATAACTGCAACGTATTGGCTTTGCATTTAATGAATTGTATTTAATTGAACTAGTTGAAAAAAAAAAAACAAATACACAAAGTTATTCAAATTTTTAGAGACAAGTTACATAATACAGTACATAGACATATTAGAAAGAAAGACAACAACAACCACACACACAACACACACTCATCATGAACTAAAAAAAAAAAATTAAAGATTTACATCTGAAAACGCAGTTGCAACTCCAGAGAAACCGAATTATGCGACAGACGATGGATGTCACGTGTCGTCACTTCAATGTATAGCGCAAAAGGATTTCTTTTTTGTCCTGCTGCGCGCGCGTTTTATTAATTATTGTGAGGAATTAACAACTGGCATTGCATATTTTGAATGTGTGTCGAAAAACCAATTCAATAATAATTCCATCAATAATAATATTATATATATATATTTGGAGACAACAACAGATTTGAAATAAAGTATAAAATCGCTTTTGCAAAAAGTGTTTAAAAAAATACAGAAAAGGTTGTGTTTTATTGGCAAGCAGTAGTAAATTTAACCAAAAATTTATTTAAATTTTTAACGATTTCTTTAAAGATGATTTTTTGTCACTTTTCAGGTGTTTTATTCTTTTTAATTTAAGTTTTTTGCCACTTAATGCACATGAGTATTTTGAAATTATAGGCATTTAGGTGACCCATTGTTAAGGATACATATTTAAGAGTTATTTAAGAGCCCTCATAAAAGTGTTCAATTTTAAAATTGTTTGCGGTCGCTCAAAAAATTGACTCATAAACATATTTTAAATAGTATTTTCCCAGCAAACATTTCGAGTCTTTTAAGACTCCTAAATGTGTCATATTTATGAGTGTTACCCTCATAAAGAGTCCGAAAAGGCTCCCGACTCCTGGGTAGAGGACCCCATTTTATGAGTCCAAAAACCCTCATATTTCTGACACTTTTATTACTCCTAAAGCACTCATATTTGAACTCTAAAAACAGCCCAAAAAGGCTCCCAACCCCTGGGTAGAAGGCACTATTTTATGAGCCAAAAAACCCTCATATTTCTGACACTTTTATTACTCCAAAAACACTCGTATTTGAACTCTGAAAAGAGCCCAAAAAGGCTCCCAATCCCTGGGTAAGGGCACCATTTTATGAGCCCAAAAATCTTCATATTTCTGACACTTATTACTCCTAAAACACTCATATTTGAGCTCTAAAAAGAACCCAAAAAGGCTCCCAATCCCTGGGTAGAATGCACCGTTTTATGAGCCCAAAAATCTTCATATTTCTAACACTTTTATTACTCCTAAAACACTCATATTTGAGCACTGAAATAATCCTAAAACGGCTACAGAAACTTGGGTAGAGCACACGCTTTAAAGAGCGCACAAATCCGCGTGTTTTTGATCATTTTAAATTATTCTTAAAACATTCTCATTTTTGAGAATTTCCAGACACCACAATTGCTTCATTTTTGGAGTTTTTCTTTCGTCACAAGTATAGAATGTGTCTGAAATTAATCCAACATAGTACATGTTCATGTTTATCTTAGTCCAGTCATCCGTGAGAAAATGCATTCATTTTAAAAAATTCATTTAGTGTGTAGGTTTGTCTGTTGAATTTACACTAATATTTTATTATTTTTCATTTGATTTCAAATTCAAAACGAATATAAGTATATCAATTTTATTTTAACAGTAGGCTCCTAAAGATACTTTTATGATTCCCTTTTCTGAGTGCTCCTAAAATACTATTAAATTAAATGATTTTATGAGTTTGATTTGAGGGGTCTCTTAAAGCGCTCATAAATGGGACTCTTTTATGAGTCAAATTTTGGAGCGTTCCTAAAACATTCTAAAATATAGAACTTTTATGAGTCTATTTTCTGAGCGCTCAGAAACAATTTTATTGTTGATGCTTTTAGAAGTCTAATTTATGAAGTCTAATATGAATCTTTTAAGCGTAATATTTTTAGAGCTCCGAAAACAGTCTTAAATGTGATTCTTTTAAGAGTCATTCTTCTGAGGGCTCATAAAACACTCAAAAATTGGTCTCCTTTCTGACTCCAATTTCAAAGCGCTCCTAAATTGCTTAATGGGTTGTAAGCACTCTAAGAAACGCATGCAACATTGTTTTAATTAGCCGACGACGCAATTCGAAATAAAAAGTATGGCAACACAAGGCTCTTTTGACGTTTCCACAGTACTGACAACTTAAGAGCAAATATTTTTTAAATGCACCGGCTAAAACTTTAAACAATTTAATTTATTTTTTGATTTGCCGCTATTTAGTGTACTTGATAAATCTCGAATATATTTACAAGTTTGTGTCTCGAGCGGCAAGCGGTGTGGTATAAATATTTTGGGAATATAACTTTGTATGAAAATTGACCGGTGTGTGGCGCAGTAACTTTTATCTAAAAAAACCAACTATACACATTTGAAAAATGATGATCTAAAAATGATCCAATATATAGATATGTGTGATAATGAATTGATTGATAGAGAACTGTGTGGTGAAGAAATGTCCGATACAGAAATGTCTGAAAGCGACGTCAGTTCCATTCCTGATGGTTTCACTGATGATGAGTGTGACGCAGACGACTCCTCGACATCCTCACAGCAGTATAATGAAATCACATATTGCCCGCAGTCGGCCACCAATGATGAAGATGTGGGTGCCATGGTGTATCTGCGTCTGCGCCCCACGCAAAACTTTTCAATGGCTTACAAATTGTCCGATTGTGGGACAATGCTGATAACAGGCCCATCCATGGAGGCCACCACCAGCAGCAACAACAAGAATCTAATGGAAAAGCACTACAGCTTCTCCGATATCTTTACAGCGGAGATACAACAGCGCGAGGTTTACGCGAAGTGCATTGGCAAGAAGATAGAGGCCGAGGAAAACTTTACCGTATTGACATACGGTACCTCTGGCTCTGGAAAAACATTCACATTACTAGGTAATATTTTATGCTAGGTAATATTTGGCAATTGACTAAATTGTTTTTAACAATTTTAGGTGATAATGAACGTCCCGGCATAATACCGCGCTCACTGGAGAATATTTTTATGCTATATGCGAGCAACATTTATCCGCAACCGTCGCTGAAGATTGTCAATTCAAAGGCCACCATACTCGATGATGCAACCGTTGCGAAAGAGACGCAACTGCGCAAACATATATTGGGCGCATGCGCAGACATGAACTCGCAGCATACTCGCACGCAACAACTCATTCTGATAGAGCATGCATTTGAAACAACGCATTTGACCGACACCTCTGTCTTTATTTGGATTTCGTTTGTGGAGATTTACAATGAGCTCGTCCATGATCTGCTGACACCGCCAGAGCCAGTACCTGCGAAGGGTGGCACGCTGCGTCGCAAGACCATGAAGATCATGGGCAACGATGGAAATGTGTTTATTAAGAGCCTTACCTCGGTGTATGTAAAGAACAGTTTGGAGGCTCAGAAGTTGTTACGTTATGGCCTGCAAAAGGTCACATATGCGTCAACTTCCATCAATGCCAATTCCAGTCGATCGCATTGCGTGTTCATGGTGGATGTACTGAAATTCTCGAATACAGGTGTCATACAAGAGGTTCGTAGATTTTGTTATTTAAAATAAACCCCTTAAATAAAATTAAAAAACCTCCAACATCTTTTATACGGTTTTGGGTACTATTTCATAACAACAACCAAAATCGTAGGGGTTTGTTTCATTTTTTTTAGTGCTTTTTCATTTGTTTTATGTTATTTCATAATGTATCCCAAACGAACAATTTTGTTGGGGGTTATTTCATCTCTTTTATGTATTTTATGGGTTATTTCATTTATTTTTCGTATTTTGGAGCTTATATCATTTATTTTGGATGGTAATTAAGAAGATTTTGGTATATTTGGGTAATCTTTCATTTATGTTGGGTGTTATTTCATTTGTGGATATTTCTTTTTTTTTTGGTTTTCAAATTTGGTGTCTATTTCATTATTTTATTTTCAGAGAATATTAATTTTTTTAGTTTTTATACCCTACACCTATGAGGTACAGGGTATATTAACTTTGTGCATATATTGTAACGCCCCTTAGGAGGCGTGTCCGGTATGGAAAAGTATATATATTCTTGATCAGCATAATTACCCGAGTCCGTTTAGCCATGTCCGTCTGTCTGTCTGTCCGTCTTGCTGTCTTGCTGTCCGAATACAGAATAACTTGAGAAATACTGATCACAATGCGATGAAATTTCGTCTCAATATATTTTAGCCAAAAGTAGGAACTGAGTTTGAAAATGAGCAAAATCGGTCAACGGACACGCCCACCTCCCATACAAGTCACTTTTATATAACTCTTTCGAAACTAATATTTCGAAAAGTATTCAAGGTATAGTTATAAAATTTAAAACGTATTGTTAGAATTCAGCTAAAAATATGTGGTCCAAAAATGGGCGTGATCCGCCCACTTTTTTTTTTCATTATTTCCCGGGTTTTCATAGTGGAAATTTGATCCGTAAATTATTAAAATCAAATCTATGAAATATTAGACTTTCAAAATTATAAATATAGGCGTGGTCCGCACAATTACATTTTTCAATTTTTTTTTTTAGTTTTTTATACTTTATATAATTTTTTTAATTTATGGGGATATAAGATGTAAATTTCTGATATATGAATAATATTCTGAGGGTTAATATCCCCACCAAAGGTGTAGGGTATTCCATAGTCGGCCCGACCGACTATAAAAATCCTCCCCATGTGACCGAACTTACCCATGTGACCTAACTTTCCCAACTCGTTTTTTTTTGAGTTTATTACATTGGACGTTATTATACAAATGAATAAAACCGATAATTTTAATAAAATCTATTTTAAATAATCTGTATAAAATGTACACTTTGTCGTTTCAGATCTCGTACAAATTTTGCGATCTTGCTGGCTCCGAACGTCTCGATAAGACTGGCAACGTAGGTTCGCGCCTCAAGGAAGCTCAACGCATCAACACCTCGCTCTTGGTGCTGGGTCGTTGTCTGGACGCTGCTAATGCGACCAGTCGCAAGAAGAACACAGACGTGATACCATTTCGCGAGTCGAAGCTCACGATGTTGCTGCAATCTGCGCTACTTGGCAAGGAAAAACTCGCAATGATTGTCAACGTCACACCCACCGATAATTACTACGAGGAGAACATGAATGTGTTGGGCTTTTCTTCGATTGCCAAAAATATTATATTCAAGCAGCCGGTGTTGAAGCACAACAACTCGCGATATTCGTGGTTTCTGTCGCAGACAAATGCGACGACAAACAACAAAGCCGACGATGAGTATAAGGAGCAACTGCTAGATGAAAATATAACGTATATTTTTTTTTTATTTCATTAACATTTATTTTTAATAAACAACATTTACATTTATTTTAGTTTACGCAAAGAAATTACCAACATGCAGCTATTATTTGAGCATGAGCAGGAGCAAAGAGAGCAAGAATTGCGCAATAAGCTGGTGGATATCTTTCAAAAGGATTTAGAAGAGAACCGAACACATTTCGAAGCACGTTTAAAACAAGAGTTGGAAAGCCAGAAACGTTCATATGAGTTGAAGGTAATACGTTTGGCTGATTTTAAAATATAACGTTTTATAATTTTATACATTTTGATTTTGATATAATTTAAGATTGAAGTAATGAAGCGTAAACACGCGGCTGAAATTGAATCTTTGCGTGTTGATTCGGAAGAAGAAGAGTTTGCTGTTAAAAAACGTCATACACTACACTAATTTGTTTATTTTTAATATTTAATTATTTATCAAATATAAGCATCTGTTATAAATATTTATTTCATCAAAATTTGTTATCTCCATATAATCATGAAATTACTGTTAATTACTGTTTTACCAATATACTATGCAAAACACATTATTTTGTATTATTTATTTTATAATAAATTTAAAAAGTTGCTCAACATTTAAAAGTATTTAATAAAATTTAAAAATGAGGTCTTTGATTTAGCAATAGTAATGACATAATATGTGATTGAAATTGTAGTTAAATTGGATTGTATTTTGACTCTAAACTGTTAAATTTATGTTAAATGTAATTTTTTAATAATTTCAAATATTTCAAATAAAAAACTTCGAGTAACTCATCGCTAAAACGTTATTGTGAATCGTGTGAACGCTATTGTGAACATGACTTTTTATTTGTCACTTTTGACGGACCGACATTGTGAACCGAAAAAGAAGAAGAGTACGTAAACAGATAAACAAACGCGCGCCAATATTTTGCACTGTGTGGAAAAATTGTTTCTTCTAATAAACAATTTTTATTCATTTTCATAAAATATGAGCAAATCGAAGACCACTCGTTCCACCAAAGTAAAAGCTGACCCAGATGTGGCACCAAAATCCAACAAAGTACCAGCGCTGCGGAAAATCATCTATGTATCAGAGAAATTATTGTCGTCGGACGATGTGACATTGTCGCTACAACTGGAACGCTTCTATCACCCTGGTAAAGAGCAACAGACGCTATTCATTACCTGCTCACAGACGCAGCAGCTGATGGAAGTCATCGAATTTGCAGAACCCAGACGCAGTTGGCTGATCAATAATGATGTCTGCGCCAATGGCAAAGTGTATCTGACGACGCCGGTGGATGTGACCTTGCTGGCGCTACATCATCTGCGCAAGCATTGCACACAGAAGGCACTCGCACTGGACAGCATAGGGGAAGCGCAGGACGCACGTTTGCTGACGCAGTTTGTACGTCCCGAGCAACTGAAATGTGTGGCTGATGTGAAAACAGCGGGCGATTTGCATTTCTATAAATATAATGCAGAACGAGCGGTTGCCTGGCTGGCGTTGAAGGTGCGCCGTGTGGCGGCAACGCTCAAACGAAACGGCATTCACTGTGGACACAGCGCGTTGTCGCAAAACTATGCCAAAAGTGAGGTGGAACAGGAACAGGTGCATGAGGTGGACTTTCTACGCATGGCCAGCGACTATGTGGGCGCATACATTGATCTGGAACTGCACGAAGCGCTCAAAAAGTATCTGGCAATACCGAAAGAAATCGAAGCGCTGGCCGAGGAACAGAAGGCGGCCAACAATAAACGCAAATCGCTAAAATCACTGAAGGCCAACGAAAACAAGAAAATCAAATTGGATCCGGATAATGTTAGCGACAAACTAAAGCAGAGCAATTTGCTGGATGAGTCTGTGGAAAACGTCGCTCAATCTCCAGAGAGCGCGGCCAAGCCGACGCCGATGAAGGAACGCGTGCTCTCCGCAAAGGATAAAGCCTTGGCCAAAGGCGCCAAGGGCACCAAAAGCATTGCGTCTTTTTTTAAGAAATAAATTTTAGTTTTAAGTTTTACCCGAGGCAGCAATGCATTAAATTAAGTTTAAATTAGTAACGCACAAAAAATAAATATTTTCAAAACAAAATTTGTTTTAAATTTCTGTCTAAAAACTATATGCATACGTTGCAACATTTTTAATTATACTCTTGGGGTGTCTCCTGCGTGTTTATGTAAAACACAAAAACATTTTAGGCCACGATGACCACATACGGATGAGCTATAAAAGCAACAGCCTGCAACGCATTGCCAGTCAGTAGACAGTGTCGCGCGTAAGAGCAAACGCGTGCATAGAACGTATTTAATTTTTATTTATTAAAAAAATGAATTTCAAAGGAAAAACTGTCAGTTTTCCGCAACCAGTGCCGGATTTTCTATCAATTCCCTCGCGGCATGGCGAAGACCGAGCTAGCCTGGCTTCGCAGACACTCAGCGATGTGCCCAGTGACATCATCATACGTTCTCGCATTAAGTACGGCGGACGCGGTTCACTCTGCAAGGGACTGCTCATCGAGTACTCGAAAAGCACCAGCATACACGGAATACGTTATCTGTTCGAAGTGCATCGTCCACTTTATGAAAAGTAATATTTATGAAGTAAATTTGCATTTGCTGTGTAAACGCAGCTCTGTTCATTCTGCATTACAGATTGTATTGGTTTGTGTTGTTGACCATTTCGATGTATTTTGCGGTATCACTCATGTGGGACACTTATCTGAAATGGCAGGATTCACCAGTGATACTGGGATTCGATGAGACGCTCGTGCCGGTACATAAAATACCATTTCCCACAATTACCATTTGTCCGGAGATTAAAATGGATAGTGAATATTTTGATTTTGCAAATATGTCGCGCCAGATGTGGCAGGAAATTGAGCAGACTGGGGGTTTTGCCAATCAAGGCAATTTTACAGATGAGGAGTAAGTTATATATGTTACTTTAATATGAGTGCCATTTAATAAAGGTAGAACCAGTGATTTTAAATGTTTACAAGTCAGAAATAGATTGCATTAAAATGCATTTATTTAAAAACTAATTCAAATTTAAATAGCCAATCTTTTATAAATACGTTTTGTCGTTTTATCCTACTCTACTCCACAGACTTTCGCAATTCGCTTCTACTCTACAAATTTGTGAGCCTGATGTCATACAACGTTTTGCCAAATATCTACCGCCCAATCTGGATGCTGATATCGCACAAACGCTGGTCGATCTATCGATCACCAAGAATATTACGGCACCATTTTGCAAATGGAATGGACTCTTTTATTTCTGTCACAAAATATTCAATTTTGTTGCCACCGATGATGGCATTTGTTATCAGTTCAATGGGCTGCGCACCGAGGATCTGTATCGGGATAAAAGGTATAAAAACACTGCACAACAATTGGGAGCGGAAGTATTTAATTAATTTGAATCATTAAACGTGTGTAAAAATCAGTAATCGCGAATTATATAGCATTGATGTATGGGATTCTCAATTTGTTGAGTAGTGTAATATTTAATTTATAAAATAAAACAAAAACCGACATAATTAGTTCTTTTTCGATACTGCTTCATTTCAATGTAACGAGTAATGATTTAAATAATGTTTTAAAATAATTTTCAAAAAAACAAAATGTAATTCAAAAAAGCATAAAATACAAATTGGATATAACTTTTTATAAACTTAAAACCCACCATCCTTTGCAGATTTCTCAGCTACAGCGACGATCAGGTCTGCGATTTTAATGACTTCTTCGACGAAGTCAAACCCATGAATAACATTACCGGCAACTGGTCACTGGATGATGGCTACGTGGAGCAAGGTTACAATTCGTATCCGCAGCGCACAGTCTTCTCGTCGGCACGCAAGGCATTCTTTGCATTTTTGCAAGGGTTCGAGCATAACTTTGAATATACTTGTCGCAGTTTTAAGCAGGGCTACAAGGTGAGTGTTTGCTCTTTATTTCATTAATGTCTAGTAGGTAATTAATTATTAAATAATGTCATTCCACAAAAAAAGGTTTACCTCAATTCTCCAGAGAGTGTGCCACTCACCACGGGCAACCACATTTTGATGTCGCACGGAGATGAGGTCATTGTCAGTGTTTTGCCACAATATGTATACTCTGCGGATAATTTGCATGATTTCAGTCCGGAAAAGTGAGTCGAGGGCGCGTTCTCATTAATTTTAAAATATTTTGTTGTTGCATTTTACAGACGCCAGTGTTACTTTAACGATGAACGTTACTTGCGCTTTTTTCGCTCATACTCGCAGACTAATTGCCAAACGGAGTGCCTGGCCAATTACACAGTTGCTCAGTGTGGTTGTGCTAAATTCTGGATGCCAAGTAGGTGTAGATACATTTTAATATCTCTTAAACAAATGTGAACTCGAACCTAATATTTTAAAATGCATTTAATTATATGCTGATGAATAATTTGTATTATTTTTGATTGCACCCTATGTGAACGAGAACATTTTTGTCGCATGGACATCCAATACTACTTTTCCCAAAGGGAAAAAAACTAATATTTAGAATTAATGTATGGGATGTCCATAAGATAATCGTGTTGACTAGTATTATCTAAATTGATTGAAAATCCTATTCAATTACTTATATATTTCTCTGTTAGAACCCCTCGATGTGCCTGTGTGTCGTCTCGCGGACATCAATTGCTTCACCAACGCCGAGGAGCAACTAAATCTACTGCTCCAAAATCAAACGATGCAGAAGACTGTCGATCCACAGGTGCGTGTTATGTGCGACTGCATGCCATCCTGCACCTCGCTGGAATATAATTTTGAGCTGTCGAATGCCCGTTACGATCTGGAGAAAACATTACTTGCCATGCGTGAGGTTTACGAGCATTCAGAGTGAGTAGTATTAATTATTGGTATACCTTAAATATGCTACCTTTATTTATGCCATTTATTCTGTGCAGCTTTTTGGGATCACGACTGTCGGTTTACTTTAAGGAGCATCAGTTTACGGCCATTAAACGTACCGTAGTTTTTAGCATCACCACGTTGATTGCCAATTGTGGTGGCATTTTTGGTCTTTTTATGGGCATTTCGGGTCTAAGCATCATTGAGTTGGTCTATTTCTTTTCGGTGCGTTTGGCGGATAATATTCGGCGTCGTCGACAGAGTAAAATGCGTATGTTGCAGCAGCAGCAGGAGGAACTCGAGGCCGAGAGGCAACAAAATAATCACGAGCACATGCATTAGTATGAGATATTTTATTAAAAAACTTCAGGGTAGTAAAAAAGAAAATTGAAAAAGATCAGAATTTAAAATTAATAAAATAACTCTAGAAATCAATAATGTCAATATAAATGCATAGCAACAATATTTGTAATTGCTAATAGTGTTGAGAATTAATAGCATAGTCAAGCTTTAACGTTGAGCGAAAATCTTAAATGTAAAATTCGCATTTGATAATATGAAATTGACAACTACTGAATTTATTGTATTGTATTATTGTGCAATATCTTGAGCTTAAAAACACTACTTAACACGATTTTTCCATACGCGAGTGCTGATTTAAACTACATAAACTGTTTTTTCCTATTGCGTAAAGGTTTTATAAAAAGTAAATTCGAAATTTTAGGTCTTTTTAAGTCACTTTTTAGAATAACAAATGCGAACTTTACTTTAAACTTGTTTTACGAATAACTTGAAACGTAATTTTTATTTTAATTGATAATTTTAAAATCCAATATGTGTCATACATTTGATTGTTTTGACTATTTTGATTTTAGTATTTTGTAATTAAAAGTCCAAGAACATAGTCAAAACATTCAATAATACTTTTTAAAATAGGGTATAGAGAAAAAAGAGAAAATTTATACGCATTTAAAATTGTATGAAAGAAAATCACTGAAAATTGAAGGATGCATAAAATCTGAGCATGCTCATTTTTTTATATATGAAGTAAGTAATGAAGTTTTATAATTATATGCAAAAGTATTTTTACCGAATTTTGATTATAAAAAATGAGAATCGACGTTATATTGAAATGATATATTTTAAAAAGTAAAACAGATAGAAATAAGTAATTTTGATAATTAGTTGGGAGTCAAACTTTGGATTATGATTTGGTAAATGCATTTTTTTATATTAATCATTAGATCTTAAATATTAAAAAAATAAATTAACAAAATTTTAGTTTAGATTGACTTCCCAGTAGTAAATTTGTCCAGGCCTTGCCAGTAGAAGCCCTGCTATAACAACTTCTTAGCATGCTCAATACACATTCTGCCATCACTGAAGCTAATGTACTTCCAACAGCGCCAATCGATTTGGTGACTATTTCTAATATTTTTCATATACAAAAGCGAAGCGCTGCTAGCTCTCCTTCTAATGGAATGCTAACAGTAATGAGTCAAACTATTTTGAGACCTTCCGAGAGCCGTTCTCCGATGAACGAATAGGGAAGTCCTGCAAAAATGTTCATTTCATATAAAAAAGAAGAAAGAAAATCATTTAGTCGGGAAAGGGTTCTACCTGCTTGAGAATCAGTGCTAGCATAGCTTCTTACGCCTGAAATTTACTTCTGGGTTGTTTTGTCTTGACAGTTTAAATTAAATTTTTGTAAAAAAAACATCATTATGTTATTCTAACAAGTCATTAAAATATTGCGGAAATAGTCCTAAAATCGATGCGGGATATGAAAAAACTGATTAAGCAATTGAGATCAGCACCTACGAATTATATAGAATGTATGTATGTGATCTCCATTATTAGACTGACAATGAATTTGTATGAAAAAAAATCGAGTTTAATTTTGAAATGCTTTATTGAATGAGAAAATCGATGTGGAGAATTTTCAGCGAAATCCCAATATTGGAAATGGATACGCCGGGATCTCAAAGTAGGCGGTTTCGTACCTAAATCAACAATTTCAAAATTGAATTGAAATGATGTGTCTCAAACGCAATAAAATAAAAAATGAAAAAAAAATCGGATAAAAAATACAGAAGCAGTGATTATTTAAACAGGCATCCTTCGTTTATTTTTTATTTTCATCAGTTACGCCTAGCCTGAAACAAATTAATATCAAAAGTCGATGCCCATCTCAAATTTTTTAGATTATGTTTTTGGCATAGATTATGTTCTTGAATTTTTAAATATTGAATAAAATAAAAATACAAAACTTAATAATCACTGCTTTCGTGTTTTTTATTCGATATTAATCGTTGATATTTATTCAAAAATGAACTAAATTTCCTAACAGATAACAAAATAACTTTTTTGCGAATTCGAATTTAGGCAGTAAATTTTAATAATTTCGACTCGTTGTTGGCTCGTATATCTTTCCATCATGAAATGGCAAACCTTACTGAAGAGAAATGTCAAAAGAGCGGCAAGAACTATGACGTCGTTTGCTGTCCCTGTCGCTCTACTTTTGTAGCGTCCCTGTTGAAAAACCCTTAAAAAAAACTTGTATAGCGCTCTAATTGAAAAACCCTTTATCTCACCTCATCACATTACAAATACAGCACTGTAATCATCAATAAATAAATTTTAGTATAAAAAACAACAAAATTGGAATGTCTTTCGTTCATATAATTATTTACAAGGATGGCTTTGTTTGTTTTCTCCTTAAACATGTTTTTCTTTACATAGATTCTTTTTGTTTTTCATATAGTATATATTTATAATGTATGTATAGCATATATGCTTTAACTTTAAAGATTTTCAATTTGTTATTAAAAAAAAATAAAATGAAAAATTCACACACATATGAATGTTACAATAATTATTGTTCTTTTTCTATAGTATTTAATGCGATGGCATGCCAAATATTTGCTTGCTGCTTTAATATTTGTTACATTCTTTTGTGCATGTTTTATGCAAGCAAATATTCGACTCACGCACACACAATGAATTACAACAAATTACACATTTTTTTAGTTTGAAATTTTATGTTGATAACACTAGCTGCTGTTTAACATGAATATACAAAACATACCATCTAATATATAATTTTTAGCAAATTCAACAAATTTAACAGTTTAGCTATAGGTTTAGTTTTTTGTTTGTTTTTTTTTTTTTTTAAATTATATACATTGAAAACAAGTTGTTTGGTTACTACGTATATTAAACGAGTTATTGTTGTGGTGGTGGTTTTGTTTTTTATGAAACATGCCCAGTTGCCAAAAATTAATATTGAAGAAAAACATGAATAAAATACATCATCATTGCTTAAATTAGAATAACAATTATATTACATAGTTTTGTGTGTAACTTAAGTTTTATGTTTTTTGATTTTTTTGTGAAAAGCAAATAGAGAAATACTGTTAACAACTTAATATAACAAAAATTACGCAAAGAAAAAAAACAAATTTGAATATTTAACGTGAAAAGAATATTTGTAAAAATTGCATTTTTAGCTAATTTAGCAATAATTAATTCTTTTTGCCTCAACAGGGTTTAGAGCATAAAAAGTAAAATAATTGAACAAAAAGCACAATAAAAAAAAGAAAGAAGAAATACGACTACAATAACAACTTTTGCATACACTGTGCACTACACACAGCCAATGGATTTTGTGTCAACTGTGTGCGAGCCATGTGGGGCGTGGTCATTGGAACAACGCAGATGCTGATGCGCTGCTGTTACAACTTTTAACTGGTGGTTTATTGTTTAGTTTGGATGTTGTTGGTTGTTGTTTTCAATCATTTGTTTAGATATTTTTTTTTGTTGTTTCGTTTGATTTGTTTCTGTGATTAGACTAAATAAAATTTATTTAAAGCGCAGCTCCTGGTGACGCTTGTTTAAATTTTAGATGTTTCCAGCATATCGATGTTAAGTTTGTAGAATACATATGGGAAGTATTCGTTTGCGCCGAAACCTAAGCCGGGTATATCGACATTCTGTAAAATAAAAATAATAAAATAATTAGGAATGAATTAATGTTCGATGTGCGATTGACATACATCTGCTAGACTGCTGCTGCCACTCTGGCCAGCTCCGGACGAGCCATCCAAGTGGCCGTACAGCTGATTGAGACTGTCCCTCAAGCGCTTCATGCTCTTCTTGTTGGGCTCAATGAGGATAGCTTGGAAATTGACAGGCAGCCCGTATCTGAAATGTAATATTGAAATCAAATTATAA
This sequence comes from Dryomyza anilis, assembly GCA_951804985.1. Classification (NCBI taxonomy): domain Eukaryota; kingdom Metazoa; phylum Arthropoda; class Insecta; order Diptera; family Dryomyzidae; genus Dryomyza; species Dryomyza anilis. The sequence goes on along the minus strand of OX638133.1, from coordinate 18,431,179 downwards.
AAAAACACAATAAGGAACATTAAAAAATGAAAATTATTCAAAAAAAGAAAAATAAATCTTGCATTTATTGGAACACCTTACGCTCCATAAAAAATGCAGTATTTCTAATTTAATTGAGAACATTCTATTTGAAATTGGGAAAAAATATAAATAAAATTGAGATTTTCTATTTGAAATTGAAAAATATTAAATATAATTTAGATTTCTTATTTTAAATTGAGATATTTCCAAAATAAATTGGGATATTTTACTTTAAATTGTTAGAATTCTAAATAAAAATTAAATTTTATATTTGAAACTTAAAAAATACCATTTTAAAATGAGATTTTTCATTTGAAATTGAAATAAAAACATTCCAAATAAAAATGCGGCTCTTTACATTAAAATGAAAGAAAATTCTAATTGAAATTTGTATTGTGAATATCACTTAATAAGAAGAAGAATTTTTGTTGAAAGGTCAGCAGCAAACAGTGCTGCCAAATTTATTAAAATAGAACCGATGGCGTTCCCGTGAAACAGATCTGGTTCAAGTACCACGGGAACGCAGCTAAATTAAAATAATTACACACAATATGAAAATTAAATGAAAAATGTCGAGCTTAATTGGAATTTTCCTAATTTAAAATTGAAATATCTCAATTAGAATTGAATTTTTCTCATTTCAAAATGAAAGCTCCTTAATTTAATTTAGAACATTTTTTGGAAATGGTGTAGTAAGGAAGAATAGGCCGCATGGGAAATTTTAAAGTAGACACAGTAAGTAATTAGAAATTCGATCGAAATTTTAAAGAAATCTTGAACATTATGCCGATTATGCTATATTATGGTAAGCGTCTGCGTTAATCGATTTTGCTCATTTCTGAATTTAGCTTCACTTTTTGACTGAAATTTATTGTATTTAAATTTCATTACAATCGCAATAGTATTTTTTGATTTATCACGTATACGGATCATTGGAACTTTTTTGGATGAATCTGTTCCAGTGGGATTACAAAAGCACCCAAGTGCGTTATTGTAACTTTGTTTAGATGAACTTGTTCCAATGGGATTAAATAAGAACGCAGTTGGGTTCTGGCCAAATCCCAAAGAAACCAATTTGTCCAAAATAAAACGTCCAATGACGCAGTTAGGTTCTGGCCACATCCCATTGCAACCAATTTGTCAAAAAAAAAAGTCCAATGTCGCAGTTAGGTTCTGGCCAAATTCCAAAGGAACCAATTGTCCAAAAAAAAGTCCAATAACGCTAGCGGGTGTGGCCAAATCAAATGAATCAATTAGTCCATAAATGTGTCCAATGACGCAGTTTGGTTCTGGGCAAATCCAAAACATTTTTGCAAAATATATCTCAATGACGCATCTAGATGCGTATCTGGTCCCACAGAGAGGGATTCACGCAATCTCTGGCTAATTGGTACAGATTCAACTAAAAACGTCGAGTGATTCACCTAGATGCGAATCTATGCCACTTAAAACAGATTCAAAGATGTTGGCCCCGGGTGCAACAGATTTACCGAAAAATATCCCATGATGCATCTGGATGCAATTCTGTGCCATTGAAATACTTTCAAGCCAAATGTGGTGCGTGTCACTTCAACATCAATGTTTTTGTAATTTAAATAAAATTGATCAATGCCAATTCATGTTTGTTGAATTGAAATTGATCAATGCAAATTTATAAAATTTGAATTGAATTTCACTTGAAATTTTTTTGAATTAGAATTTGTTTACTCAATTCAAATGAAATATTTTTCGAATTGAAATACTTTTTTCAAATGCCATTTAAATAAATAGAAATGAAATTATATGAAAACCATTTCCATTTATGAAGAAATTTAATTTGAAATAATAATGAATTAGTCCCGTCTCTGATACGGACAGACATATTAACATAACTAAATCAATACTGATCAAAAATCTATAAACTTTTACAAATATTGTGCGCTTGCTTGGTTCGTACCCCAAGTTTGTAGCGTATAAAAAATCACAATATTAGTAATTTTTAAAATGTAAAATGTGCCGAAACGCAAGAGTTACATTTGCTGTTGCATGGTAAAGCTGCCGATGGACTTACCTCAAAACAGATTCGACAAAGACGCGCAGCGCTTTCACATGCACCACAGCGCAGAAGGCTTCACTGAAGTTGACCTTCAACCATCTGACGAGGGGACCCTGAAAATTAATATTAGAAAAATATTTGAAATTAAAACAGATTTTAAATGATTTTCTGTTAAATGATTTTCTGCTGTTTAATTAAATAATTGCCACTTACAAATTGCTTCTTCTTATCGGTGATCAGCTTGGTCATTTCATTCTTGCCTGCGGCCAACTCCTCCTCATTGTAAACAAAGTCACGCACAATGAATTTCTTCTCGCGCGCATGCAGCTTAAACTCCTCGACGACCTTCTTGAATAGCGTCACATTGAACAGACAGTAATCGTTGTCCTGTGTGATCATGGACGAGGAACGTGGCACAATCATGTCGGTGATCTTCTCATAATTGGCAGTCCAATCATTAGCCAATATTCTATAAATCAATTATAATTTTTAATTTATAATGCATGAAATTATGTATAAAATATTGGCATTTATTTACTTTGGCACAATGACCAACAATGTGGTCAAGTATTCTGAATCCAAGATGAAGTGTTCCTTCTTGACCAGATCGGCCAAATTTCGCGTCAACAAACTGCCACTGTAAAGACATGAAGGATGCTGAATTAATTATTGTTATTTTCCAAAGGGGATATACAGGCAAAGAGTTAGAAAATAGTGATTTTTGACGTTACTAAATTGAGCTATACCCATTTTTTCTGATTAAAACTCCGATAAATATAATTTTTATATTTGAATTCCGTCAAATTTGTATCAAAATTCGAGTTTTTAATATAAAATTCACGTTTTTCTATCGAATTCGAATCGTTTAAGTTAAGTAGAATGAATTAAAATCGACTTTGGTTTTGTCAAATATGTGAATAATGATCAAAAGTGAATTTTAAAAAAAATGCTCGATTGAATTTTTTTTTTAAATAAATAATGAAATTTCTGAAGATTTCAAATTGTGATATGCCGACCGATCAAAAGGGAATTAAAAAAAAGACCGATTGAATTTTTGTCAAACTTAAATTATGAAATATCTGAAGATTTCCAATTGTGATATGCCGACCGTATTTTTACACAATTTTAGTTCCAAAACTGCTTCTTTGCACCCAGAAAAAAATACTATATAAATAATAGTTTTTTACTATTAAAAATAGTTAATAAGATAAATTATTATTTTAATCGGAAAATACCATTAAATACTAGAAAATACCATGACATTGCCATTGAGTTTATATGAAAAGATTTATTTTTTGCATACTATTAAATCAATAATTGTCCTATTGACCAATTTTAATGGGATTTGAGTGAATTTTTTCTGGGTGTGCTATACCCTAAAAAAAAGTATTCTTAAATTAAAAAAAAAACTTACGTTTGCTTCTTCTCCAGATTCTGCAAACTGCCCTTCAAACTGTTGTAGGCATTCGACTTGGTCTTCAAGTCAGCATCGATCTGACCGATTTGTTTCGATATAATATCGGCGATGTTGCGCAACGATTGCTTGATGGGATATTTGGCCATGTCCCATTGAAAGCGGGTAATATACACAGAAAGATCGGCTGTGTGATGGACAGAGAGAGAGAGAGAAGAAAGAAAGTTTTGCGCACAAGCGCACAGCAGACAAATTGAAATTGTTAATAAATGGTAAATTCAAATGGTATAAAGAAATAAATATTGTATAAGTAGAGCACAAAACACGTGTATAAAATAAGTATAAAACTTAAATCAAATAGTGAAATTTATTTATAAAACAATTAGTATTTTTACGAATTAAAATAGGTTTTTTTTTCGATTATTGTTTTTTCTCTTCAAAGTTTTTTTTTTTTTGAATCTTGAAATATCTTGTTAGTAGGGAAAATATACGACAGACATTCAAGAACAAAATACAAACACAACATTTAAAGCTTAACAAGCAGTTGGCTAAAAAGCTAATTGTAAAACAGAAATTATATTAAAAATAATATTTTTAATTATTCTAAAAATAAATTAAACATAAAATAGATGTTTAAAATAAAAATAAAGTTTTTAAATACGAAATATAGATGTAAAAATAAAGATTGTTCTAAAATAAACAAATACATATAAAAAATGTTTTAATTTGTGATAGAAATCAAAATGAAATTTTAATTTCAACGCATTTGTTTTTAAATAATACTGTTTTTGAATAGAAAAAAAAACATATAAAAAAATAAAGAAAGTTAATTCGATTTTGATTGGAAATTTTGAGTAAATTTCTATTAATTTACAAGGTTTACGCATATTAATATGAAACCTCCTATTAATCGTTGATAGTACTACTTTCTAAAATACAAATTTAACAAGACTTATATGTTTTTATAAACCTCAACCAGCCTAATTTAACAAATAAAGTCGACATTAAAAAAATCGCATCTTTTTTAAAAATTTTCTCTTAAGCTGTTTCTATCTTTAAAGTTAACTTTATTTCGTTTATTGGTTGGGCTGAATATATTCAATTAATGAATATATTAAATTATAATTTAAATATACAAATTTTCAGAAAAAGAAAAGTTTTTGCATTAGTGAAAAAGAGAATATCGTCGTTGTATAACTAAAAGTCATCAACTACATTTTCAAAATGTCAATTGTTCCTTTACAAAAACCTTTATATATCTTTCAATTTTTGATCGATGAGCTCAATATATGTACCAAATGATAAAAAAAAATGTGAATAGTTAACTTGGTATTATAACTAGGGCTGTGCGATTCATCGTTTTACTTGAAAGTCTGATTAATCGTAATCACGATTAATCAATTATTCGATTAACCGTGTTTCTTTATTAACCGAAAATACGATTAATCGGTTAATCAGCTTTTGTGATTAATCAAAATAACGATTAATAATATTTGAAATTAATATATTTGAAATAAAAGAAATATAAATTGAAAAATTTAAAATGTCTTAGACTTTTTTTCGATTAAAATCCCGGCATATAATGAAAATCGATATAAGTTTGGATAACGATTTTTTTAAATAATGATTTCAGTTTTCAAAATGAAATGGTTTTAAACGAATATCGGTTTAGATTACGGCTTAAAGAGCAGGTTTAAATTTAAAAATTTTAATTTTTAAAGAATTTGTTTTTGAGACAATATATTCGGCAGGTTACTGGCAGAATATGAACATATTTCTGGCAAAATGCAATTTCTGTTTGTTTTACAACACAAATACCAGCATTTCTACGACAGATTTCACGCAGGTACTCAGCATGTTCAAAAATGTGAACGTATCACGGCAGATTTATGAAATGTTTTCGGAATTCTATTTGAAAAAAGGTGTCTTGAAGCAGGTTTTTGACAGAATATAGAAAGGCAGTTGTTGTCGAAAGAGAATTGATTTTTTATAATTTTCAGAATTGCTGCCACACTGCAGATTTTAGGAATGACAAGGCAGTCTGCGCTACACTGTCGACGCCGAGACAAAATGTTTGGCATTTTTCTGAAATATTTCGGGTATATTTCTGTCAAACGCACATATAAATAGAATATTTTGTGAAGTGTATAGCAGGTTGCAAATTTTTGTGGAATTTGTATGACAGATTCACGCCATATTTGGGGAACAGGCAGAAAACATACAGCTTTTGATACAAACTCCGCTTTTGTCTGTTTGAAATATGTCAACAAAATCTTTCTAAACTGCTTCGACCTTGCCAAAAATGTTGTCTTGGGCGGTTCTACCGTTCCTTCACCTTCCTGTAACCTGCCATTAATTAGGCTTCCGTTTTGTATTAGGGCAGTCAACAGGCAGGTTTTTGCTACCAAATCTTATGTATGCCGGAAACATGCCGAAAATCTGCTGATTTACAGCTTGATAGCTGCTGTGTTGCCAGCCTGTTGTCCGCCTGTTACCTGCCGTATATTTTGTGTGGCGTAGTAAATAAGTTTATTATAATTGAATAAAATTTTATTTGAAGCGAATATTTAAAAAGTAATAAAAAATAGGGAAAATGAAAGGGAAATCATTGTTTCTTTAAATTCTAAGAACTAAAATCGAAAATATTTTAAGTGCAGTTTAACGATGACAATCTATCTAAGTATAACAAAAATATTTCAAAAAGAAAAATTACAAAAAATAAATTATAAGGAAAAGATACAGTAAGATTTCAATTAGAAATAATCATTTTAAAATAAACATTATAGTGGTAAGAAACAATATGGTGTATTCATCAAAGAAGTGTGAAATATTTACAGTAAATATTATAATAATAATTAAAACCATATTTAGAAAAAAGTCAGCAACAAAATACACTCGGCGCGTGATAAAATCTCTCGTGGCAAAATTGGTGAGAACACACACTTAAACAATTTCTGTTCATTTTAACACTGTTACAGAAAAAGAAGATAGAAATTACGCATAAATATATATGTAGTATATATAAGTATATAGAAATATATTGCATGAATATGTAAATTCATGAATATACTATGTATATTATAGACCCAGTCGTTGACACAGCTATACAATAAAGAGTTTTTACATAGAAATTGTTTGTTTTGTTATTAACGAACAATTGCATTCGTTAGCAAATATTTAAACGACTGGGTATACATGATGTAATATGCATATACTACAAGAAGGGTGCATCAAATCGATGAATTTGTTTATTACCAAATTCAACATAATAATGGTTACATATTTCTAATACCTATATGAATTAAATTTTGCATATTTAAAATATTGATACACTTGATGTATCGGTCATACTTTTAGTATTTATAGTATTTATTAATTAATTTTGTAAAATTAATTTAATTAACCATTGTAATGCTAATTTTAAGGCACTTTTCATCATTCCCAAACTGACGATAATGTTGATTATTTATGGGCACAGAAAAAAAATGTACATCATATTGATGAATTCCGTTCTTCAAACCAGGATTCATTGTATTGAAGAACCATTCATAATATCAATGACTAACGACATCAATGTAATGAATGCGTTCATAAATATGATGAACATGGTGGTAACTGTCAAAAAAATATGCTTCAATATGATGAATTGTATGTGAAGAATACGTTTCATCATTTCAATGAACGATAAAATACAACATATTTTGACTTCATATTATAGAATGCTGTTCATCAAACCAAGTTTCAATAAAAATATTTATTTTTCGTTCATTTTTTGTCGTACTTCTCAGTTCTCAAGTAGTTCTTGTATGAATTTGTTCATTATCAAATTCAACACTCATATTTATAACATTTATATATGTATATTTAAAAAACAATGTTGTTCAACTGATGATGTATTATTTTTGTGTATTTATAATAATGCTTATATTTTTTTGATCAACATGTTAAAATTCGTCAATTTAATGAACAATTTTTATGTTTTTAAGCACTTAAAGTTTTCCGAAAAAGCCGGTAATGCTTAATATTCACATTTATATTGTTAATTATTATATAAAATGAATGCTCTTGAGTTATAATTAGAAATAATTCATCATTTGAATAAATTTGTTCATTACAAAACAATGTTGCTTTATTTAATGAATCAGCCATATTATAAAATCATTTTTTTGAATATTTAAAAATGCTGATATTTTTTTAAACATTTTTTTGAATATTTAAAAATGCTGATATTTTTTTAAAGATGTACAAATTCATCAAATTAATGAATTATTGTTTTGTACTCAAATTTTAATTTATTGTATTAAAACACTTTTAAGCTTCCAAAAACATAATATTCATTGTATTTGACTATTTAGAAATAACATCAGTACACCAGAATCATTTTGGTATAGCCTTTCAATTGAAAACACCCCTCTGCAGTATATGCATATTTATTAAAAAGAACCATTGAACATTAAACGATATCTTTTTTTTTTAGGTATTTTTGAAAAGTTTTATTTTTTTTTCATTTATTTAAAACATCACATAACAATCCAGGTATGCTAACCTGGACTTAATGGAAACGCCGGTGGCTCGCCCAAATCAATGTCCGGACTGGAACGACCTTGACTACTACTGCCACAACAACTACTCACTGGCGACGATCTATGAGTTGATGTGAAATGAAATCCATTGTTTATATTTAATTGACTCGATGATGAGCGACTGCTATAAAATGATCATCAAAGGATTGTTTTTCAAGTATGTGATACGAGAGAGGTCGATCGATTGATGTGTGTTTTTGTATCATTGATTGTTTTGTTTTGATTCGTTTGTTTTGTGTGCGTAGGAGTTATACATCATGCATCATCATAGACAATATAGTACATAGAGAGATGATACAATGATGAATGTTTATTATTGTGTTAATTATGTAAATGATATGATTTTTGATGAATTATTAATGATGAGCATTTTTATTGTATAAAAATCAAGTTTTATTTGTGCTCTATAGGTTTTTTTTTAATGCTGGCTTAAACCGTATAATCTATATTAACTAAATTTATAAGAAATATTAAATATTTACTATTACTACATAAAATTATCTACATATTGTTAAATTTCATTCTTCAAAAAATGATTCATTGTATTGAAGAACAATTCATAATAGTGATCACTCAAAACAATTTGATGCATATATAAAAATATTAGATGCTTTGAAAACAAACAATTAATGCCTTTACATTACTATTTTATCTTGCACCCATAAAGAGTTATAGCAAAAAAACAAGAAGATTCTCCCTTTTGACAAAATTTTCAATTTTTCAAATTTCTTCGTTTTTGCTATAACTCTTTATTGGAGCAAGATAAAATAGTAATGAAAAGGCATTAATTATTTGTTTTTAAAGCACCTATCGATTGGCATCATTACTTAAAAATATTTTGTCAAACATTTTTCTGGCAAATAACACATGGCAAATTAATATTTGGAAAATTATTTTTAAATAATGATGCCTATCGATAGGTGCTTTGAAAACAAACAATTAATGCATTTACATCACTATTTTATCTTGCACCACTAAAGAGTTATAGAAAAAAACGATAAGATTTGCCCTTTGGCATGACAAGATTTTTCGAATTTCTTCGTTTTTTTTTATATAACTCTTTCTTGGTGCAAGATAAAATATTGGTGTAAGGACACAAATTGTTTGTTTTTAAAGCACGTATCGATTGGCATCATTACTTAAACATATTTTGCCAAACATTTTTCTTGCAAATAACAAATGGCAAATTTATATTTGGAAAATTATTTTTAAATAATGATGCCAAACGATAGGTGTTTTGAAAACAATCAATTAATGCCTTTACATCATTATTTTATCTTGCACCAATAAAGAGTTATAGAATAAAAAAAACAAAAATATTTGCGTTTTGGTCAGGATATAGCCTCACAAAATCTATATTTATAATTCAGTAAGTTGTCCAAATCCAAAGGTATTTTATATACGTGATAATAATTGATGAGTAAACCAAAATAACAAAATAAATTGAAGAAAAAATAATTTTTACTAAATTTTAAAGCACTTCAAACTTTAAAATTTGATTACCCAACATTTTTAAAAATGGACATTCGCCCCTTTGGCATGACAGTGACGATATATAGTTCGGAATAGTACCGTAAATTATACAAATAGGCTTTAGAAAAACGCCCTAAATATATTTATTAACTGAAGCAACTAGTTCTAGTTTTAACATGATCTGTGTCTCACCTAATTCTTATGTAAACTTTTACCTAGTTCTTTGTGTTTTTACATAATACTTTTCGTGAATTAACCTAAGTGTGGTGTGTTTCTTGTTATTAAATGTCACTTTAAATGATACTGATGAATGATGATGATATGACGACGTTTGCTGTACCTGCTCTTTTTCGAACTTCTTCGATGCCTATGAAACCACCAGTCGAATGTGTCGCTAACATCGGACGTGCTGTTGCTGCCTTTCAAAGGACATTCGTCGTTAGGCACGTGGCTACTACAAGATTGGCTAAGATTTTTGCTGCTGCACATTTTATTATTACTCTGATGATGATTATGATTGTTATTGTTAATGTGACAAGTGTTGTTGTTGTTAAATTTATTTCGAATAGATTTGATTGCAACGCCCGTCGGCGCAGATGTGGAGCAGTAGAAGTGATTAGTGGTGGCAACGGCGGCGGCGGCATTGGCTGCAGCAGCTGCGGCGACATTGGCGGCAAAGGAGGAATTGGAGGCGGAAATGGCACAAGTATTTAGAGAGGAGCTCGAATAGCAATCATCGACAACATTTGCAGCAGTTGCTGATGCGGCTGTTGTTGCCACCGCTGCTGCTGCTGTTGCTGTAGATGTTGCAGCATGACCGATGGCGGTTGCAGAGGAGGAGGTGGTGTTGGTGGCACAATCATCGCACGTGCAAACCGATGTTGATAACAAATCAAAGTCACGCTCCGAATCTGCCGATGTGGAAAAGTTGTTAAGACTGCCGCCGGTATGGCATGCTGAACAGGTGTTTGTTGTGGTTGTTGTAGTAGTGTCACGACTATGTGATAGTTTGGAGGATGATTTACCAGTTAATTCCGCATGCGAATGATCATCGGGAGGACCAGGACCTGAAGGTGGTGTTGGTTGATTGTTTGTTTGATTGATTGGTGATGAGGCGACGACGAAAGTTGGAAAGTTGTTGAACAATGTTTGGTGTTTGTTTTGGTAGGTAGGACGACGAGAGCACGTATTGGTTGGTAAAATAAAAATTTCAATTTTGATTTTTACGCAGCAATAAAAAGAGTATTTGCATATTTTGCAAAGCAATTTGTACAAATTGAAAAATAAAAGTATAAAAACAAACTTTAGTTTCGCAAAAAAAAAGTTCTCGTTTAGTTTTATTTTAATCCTTAACCATTCAACATTTGTTTGCACACATTCTTATTGGGGGTTACTTTAAGCTTTATTTTTTCTTTCAAATTAAGTTTTAACCCTATATGCCTTATTTTATACCAAAGAGGTTAAACTAAAACTTAATATAGTACTGAAATATATGAATTATTAAATTTTATATTAATGCTTTACACAAAATATGTCTAATATCTACCTTTTTCAGCCTCAGTTATAAACCTAACTGTTTTATGTTTAAAAACACTATTAGATGATAATATTGAGTTCAGTAAAATAAAATTTAACGAACATACCCAATGGGAAATATTCCGACCTAGTTCGAACGGTAACCAATATTTTCTTCAATACATTTTCTACAAAATTCGAATTAGTTCATTTGTAAAGTAGCAGTAATGTATATAAATGACTAGTTCTAGTTTCCACTTACGTAGTAATGCTGAAATAGAACTACCATCCTTTACCCTCAGATTGATTACTAAGTAATGTGGAAATGAATTGATTTTTAAATTATAAAAATATATGACTTTAAAAAAATTAAATAAATTCAAAACTTATTGAATCCTATCCGCATTTAGTTATCATTGTGGTGGGTAACATGTTGTTTATAATTGAAATTTTATTGATCATGTTTTCTATTTAGGTGCTGTGGAAATTAAGAATTTATGCATCATTTGCGGATAAAAAATATACAGATTTAATGATTTTTTATTAAATAAATTACATGTTACAACATGCAAACAATTGGCAGACAATTTTAATAATTACCACTATTTATATATAGAACCACCCCCCATTACTACTGCGCACAAAGTAATGCACAAATGGAACCAACCCTCATTACTACTGCGCACAAAGTAATGTACAAATGGAACTACCCCTCATTACTACTGCGCACAAAGTAATTCAAAAATGGACCACTCCTCACTACAAAAGACACCACCCCTACTGCGTACAAAGTAATGTACAAATGGAACCACCCCTCATTACTACTGCGCACAAAGTAATGTACAAATGGAACTACCCCTCATTACTACTGCGCACAAAGTAATGTACAAATGGAACTACCCCTCATTACTACTGCGCACAAAGTAATGTACAAATGGACCACCCCTTACTACAACTGCGAACAAAGTAATGTACAAATGGAACCATCCCTCATTACTATTGCGCACAAAGTAATGCACATTTGGAACCACCCCTCATTACTACTGCGCACAAAGTAATGCATGAAAGACACCACCCCTCATTACTACTGCGCACAAAGTAATGTACAAATGGAACTACCCCTCATTACTACAAGTAATGCACAAATGGAACTACACCTCCTTACAACTGCTTATAATGTAATGTATAAAGCGAGCAACCCTCATTACGATAGCGTGAAAAGTAATGCTGAAATGAAAGCACCGCTTGCGAATGATTGGTTACGAATTAATGATGTATGGATGAACCTATATTACGATACTTTTAAATAGTAATCTATATATACATGAGGTATCATTCAATTCCTTTTTACTTTGGATAAGGTGTGTAATGGATGGTGGCTCCTCCATAGCATTACTTTGTAATCTACAGTGAATGCATACTTGCCGTAGGCCATGTCTGTGTAAAAGTAGTATTGAGATTTCGACGCATTACGATTCGATGATGCTATTTCCTATTAGGTATTTCTCTAGAACATAATTAATCAACAAAGTTATCTTTTGAAGGTCATTTTGACACTTTTTTTATAAAAGATATATAAAAGGCACCCAAGGTTAAAAATAATTATTACGAAGAGTTCAAATTCATTGTCAAATTTAACTGTAGGTGAATTTTAAGATGTTAACTCAGCAAACCAAACGACATTTTTATGATGTCGAAACTTTATAGGCCCAAATTATCGTTTTTCGATTATCTAAAATGATACGAGACCGATAATGGTTTACGATAAAAACGAAACTATCGTTATAGATTAATTTTGTCGTAATAGATATCGAGTTTATATTGAAAAAGTGTTCATATTCAATATATTTTGAGTTACATCTTTTAATTAATCATGATTTTATCGAATTCTAAAATTTTCAAATGGTTTGCAGGGTAATTAATAAAATATAAATTATATAGAATTTTCCCATTAATTAATAATTGTTATTTATATAGAATTTTCCAATGTGTGCAAACAAAAGTTGAATTTTGTCCGACGATGTTATTTAGATTAATTTATATAAAACTGCCCATTTATTAATCTCAGAATTGTTCATTATTTACGCATCTATTCATTCATATTGTGTACAATTCATTAATATGTATAATGAATGTGGTAGCTGAAAAAGCTTTTATCCTTTCAACTGATGTGTTAGGCGATAAAAAATGGTTTATAATGTATAAACTGTGTTTAATATTAAACTTCAGGTTTTATACTATTATTGTGTTATAATTCGCAGCTGGTTAATAGAAATAACACAAAAATATAACGCTTGAAAAATGCGCTGTTATAAACTCAAAGCCTTGCTATATCTTTTGAAATGTACAAAAAATTCGAAAGGCATATAAAAAGTCAATTTTAAAAATTTTATAAAATACAAAATATTTAAAATTACAAAAAAAACTTAAAAATAAAAAAAAAATCAATAAAAAAAAATTAAATTGAAAAATATAAAAAAAATAATAAATATATAAATTAAATAATAAAAACTATATATATATAATTTTTATATTTTTGTTGTATATAAATAAAAATATTAAATAATTAAACAAAATCAAACGATGAGTTTGAAAAAGCTTACTTAAAACATTAACACAGCAAAAAGCATCAAAAGTTGTATTTATTTTTTACAGTGTTACAGCGACATTGAGATTTCAAATTGTATTTTAAAAAAAATAATGTAAAATATACATATAAAATATAAGAATAGAAGAGAGCAATAGCAACTAACTACAGACAAATGCAAATTAAGTTGTAAAAACACAGCGTATGGTAGCAAAAAAAAAAAAAAAAAAAAAAACAAATGGTTACATTATTTTACAAAAACATTTATGCAAAAATACAGACTGGCGTCAAAAAAACACACACACAATACACACGCACATGGTGGAAAAGGCAGGGTTAGGGTTGTTAGTAATTTTGACATATTGAAATGTCAGAAATTTTTCTTTACAACGAAATTTCAAAATTCAAAAAATAAAATTTTGTTTGCAAAATGTTATTTAAAAAAAATAGATATCATGAAATATTTATAGAATTCTGCATGATTTAAAAACTAATTGGTTTTTGTTTCTGTAAACCAAAATAAAACCTAGCCAAAAAAAAATATAGTTTTAATGTTGTGGTATAAACAAACAAAAGTAGTTATGATTTTGTGAAAAGTGTGGTTGGTAATGCTTATTAATATTGTTAGTATTATTTTGTAATTTAGCTATAAAAAATAACTTGAAGTATTTTTTTTATATTTAAAAATACTTTTTCTTATTAATACGTGAAACGTTGAATATTTTAAAAATAATTTCTACATAACTCAAATATGCTGCTTTTGAGTGCATACTCTGTTTTACCCTATCACTTACAGCCAGATCTTGTATCTCGATAATTGACGAAATTAGTCACGCACGCCCGAATATTGTATCAAATTAGACGGCAGCTTTTTTTGGCTCCGTTCACTAAAATGTTTACTAAAATGTTCACACAAAAAAAAGCACTAATTGCACCTAAAAAGGATGCACATCAATTTCAAATAATTTTTGAATACACTACATATTTCTTTTCATCCAAAAAAAATCAATTTACAAAGCAAATTAGAAAAAACTTCAAAAACGATGAAGTTCACACAAACAAAGATTTCACATCTTTCTCAATACAGCTGTTTTTTGTTTACCGAAAATCTATGTTCTATCCAGTGTTCTCATTCTACTCCGATCGGAGTAGATCTACTCCATTTCATTTGTATTTTTAAAATCTACTCCTCTATTCCGATAGTAGTATTGTCTACTCCTTTCTCATAATTTTCTACTCCCTTTTACTGAAAACTACTCTCTTTGCAAAAATTGCTTACATTTTTTTAATTTGATGAGAACAATTTCTTACACCCCATATAAATTGTCAATATTATAATTTTTCTCATAACTATAATCAATTATCTGCAAAATAAATGTAATATTTTTTCCATGGTCTTTAAATTGTAAAAGTTTTAACTAAATACACGTTTTTATCAACTTTTATAAATTCAATTTTGAAAACATTCCATTGGGTGTTCCAAAAACACCCCAACTCTAGAATAGACCACCCTGTACACATCAGCATTATAGAAAATCCATAAAATCAGGAATGAATAAATATGTTAGAAATTAACATATTTATTAATTTTCTTTGAAATCTAATACGATAATGCATATTTCTACTCCCTCTGCATCATATTTACTCCTATTCTTAATTGTATACTCCTTTTACATCAAATCTACTCCATTTTGCAATATTTTCAATTCTACTCCCTTTCACTCATTTCTACTCTCCAAAATATTCAAATCTACTCCTTTTGCATTGGCGAAAAGTGTGAACACTGGTTCTGTCTATTCACTGGTTCTATCTATTCGTTCCATATCGCAAAATTATGAATGGTTTGCGTATTTGCTAAAATAAATTGGATTTTAGTACTGCCAGATTCAAAAATTTGGTGATTTTGACTAAATTTTGAATTTTTTAGTATCAAGTTTGGTTATTGGTAACGCTTCATGTTTCGATGTTTACAGCGATTTCATAGAACGTAAGATGGAATGAATTCAACGTAAGAGCCAACGGGCGGAATGCGTGAAGTTATGAAATACAACATTTCAGACGATGTGAGAGGACTCAGTCACATCGAGATACAATATCTGGCTGTTATAGTTTTTAATAAATTATAGAATACTTTTCAGACACTTTTTAGAGAAAATTTTTTTTTTTAACTTTAGAACAGACATTTTTAAGAAAACTTTAAATGTAGTTTTTATTGAAATAGGCAAGTCAAATTTTAATATAAAAAGATATTGCAATATATCGATTTGGTTTTAAGAAATTTCGAACCAACTTGAACTTTTTAGTTTTTTTTATTAAACGCTTTTGATATTTTTTTTAGTACTAACATCTACTGGCAAAAAAGATAATGGTTAGTATTTATTTCAGGCTTCGGAATTGTGCGCTCGCAAACAGAACGCGCTCGTATGTATTTATGTCTTTAACAATGTTTCAGCGTTCATGTGTTCACGCCGTGCAACAGTCGTTAGCTCGCTGCTGTAAAGTGAGAAACACGAGCTAACAGAACTTCAATCGTCCAACCGAGCTGAGCATGCAGCATCGTACTCGCTGCTCGATCTTCTGTTAAATGAAGCGGTCGAAATGTACAGCGCTCCTATTTACATTTCGAACGGCTCGGAGTTGCTCGTTTTTAAATTATTTCGTTTGCAACAGTTCTGTTGTTGTTATTTGCGTTTATTCTTGTTTATTATTTAATTTTATGCATGTATTACTAAATATAGAACATTAAATATGCATTTAAAGCATATTTACAAAAAGAGCGAGTCAACCGAGCGGTCGATAAGTTGTGATGCTCGGAGTATCGCGCTAGCGTAACAGCTAGAAACTCTGTAAACCGAGCCGTTGTGTTTGTTTGCGGCTCGTATGGTCAACTTTCTGATATCTGTTTTATATTTTAAAATATAGTTAATCGAAAACTGTGACTGAAAAGGTTCAAACTTTTTGTAGGTAATTTTTCTAAAATTCTAAATGCAGTCAGAATCAGTACTCTCACTTTATATAAAGGGGGTTTGGTTCATCGATGTCAATAACTCAATGATTGAAAAAAAAAATAAGAAAATGTAAGATAAAAATTTGTCCTATTTTGCACCCAGTTTAAAATACAGGGTGTTTAGTAAATGCATATTACTTACATAGTCTATTCAAGAAAATTGGTTATAAAAGTTAATCTGTTGATAAACTCATATTTTAGACAATTAAATTACCTTTCCAATGGTATATCACATTCTCGAATCCCATGATTTCGTCTTTTTTAAAATTGTACGTAAAATTGAATTAATAAAAATACAAATTTAGATTTTGTAATCGATTTTCTCAAAAATTCGTTATCGATCACCCCTGTCGTTTATAATTTATAATGATAGACCAGTTCATTCCCAGTGCCTTCTAAGCAATTGATATTCATTTATCAACAGATTAAATTGTATAACCAATTTTCTTGAATAGACTATGTAAGTAATATGCATTTACTAAACACCCTGTATCTGAAACTGGGTGCAAAATAAACATATTTTTATTTTACATTTTCTTTTTTTTTTTGAATCATAGAATCACCTCCCGAATTAGTGACATCGATGAACCAAACACCCTGTATAAATGATGTAAGCCATGGCTATAGCAAAATTTATTTTCTCGTTTGATACACTCGTGTTATTTAATATGTTTTATAAAGATTTTATTAAAATGTTTGAAACAAGTTACAACATTTTTAAAATGTTTTAATTATTATTTATGTAGTTTTGTGTGTTTTGTTGTTGTGTGTTTAGCTATTTGACAAATTCATAAAAATATACAGGACAAATTAAAAGAAAAACCATAAATTAACAACATCACATTTTTATATTATTAATTTTTTGATTTCAAACATAAGAAGCTCAGCGTTACAGCCGACTGCTATACAAATGTAAAGCAGACGACTGAGTTGCGATGAATGAGTGCTCAATGAGTAAAATAAAATGTTGTACAAATAAACTCAAAAAACAATTAAAAAAAACAAAGGAAAATGTAAAAAAAAAAAAATTTTATAAAATTACAAAAAAAAAAAAACAATTTCAAAATATATCAAATAAAATAAATAATAAATATTTCAGCATAAAATCGATTAGTTTTTAAATCTTTTGCAAATTTTCACCAATTGCATTAATTTTTTTGTTTGTTTTGAAAATAATAAAAATTTATTTTGTAATTTAATCTTATTGTATAATTTTAATTTCATTCCAAATTCTTGCTTCTCTGCTAGTTGTTAATTATTATAGTAAAATCATATTACGAGTATTATTATGTAAAAATGATAAATGCATTAAATAACTATAGATGTTGTTGTAGTAGTTTGTTTAGGCTAATACTTCAGTTACGCAATTAAAAACTAAAATTAAAAATTAAAAAACACATTCCAAAAAATCTACCATATCATGTCTGTTAGTTAATTAGTCGAAAAAAAATGTCGAACTAAATTTAAGTTTTTTTTTTTTAGTTAAATTTTAGTCTTAATTCCATATACAAAGCTACTAAATTATTAATTTTATTTGATTTTTATATTTTAAAAATAATAAAATTTTTGTAGTTAAAACGCAAAAACTTACTGTTGTTGGCGAGCAAATTTTCATGCAATTTATCGCGTTGATCCTCCAGCACTTCGCCCAAGTATGTAGCAACCTTGCGCGTGATTTGCTCCACATAGGTGTCCAACTTGCCGAGATCATCGGAGAGTCCCACCAACTGATCCAAGGTGCCGACCTGTCATTGAAAAATGTTGTTTTTTATCTGCACAAAAATTGACGAGTATTGAAGCGCCAAAACAAAAAATACCTTCAAGTCGGGAATATGGAACTTAAAGTTGTTGCACAGATTATTCTGTTTGCTGGTGAGATTGTTCATGGTATCGAACGTTTGCTGGCATGTTTTTTCGCCAGGGGCTGAGATAAGCCAATACTCGGACATCTTGCTGTTGATTTCTGCAAAAGTTTCAATACAAAATTTTATTAAAAAGTGTTTATTCATCTGGCTATATTTAAAAAAAAAAAAACCGAAGAAAGTTCACTTATTTGCATTAGAAAAATTACAACGAAAAAAATGTCTTTTAAAATAAATACATATGTATTAGATTGATGTCCAAAAGCAAATGTATTTGTATTAAACAATTTTTACAGAATAACTAACTCTCTGGGGATTCCCCCTATTCATTCGAAGCACAGTGTTAATCGTTTGAAATGATTCTGGTTAAAGGAAAAAAGCAAAGATGAGGTAGTGTAGCTGAATGTTTGTTTTCAATTTTCCAATATCGAAAATGTCGGTAAAACAGACGCAAGTAGATTGTTCCACAAATGCGTGGTTCTGTTAGGATACGTGTGAACTACACCCAAAAAAAAAAAATACTATATAAATAATGTTTTTTTACAATAGGATAAATTATTGTTTTAATCGGAAAATACCATTAAATACTAGAAAAGACCATGACATTGCCATTGAGTTTATATGAAAAGATTTATTTTTTGTATACAATTAAATCAATAATTGTCCTATTGACCAATTTTAATGGAATTTGACGGAATTTTTTTCTGGGTGCAGTGTTAATCGTTTGAAAGGATTATGGTTAAAGGAAGAAAGCAAAGATAAGGTGAACTACGAAGGGGAGAGTTTGGTTCGATGGCCACGATCGGGTGGAATCCGACCATGTATTTCCCCCTACTAATTACCATTGTGATACATATAAAACAGGCTTACACACCCGATGCACAGTGGGGCAGCCAGTACCTACAGTTGACGAAAACCTCAAAAGTCAAATTGACCACAGACACCAAATTTTTTTTCATTGTATAGTAAAATGCCTACAATGTGGCATCACTCAATAAAACTTTTCCCCACACTCACTCAAACACAGACAATTTTTCGCAACAATAGCAAGAAAAAAACATTGTCAAATTTGTGATCAATTTTTTAAAACGTTTATTTTGAAAACCATAAAAACTATGTACATTAGACTGACAATGGAAAATCATGATTTCGAATCGAGATGAGAAAATCGATGTGAAGAATTGTCAGCGAAATCCGAACATGGGAAATGGACCCCCCAGGGATCTCAAAGTAAGAGTTTTCGTACCAAAATCGACAATTTTAAAATTGTATTGAAATTATGACTCTCAAACACATTAAACTTAAAAAGTGTGCAAGTCATCAGTTGGAAAATTTTGTTAGCTTTTCAACGAACTATAAATAAAAAAAGGATTAAAAATACAGAAGCAGTGGTTATTTTAACAACTCTGTCATAATTCGTTCTGCTCAAAATAGTTCAGAATATGGAAGATTATTACGCTATCCATTACCTTGGAGAGCGCATAGCATATTGCAATGGGTAATTGGCAGAAATCGTAGCCTCTCCCTTTTTCGGTACTGACTGATCATTGGCAACCTTGCAACAAGACGGAAAAACTCTGTCATCTGTCCTGAAAAACTCAAGCCAAAGTTGACGCGCAATTCTTCGACACAAGGGCCGATATGTTTAGGTTAAGATTTGCGAAGATCTTTGTTTGAAAATTAATCGCCAGTTTCTGTGGAAATGCTCATATCGTCGTTGTAGAACGAAAAGTCACCAAATACTTTTTTATGAAAAACTTAAATTTCGAGTTTGTTGATTAATATTTTAAAAAGTAATTGGTGTATTTTAAAGTTGAAATTACAATTGATAGATTTACATTTTCTTATCATGTGGTAGATATTGTGTGAATATCATAGATTAAAAAATGGACAGATATATAAAGATTTTTGTAAACGAATATTTGGCATTTTGAAAATGTATTTGGTGATTTTTCGTTCTACAACGACGATACACCCAGAAAAAAATTCCCTCAAATCCCATTAAAATTGGTCAATAGGACAATTATTGATTTAATAGTATACAAAAAATAAATCTTCTCATATAAATTCAATGGAATGTCATAGTATTTTCTAGTATTTAATGGTATTTTCCGATTAAAATAATAATTTATCCTATTGACTATTTTTAATAGTAAAAAAAAATTATTTATATAGTATTTTTTTCTGGGTGTATGTAAAATTCAAACAATTGATTTTTTGATATATTTTTTTTACTTTTAGACGTGTATTCTGTCAAATTTTTTACTTTAGTTAAAATTTAAGCTGAGAAATCTTGTACATTTTGAAAGCGCCAATACAAAATTTAGGGATTTTTACGCGTTTTTCTAAAACAATTTTTTGTAAGTTCAATATTCAATTCCACACCCAGAAA
Source organism: Dryomyza anilis (assembly GCA_951804985.1). Taxonomy (NCBI): domain Eukaryota; kingdom Metazoa; phylum Arthropoda; class Insecta; order Diptera; family Dryomyzidae; genus Dryomyza; species Dryomyza anilis. The sequence goes on along the minus strand of OX638133.1, from coordinate 18,410,290 downwards.
AAAATTCCCTCAAATCCCATTAAAATTGGTCAATAGGACAATTATTGATTTAATAGTATACAAAAAATAAATCTTCTCACATAAACTCAATGGCAATGTCATGGTATTTTCTAGTATTTAATGGTATTTTCCGATTAAAATAATAATTTATCCTATTGACTATTTTTAATAGAAAAAAACTATTATTTATATAGTATTTTTTCTGGGTGTAACCAACACTAAATATTTCAAATATTCGACAATTCAAGATATATTTATTTAATAAAACAATTTATGCGGGGTTACTCTAAATAATTCTAAAAAACAGCTTTGTATAGAATTAACACACAGAGCTTTTTTTTTCTCTCAAAAATAATTTGTGGAAAAATTTGTTAAGAATTGCCCTGATGATTTTTGTAACATGTTTAATTCACTGCTATTATTTTCCACACTCATTTATAAAAGATATATTTTTTTAATTATAATTCAAATACAAGTAAATAATACAATTAAATGATAGATCATCTGCCGCAACACTTCGAAAAAAAAGCGAATTCCCAATTTATAGAAGAGCGCTACTTTTATTTTTCGCACAGCTGCATTAAAAACAAATATCTTTTTATAGTATAGTGTTAAACAAACTGTTAACAAAATAAACCTAACTTTTACTATAACCAAAACTGTTCTAAAAATAATGACATTGATTTTCAACAACCGCTTTATTAACTTTGTCCCATAGAAAAACCCTTGACTTTGAAATACTAGTTGCCTTAATTGAATAGAATTGAAAGCCACTGACGAGTCGTGTGCTCATTAATATTGTATAAATCCATTGGCACCGGAAAGCGATGTGAACTTCTTCTGCTTTTAGAATAGGTAAATATAATAAATGTTATGTGCTTGCAAGTATTGATTAATTATGATTTGTTATTCTTGTTGCTGCAATTATTTCAAATACATTGTCACTGCTAAAAGACTGGAGGACATGTTCGTTCAATCAGTTAGTTTCTTCATTGCACATGTCCTTCAAAGTTTTTAATAGTATTTTGCAATTATAAATTTATAATTTTTTTGTTGTTGTTAGTCACACAATCGATTAATAATTTTAATTATTTTAAACACTCTTGTATAAACTCTTAATGTGTAAAACACCTACGTTGCCAAACCATTTAATTCGATTATTTTGTTCTTTAATATTAAACAATTATGCGTTAATTTGTTGCATTTTAATAACATTTCCAATTTTTGTTTGTATTAAATACGATTTAGCGTATGTTTGCGTTCATGTCAAACAACGTCTTGTGTAGCACTGACTGCAAATTCGAAAATGTTTTACGAACGATGACCGACAGGACGACACTGACAGGACTGATGACTGACGAACAACTAACTGCGGCTAAATTTTTGCTGCCACGAAACCATGCTGTGTCAATGTCAATGCTGAGCATACACACAAGTTATACACTGGGCAACAGATTTGATGTATATTTTGGGCATTCTAAATCATTAAAATTTGTTGCGAAAATATCTGTTTTTATAAACATTTTGAAACTGCTACATCCATTTTTTTCAGTAAATAAATTTTATAATTTATAATATATAAATTAGACACCCAAAGCCGAATATAGATATGCTACAATTTTGTAATAAATGTCCAGCTCTTATTTTGAATTCAATCTGTTTGCTTTGATTTTAACGATTTCGTTCGTAAATTAATTTTTTGTGTTGTGACTAGAGATGGGCACGTGCCTGTTTTTGATGGAACGGGCACGCCGATAGGTGACACGCACGAGCCCGACGACTAAATTTACAGACAGGCACAAGAATCACGATAAAGCATGGCATATAAAAAGACTCGAAGAAAAACGGAAAAACATGAAAAAAGCTCGGAAAAACATGAAAAATCAGGCGAAACGTGCAAAATAATACTGGAACCATTTAGATTTTTGGAACCGGAATCGTAATTAAAAATGTGTGGAACCGGAACTGGAATCGGAACCCATATATTTTTTTCTGGTAGGAGTCAGAATCGCTATTTTAAAAATCTCGAAACCACAACCGGAACTGATATTATAGTCCCTGTCAGGGAACCCATAGAACCGGAATCGGAACCGTTATTAAAAAATGTATGGAACCCGAACCGGAAGCGATATTCCAAAGGGCTTTAGTCCCTGTAATAAATAATTCAAAAATTAAATTTGATAAAAAGAAAGATTTTTAAGAAAAGGTTAAAATACTACGAAATTTTTAGTTTCTGAAGATCAAAGGGGCTCAATATGGGGTAGAAATTATAAAAAATCGTTAATGGACGCGTGCCTGATTTTGGACGTACGGACACGCACGAGTACAACAACAACTAGTACGCACGGAGATTTGTACGCACGAACTCAGATTTTCGGGCGTGACACGAAATAAGCACGGCACGCACCCATCTCTAATTGTGGCATCGTCTTAAAACAGATTGTTCACAAATTGTATAAGAAATTCGATCGAAAGCTGGAACATGAACCAAGGTATATTTGAAAATGTTCTTTATGTCAGTAGGGTTTTAAGGAACATGGAAATTGTGAGACAATTACTATTTATTACAATATCTACACTCAGCATACAGGAAAACTTTTCTTTTAACGCTATTTCAAGTTCAGTTTCCTTATTATGACGAAACTATTTTCTGGGATATGTGTTAAATATTTTAATTTTTTTTATTTTGGGTTTTCGAGACAATTTTTTTTAATTTTTCTGGAATATTTCGGGAATATTTCCGGTAAACGCACAGATATGTAGAATATTTTGGGAAGTGTATAGCAGGTTGTAAATTTGTATGGCAGATTCACGCCATATTTGAGGAACGGACAGAAAACACACAGCTTTTGATACAAACTCCGCCTTTGTTTGTTTGAAATATGTTGACAAAATGTTTCTAAGCTGCCTCGACCCTACCAAAAATTTTGTCTGGGGTTGGTGCTACAGTCCTTGGACGGACTCTTTTACCATTTGAGCTGTGAGTGTTATATTTGTACTCAAAGTGGTGGGACCTACAGTTTAATTATAAACCCAGCAGGAAATGGTCTCTTTGACGACAAGGTCATCAATGATGAATCGAGGACATTAGAAAATTTGTCATTGATGAATATGTCTACAACAATTTCATAAATGACATTGCATCAAAGACGTCATACACCAAATGTCATATATACATATATCAATGACATTTTGATAATCTGTCATCGATGAAATACTATTGATGAAAATTAACATTGACGTCACATGCCCCTAAAGGTATGCAGCATTTACGTTGTGAAATGCAATGTGAAATGCATACAACATACGTCTAGGGGCAGCATTTACGCGTAAAACTGAAAATTTGCGTTCGATGTTACCCTGCCATATAATTCATAGGCACAAATTGAGGGAACATTTTTTATAAAAGCGAAATAATAAGCAGTAGTAATGTTGATAGATGATGGCCGTTAGTGAAGAACGTTATTGACATTAGCAAGTCCACATACCATTCCAAAAAATGTTTTCTATGAACAGACTAGATTTAAACATGGGATCTTTCGACTCGCAGTCCAACGCACTAATCTCTGAGCAACCGACGCTATACATAACTAAGTAAAAAACAATTAATAATATAGCCTCCTTATATTTTCGGTAATCATGATTTTAACTAAAGGACGGACAATGTTTTTTATTGAACTTTTTCGATATCAACTCGATATCTTTAAAGTTTAATATAGCTAAATACTTGACATCGCTGCATATTTAAAATATATAGAAGACAAGTTTTATTTTTCCACATTATCCAAAAGTAATTCAAGTCACACGATTGCACATCACATGCTAATCTGTCACCTAGTGTTATTGTAATCGTATTATTTTTATTATTAATTAGTTTTGATTATAGATTTACCTTATGATCGAATAATAGCCCAGTCGATTATGAATTAAATGAGTTTAAAGCATTGTTGGCCAGCTGTTAAATGCTTTAATTTTTAATAGTAATAGTAGTAAAATTGAAAATTTATAAAATTTTAATCTCACACAGCACCGGATATGTCACAGACCGTAATGCAAATGGATGACGTCATCCAATAATATTCAACAATATTTTGTTTTTATATTAGAAATTTTCAAAAATAAAACAACAATAACCAAAAAGCTGGAAAATCATACAAAGCCATACAGGCGACTTGTACAACCCTCCCCCCAAATGTAGCAACATGTGCGCACTCATGGTAGCTATTTTTAGTCTGATGAGAGGGTGGCAGGAAAAACCTAATCATGTTTTATCTATCAACATAGTTGCCTCTGGCATAACTAGTTACATACGATGTGTCCTAAAGGCAAATAATACACGTCAGCGTCAGTTAGCAGGCGGCACAGGAACACGCGGCTAAAACAAATACAACAAACTATCGAAAACAAAAACCAAATGATGGCGACGACGACAACGACGACGAACCGTTCTGGGCGCCAATGACATGACAATGAAAAAAACAAAAAGCGAAAACAAACAGCGGGTGAATATTGGAGGAGGTAGGGTGGAAAATAACGCGCCAAATAGTGAACATGAACACATCATCATCACGCGAGTATTTTGCGAGCCATGTTCGAAACAGAACGTTGTCTGTAATTTGGACTATTTTTCCTCTACGGTGCCACAGTGTGAGGCAGCGGGTGTGCGCAGCTAATTAATTAATAAAAATGTGTGTACTGCTGCTGCAAAGAGTGCTTGGCCAAATCCTCGACTGACTCTCTTGCTGAGTGACTGTGACTGACTAACTGCCTCGATGCCTTACTGACTACTTACTCAACTGACTGACTCACTGACTGAGTAACAAAATAGTTTTACTAAACAAATATCATAGCGCTCTGCGAACGATTGATACAAATGAGGTTTATGTGCAGCACGCACTTCGAGTTAGAAAATTAAACTACATTTTAGTTTGGTGATCTATTAAATATAAAGGCAGAAAGAAACAAACAAAGAAAACATAAAAAAACACTTTATTAAGTGGAAAACAATTTCAAGGTTTAATGGACACGCTATATTTTGTATGTTGTCTATTTTAACGAGGACTTATTTCAGAGAATAGTCAAATTTATTACTAAATATACAAATATTAAGTAATACATTTTTTTAAATACTAATTTCGTAGTATTATTGTGTGATGTATATCGTCACCTGAAAATTTGTGTGCTAAATACGCCTAATCCTGATTTACACGCACATAGAAAACTGATTTGTTGCGGCAACCAACTAAATTGCCCTACCGAATTATTCGATTGCGGAAGCTTGCTGATTAGGAGGTTGTACCATCCTCCTAGTCAGCAAGAATAAGATTGTGCTAACTTCCTAGTCAGCAAGCATGAGGTTGTGCCAACCTCCTATTCAGCAAGCATGAGGTTGTTTAAACCTCCAAGGCAGCAAGCATGCCGAAACCTCCTTTATTTTGTTGATACACTAAGAAAACAAGATGTTTATGAAAGTCTTGCTGCAACTATCTGTTTAAATTAACGTCTTGTAGCAAACATTCAAACATCACATAAGTTTCAATAAAGTTGCAGCAAAACTATTAATATTTTTTTAAATATGACTTATATGCAGATAGTTACGAGATGTTTGCCACAACAACAATGAAAATTGATATATTTACAGTTGACTGATAGCAAACACTCTGAGTTCTTGGACATTTGCAGCAAAACTTTTGAGTTATTTTGACAGTTGAGTACTATAAAAAAGGAAAATGGCGTACTTTTTCCTTACGCTGGATTTATCCACAACAATAAAGTAAATCCAATGGTGTAAAAAAGTGTCAATATTACATTTTAATGGTAAAAGTGAAAATAAAATTGAAATTATCAACACGTGATGAAAAATTATTTCTTTTTCAGAGTTTACTTTGATGATAGCATCGCCGGACGGACTTGGATCTTTCGCGAAGAAGTCTCAAGTCGTTGTACAATTTTACCTTCAAAGGATTTATAAAGATGATGGCGATGTATAACCAAGATACTATTTTAATTCTAGAATACATAAAAATACATTTGATTCATTTTATTTTAATTCAATAAAAATTACTATGCGAATTCTAATGGAGTACCTTTTCCAAATATTCATCAACTATCTTCCTATTTGTAAGATGTTAAATAGATGTTTGCTATAAATAATCGTAAATTTGAAAGATGGCAGAATGCACACAGCAATCATGAGGTTACGACAACCGAACGTGCAGTTGCGCGGACTTACATTTCGGTTAGAGTAAACAATGATACGTTCATTTTATTGACATGAGGTTACAACAAATGTATTTCGGTTGCAACACTGAAACGTTGGATCAATTCACCTTATGCCAAAAGAGGATTTTTCTGTGTGAGTTCTTCTTTGATAAAATCACGAACACAATAGAAACAAATTAGATTGGTATTTAGAGTTTTAATATAATTTAGAGTATTAATCGAAACCGTTATTCGTTTGTTTCAATCCCTGGTTTCAATTAATAAGAATCTTGTTGTAACAACATGAATGTTTTTATAATACAAATATTTTTAAGAGAATTTTAACAAAGCTGATCTTGTTAATAGTACAATCATATTTTTTTGGGTGTAGAGAATATATATATATATATATATATATATATATATATATATATATCATATTAATTTGATTTCTAAATTCATTAATCCAAAACTAGTGTATGGAGTAAACCAATTCTCAGTGGGTCATATGCATTATTGTGATTTATTCCGCCTTATCGTGAATAAAATTACTCAGGGAATTTTTACCCTTGGTGGAAAATAGGTATCGTGAACAATATTCGATAAGGGAAAAAATGTTTCCCTAAAAAACTACGTATCATGAACAACATTTTGGAGGAAAATTTAACCCTGTTTCGCCGAAAAAAATCCGCAACTTTTTCATCGGGGAAAAGAATTAATTAAAAACAAAACACACTTTAATTAACTATCTATGGATAGCACCAAAATTATTTAAATAAAAGTTATTTATATATTTCTGCACAAGTAAATTAGATATATTCAACCACTGCAAAAACTTCACCGGCTGGGGAATATCATAATTTTTTTTTTAACTCTTGAAAAATGAACGCAATCTAATCACAACATTTTCTTAAATGAAAAACTACAATTAAGAGTCATTTTATATACTTTTAATTGCAGTTTAACATAATTTTTACTTCAATATTTATTTTCACAACACAACGCAATTTTATCCAACACCACTGTTTGACATTTGGCATAACAGCTGATTTAGCGTTGCCTGATGTTCAGTTCTAATTGCAAATTAAACTTTTATTGAGTTAAAAAAATGTGAAATTTGTGCATAAAAGTATAGTTAAAATTCCGGAGGAATTGCTGTTCCTGGGAGATTGACGATACCAAAAAATTTTACCTGGGAACAAAAAATTCCGAGGGAATAGAATATTCCCCAAGTCTTCACGATAAGGCTGATTAATGCACAGCGACCTGAAAAAATCTATTATGCTTGCTAACATAGCTAATAGAGTACTTAGCTTTGGTAACTCCCTGTCATGAGCAGAGGGGAATTTCTTTAGATAACGCCGTCGCCTATTCTACAAAAAAGTATTGAGTTTATACCTACGATCTATAACCTACCGGTGATCAGCTGCTTTCCTTGTTTCAGCTCTCTCTTTTGTTACGGAATTCGAAAATATTCTTTGATGCCTAAATAGTTCTAGCGCATTTGGTTCTAGCTCTATAAGTTTGTTTTGGCTTCATTGCCTGCTATTCCTACGTTTCGCAAGTCAACAATGTTTTGTAACAAATACTATAACAATTCAAAGCATGTTCTTTAATGCTTAATTCTTAATTTGCAAAAAAGCATTCTTCGAAGCTTTTATAAAATAATCAGATATTTTGACAAAACCAAAAACACATTTTATGGAGCCTTAAAATAAACACAGACAAAAAATTCATAATGTATTTAAAATTCATCAGAAAAATAGGTCTAAAAAACTTAAGGTATTACTACAATTGTTGTGCCAAATAACCAACTGTTAATTGTATGATTCTTAATCTTAACTATAGAAAGACAAGCGCATTTTATGTGTTCGCCTTAAAGAATTGAATGCGTATTTTGTCGGTCACAATGTGTGTCATTTGCCAATTTTTAGGGATTGTCTTGCCAAGGGTGCGTCCGATCCACGTTGACCGACATTTTTTCCCACATTTTCTATTTTGAGTATTTTTTTCGACTGTTATGAATTCAACATTATTAACAAAAAAAAAAATAAAAAAACGCACACACGCCACAAGTCACGCATAATATTTACGGCAAGGAACTGCTGCTTCTAATATATTAAATAATGCGGAAGGTCATCGAGGTAGGATTGAGTACTGACATTCATCATGATTCCCTTATAAATGCTCATTTTGTTGGGGGGTGCTTTGTAATTAACAATTGTTGAATGCGTTAATATTTGTTTTTGATTACATGTAAATATGTCAAATTATGATGTGGTGTCGAAAATGGGTGGGAGTTTTTTTTTATTTGCGCAGTACTAATGTAACGAAAAACGTTACGGTGCACTTGAAAAACGTTAAATAAACATTAACAGATATAAATCTTAACAGATATAAATACACTAAAACTTTTAACATATGCTATACGTATAGTTTTCATATAATTTTAATGGTTGGTTCAAGGACGAATTGGTTATATAGATTTATATATAATTGTATGATAAATACACGTTTAGTGATGTTAAAGCCTTGTAGAGATGTGAGAATTAACTGTTCAAAAAAAAAAAGAGATTTATCAATGAGGAATATTTTTTACTTCTCAGTCAAATCTCTCTTTTATTACATTTTAACGATATATTTTTTATTGAATTTTATTACCCTTATAACGTAAAACGAATCTTCTAAAAACGAAAAAATTGCAGTATCATTTTTTTTAATTAAATAAAACAAAACCCTCGACGACAAAAAAGAAGACTGATGCTTTTTGACGAATATGTTTTCATTTCGTTTAACGGTTTAAAAGGGTATATTTTCTGATTTTAAAAGGTTTACATTTTACGATAAGTTTATATTTTTGAAATCATTTGAGAGTTTGAGATTTACAGTCTTGTATGAAAATTTCATATGATATTTGTTTAAAAGTTACGGCAGAGGTCCTTATTCATATAAACAGGTGGTATGCGTTATAGTGAACAAAAATGCAGTGTAAGTAATGCAGTGAATCTTGTAGTTTTTTTAAAAATTCATCGCATAAATGATAATTGAAAAAGTTTTCACAATATGAACAAGAATAGCAGCATCCAGACGGTACTACAAGTTGTACAACTTGGTTGGGTTGTACGGGAATCGTACCGTGTGGATGCTACGAACGACTCGTTTGACAACAAATGTTTGACTTTTTCGCTGATCTGCCAAGCAGGTTATATCGTGTGGATGCAAACTCCTCCAACTTAATGTGTTTTTTCATTCGAACGCAGTTTTTGACGAGTGCACATCGCAGGCAGAAAAATGTCAAACATCGCCTTTTGGCGAAATGTATGTGTATTGTACCAATACATGAGCCATCGCGGTCGACTTGCACTGCTTGAATGCTGAGAAATAATGAAGTCTGTCAAGCAGGTTGTCCGTGTGGACGCAAAACAAAAATAGCAAAATCTGTCAAAATGGTTATGTCCAGTGAATAGGTAAATATCATTATCACTTCACGATCCAGAATCTGAGCCCATATTAGAAAAGGAACAAAACAATTGCAACATTTAAAGCACACAGCCCTCTCTTAATAATAATAGTTTGGCACTACAGTCCTATAAGAACTTAGGCCTAGCTCTCTCACCATTTTGAGCTGTGCGTGTTATATTTGTACTCAAAGTGGTGGGACAGTTTATTGCCGAATCCGAACGGCGGGTGATAGGCAATGTTTTACTCTCGTAGGTTTGCCATTTACTGCCGAGAGGTGAAAAGATCTTGTTAGCCCTAGTCCAGGCTTGAACCGGGGACCTTTCGGCTCGCAGTCCAACGCACTAACCACTGAGCTACGCGGCTACAGCCCTCTCTTACAACTCCCAAAAACAGAAAACACACCAAGGAACTTTTTATTTAACTATGTGGACGTGACATCTTATTTATATTGAGAAAAAATAAGGCGTCGAGCAATACATTTTGATTTACAACGTCTTATTTATCTATAAGAAAGTCACCTCGAATTTATTATTATTATAATATTGCGACGCTACTTAAATTAATAATATGATGTAATAAATAAAAAGTGTAATATTTAAAAGAAAGCCTGAACACTGATTTAGTTTAGTTTGGATTGTTGGTTTTGGAATTATCGACTTGTCGACTCGTTAAGTTTATTAATGTTACGTCATTATAAGCCCATCATCTTTTTTTTACCACACCCATTTAAGAAAAGTCAAATTAATATTTATAATACTATTTTTAATTACTATATAACATTCTAGTGCTTTTCCAAGTTAAAAACAGAAATTAAAACTGAAATAAATATAACGTTTTATAACGAAAGGGTTTGGGTATTCGAGTACAGCTCGACGGTTCCGATTCGAATAGAAAATATTTTTTTTAATTCCATTCAATCGAATCGAAGATTTTAGCAGTTCCAGAATTCAGTTTTTTTTAATATAAAATAAATTTGTATGGAACGAATGCGATTGTGATAGTTAAACGTGCATCAAATTTAGATCAAATTCCGATCGATGACTTTAAATAGCTTTTTTTAAAACCCGTTGTATATAGAAATGAAAATCTCCAACTACAATTTAAAATTTTCATATGGTTTAAATCCAGCAGACCAAAATTGGTACAAATGAATAAGAACATGTTAATCTTTCGAATGGCATTTTAACTTTAGAAAATAATCAACTAATTTTTATAATACTAATAATATTAATATATATACCTAAAAGAAGTTCCTCGGACAAATGTATTTGGTGAGTTTTACATCGTCAAAGACGATACATAAAATCGTTTATGTCGACATTGGTCGACGTAATTAATAATGAAAAGGTTTAAATTAATATTATTAGATTAATGTTTGAAACTCAATTACAGCTTGCTTGCCACACAATCGTTGTAATTCTGTTGCACCGTGTTATCGCAACCAGCGACCTACTAAAGAAAAAACAATAATACTAGACAACTCAACACATTTCACCACATTTAAGTTTGACATTCGTGTGACGGACGGAACGCACACAAGCACAAACGTCGGTTGCGCAAATTCAACACAGCACCCGCTGGCGTGGTGAGTTTCATTTTTGTGTCAGCTGTTTTGATGACAGTCACATGACAGCTTTTTTTTTTTGGATCGATAAAATTTTTGCTCACGGGTTACAGCAAAATAATGGAAAATTCTGTAATGTTCACAGATTTTTGCGCAGGATTTGCTAGCAACTATGATTTGTGTATTTTTGGCAAAGCGCAGCAATAGCAAAAGTGTCACCCAGACCAATAACATGATGAGGTTTCACAGAAGTTGTTTATTCAAGGCAAAACTTTTCAGTGGATTTTTTTCACTTGGGGCCAAAATTTTTACAATTGTAATTTAAAATCAGTTTCTTATTGGAAATGCACTGTTAATGTCAGCACTAATTAGCGTATTGTTTTTATTTTTAGTTTTTTTTCTTTGGCTCGCTCGAGCCTCTGCTGGCTGTACTAGTCGTCAAGTAGTCACCAGACTAAAATTTAGCTTTTTTTCTTTCACTTTTTCTCACTTGCAAATTCACATGATCTTGGAAAAAAAAGAAATTTTAAATTGCCTGCTCCCTGTACGGCACTTACTTTTTGGAACGATGAACGAACTGCGAAAAATTCACGTGAATTTTAGATTTCCAACGAAAAACTCCGTGTGAAAATTGCGAGCGTTGTGCGAGGAGATGAAAATGCGTTGAAAAATTTTAGCTTTTTGCTGAAAATCAATTGACGGCGACAGTGTTGTATAAGTTCGTACTTTCGTAGTAGTACGTACGTTGCAGTTCGTACTAAGTACTTTTTTTTTGGAGACATTTTTTGGATGACCTTTTTTTCTTTTATTTTTTGGTTGCCAGTTTTGATTCAACTGAAAAAGTTTTAATATTTTTTAATACGACGTGATTATGATGGTTTGATTATGATTGTTAAAAAAAATGTGCGATGTGTCGTGGGTTCGGAGAGGAATTATATTTATTTCAGAGAAAATTATAACTAGCAAAAAATGAGAAATTGAAGAGAAAAAATCGTTTGCAAATATTCAACATAATTATCATAACCAATTTCAATTTCTAGACTTGGTTTAGCAGAGTCGAATTTACGTAAAAGGTTGAATGACCAGATTAAGTAAAAAAATTAAACACAACAAAAGTATAGGTAAGCGATATAAGTCGTTATGTCGTTTTAATTCATTTTAACCTACTTTTCGGTAGATTTTCATTAAAAAAAAAATATATATATAATTAAGACACCGAAAATATATTATGTAAATTAATTAATACATTTAATACAACTCTGTACTGATCAGATCATATGACCATGGGATTTGGGAATTTAAAATTAAAAATCCCAAGAATGGGATGGGGTAATTGGATAATTTCCCAAGTGATGTGTGTTAAATTTAGTTATTTGGTTTATATTGAATTCGAAATTAAAAGAATTCAGAATTTTAAAAATTAGAAAAAAAATAATTATTTGGCCAAGGAATATTACTCAGTGGCAACCCAGTGACGTGATAAATTAAATGTCAACAAGAAAAATTTTCATTTTTTTCACCACTACATATGCGCCACAGCATTCGCACAATCAGTGAAATCATTGTTTTTCGCTTGAATTAGCAAACAGACAAATCAATTAATATATAAGTGCAGGTCCAAACAGGAAAGTCATCCCGAGAAATCTATTGCACGCAAAATGCACGATGAGGTGATATACAATGTATGTGGGCAAGGTTTACGAATACGTTTCTGAAATATTAATATATTTTCATTCATACGCAGACAACATTGATATTTTACGCGAACCTGGCAAAGTTATACATCGCAGTGGTGCAATTGGATTAACTGGTTTGATCTTCACGGCACGTCGTGGATTTTACAAGAAGTTCCTATATACTGCCACCGGTGCAGGTGCTGTTGCAGCTGCAGAACATACTTTAATTCCTTTTATTTTTCTTTTATTTTATATTTAAACCTTTAATTAGGGAAATACATGCGCTTGAATTCAAGTGTAATTTGAAGGTCGAATCACATTTTATTTATAGCTTACAATTAAGTTAAACCTCGAATGCATAAAGAATGTCGTAATGCAAGTTTAGGTTACATTCAATTGGATAAAAAGCTACCAGTTTTGCTGGAGAACGCTATGGTTTTCAAGCTTACAATTACAAAAAGTTGAACGCTTTTCTCCAGTGAAAGGTTCGATATCCATGTTCAATATACATTCGATAATCACTTAATATCCAGGTTTTTGGTTTATTGCGAAGGAGACAAAACAAGCTGGGAAAACCTCTTGAAAAACTATTTACTCTCTAGACTGGCTATGATAAGGCTAAACTAGAAAAATTTTGAAAACTTGCTACTTTCAATATATGTTAAATTGACAAATTTAAAAATAGAGTATTTACTTTATCAATGAATAGAGTATATTGCAAACAATCTCTTTAGTAAAAATCATTCTTACAAGAAATTAAGACTTTACCGGCCGAAGTGAAATTTAAAAAAAAAATTGTCACGCACTTTATTTCCGAAAAAAAGTAAATACCAAAATTAAAAATAAGCGCCGCTCGGACCCGTGGTGACCTTAAAAAATCAAAAACTGGTGCACCCACTTAAAAGTACATGTGGGTACTCAAAAGAAAGATCCTACATCCCTACACCAATTTATGTTATGCAAAAATACAGGGGGTGGTAATTTTTTTTTTCGCTTAAGCCGAAATTAAAATTTTTTATTAATTATTGAGTTTTTGCAACCCTACTCTACACTGTTTTGGTAATGTTTGTAATTTTTTTTGGCCTCGTTTTATCAAAATATTAAACACTATTAAAAGTTCTTGTTCACCGCAGTCTTTAAACCTTCATTGATAGTTCTTTGTTCTACGCAGTGTTATTATAATGCGGAATCATAAAATATACTAGGCTGAAGTAAACGGCTCAAATTTGTAATATGAGGCCAAATCACATCTGGGACGACATAGACGACCCGTCGAAGAACAAGTGACAATCAGTTGATGGTCTTCAATCTTTTGCAACAAAACTTATTCTGAGATGAACTTATTCACAGCTGTGATAAGTTGATGGCATTGAAGCCAAATTTGTGGCAGTAGCGACAATGTGCCTGTGCAATGTCACGGAAATCTCATCGACAAAAAGTCCAAAACCGGTACACTTATAACATCTTGTGGGTACTTAAATGAAAGGTAATTGTCTCACGATTACAAATGAGTAATTTTTTTCGTAATATTTACACATTTGTAGATTAAGTTTAAGTTTTGTAATACAGGAAGTACAAAAATATCACAATATTAAACTTTTGTATATTTTTTCTTATTTATTATTTTTTGTTTTTCTTAAATTTGTAAAAGTGATTTTTAAAGATCATTTCCGGAATCAGTTGTAAAGTTTAAAAATGCTCTCCCAAAAAATAGACTTACATATGTTTTTATTTCATATTGCCACAGATTGTATTTATTTGTTGCAATAGTACAATTAGAATAATTCTTGTATACAGTATACAGTACAACAGTAGATACTAGGGATGGGCACGTGAGCAGATTTTAGCGCGATTCACGTGAATCACGCGTGATTGTGATTGAATCTTAATTGACTCACGTGCTTGTGAGTAAGTGTAAATAGACCAAAAAAGACCGTGAATGGAATTGAAACATGATTGAATCATTAAGCATGATTGAATCATAATTTACTCACATGATTGTATGTGAGTGTAAGGTAGAACAACAGAAGCCCGTGAGTGAGTGTGAGTGATCGTGAGTCAAAACTCACTCAGATGCCCATCTCACTACTCAAAAAAAATTACTCAGAAAATTACTCGAAATTTAAAATTGAACTTCAAATAGCGTCAAGGTAAATTTTCTTTACTTTCTGGAATTTTTTTCTTTAAGAAATGTTCCTTATAATCAGCAAATATAATACATTTTTTTTATTATAGATTGTCCTTAATTTTAGTTCTTTTTGCGATTAAGAAAATTTGGTTTTACATTTTCAAACGGCTCAATATGAAATTTTCGATACGTTTTCCAACGCAGTCCGCTCCTAAACAGTGTTATCAGTTAGTAAACCTAGTAAATCTAGTATTGGATTTTTGCATTAGTGCAATAAAATTATGTTTGAATTATGTCAACCACAAACATACCGACGAAGTCCTCACATTTTACAATTGACTAAAAGTACTAAATAAACAATAATTACGTCAATAAACTATAATAGGAAATTGGGTCAAAACTATATAATGCACATAACTGCAATTTATCGCAAGGTGTTTTTTTAAGTTGGGAAAGATAATGGACAACGTCTTTTTACATGCTGAAACAACATCGTTATATGTTTAAAATATAAAATATGATAAAAAATTCAAAGTATTTATAAAAACCATTGTGTTATGTAAATGAGCAGACCCGTAGGTTTCATTCATAACCGAGAGTTGAATCCGTTGAACCTCTGTGCGATAAGAGTTCCTTCCCTTGCCCACCCGTCGACGACATTTAGCCAACCGCTGTTTATGCAAATGACAAAACAATTAAGGCTTATATTGAATTGCAATAATAATAATAATACAATACAAATTTATTTATATAGAAACTTAAGAAATAAATGTTTTGTTGCGATCTTCTTTATGAGATAGCATGCTATATCAATTTCTCTGTCGTTAGCACGCAGACATGCTTATCAGAATTTTACGTATTATTGCTGCGGTAAGCATCAAATATAATTCTGGACGCATGGGACAAACAATACTCAACCAACTTGAGTGGCGCTGTTATTCAATTTTATTCTTTTTTCAATTATGTACCTACTACATTGAATATTGAGAACCACTTTAGAAAAACAAAATGTGTTCAAAACCGACTGCTGTGAAACCCTGCCAAATTAAAAATGCTTTAAGAGATAATATA
The DNA here is from genome assembly GCA_951804985.1 of Dryomyza anilis. Taxonomy (NCBI): domain Eukaryota; kingdom Metazoa; phylum Arthropoda; class Insecta; order Diptera; family Dryomyzidae; genus Dryomyza; species Dryomyza anilis. Next base: position 18,394,188 of record OX638133.1, on the reverse strand, counting down.
TAAAAGGTCTAATCGTTGCTTGAAAACTAAATCTATGCTAAGTATGTTAGGACTTATGAGTGCTAGATTTTGAGATGGCTTTTCGCTATTCGTCTAAACATAATTTTGTGAAAATTGGGATATAACATTTCTATATAAATTCGTTATTAAAGAATTTAAACAAACCGAATCTTTTTTGTCTTTGTGTTGATAAATTTAAGACTTGTTGATAAATTTAAAACTTCGATCAAAAATTATAATTTATAAATCTTTTTTTGCAACCCAATAAATTATAATTGTAAAATGTGGTTGGCTAATTTAAACTTTACAATAAGGTAAATACAGGTAAATCTAATTAAAAACATTTTATTTATTAATTATTATTGTTTAGCACCATTCAATAGTTAAATACGTTGTCAATACTTGATAGCGACTAGGTTCTGTTCAATTTATAATTTTCAGATATATAACGTTTTTGGAAAACCCATAATTCAAATGTTTAAAACGTAGTTGTTGAGTTTAAACTCTAATATGACAAAATGTTGAATTTACTAAAACGTAGAAATTTTTTTTCTTGGATAAAATAAATTGATATATATATTTTTTTTGAAGTAACCACAACTGATATACACCAATTAATTACTTTTATATGATAAACATGTTGTTTTTAAAAAGAAACACTGTATATTATACAAAATGATAAGGCCTCGACACATAACATATGCATGACATACTACCTACCCCCCATAGTATAGGGTACAATATAGAATATCGCAAAGCGGCATTCAATGTTCTGTAGACTTCAATATAAGTAGTTAGTCTCACTTCAGAATTGGAACACTCTTGTGTTGAGTAGTCTACTTGGTGTGATAGTAATTTTATATTTTCTTTTATTTTTTTTTATGTGACCAAGTACACAATACATGATCTAGCAATATAATCAAGTGGTGCTGGTAAAGGCATTTTTTAAAAAGTGCTGCTATATAAATTAGTTGCAAAGAACGTTAAAGAATTCATTAATAGTGGCAACGACATTTGAAGAAGTACATAGTTCTAAAAAATCTATAAATTTGATATAAACAAAAATGCATTTATCGTTGTGTTATTTTGTGGTACTGACTGCATTATGCTGGCATGTTGATGCACTGGAAAATGGTTTGGCACGTACGCCACCCATGGGCTGGATGCATTGGGAACGTTATCGTTGCATTACCGATTGTAAAAAATATCCTGATGAGTGTATAAGGTAATTTGTAACATAAAAAACTAAAAATGTATAACAAAATTGATAAAAAAAACTCCGGAACAGTGATTAATATAAGTTTTGTCAAGTTTTGAGAAGGGTTCCTAAATATTAGAAATATATAGTAATTCGAATGTATAGTGTCCTGTAGCACGATTCCGTAACTCCATAACGATAATATTCGATATCGCTAAATACCGACAATTATCGCTTGCGATAGCGATCTTTAAGAAAAAAATGATTCTCTAACTTGCAATGCATTTTACGTACACGAATAAATTCGGAAAGATTTTTAACAATAAAAATCGTTTAAATCATTGAAAAGTAAGCTGGCTAACAACTAAAAAATTTTCAACTCAATCGTATTGATAATTTTCGTTAAATTAATAACTGACGCTAAATATCATAGCGAACTGTGTACGGAATACCTCCTAAAAATATTTGTCGTTATTTATAGTTAACGATATCGATTTTTGTCGATACGGAGTCAGAAATATTTCCAGTTTTCAATCGAAATCAAATTTAAATTAGAGCGAATCTTTTTTGCGTTTGGATTAAATTTTTCAATGGAATTTAAATCGTTCATATTAATGCAAATGAATTCTTCAATCTTATTGTTTGTCTTACAAATGTCAATTTCGATCGAAAATGAATTAGAGAATATGTTTTTCTGTGGTTTGAAAATTTAAATCGCTTTTATCAATATTCAAAAAGTTTTATAATATATATATATCGGCATGTTCCAACTTTTTATCAAAGTGCTATTTTAAATTATTTTCGATCGAATTTATTTGTTGCTATTTCAAATTTAAATACCAATATTTTTAAACGAATTCATTTAATTTCGTTCGTGTTCTATGAAATGTATTCTGTGTTCTATGAAATGTGTTCTGTGAAATGTATTCAATTCAACATTTATTTGATCAAATATACACCCAGAAAAAAAACATGGTAAATTAATAGTATTTCAGTAGAAAAACAATAATGTATACTATTAAATTTGGTCAATAGGATGCGTCCCACTAATTCAGTAATATTGGAACTGTTGAACCTTTAATGATACGTATTATTAATTTTATAGTATAGTCGAATTACATTTTCCTAATAACTTATTAAAACAAAAGTGGATTTTAGTTAATTTACTGTATAATTTATTTTAATTAAATGTCGAAACTGAATTTCATAAAAAAAAATTAACCATAAGATCAATGGTCGTTCCATTAAGTACTTCATGGGACATTTTCTTCTGAGTGTATGAATTTCAATCGAAAGAGAATTTCTAAATATGCCTTATAGACTGAAAATTATAAATTAGTCAATTCTTAAAACTATAAACAGTCATATATAGAATTTTATTCGAGTGCTAAAACAAAATGTTAAATAAAATCATTTGACCTCGTTCTCTCGTTTTGACTCACACTCACTCACGCTCACGAAATAATTTTTCTGATCACGCACACTCACTCACGGCCTTTTTTGCTTTACTCACATTCACTCACAATTACGTGAGTAAAATTAAAATTCACGCGTGATCACAATCACGCGTGATCACGTGTGATTCACGTGAATCTCTAGTTCAGACTAGAGAAGAGCGCGTGCCGTTCTTTTTTCGTGTCACGCCCGAAAATCTAAGGTCGTGCGAGCAAATCTCCGTGCCTGCTAGTTGTTGTCGTACCAGTGCGTATCCGTGCCTCTAAAAACAGGCACGCGCTCATTAAAGTTCGTTAAATCAGCAATTCCGTATGCTAATTTATACTTCAATGCATCAAATTAATTAATCGGAAACGGGACATATATAATTTTATTTTCGTTGAAACCAGAATCGGAAACAGAAACTACTATTTTTAAAATATTGGAACGAGAATAGGCACCGATATTCCAAGAGTTTTAGTATTACTCTGGGACCGCAAAGAACCGGAATTGTAACCGGAACCGCTTCGATTTTTGAAACCGGAATCAGAACATTAACAAAATTTTCGGAATCGGAACCGATACAACTTTCGGTTGAAGCCGGAATCGGAACCGCAATTTTAAAAATCTTGCAATCAGAGCCGGAACCGACATTCTAAAGGGTTTTAGTCAATGTTTATACACCCAGAAAAAAACCATGGTAAATTGATAGTATTTCAATAGAAAAACAATAATTTATACCATTAAAATTGGTCAATAGGATGCGTCCCATTAGTTCAGTAATATAAAAACTGTTAATACGATGTGTGGTTGTACCATACATTTTATAATGTGATATTTTAATTACAATAGGAAAGACCTATACAAATTTAATGATACGTATTATTAGTTTTATGGTATAGTCAAATTACATTTTCCTAATAATTTATTAAAACAAAAATGTATTTTAGTTAATTTATTGTATATATTAATAATAATAATAATAGTTTGGCGCTAAAGTTCTGTATAGAACTTCGGCCGAGCTCTCTCACCATTTTGAGCTGTGCGTGTTATATTTGTACTCAAAGTGGTGGGACCTACAGTTTATTGCCGAATCCGAACGGCAGGAGAGAGCTTTTTCATAGGCAATGGTTTTACTCTCGTAGGTTTGCCATTTACTGACGAGAGGTAGCGCGGTATAGAAAAATGTTTCTATGAAAAGATGTTGTTAGCCCCAGTCCAGGCTTGAACCGGGGACCTTTCGGCTCGCAGTCCAACGCACTAACCACTGAGCTACCGCGGTATATATTATTTTATTTAAATGTCGAAATTGATATTCATTTTTACAATACACACATAAAAAGACACTTCTTGCTGCAAAGGGTTATAAAACATTTAATGTTTGCGTTGGTTTCCAATAATTGATTGTAGTACTTGAGTCTGCAGTTATTTTTGAGTCCGTTCCCATAATAGAAGTTCGATGTATTTTCTGTAATAAATATAAATAAATATATAAATATAATTTATTTACATTAAATACATTGAGTCCTTACCAATGTCGCGTTTAATAATGTGGATTATTACAAAAAAATACATGCGACCATTTTGAGTAAACACGCAGAATGTCGTACAAAACGAACATGTTAGTATTCGTTTTATGTTTTTTTTACACCACGTTTATTATTATATGAGAAAACCATTAAAACAACAGTATTTATTCTATTTAAAATAATAATATTGAAATATTTAAATTTATGGTACTGAATTTTTCAAATACTATTGAATTAATTAGAAAACATTTGATTTAAAAAGAAAAAATTATTAATACATGAACCATAAGATCAATGGTCGTACCATAAAGTACTTAATGGTACATTTTTTTCTGAGTGTAATATTATTTGCACTTCTTGCCTAGTTTTTCATGTGATCCCGTGCTTTTTACGTGTTTTGACGTGCTTCTTCGTGTCTTTATATATCCCGTGTTTTATCGTGCTTCTCGTGCGTGCCTTTAAATTTAGTTGTGAGGCTCGTGCTCGTGCGTTTCAACTATCGGTGTGCCCGTGCGAATCCGTGCCATCAAAAACAGGCACGCGCCCATCTCTAGTCCAGACCTCGCTCGTCTTGGCCATTAAGACCGTTTCTCTCTGTGTTTCTGCTTTCCGCCTTTATTCTCGCATTCACCGTTACAATAAAAAGAAGGGGTAAAGGTGAGCTTAGACCTAGCTCCGCCTGCGCCACACAAAGCAGTTAGTATAGACCTCGTCCGTCTGTGTCTATGTTCTTCTCCCTTTTGCATCATCATTTACTGAAGCTGGAGATGTAATAAATAAATAATAACAGTATATAAAAACATTTCTATAGTTTTTAAGATTTGAATACCTTTTGTTAGTCTCTAAATAGAGAAGATTTAATAATTAAATAAAGAGTAATTACAAAAAGAAAAAATCAATTGTTTAAGAAATATAGAGCATTTTTATATTTTTGTTTTTCGAAAGTATAATAACTGATAAAACAGCTTTCAATCGAAATAAAATTGAAATACATATCAATTCGATTGAATTTATTTTTAGCTGTTTTTGAATTCAATGGATTTTATTCAATCAAAAATTTATTTTTGTCATCCAACATTTGTGTTTCATTTGAAAATCTATTTGAGAACATAGTTCATATGTGTTTTTTTTTTTTTTTGCTCTTTTTAGTGAACAACTCTTCAAACGTACTGCCGATCTATTAGTATCTGAAGGATATGCTGCCGCTGGTTACAAATATGTTATTATTGATGACTGCTGGCTGGAGAAACAACGCGATAACGTCACCCAAAAACTTGTGGCCGATCGTCAACGTTTTCCAAGTGGTTTAAATGCACTCGCGGATTATGTGAGTACAGCATAAAACACGTTCTAAAATTATATAAAATAATTTTAAACCCATTTTAGATACATGATAAAGGACTGCTTTTCGGACTGTATCAGGACTATGGCACACTGACATGTGCTGGCTATCCGGGTGTCATTAAACATATGGCCCTCGATGCACAAACATTTGCCGATTGGGATGTAGACTATGTTAAACTGGACGGCTGTTATGCTGATATCAATGATATGGATGTGGGTTATCCGGAATTTGGACGTTTGCTGAATAAAACTGGACGTCCAATGGTTTATTCGTGCAGTTGGCCGGTATATCAGGAGTATGAAGGAAAATTGGTGAGTGTTAGGTTATATATTTTTTTATAGCATTTGAAATTTTCAAATTTATAAATATTACAAATAAATTCCAGCCTAATTATGAAGCATTGAAGCAGCATTGTAATTTGTGGCGTAATTGGGACGACATCGATGACTCCTTTGAATCGGTTGCCACTATTATGGATTATTTTTCAAAGAATCAAAATCGAATTCAGCCACATGCTGGACCTGGTCATTGGAATGATCCGGATATGGTATGCAAAAAATGAGACTTGGATTTAGAGTATAATATTAATTTTTGTACTTATTTAGTTGATTCTCGGTAACTATGGCCTCAGTTACGATCAAAGCAAAATGCAAATGGCAATTTGGGCTATACTGGCAGCACCACTAATTATGTCGAATGATTTACGTGCAGTACGTCCAGAGATTAAAGATATTTTGCAGAATGTGTAAGAGTTTTTTTTTGATACACTATAATATATATGGATAATAATTTCTTCATTTCATTACAGTGACATTATTGCAATTAATCAGGATAGCCTGGGCATACAGGGAAAACGTATTTTGATGAGAGAAAATATTGAGGTTAGTTTTATAAAATATTTTTTTTTTTGTGAAAAACAACAATAAGTTCGTAGGTAACCGGGAAAGTTACAACTTTTGATTAAATTTTTTCAATAAATGATAAATTCTTGAATATTATTAAATTCAGTTTTAAATTCCAAGTGCCATTTGAAAGTTCGTTATGTACCGCTTAATTTGACACCAATATTGGACAAATCGATCTTAAATTGTAAAATTTACAACGTATTTACAAAACACTTAATTGTATTATCACCCCTATTCTGAAACCGATCGTTGCACATATTTTCATACGAATTTAGTTATCGTAGGATCCGAATCGAATTCAAAATTCACTTTATCAATCTGATAGACCGAATATCATTAATAGTAAATCTGCAGACAATGCTTATGAATTTAATTTTTAAAAAGCCAACATTTCATTGTTAAATGAATTGTTGTCTGCTAAAATTGATTTAATTACAGACTATATTTATGATAATGAACTTGATGTTGCCATAAACTATTTCTACCATGAACTCTTTTCCTGCATAGCACTATCTGTACCATATAGCCTTAAGTTCACTAAGATCTCATCGTATCCCTGGTACACTAAGGATTTGAAGATGCTACGTAACTCTAGGAATAGAGCATGGAATAAATATGTCAGCAGTCAAGACCCAAGTGACCTAGAAACATACAACAAAATGTTTCTGGAATTCCAATCTAGATCTAAAATTCTTTACTCTGAGTATATTGATAAAATGAAGATACAATTTATATCAAATCCAAAGAAGTTCTGGGATTTCATCAATACTAAAAAAAGAGCGATATTTTTCCAGCTTCTTTTAAAAATGATGATTGATTCACTACCGACCCTAATGTTATATGTGCCCTATTTGCAAGCCTGTTTAAACAATCATTCTCTAATGATTCTTTTATTACCGATGTTAATTAGTTTGATTACATGCATTCTGCTCCTAAAACTTCATTAGTCTCTATATTATTTCTCTGGAGCAGATTTTGCAATATATTTCGACTATTGATGATGATTTTAGTTCTAGGAACAGACGGTATTCCGACAACAGTTATAAAGAAATGTGGTACTTCGTTATGAAACTACTTTGTTCTATATTTAATAAATCAATAAACGAAAGTAGTTTCCTAATATTTTGGAAAAACTCATTTATAAGCCCAATTTTTAAATTGTAAAAATGATGTAAATAACTATAGGCCAATCGCTAAACTGTCATCAGTACCGAAATTGTTTAAACGTATTGTATATGGTCAAGTTAAAATCCACTGTAAAGATGTAATTACCACACGTCAGCACGTATTTGTAACCGGAAGATCCACAGTATCTAATCTATTAGACTTCACTTCATTTGCAATAAGTTCAATAGAATCAGGAAAACAAGTTGACTGCATTTACACAGATTTCAGTAAAGCTTTCCATAAACTTCCTCATAATTTAATTTTATTCAAACTAAAGGTACTGGGATTTCCTGAATTCTTTGTTAAGTGAATATGATCTTATTTATCTGATCGGTCATACCAAATACGCAATAATAAGATTGTCCACTGGTATTTATACTGGTTATTAATGATGTGATATACAACATTAAGTACTCACATTTATTAATTTTTGCCGATGATATGAAAATATATAAATCAATAAATGACGACAAGGACGTTCATATACTTCAGTCAGATTTAAAATCATTTGAAACGTGGTGTTGTAAGAATAACTTGATTCTTAATCCAGAAAAGTGTCAAGCCATGTCATTTTCTCGCAAAAGAAATAAACTAGAATACAACTATTCTCTAAAAGATTTTAAATCGGGTACACGTGGTGAAATTACATATTGAAAATATTTGTAAAAAAGCCTCATCATTACTTGGTTTTATCGAACGATGGACTAAAGAATTTATTAGTCCCCTTACAACTTTGACTCTATATTGCACTCTAGTTCGTTCACAATTGGAATATGCAAGTCTACAAGTTACATAGTGACCAAATTAAAAGGATACAGAAAAACTTTGTACGTTTCGCTCTCAAGGGTTTAAATTGGATGGATAACTTACATCTTCCTCCATACGTAGATCGTCTGAAACTAATAAAATTTAAGGACTCTTGACGAGCGCAGACAGATTGCCGATATCACTTATATACATCAATTAATTACGGCTAGACTTGATTCACCCGAGCTTCTTAACTAACTATATTAGTTTTAATCATAATCGTAGAAGTATCAGAAATCGTGATGTTCTTTTTTATCTACCTTATAGTAGAACTAATTATGTTGCTGAATCACCTTTATAATATAAATCTGTCAAAAAATCAACTCAAATGTAGATTAAAACTATAATGTAACAAATGCATGTGTTTGTTCACGAGCCCAACTAATTTGGTGGCTAAATATTTTCCAGCTTTATGCTGTGAAGTGCAAGCTAGCTGCATTAGCTAAAACTCGATTATTATTAAAAAAATACGACTGATTTGACACAAAGTCTGATTTGACACAAAGAACTGATTTCGAAGTTTTTTCCTTTCCGCACGATCACAAAATACCTAAACATTCGTATTCGTACCACAGACTCGCATTTAGAATTGGGTATATAAAAATGTGTTTAATTTTACTAATTTAAGTAGAACCTTAAATTTAAATGGTATACCTAAAATAGCTCTCTAAAATTTATTTTATTTTATAGGTCTGGGCACGTCCAGTTAATCCACGTTCCAATGACGGTACTCTCTCTTATGCAGTTGCTTTTGTAAGTCGACGTACCGATGGGGCTCCGTATTCCATTAAATTTAGTTTGAATGAAATGGGTCTTAAATATTCTCAAGGTTACACAGTTAAGGTACTTCATAGACTCATATAATTTAGAGATTTTATTTAACTCTTTCGCATTTTACAGGATCTTTTTAGCAATAAGATTATCAATCATTCAATAAAGTCAACGAATTCATTTGAGACGCGCATCAGTCCCAATGGTAAGTTATAGATTTTTCGCTAGAAATATATTTTATATTAAATTCTTTTTTTATATTTTAGGTGTTAACTTTTATTTATTCAAAGTGAATAATAACTAAAATATGTGAAAATTAAATAAGATATTGACTAAAAACTATAAAATATACGAGCAAATTTCTAATACAAAATTTATTAATTCTTTTATTTACAGTTACAATTTTAGTTACGTAAAATTATTAGTAATTTAAATAATTTCATTAAAGAACTTTCAAGTAATTAAATGCAATCAAAATGATTCGAATTATTAACCAGTTCATCAGTTTTCGTTCACATTTTATATGCCGACTACACCTACAGCAATTTACTGAAAATTCCTATGGCGTTGTTTTTTTTATGAATCATTGCAATTTTAAATAAATTATAATAGATTTGTTTAATGCACTGATAACATGCACAGCACGTCGTAGTGAAATACACGTTCGTTTAACTAATTAATAGAGGGAATGTTATGAATTTCAAAGAAACGTATTCATTCGTGTAACCTAAAATTATAAAATTATCTAAAATATAAAAGAGCTTTGAACTAGTGACATGGCTGATATTTTTAATAATCTTTTCTAATCCAAGTTCAACGCGTAAATATCGCAAAAAATATACGATTTAAAATGTGTTTAAATAAAAAATAATCGTCAGAGACTATCACTATCGATCAAAATTAAAAATTTAAACATTTAAAATATTTATTTAATTTCCATTAGAATTTTATTTAAAGCTGAAACAATTTTAGTGGGAACTAGCAGAAACCCAAAGACAATTAACTCCCCCACAATTCTTCGTTGGACCTTTTTTTCCCGAAAAATAGATAATCACATAGATAATTCTACCCGGTAGCTCGTCTGGTTAGTGCGTTGAACTACGAGCGAAAAGTCGCTGGTTCGATCCCCAGCGACTGCCAACATCTTTTTCATAGAAAACATTTTTCTATGCGACGCTACCTCTCGGCAGTAAATGGCAAATCTACGAGAGTAAAACATTGCCTATGAAAAGCTCTCACCCGTCGTTCGGATTCGGCAATAAACTGTAGGTCCCACCAATTTGAGTACAAATATAACACACACAGGAGAGAGCTCGGCCGAAGTTCTATACATGATTGTAGCGCCAAACTATTATTATTAATTCTACCCAGCAAAAATTGTTTCTCGGCAATTTTTTCCCCAGATAATAATTATTCCCCAACCATTACTTACAAAGACAATTCTTTTCCGGACAATCAATTCCTTCCTACATAATTCTTAAACGGGGAGTTTTTCTAATTTTTTAACAACACATCGAAGAAATTTAGTTCAAGATAAAATCATTAAGGTTTTTTGATATGTCAGATTAGGTTTGAGATTTCATTTTTCTTAAAAATGGTACGTATTACGAAAAAAACTGAGTATGCAGTCAAAATTAGACGACCTGAGCAGTCCAGAGGTATACGCGCTGTACTTGCATTATAAAGGTCTCAGGTTCGCATCCCGGCTTTGAAATATATCCCCGTCTGGTATTTATCAATGACCTTTGCAGATGACAGTAACATTTGTCATTCATACTCGTTCAACAAGCGCCCAAACTCTTTGGAGATTGAGAGTAAAAGGCGTACTATGAATGGCACACTCAATAATGACCTTAAATCAATTTCCGAGTGGGGTGTTGCAAATAGAGTAGATTTTAATGCAAGCAAGATCCAATGTTGTCTGTTATCTCACAAAAGAATGGATTCATTCCTCTAAAAAGACCCCAAAAAAGCTACAGAAACTGCGCTTTAAAGAGCGCAAAATCCACGTATTTTTGATGAAAATTGGTCTCCTTTATGACTCCAATTTCAGAGCGCTCCTAAATTGCTTAATGGGTTGGTTCTCTTGAGCACCGAAGAACCGTTGGTATTTTACAACGGTAAGTGTTCGACGGAAATACATGGCTGATTCCACGTTCTACTCGGGCATCAAACCAAGCCCACCCCTTTGTAGTTCACTCGGCTCTCAACAGAACCACGCATTCGTTCTTTAGTAGCACGACACGTTTGTGGTACAATCTCCCTGGGTCCGTTTTTCCCGACGTTTTTGATATTGACAATTTCAAAACAAACATTCACCGACACTACTCCATCTTTCCCCGCTCCCCTTAACCTATCATCCCTTCTTAAGATCAACACTGTGCAAGTTAATCCCTGAGCGGTGGTTAACTTGTAAAAAAAAAATTGTAGCGCTGATTCCGAAAATGACATCAGTTTTGTCAAATTGTCTCTAGTTTTTGAGATATAGCCCATTTTTAATTTCCTATTATTTTGGTCTTCTCTTATTTTTGAAATTCCAATAAAAAAGAGAATGAAAATTTCTTTTCAATATTAGAGTCAAAAACCTTGCGCCACAAAATATAAATTTGCTTTTATGCGTGAAAAAAATTGTTTGCGAGATAAAACAAAAATGAAAAACGTTATTACATAATGGACTAAAATGCTAAAAATAATTTTTAAGCTAAGTTATGAAGCACCATGTGTCCTTTTTAAACCGCCATTTAAAAAAATCATTTACGACTTTTAGTTAAAAAGTTATAATTACTAGACTAAATAACGGCAACTTTTTTATACTTTTTAAATTTAAATTTTTTGATTTTACAGATTTTAATTTATCAAGTAAAATCTGTTATCTTTATTTAATATTGTATTTAAAACTTTTTAACCAAGAGTCGTAATTTATTTTCTTATGGGATTGGATTTTTATAGAGGATACTTCGCACCACATAAAAGTTCATGAAAATGATTTTTAACATTTTTGTCCACTAAGTAATAACGTATTTTACTATCAAAATTTTCAATTTTTAGAACAAATTTGAATTTATTTTGCCTTATATCTCTCAAACAAATTTTTTCACGCATTAAGTCTAATTCCTGCATTGTAGCGTGGTATTGTCTACGTCTAATAACGAAAATATAAATTCATTAATTTCTTTTGTTGGAATTTTAAAAATAAAAGACCAAAATAATGGGAATCTGCAAAAATGGGCTATATCTCAAAAACTAGAGCTAATTATACAAAACTGATCCAATATTTGCTGCAACTTTTACTGCACCACAATGAGTGTAGGGCAGTGTAATAGATTTAAAACGAAAAATGTTATATTATATCTATTTCAGATAAAACTTATAATGAATGTCGATCGCTCTTTTAAGAAATTCTCAAAAAATTGTCAACAAAAAAGAAAAATGTAAATGCACCTTCAAAACCAAAAACTATTACAAACAATTTTCATTCCAACTGTTTCCAACAGCAGACACACCTTCGAAATAATAAATTATTCAAACATTGGCAGCGCTTCAAATGCAAACAAATCAAAGAAAAAAAAGGTGATTAGGAAATTAGAGAAACCAACACAACACAACACAGACACAGAAAATAAAAACTTGATTAAATAAAATTAAAATATATGCTAAATATTTCAAACGCTTAGTCAATTCTACGTATTAAGTGATGGCTCTGTGGATGGCGCTTCGGTTAGTGTTTTGTTATTAAAATTTTCTAAACATGTAAATAAAAAACAAAGACTGGATTTAAAAAAAAAATTGTACATATTTTTGGATGAAGAGTTTTTTTTTTTTGGTATAGATAAAATACACATCACATTAAACGATTTAATATAAATTTCGTTTAAAATTCAAAAAAATTGGTTTAGAAATGTACACAAAAGTTATTTTTAGATGAAATTGTTTTATTTATGCGAAAATAATAAATATATTTAGTAAAAATAAGCGTAGCTCAATTTTATATATCTTAACTATTTTTAGATTTTATTTAATATATTTCCTAATTGATCATTGTTGCTTAAATTTTAAACCGCTAACCATTAAAGAGAAATTTGGAATAAACTGATTTAATGGATTCGGGTTTATAGTTAGTTAGTCAAAGAAAATTAGTTAATACATATCGTCGTTGTAAAACTAAAAGTCACCAAGTACATTTTTATGAAATTCTAAAATTTCTACTTTGTTGGTAATTATTACAAAAAGTAATTGATACATTTTTAAAGTTCAAATACGAATTGATAGATTCACATTTTCTTATAATTTGGTACAAATATTGAGCTCATCGATTAAAAATTGAAAGATATATTAAGATTTTTGTAAATGAACAATCGGCATTTTGAAAATGTAGTTGGTGACTTTTTGTTCTACAACAACGATATTTATATAAATTATTGTCAAGCATCATTAATGAACACTGATAGGTTTTTGTGTTTTCCTCTTTTATATTTTTTTTAGTCAGTTTTTCAAATTAAAACTAGTTGTTATTTTGTCTATAGTTATCTTACCAGAAATACTTACATTGTCATATTAATTGATTACGCACTGTCTTTGTGTCACACAAAAAAATATCACCAAAAATTTCACCAACTACCTGGATTCATCATATTGATGAATTCATTCATTGAATTAATATCGTATTTTATATGTTTTTCAATTTCAATATTTTCTTTTAACATCAAATTTCATACACAAATTTGACTCCATTTGCACATTTATGTATTTATACTTCTTATACGAGTTATAATATTTAATTGCTAATTATGCGAAGACTCCATTTCATCATATTAATGAATAATGAATATGATTATTGCCGAATGTTGTTCATCAAACCATATTAATTTAAATATCATAAGAATTAAAAATACTTAAATGTGTAAATGGAGACAAATTATTGTTTGAAATTTGATGCTATAAAAAAATTTGAAAGTGAAAAACATTGAAAAAATACGATTTTAGTTCAATGAATGAAATCATCAATATGATGAATACTGGTTGTTGGTGATTTTTTGTTTGTGTGGTCTGTCGCATTTAACGACATACTGTCGCTTTGAATAGCAAAGCGACGTTTAACTTGCACTGCAAAACTGAACCTTAATGAAACCGAATTTTTAGTTTTATGCTAAACTATAAATCGAGGGCTTGTATTCAATACTGCCTATCTACAATTTTGACGAAAATGAGTTTTTGATGCAGAAAACTTCACTGATCACCCCTACATCTATGACATTAATTTAGAACAAAAAAAAATATTTCTATTACTGTTATATTTTCATTTTAATAATTTGTCTATCTATATGAATGATTTTTAGGAATGCAATAGTAAATTTACATCATATTGATGAATTCCGTTCTTCAAACCATGATTTGATGTATTGAAGAACCATTCATAATATTAATGACTAACGACATCAATGTAATCGCATTCATTACATTGATGTCGTCATAAATATGATGAACACTTGGTAACTGTCGAAAAAGTCTTCTTCAATATGATGCATTGCACAGGGTTTTTCAAATGGGACGCTACAAAAGTTGAGCGACAGGGACAGCAATTCTCTTTCTTTTCAGTAAGGTTTGCCATTTCATGATGGAAAGACATACGAGCCAACAACGAGTCGAAATTATTAAAATTTACTACCGAAATTCGGAGTCAGAGGCCTCAACGTTAAGAGCGCTACGTCCAATTTATGGTCGTCATAATCGTCCTAGCAGATCAACAATTGAGCTTCTAGTGGAAAAATTTGAATACACAGGCACAGTACAAAATGTTCCCGTGCCAGTGAAACAAAGAAGTGCCCGTAGTGTCGAGAATATTGCTACCGCTGAGGCTTCAGTTGAAGAAAGCGCAAATGTGTCTCTCACACGTCGTTCTCAAGCGTTGAGCATCTCTGTGACGTCCTTGTGGCGAATTTTGCGAAAAGATCTTGGCCTACATCCTTATAAAATCAAATTGACGCAAGAACTGAAGCCGCTTGACCACCAGAAGCGTCGTATGTTCGTGAATTAGGCTGAGCAACAACTTGAAAATAATTAGGATTTTCATAGAAAAATCATCTTTAGCGATGAGGCTCATTTCTGGCTGAATGGCTTCGTCAATAAACAAAATATGCGTTATTGGTCAGACAGCAATCCACACGTACTCCATGAGTCATCATTGCATTACGGTTTGGTGCAGTTTATGGGCCGGCGGCGTCATTGGGCCGTACTTCTTCCGTGATGATCAAGACCGGCACGTTCTGTAAATGGGAATCGCTACCGTTCAATGATAACCGAATATTATTGGCCACAATTGGATGATATGGACTTGGAGGACATGTGGTTCCAACAGGACGGCGCCACAAGCCACACAGCGAATGCCACAATCAATTTATTGGAAACCAAGTTTGGAGAACGTGTTATCTCACGAAATGGTCCAGTCGATTGGCCGCCTCGGTCGTGAGATTTGACGCCGTTAGACTATTTCCTGTGGGGCTACGTCAAGTCTATGGTCTATGCCAACAAGCCATCGACGATTGATGAACTTCGTACGAATATCGAACGTGAAATTGCAGCAGTATCGGCCGATTTATGCTTGAAAACCGTCGAAAATTGGGTTCAGCGTCTGGACTTCTGCAAACGTGCCCGTGGTGGCAATGCAAAAGAAAACTTTTGTAGCGCTCTTATTGAAAGCGCTCTTGTGAAGAAAACGTTTCATCATATTAATGAACGAGAACATAAAATGCAACATACATATTTTGTCTTCATATTGAAGAGTGCTGTTCCTCTATCAAAATATTTATTTTTCGTTCATTTTTTTCCGTACTTCTCAGTTCTCGAGTAATTCTAGTATGTTATTTATAATATATTTATTTATAACTAGCTGGACCCGTGCACGACTCGTGCCAAGATTTTGTGAATTCAAAGATATGGAGCGATTTAATTAATATAAAAAACATTTTTATTATTTATAGCTGGACCCGTGCACGACTCGTGCCAAGATTTTCTGAATTCAAAGATATGGAGCAATTTTATTAATATAAAAAACATTTAATATTTATATGAGGGGCCCGTGCTTAGCTGTTGAAATTTTTTTATTGGTTTTATAAATGTGGTAACCAAATAATTCTCCGCCAAAACAACTTTTCTCAAAGACAATTTTTTCTCAGATTGCGCTTCTCCGCAGAATTATTCCCAGTAGAATCTTCCCGGAAAATCCACATAGAACGCTTTCCCGTAGAATTCTCAACGTAGAATTCATCCCGGTAGAATTGTTCCCGGTAGAATTCTTTCCCGTAGAATTCTTCCCCGTAGAGTTTTTCCCAGTAGAAGTTTTAGTGTGGTGGGTTTTAATGTAGTAAGTTTCGGTGTGGTGAGTTTAGATGTGGTGAATTTTGGAGTGGTGAGTTTAATTGTGGTTGGTTTTGGTGTGGTGAGTTTTAGTGTGGTGAGTTTCAGTGTGATGAATTTGAGTGTGGTGAGTTTAAGTGTGGTGTTTTTAAGTGTGGTGAGTTTTAGTGGTCAATTATAGTGTGGTGGGTTTTAGTGTGGTGAATTTTAATGTGGCGTGTTTTATTGTGGCGTGTTTTAGTGTAGCGAGTTTTAGTGTAGCGAGTTTTAGTGTGGTGATTTTTATTGTGGTGAGTTTTAGTGTGATGAATTTTAATGTGATGAATTTTATTGTGGTGAGTTTTAGTGTAGTGAATTTTAGGGTGGTGAGTTTTAGTGTGGTTAGTGTGGTGGGTTTTAGTGTGGTGAATTTTAGTGCGGTGAGTTTTAGTGTGGTGAGTTTTAGTGTATCGAAATTTGAGTGTAGTGAGTTTTAATGTGGTGAGTTTAAAAGTGGTGAATTTTAATGTGGTGAAATTTTAGTGTAGTGAGTTTTAGTGTGGTGAGTTTTAGTGTGGTGAAATTTTAGTGTGGTGAGTTTAAGTGTGGTGAATTTTAGTGTGTTGAATTTTTGTGTGGTTAGTTTTAGTGTGGTGAGTTTTAGTGTGGTGAGTTTTAGTGTGGTAAGTTTTAGTGTGGAGAGTTTTGGTATGGTGAGTTTAAGTGTGGTGAGTTTTAGTGTTGTGAATTTTAGTGCGGTGAGTTTTAGTGTGGCGACATTTGAGTGTAGTGAGTTTTAGTGTGGTGAGTTTTAGTGTGGTGAGTTTAATGTGGTGAATTTTTTGTGTGGTGAGTTTTAGTGTGGTGAATTTTAGTGTGGTGAGTTTTAGTGTGGTGCAATTTTAGTGTGATGGGTTTTAGTGTGGTGAATTTTAGTGTGTTAAATTTTTGAGGGGTGAGTTTAAGTGTGGTGAGTTTAAGTGTGGTGAGTTTTAGTGTGGTGAATTTTAGTGTGGTGAGTTTTAGTGTGGTGAGATTTTGTGTGTTGAGTTTTAGTGTGGTGAGTTTTAGTGTGGTGAGTTTTGGTGTGGTGAGTTTTGGTGTGGTGAGTTTTAGTGTGTTGAATTTTTGTGAGGTGAGTTTAAGTGTGGTGAGTTTTAGTGTGGTGAGTTTTAGTGTGGTGAGTTTAAGTGTAGTGAGTTTTAGTGTGGTGAGTTTTAGTGTGGTGAGTTTTTGTGTGGTGAATTTTTGTGTGGTGAGTTTTAGTGTGGTGAGTTTTTGTGTGGTGAGTTTTAGTGTGTGAGTTTTAGTGTGGTGAGTTTTAGTGTGGTGAGTTTTAGTGTGGTGAATTATAGTGTGGTGGGTTTTAATGTGGTTAATTTAAGGGTGAATTTTAGTGTGGTGAGTTTTAGTTTGGTTAGTTTTAGTGTGGTGAGTTTGTTTTTCTTTTTCTTTCCTTTTTTTGTTTTTCATTTAGTTTGGATTGTGGTTTTATGTAATTGGTTTTGTTTTTGTATGTTGGCTTTTGTTTTGTGTTGTGCTTTTTTGTTTTTAAATTTTTTTTTTGTATTTGAGTTTTTTGTTTCATGTTCGTAGCTGGTGAAAGTGCCGAGTTATATCGTGTTTAGGTTGCATGAGAGGTGCCACGCCTCTTTGTCCAATCCCGCCCATATATAGCCTATCATTTCTTCCAGACCATACTGCATCTGTGGTAAAAATATCAAAACAATCGGATCAGCCGTTTAGACAGAGAAGCGGAACAAAAGTGATTGCTTTTGTTTTTGTATTTTTGCTTTTGTTTTGTTTTGTGCTTTTGCTTTTTTGTTTTTATTTTTTTTGTATTTGAGTTTTTTGTTTCATGTTCGTAGGTGGTGAAAGTGCCGAGTTATATCGTATTGTAAGTTTAGGTTGTATGGGAGGTACCACGCCTCTTTGTCCAATCCCGCCCATATATAGCCTATCATTCCTTCCAGACCATACCGCATCTGTGGTAAAAATTTCAAGAAAATCGGGTCAGCCCTTTAAACGGAGAAGCGGAACAAACGTGATTGCTTTTGTTTTTGTATTTTTGCTTTTGTTTTGTTTTGTGCTTTTGCTTTTTTGTTTTTAATTTTTTTTTTGTATTTGAGTTTTTTGTTTCATGTTCGTAGCTGGTGAAAGTGCCGAGTTATATCGTATGTAAGTTTAGGTTGTATGGGAGGTGCCACGCCTCTTTGTCCAATCCCGCCCATATATAGCCTATCATTCCTTCCAGACCATACTGCATCTGTGGTAAAAATTTCAAGACAATCGGATCAGCCGTTTAGACGGAGAAGCGGAACAAACGTGATTGCTTTTGTTTTTGTATTTTTGCTTTTGTTTTGTTTTGTGCTTTTGCTTTTTTGTTTTTATTTTTTTTTTGTATTTGAGTTTTTTGTTTCATGTTCGTAGGTGGTGAAAGTGCCGAGTTATATCGCATTGAAAGTTTAGGTTGTATGGGAGGTGCCACGCCTCTTTGTCCAATCCCGCCCATATATAGCCTATCATTCCTTCCAGACCATACCGCATCTGTGGTAAAAATTTCATGGAAATCGGATCAGCCGTTCAGACGAAGAAGCGGAACAAACGTACAAACGTACAAACGTACAAACGAACAAACAGATTTATTATATTAATAGGATTACAACCTTTTATTAATACAAAGTTATATTTACAAAAAATATATTTAAAAAAAATGTTTGTGTGAAAAAGTATTTTTTCTCAAATTTTTTTTTTCGAAATTTTTTGTTCGTATAATATTGTTTTCGAAAACTTTTTTTTTTCGAAAAACATTTTTTTCATATAATTTTGTTTTCGAAAACATTTTTTTTTCGGTTAAACATTTTATTTCGTATAATTTTTTTCTTTTATTTTTTAATAAAATTTGTACAACACTTTTTTTTGAATTATTATCTAAAAAAAAATTTTTTTTTTGAAAAAAAATTCGTAAAAAAATATTATATTCATAAATATTATGAAAAATTCATTAATATAACAATTCAAATTCATTGTATTGAATATTTCTTTCTTCAATATGATGTTTGATAGTACGAATAATTTCTATTCATCAATATGTCATTTAATGAACGGTGGTATCAATATGTAGAATCTGGTAGTTGGTGAAAAAATTCATAATACTTATGAATAAATTCATCATATTGATGAAATTTTTTCTGTGACGATAGTTTACACAATATCAAATTAAGTTATGCACAGCTTGTAGGGGTTTGTTGTGCTAAATTGTTCTACAGGATATCCGTCAGGCCTATCTATCGCTATCAGAAAACTGATTATATCGTTTGGGTTCTTCTTTCTGATATCATTTGGGCTCGGTTGTGGCGATGTTTTTTTTTTCATTCTTGTACGCATAAGTGCTGGACATATTTCCAAGATGTGTTCTGGAGTTTCTTCATCATCTACATGTCCGAATGTAAACCCACTTTTATTAAGATTTTTTTAAATCGGCAGTGTCCTGTAAGAATTCTTAAGTTTTTCTTTGAAAGCATAGTGTATTCTTTGAATCTTCTACGTACGTTTCTATAAATGTCTTTGATTGACGCATTTTTTTCATGTCACACCATAACACTTCTCTTACATTAGACTGTTTATCTATCGATGCTATGGGTAACTATCAGTTAAACTGACAGTTAGTGCTTAACCGAAGATGATAAAATGGGCGCTTAGATTTATAATTATTATATTTAAAAGTAGAACTTGTTTAAAATATTGAATTGGTATTGTTAAACAGATAATATCAAATTTTTCAGATCCTTTAGTTAAATTTTCCATATTTGTTTCTTCGTCTGTCATTAGTGTTGTATTTTTAAGACACAGAAAAATAAGAAACTAGCCCAAAATTGTTTTCAAAACAATATTTGATATGTTGCAGATAATTTTAGGATTATCTGTAGCTATTGAAAAATCTGGAGTTACAAATTTTGTGTATTAAATTTTGTATTGTTGTGTATTATATTTTGTATTGTTGTGTATTATATTTTGTATTGTTGTGTATTATACTTTGTATTAATTTGTGGGAACTTTCAAACAATTAAATGTGTCTATTTTGGAATAAACTTCAATGGGACATTATTGTTCAGATCCTTTAAATTAAGCTTTGTCACTAATTGCATTGCATAATAATAGAAAATACAAAATCATCGAACTAGAAAATTAATACAATTAGTTAAATCATAATTTATAAACGTTTTAGTCTTTGCACTTGCATAAATATTTCTGTTATATCAATTGATTTTTATTGTATTATTTAAAATAAACTTTTAAATAAATGGCGCATTATTCATAAGCACTTTAAAGTCATGAACAATGTAGACTTTAATTTTAAAATTAACTTTAAATTGTCTATGAATATGCGTCATCATTTTTCATTTCTAAAGCGACGCTATTTATAGCAATTTAATTTTATTTATGAATTCTAAAGTTACAAAACGCATTTTTCAGTATTAATAATGCAATTAAATTATTATTGTTCTGTTTTTTTATTATTATTTTTGTTTAGCAAGTACATTTATTATTGGCACCATCAAGTACCTGCTGTACTTAGTATGTAATATATATAGGATTTATATAAAATATGCCAAAAATTTAACAATGATTTAACAATTCTCTGAACTGTTTATGATTTATGCTACTACGAAATATATTAAACGAATCTCTAATTACTAAAAAAAAATAATTTAAGCCCATCAAAGTCTGCGGCATTCACTGTCGTCCTAGTGCACGCCATTGCTTATGGTCGGCGTGCGTTCGTAGGTGCGCCTATGCATCTCGTCCACTTCTTTGAGGTAGTAAGTGCCCGGAAAGAGCACCGCAGTGCTGCCGCTGGGCGTGTACGGCGCCGCATGATTGTTCTTCTCGCGCACCTCCATCAGCTCTGAGAAGAGCGTGGGTGCCACCTTCTCGCGTGCATTCAACATGGGCAGCACATAGTCCAGCTGGCCGACAAACTTCCGGAAGACATCCGCATCGGCGGTAACCGCAATCGAGTACATGGAGGCCGCCAATCCAGAGCCGTAGGAGAAGACGCCAATGCGTTTGCCCACCAGCTGCTCGGGCGCCACGCTGACCAGCAACGACACCAGACCAGAGTACACAGACGGCGTATACATATTGCCCACCTGATTCGAGAGCAGCAACGATTTTTTCGTTTTCGCCTCAAACACATCGGCGAAGCGCGTCATAAAGGCCTTCTCGACATCGCGATCGAAATAGGTGGTCTCAAGCGTCGCATTGTTGAACTGCTCGAGTCCGGCATACTTCTCAGCACGCTTCTCCGCGCTCGTCAGCAGATAGTCGTTGAAACAGACGCGTGCCACCGACTTTTGCACCAACTTGCAGAAAGGCGTATGAAAAAGCAATGCATCAAAATTGTCCAGACCCACTTTGCTGGCGGTCGGCTGCTGTTTCGCAAACTTCTTGCGATACAACTGATAGCAGGTGTCGAGCGCCGAGAGGTAGCATTGTATGGACAGCTTGCCATCGACTGTCGGATACTCGGAGCTGAGGTCAGGCTTGTAAAAGTCATAGGCATGCTCCATGTGTGTGGCGCGCAGTCCACGTTCGAGCACCAGCGGCGCATTGGGTCCCACCAGCATGGCAATGGCGCCGGCGCCACCCGTGGGACGCGCAGCACCCTTGGCATAGACTGCAATGTCGGCACAAACGGCCAACGCATAGCGACCATCCCAGCTAGACGATTCCACCCAGTTGATGGAATTAAAGAGTGCCGCTGTGCCACCATAGCAGGCATTTGTGGTGTCGATGCCCTCGATGTCGGTGTTGCCACTGTCGGCGAACAGCTGCATTAGCACCGATTTCACGGACTTGGATTTGTCGACGATGGTCTCTGTGCCAACCTCAAGGCGACCAATTTCGCTGGCCTGAATGTGATAGCGTTCCATGAGGCGACTGACAACGGTCATGCACAACGAGTTGACATCCTCGCGATCGGAGCAGAAACCCATTTTGGCCTGACCCAAACCGATGGTGTATTTGCCGGCGGAGGCGCCGTCAAACTGTTCCAGCTCTGTTTGATCGACATACTGCGAGGGGAAGAGCACTTCGATGGCGAGTATTCCAACGTTTTCGGGCCACATGTTGATTTTAGGATTTGGGGATGATGATAGATGATGATGGTGTTTATGGTTGCGTTATGTTATAAAAGTCTAAAAGAAAAATAGAAGAATTATTTAAGAAAATGTAAGGCCACATTTTAGAAATAAACAATATGAATTGTAAGCAATATTTACAAATCAAAAATTTTGATAATACAATTAACTATATTTCGAATATGATTTAAAAAATGTTAACATTATTTCAGGTTGAACGTTTTATATTTTAGTAAGATTTATTCCATTTGAAATACGTTTTCGATTAAAATACATAATTTTTGAAAATAAAAATCGGAATTTGATTTAAAACTTTTGCAATATGTTGCGGTTCGATCATTTTTTATGAAAATATACATCAAATGATGTTAATTTGTTTATTTAATACAAATTGAAACATCTTGATTTGACCTGGTTTGGGAAAACATTTTTTTCTATTGAGAAACCGAATTTGAAATCGTTTGATAAGAAATCTTCACACAAAATCTTTAGAAATGCAATCGAAAGCTGATTATTTTACAAACAAAATGATTGCATTAGAATTGTAAAACGATTGCGATCGATAACTGTATCAAGCCGGATTTGGTTCGTAAATTTGAGGAAGAAATGAGATGCGTATTATATATGGACGTCATAGATTAGAATTTCATTTTTTTTCTGCCAATTCCATGTCGATCTAATCAAATTTTACATCTGCTTAATTTTAAATTAAATTGTAAATTTCAAAATAATAAAAATATAGAATTTTTCAAAATGATTTTATTATATTTGAATGCAATTTATTTCAAAATCAATGAAATTTCTTTCAAATTAAACAATTTTCATAAAGACGCACAACTTTCACCTGTTTGCTGAATAAATGACCGACCGACTGATCAAACGAATTCTTCAACGTTTTGTTGAAATGAAATTCGAGGAGTTACACGCTGGAATGTATTGTTATAGTTCTTTCTCCACCACTACCTATTTGCTGCTTTATTTCCGAAAGACAATCAAATCAAGACGTATTAAAACTAAATGTATACCTACTATAGACACGACGAGGAAAAAGATCAAGACGGACACACACGCTTTGTAAAGTGGTCAGAAAACAACTAAATATGAATGAAAATTATAAACAACGATCACCAACGACGAACGAACGAACGACGATCAACACTTGAACTTCAAGCATGAAATGTAAAATAAAAATAAAAAAAAAATATAAAAAGAAAAACTTTCTCTCAATTGGCTCATAAAACACTTGGAATCTCATACAAAAACAAAATAGAGAAGAAAAAAACGACGTACAGAAATGAAGAAAAATGAAATAAAGAGGCAGCTCAGACCACAGACCAACCCAGAGACAAGATCATCAATATCCAGCCAGACAAACAGCATAAATGTGTGTTGCAGCAATGTGGAAATCGGTTGTGGTGCGCGTGCATGCTCCGATGACATAGTAAAAAAAAAGAAACAGGAATAAATTACCAAAAATGATGTTACGTTCATAAACAATTTGATGTGTGGCTGCGCAAGAAAATGATGATGATGATCTTGTCAGAGTGTGACACAAGTAAACGTGTTAATTTTTTTTGCTATTACGAAAGTCGAATCTCTTAAAAACCACCGCATAAACACTAAGAAAGAGGTGTGCATTACTTACTAGTTGAATTCTTTGACGATCGCGATGCGTTATCAATTATATTATTATCGTGAGGAAAAACCTATTAACGTCAATTTTTTTTAATTAGGGATTTTCTACTTTTTGATAAAATTTGTTTTCTTTTTTTTTTTTTGAGTTTCTTTAGACTTATTTCAAAGGTGTACCGCACTGTTGGAATTCACACGAATAACTAAAGTGGAAAACGCACCGCACATCATGTGAAATGTAAACGTTTTGAGAATTTAAAATAAATATAGTTGAGGCAATAGTGACCGATCGACCAACCGACCGGCCGACTCCAGCGTTCGTTGCTGGATACAACGAGCGATGATCCAATGAAGCGATCATTGGCTGCTATGTGCATTGAGCATGGGGTTTGACGTCGTTTGTTATCGATCGTAATTTGTATTGAACTCCTCTTTCTTTCATAGGGTGATTAGTTTGAACCGTTTGACTGAATGGTTAACCATTGATAAATGTATTTGTATCGTAAAATTTAATTTAATCTATTTTTTTGATCGTTGCCCATTGTAAAGCCCAGTGTGGAGGACAAGGTTCAGAGATAAAATATGTTTGTGCTCTTTATTTTTTGTTAAAGAAAAAGTCTACAAAAATTTAAAATATTTTAACAATTTGTATTTGTTATTCTGTTTATTATTTAAGATTCTGAGAATTTGTGGCATCATTTTTTGTTTAATGTTTATAACAATATTTAGTAGCAATCGGTTCTATATGAATTTTAAGTTGTTGCAGAAGTCAAATGATGTGTGTTTATTTGAGAAATTTTAAATTTTAAATAGATACTGCACAGATGTGTTTCTACAAATTCAATGTTTTCAAAATAATAAACAAGCAAAATAGAAATATTTTAAGTTGCTTAAATTTTATTCTTTGAATTCATTCATAAACATAGTTTATCGCATACAGAAAACAAATTAGTTGCGAAAACCAAAACATTTAATGTAACCAACTTATCTGGTTGCTGTAATGGACACCGTAGCCGATATTAGTTTAAATCCGTTGCAATTTGGGTTTTATACAGTTTTTAAAAAGTATTAAAAACAAAGAAATAAAATTTAATTTATTAAAATAATATTGAATATATGTTGGGTGTCCGAGTTTGTCTATATTTGAAGACGTAAACTAAATTGTAGGATTTTCATTCGATCCGATTTCAGTAATCCGTAATAAGTAAAGTCGACATCTGTTCAATTTAGATTGCTCAAAACTTTGCTAAATTGAATAGCATTATCGACAATTTAGTTAAGTCTTCCAATTTAGTATAACTCGATCACACTCCTTGTATGCACGAACTCAAATTTCCATTTTTGGGTAAAACAAATTGAAACCAAATTTTATCGTATTCTGACCAGTATTTTTCAAGTTATTACACCCAGAAGAAAATTCACTCAAATCCCATTAAAATTGATCAATAGGACAATTATTGATTTAATAGTATACAAAAAATTAATCTTTTCATATAAACTCAATGGCAATATCATGGTATTTTCTAGTATTTAATGGTATTTTCCGATTAAAATAATAATTTATCCTATTGACTATTTTTAATAGTAAAAAACTATTATTTATATAGTATTTTTTTCTGGGTGTACAGATGGACTTGGCTAAACGGTAGTTATGCTGATCAAGAATATCAGGCATGTTCTGTAATCCGTCCGTTTTCATGTCAAATCCGGAATTGCAAAACGGATGGATTGAATAAAGGTGTTCTGTAAAACGGACGAAAGAGAGAAATTTTGAATTCACATACGAACAGCTGATTTATGTTCGAAACGTCTATTGTGAACTGATCATAAATAGCAAATTCAATTAAAATATGTGTAAAATGAGTTCATTTTATATTTATTTGTTGAATTTGAATGAGCAAATTAAGTGACAAACAATTAGTGGGCATGTCCTTAAGGACTATTTAAACCCTTCTCATGTTCCAGAATCTGCCTGAGTAATGTGTTCATTGTTAATTTATCATTCTACTTGAACAAATGTCGTTCTACTTGGACATTTTTTGCAGGTGTACAGCATATTATCGACTCAGTTCATCAATACCAATACAAAGAATGGAAAATATTTCGTTTCAGCAATCCGCTGTTAGCAAAGATGTGATCTTTGTTAGAAGCACCGTCTTAAAGTAGAAATGTATGTGCAGGACTTAAAATAATTAAAAGTCCTACACATTCACACAACCACGATCGCCTAAAATCTTTTAGACAAATTCTGGAACTCCACCATGTACTCCAGAAACGTTTGATCTTGATTAAAATGCTCTCCAGATGTACATAATTTGTTTATTTTTTTTAGTATGAATAAACATTTTAAAATTTCATCCAAAAATATGCAATCCATTTTTGAAATGTTAATCGGATTGAAATCGGCGTTTTCTATAACATGACCTTTCGCAATGTTCGAAAAATGTGAAATTGAAATCGTTAAATCGAAATATGGAACGTGACATTTCGTTTTCACCATCATTTTCGAGTGAAATGCAGAACATGGTATACATAGTTTTCCATACCGGATACGCCTCCTAAGGGGCGTTACAAAATATGCAAAAAAATTAATATACCCTGTACCTCATATGTGTAGGAAATGTGTTAGAATAAAAAAAAAAATCTTTTCTACAAGAAAAACCTGACATGGTATTATAAAAATCTTATCCGATATATTTTATCTACCGGCAATTAAAAAATCTGACAAAGTAGATTTATCTGACAAAGTTGGCATCTATGCCTTCAGGGTCTAAATACAAATAGGTGCACTCCGAAGAAAATGTACCATTAAGTATGGTTCATGTATTAATAGTTTTTTTTTTTTTTGAATCAGAAGTTTTTTAATTAATTCAATAGTATTTGAAAAAATCACTACCATAAATTTAAATATTTCAATATTATTATTTTAAATAGAATAAATACTGTTGTTTTAATGGTTTCCTCCTATACAAAACATGTTCGTTTTGTACGTCATTCTGCGTGTTTACTCAAAATGGTCGCATGTATTTTTTTTGTAATAATCCACATTATTAAACGCGACATTGGTAAGGACTCAATGTATTTAATTTAAATAAATTATATTTATATATTTATTTATATTTTTATTTATTACAGAAAATAAATAATACATCGAACTTCTATTATGGGAACGGACTCAAAAATAACTGCAGACTCAAGTACTACAATCAATTATTGGAAACCAAAGCAAACATTAAATGTTTTATAACCCTTTGCAGCAAGAAGTGTCTTTTTATGTGTGTGTTGTAAAAGTGAATATCAATTTCGACATTTAAATAAAATAAATTATACAATAAATTAACTAAAATACATTTTTGTTTTAATAAATTATTAGGAAAATGTAATTCGACTTTACCATAAAATTAATAATACGTATCATTAAATTTGTATAGGTCTTTCTTATTGTAATTAAAATATCACATTATAAAATTTATGGTACAACCACACATTGTATTAACAGTTTCAATATTACTGAACTAATGGGACGCATCCTATTGACCAATTTTAATGGTATAAATTATTGATTTTCTATGGAAATACTATCAATTTACCATGATTTTTTTCTGGGTGTGGTAGTTTTTCTGTAGTAAATATAAAACAATTCATTTGCTGTAGGAACCGAATATGTTATTTCACTAATCTCTAGAAAAGCGTGATTTCCTTAACTAGGTTAATGCATATATACTTTATACGTAATAAAGTTCCGCTTCATTTAAAATACTTTTATTTACATAAATTGTTCGAATAATTCTTAACAATTATTATTGATTATCATATTCGCTTTTGTTATAAACAATATTAAGTGTAGAAACAATTGCAATTAATAAAATTATTAAAAATAATTAAACCAGTGCCTAGATTCTAAAGGTTGATTAGATAAAGACAGATGTAAGTAAATGAAATTCTGAAATACATTTATGTAATACGGAAATGTGTTGTATTAATGCATCGTAGTACATTTTATAAAAATGATTTTATTCATTTCACTTTCATAACACTTTAAGTGTAGGATTTAAAAACGAATTAAGTTATTTTTAAATCATAGTTATTTTTTTTTATTGACTTTTCTAATAATATAAAATAAACTATTGAAATAATATTTCGTACGTTACAAGTTTTGGAATTACCAATTTACGTATCTGAATTTATTTTTCTTTCAACAATATCTCGAATAATTCCGTGAACAATTCAAATACTTTTTCCTCTTCCTTTTCATCATTTACTTTCGTTAGCCACTCTTCCTTTTCATTATTTACTTTCGTTAGCCAATCGCCGAGCTTGTTATTCTCTTTTTGCTCTTCAGCACTCAACGATTTCCAATAGTTATCGACAGCTTTACGTACTTTATCAGCGAATGATGCAAACATAGTATTGAATTCTGTTTCTATCGCTTCATAACCATTCTTCTTGATTGAATCAATGAATTCTTGATCCTTTGGTGTATGATTTATTTTTGACATATCATCGAACTGCTCCATAAATTCGGCATATTCTTGGAACATATCCATTTGTTCACTAAAATCATGACTAGCTTCAGCCTTATTCATTTTATCAACTATTTCCTTCATTTTCACAATTTTCGGATAGGGTTTTCCATCTACATCCGTCATAGTTCCAATATCGGCTATGACATTCTCTAACAATTTTTGGCCGGGCTTGACTGTTGCCTCGGCAAGTTCAAATATTCCAAAAGCAATTACAATAAACAACTTAGCATGCTCGTCTAATTCTTCTTCTTCGGAGGATGATGAGTTTTTTTCTTCATTATTCAATTTGTTATTTACGGGTGTGACAGCATTAGTTTCTGCCAAAGATATATCGGTTTCTTTTCTTATAACGTTACAAAGCGTACACTAATTGTAAAAATTTGAATTAATTATTAACTTTTTTTTTGAAAAATTTACATAAAATAAAATTCTGACTTACTTGTGCACAAAATGTTATGCCCAAGATTAATAATAAGTATTTGAGAGACATTTTTTAAAAATTATAGTTCTGATCGACAGTAGCTTAAATCTTCAACTAATCATAATTTTAATTAATTCGCATTTATATTTATAGTTGTTATAATGTATGCAGAATTTAAATAATCAGTATTTTCAAATATATATATAGTTCAGGGTCATATTATATGTCTTTTGTTATATATTAAGAGCGAGAGTACGAAATTGTTGCAATTAAGATTAGAAGATCTAAATGAAATAAATAAACCAGGGCCTAGGTCCTAAAGGTGAATTTGATAAATAACGGTTGTGTGACAATCTAAAAATTCGTTTCAGTTTTTAGTAATATTTCCGATTCGTTTCGTCAGCGATTGAAGAGAATTGTGTTTAATGTAAATTTAATGAACAAAAATATTGTTGAATTAAAGGACTGAATTCGATATGTAATAAAAATTTAAAGTCCACATTAAAATTTAAAGTCTCCTTTAAAAATGCATCTATTAGAGGCGTTTTATTGCTCCTAAAATATTTATATTTTAGATTATTTTTAGACTCTTAAATGAGTTCTAATATGAGCACAAAAAGGCTCATATGTAGAGAGTACACCAAAAAAAAAAATCCCTCAAATCCCATTAAAATTGGTCAATAGGACAATTATTGATTTAATAGTATACAAAAAAATAAATCTTTTCATATAAACTCAATGGCAATGTCATGGTATTTTCTAGTATTTAATGGTATTTTCCGATTAAAATATTAATTTATCCTATTGACTATTTTTAATAGTAAAAAACTATTATTTATATACACCCAGAAAAAATACTATATAAATAATAGTTTTTTACTATTAAAAATATTCAATAGAATAAATTATTATTTTAATCGGAAAATACCATTAAATACTAGAAAATACCATGACATTGCCATTGAGTTTATATGAACATTTTTATTTTGTGTATACTATTAAATTAATAATTGTCCTATTGACAAATTTTAATGGGATTTGAGGGAATTTTTTTCTGTAGTATTTTTTCTGGGTGTAGTTATTAAAAAATACATAAACGTGTAATTAAGTTCGAAACGAATGACTATTAGACAGAAGTGACGTAATTTTGGATTAAAAAAAAAGTAAGACAGACATCAAATCAGACGACTTAGTACACTTAAAAAATTACTGTAGTAAAAAACACTGTATTCTGTGTATTTATGTTGATGGTATGCCTTATACTTCATAGCACCAAAATAAAAATTGTTCTTAGCACATTTTAATTAGTTTTTAATGATTTTACTAAATTATACAATAAATTTTTTAAATTTAAAAAGTGGCATCTCCGGCAATTGCACAAAATATAACAAAGTGGTAACACTTCTTTGCAGACATTTTAAGAAAACGGCAAATTTCAGTGGGTAATAAAACTTTTTATTACATTTTTCATTAAATATGTTTTAACACTTATTTTTGCAGAGAGAAGGAATATGCAATTGCCATAAGTCCTGATAAGACGACTGCCGAAATAACCACACAAAAACAACAAAAAGTTCTCAGAGTATTCTTCTAATATATGCAAGTCTGCGAATTTCATCTTCGAGGCCAAATGGTCTGTGTTCCGGTGCTCGTTGTCTGGTGCAACGACGAGCTGCAGTCGCAGTCGGTCGCTCCGATGATAACCAGCAATCCAATCTCCAGCGATTGATGCTGGATTGGATACGCTGTGCATGAATTTGGGCGCATAATTCTGGTGATATTAAAAGATCTAATGATGGTATGTGCGATTGGTTGCTAGCGCAACACGCTATACCACTATGCACTCTTAAAATGTAATTTTACAAATTATCGTTATTTATTCATTAACAGTTTAGTTTTTACATTGTTATAGAAAAATAAATTGAAAAAAAAAACAAATTTGGAAGTGTTTTGAATGTCAATAAAATTAACTAAAATGCAGTAAAAGTAACTACATATAAATTTGAATGTAAATAAATGAATTATATTTTTTAACAACATAATCATTTAAATTGTGTAGTAAAAATGATGCCCTAAAAACAACTACAACATTTACTTAAAAATAAATACATTTTTATTAGGACGGTTTGCAAATAAAAATTAGTTAAATTTAACTGCATTTTTATTTATTTTCAATGCAGTCTTTTTTTGGGTGTAGAATGTTTTGTTCAAAACAGAGCTGCCACTTTGTTTTTTTTTATTGTGCTTTGAATTTTTTTTTGCAGATTATTTTATAAATCACATATTTACTTTGATTATCAATTTAACAATATTTATTAGAAAATATATTTTATATCACAAATAATTAAAATGTTTCACATATATTTAATGAGTTGAATTAAATTTAATAAAAACAGTTAATTTTATTTAAAGCACTTTCACTTAGATCAATTAATAGAATAATTCTCCCAACAGTTCTAATTGTTTTTCAACATTCTTTTCATTCTTAAATTTCGTTAGCCACTCGCCAAGCTTATTGCTATCCAATTGTTCCTCAATACTCAATGTTTTCCAATAGTAATCCACAGTTTTATACACGTTGTCAACGAAAAACCCAACATTAGTAGTAAATAGATTTGCTAATGCATCTATACCATTCTTCTTCAAAGAATCAATGAATTGTTCGTCCTGCGTTATATGTATCATATTTCGTGTATCGTAGAATTTGTTGTACATAAAATTGGCATATTCTTGTAACATTTTTATTTGTACAACTAAATCATCATTAGTTTCACACTTAACAATGTCATCGACTATTTCCTTGATTTTAACAACTTGAAGATAGGGTTTACCATCTGCATCCTTCAAAGTGCCAATATCAGCTATGACACTCTCGAAAAGTTTCTTTCCGGGTTTAATTGTTGTGTCGACTATTTTAAATATTTCAATACCAATTATAACGAAAGCCTTAGCATGTTCATCTAAATCTTCTTCAGCGGATGATAAATTTGTTTTTGCATTATTTAATTTATAATTTTCGGTTGCGACAGTAATAACGTTACACAGCGTACACTAATTTTAAAAGTTTTATTAAATTATTCAAATTAAAAAGAGAAATGGCTGTGAAAAAATTTCGAACATACTTGCGCACATAATGTAATTGTTAATATTAACGAAACGATTTGTGAGACATTTTGATGAATTTTTATAATGATCGACTGTAGCTTAAATCTTCAACTAATCACATATTTAATTAATTTGCCATTTATATGTGTAAATCTTATTATAATACATAAACACTTTCGATTATCAGTATTTTCATTGCACTTTAGTGTCACATTGTAAGTCTTTTGTTAAAAATGTTATAAATTAAAATTTATAAGATTATTTTAAAATATAAACCTAGGTTATAAAGACCAATTAATTAAATTATAAAAAATGTCACTAAATGCTTTTTGAAATTTTTTTGTTAATTGAATTAGACATTCTAGAATTTGTAGGTCGTACTACTTTCTAAAAATAATCAAAAACTTTTTTTAAAATTAACCTATAAACCCGAATCACCATGACTTACATATTATTCGAATTTTTATTTGTAATTTCTTTGATTTACTAATTAAGAATATGTCATTTATTTATTGTGTGTGAAGATATGCAAAGACGAGTTATTCAAATACGTTACAAACGAGAAAACACATTAGAAAAATATAACGTCGTTGTAGAACAAAAAGTCACCAAATACATTTTCTAAATGTCAAATGTTCATTTACTAAAATCTTTATATATCTGTCAATTTTTATGATGATCTCAATTTTACCACATGATAAGAAAATGTAAATCTATCAATTGATATTTCAACTTTAAAAATACATCAATTACTTTTTATTATAAAGGGTTTTTCAACAGGGACGCTACAAAAGTAGAGCGACAGGGACAGCATACGACGCCAGATTTCTTGCCGCTCTTTTGACTTTCTCTTCAGTAAGGTTTGCCATTTCATGCCACTGAAGCCGTTTGACCACCAGAAGCGTCATATGTTCGTGAATTGGACTGGGCCGTACAGCGAATGCCACAATCAATTTATTGGAAACCAAGTTAGGAGAACGTGTTATCTCACGAAATGGTCCAGTCGATTGGCCGGCTCGGTCGTGCGATTTGCTTGTAAACCGTCGAAAATTGGGTTAAGCGTCTGGGCTTCTGCAAGCGTGCCCGTGGTGGCCATGCAAAAGAAATCGAGTCCATACATAATGGCATCAAACGTACTTTTACAAGAATAAAGAATTTCATTGATATCCAAAACCGTTTTTGTTTTATTTAAAAAAAACTTTTGTAGCGCTACAAAAAAAACCTTTATTAATCAAAAAACTCGAAATTTAAGTTTTTCATAAAAATGTATTTGGTGACTTTTCGTTCTACAACGACGATATATAACAAATAAAATTTTTAAAACCGAGTTAAATTTAAAATAATATAGGTCCTATCAAATGCACTACAATTTAATATTTGCCGATCATTACCACTTTAAAATGATTTTTCTTCTTCGTTTTCACTTTATAAATTTTTGCCTTTCTTCATTTTTCTGAATTTTACTTTAGTTTGAGATCTACCCCTTTAAAATGAGACAAACAAGTAATTTGAATTTTTTTTTACAAACTTAACTAAACTAGTTACGAATAAATATTTTTTGAATTCGGGTTGTGTTTTTTAGCATCATCACAACCAACAATTGTTATCTCATTCTCAAATACTTAAATATCGATCGAAACAGTCACTCAAATTCAAAATTTTCGGTAAATTTCCATCGTATCACTATCACATCACACCACATAGTAGCACGTTTTGTTTGATACAAATAGAGCTGCCACCTTAGTTGCTTTTCTCAAACTTGAATTCCGTTTTGCATTAACACATTTTTGTGCTATATTCCGATCAAATCTATTCTGAATGTCTTTTTTATAATATGACAACTCTTAAGAACCTAATAGACTCAATCAATGTCTACCGCAAATATCCCAAGAAACATTTATACGGAGCTCCGGCACAAA
The DNA here is from genome assembly GCA_951804985.1 of Dryomyza anilis. Lineage (NCBI taxonomy): Eukaryota > Metazoa > Arthropoda > Insecta > Diptera > Dryomyzidae > Dryomyza > Dryomyza anilis. The sequence continues at coordinate 18,359,954 of OX638133.1, read as the reverse complement.
CGGAATCACAATTCCGTCATTGCCGGTACGTTAACGGCACGTTGAAAATGTATCCGTCGAAGCAGATACTAAAGCGGTACAAAAACGTACCATCATATTGGTACGACTCCGTTTGTATGCTGGTATATACGGAAATACGGAATTTCGAAAATAATACGTTTGAACACCGTTATGGTGATACCGTTTTCGTGCCGTTGAATACGGACTACACCGTTTTCATCCTGTTAGTATTCTGTGACGCAGGTACCGTTTTTCTTCCATTATAGCCTGAATTTTTAAACATGCAGGGCGAAGAGGAAATATGTTACACGACTACAAGACACCAACAGATAAGTTATACAAATTGATTTAAATAAGAATAATATTTTTTAACTTGATAGTGGCACGTTTACGGCACATCATAACGGTTTTTCAACTGATTCGAATACGTTTTCGTATTCCTTAAAACCCGCTCACCAATACGTTTCTGGATTAAAAAATCGGCACGTTTCCGGAACATGATTCCATTTTGCTGTACCGATAACGGCACATAAGCGGAACGAATTGTTTCTTGGTATATTTCCTAAGTTATAATTCGAAAAATGTACAAAAATCAATAAAATCCAAAAAAAGTCCAAAAATTATGGATTTTTTTAAGTGGAAAAAATCCAAAAAAATGCGGATGGAGTGGATAGCCCAGCCCTGGCAATTTCTGAGAACATAGTCTCAATTTCCGGTCTAATTGGGACAAATATTGTTTTTAAAATGGTTTTTAATTTAATTATTACTCAAGCGTCTACTAATGAAAAAATGGTATGGTATGTTTAATCTGATTTATAGACATAGGGTTGAATGTAAAAAACAGAGCTAACAATTAAAATAATAAAAAAATGTTCACTTGTTTAAAATCGCTATTCTCTAAATGTTGACTATTGATCAAAGTTCTTTTTGTTAAAATTGTTTATAACGTCGGTGATACTGCAAAACCGCCGATCTACAGTTTCGAATACCTCTTACAAAATGGATTTTACAGAAGAAGCAAAAATATTTTCAGTCTCAATTCTGTACCAAGTAAGTGTGTGCGAGTTACGTGTCGATCATGTATTTCCAGGTGACAACGATATCGGCTACAATTCGTTTGAATGTCCGTTGAATATCGTGTGACTACAATTTTTGATTCATGTATCAAACGAAACGTTGAGTACGCTCGTTTAGAGAGTTTTTTTGTTGCCAGCATAAAATCATACGGTAAAGTAAAAAAAAAAAAAAATGTTTCGTTATGAAAAATAGTTGGCAAAACAAAAATTTTGAACAAACGTTCGATTCAAAGAGCGAAACGAACGAAACGTTTGAAATCGTTATACAAATTTTAGACGAAGGGGACTGGAAACGAATCGTTGTCACACTATAATAACAAGATACATAATTTGGGGGTTAGACTAAATTGCTGACTAAACTAAATTTTGCGGGTTTTGATTCGATCGCCATTCGGTAACCGGCAATTGTAAGTACCCAATAAATCGTCTTCCAATTTAGTTCAATTTAGTTTGGTCAAAAATTTGCTAAATTGAAAAGTAAACGCTGCATTATCGACAAAATTTAGTTTAGTCAGCAATTCAGTCAAACTTGCACCCACCCATAATACAAAATTAAGTATTTCTTAACTTATAATGGCATTTATCTAATATATCCTATCAACATATCATTAAAAACCTGATTATAACACAAAATTAGACGCAATTTTCGAATACAGTTAGGCCGTTTTGCTGTATCACCGACGATAAAATTATGAAAAACGAGTTGGGAAAGTTAGGTCACATGGGACGAACTTTTATAGTCGGTCGGGAATACCCTATACTCTTGGTGGATACTCTTACTGGTATAATTTTGTGGGATATGAAAAAACGCGATTTAAAGTAAGAAAAAAAATGTGGACGGATTACGCCCATTTTTAGAACACATATGTTTAAGTAAAATCTAACAAAACGTTTTAAATTTTATAACTATATCTTGAATACTTTTTGAGTTATTGGTTCCCAAAAAGTTATATATAAGTGACATGCATGGGAGGTGGGCGTGTCCGTTTACCGATTTGGTTCATTTTCAAACTCAGAACCATATTTTGGCTAAAACATATTTCATCGCATTCTAACAAGTATTTTTCAAGTTACTCTGTATCCGATCAGACAGCAAGACAGATAGACGGACATGGCTAAATGGACTCTGGTAGGTATGCTGATCAAGAATATATATACAACAGCCTTACAATATCTGCACAAACTTAATATACCCTATACCCTGTACCTCATAGGTGTAGGGTATAAAAGGGAACAAATTTTAAATAAAAATCCCAATCAATTAGCAAAAACAGGTGGCAACTCCGTGCGCCGCTCTTGCAGCATGTAGGTTTCACTTTTATAAACCAATTGGATTTTTGCGAGTTTTATTATGTTCATTGTATTTTGTTTGCAAAATTTTCAAAATTGAAATGAATTTTAAGAAGTGATGTATGAAAACAACATTTCTAAAGAAATCTTTACAAGTGCCTTATAATTTGCAGCTTCACTGCAGTCGTCAAAATAGGTGCAACGCCGAATTATTAAAAAAAACCAAAGCAGCGTCCAATATTAAATACGATGAATGCATTACGTTAACTTGTGGCAATTAGGAAACAAAAATGCGACAACGTACTTTCACAACATGATAATTGATTACATCAGCGCCCTTTGCACAGACGGTGAATCAACATAATTTATTTTCACTTTTCATCCATTAGTTTCTTTCGCCACTGTTCTTACCTTAGGTTTTGCGTTGTTTTTGTTTGGTGTTAATTTTTCATGAAGCCTATCAAAAGTGGTCGTTTACTTAAATTTATTGAACCAAAAACAAAAATAAAGGTTAAAATTTTGTTGGTCAATTTTTGAAAAACTAAAAATTTCTACGCGATTCGGCGATACGGGATTTTATTTTTTTGTTTTTGACATTTGATATAAAATAACAACAAAACACGCGAAACTTCAAAAGTCCACTTCGAAAATTTTCGAAACTTCAAAAGTCCACTTCGAATTTTCGAAACTTCAAAAGTAATATTTCGATTATCGTTATCGAATATTATATAGCTAAAACTTAGTCAATAAAATAATATAAAAATTACTTAAATTAATTTTCATTTTAAACTTTATTTGAAGGTTATGTTTTGTGCATTTTAATTTAACTATTTTACTGCTATGTTTCACTGCACATATTTGTGGCACTGTGCTAAAATACTGTTCTAGAAATACTGTAATATTTTTGATTTAAGTATTCTGTTTTTAGAAATTTTGTATTGTCAAAATTGATAAAATTATTTTATATATGCTTTTGTTTCTTCAAATCTAAAAGTTTAATTGTTTTCTAAAAATTGTATTTTATTTAAATATTCATCACCATCATCCTTGCATTGCGAGCTGATTAGCAGCGATATTTTGTTTGACATTATCGTCGCTTTTGGAAAATTTTCAACAGTGGCGCCCGACTGCGGGTAATGGGTCACTAAATAAATTAAATCTTTTAATTGATTTTTCATGTTGTAGTAACACCTTTCGCTGACTGACGGTGCCTCCTCTGTTGCCGCCTCTTTCTTCGAAACCGTGAGCCACAGTAGCCGAACCATCCGCCTGCTTTCACATCATCGTATGCGGCATACCTAAGAGTAAGCGTTGCATCAACGCAGTTCCAGGATGCGCACCTCCGGAATGTCTTGCAGATGCTAGAATTGCGCGATGGACAGCTGACTTGCCGTTGTCTAGGTTATAATGTATTTCGTTGGAGGACGACGTTGACTTTTCCGCAGCTGCCGCATTGTAGTCAAATAGTGTGATTATATGTTAATATATTTGTTTTTAATTAAAATACCATACATAAAAATAATTTTAAATGTCAATATTTCCATTCATTTGTATTTGAATTCAAAATGTTATTAAAAATGTTAAATTTATATGCAGCAGTTTGTAAACAATAAAACATTATTACACATACTAAATTCATTTTAAACATAGGAAATTTGTGACATTTGACAATTTTAAAAAATTACTATGAAAAATAATGTTTTTACTAAGATATATACGAATTTACTATGAATCATAACTGATTTACAATGTTTTTTCCCTGAGTGTACTTAATTTTGTATAAAGTAAGTGCAGAATTGAGACTGAAAATAGTTTTATTTCTTCTGTAAAATTCATTTTGTAAGAGGTATTCGAAAATGTAGATAGGTGGTTTTGAAGTACACCAACGATATATCAGAAAAAGATTATCAATCACTGTTCTTAGTGCACTTGTATTATTTTTAACCGGGGTATACTGTAAGATAAATTCGCGAGAGAAAAAATATGGCAACACTCTCTCAAAGATTGTTTATTTAACGACAGCTGTCAAAAATCATTTCAGTGCAAAATTGTTGTTGATATGACGACAGAAATTTCTAAATAATTCTTTCGCAGTGCGAACGACTAATACAAATCCAACGAGAAAACAAATTGTTATCGAAAAGCTTATAAAAGTTCAACAATTTCTTTTAATATAAAACAAAACAATGGAGGCAGCTAAGAAATCATTTGAGCTGCAATCGCAAATCCGCCACAATGCGGAAGATTTTAAAAACACAATCAACGAGCTCTTTAACTGGGAAAAGGAGATTAAAGACAAGGAGGCGGCGTTGAAGCGTCGATCTTCCAAAGAGGAGGAGGAGGCTTCCAAGGAACAAGAGGCAGTGGTCAGTTTTGTTTTAAATATATTTTCACTAGTAATAAAATAAATATAATTAAAATAATCTTAAATTTTTTCTTAAGACGCCACCGGTACGCAGTCACGTTGAAAATGTGGCGGGAAAAACAAACGGGCAGCCAGCTGCTGCTGCTCCGATTGCTAATAAGAATGCCAAGAACCTTGAAGGTGAGTTGGGTGACAAGTTCATTTTATCGAGGAGCACATGTTTCATAGGTTTTCATAATAACTTAAGCAGCTGCTTTAATACTGTGTAATATAAGAATTATGCTAAAAATGTTCCTTACTCATTATTATTGTTTTATAAATGTAGTTTTAAATATAACATTTCATAAAAAAAAGAAAAAACGTATTTGCGGTCCGCCCCTATTATTTAGACTTCGTTTATTTTATGACAATTTCCAAAATATTTCGGCTCTACCGTTAACCGTTCATGAGCCAGAACGTGAGCAAAATATCTTCAAAAATTAACTTTTGCTATGGAAAACGTTTGTTAATCTACTTTCGGTCATAAAAATGCTGATGTATAATAGAACTCCAAAAATTCCTATGAACCACATTCAAATTTTTTTCCTTTTTTCTGGTAGACTCGGAATAAAAGTTTTTTTCCATTTTAAAATGGTTAATTTTTATGAAAATTCAAATAACTCCGCTCTTCGTCCGATATTTGTTTCCAAGGCTCCCTTTAAAAAAAAAATGTCCATTCCCCGTTAAATGATCGGACAGTCGCGAAATCTGAAATTTGCGAATGTCGTCCTTCATTACAAAATAAAAAAATTCCATGAAATTTACAACTTTTGAACGGACCTATGGAACAATAAGTCGAAATTTAAAATCTCAAAACTAAAAAATATCGATAAAAATGTAGTTTTACACACCATTTAAGAATTTTGTTGACATAAATAAATAAAAATATTTTAAATTTCCAACATTTAGCACAACAAAATTCTGTAGAACAGATCAATAAAAACAACGAAGCAAATGCTGCGAAACGCAAGCAGGCTCATGACATCAAGGAACGCGGCAACAAACATGTGAAACTCGGCGAATATGAGCGTGCTATTCAGGAGTACAGTGCCGCCATTGAGGTGTTTGCCGAAGACCCGGCCTTCTACAATAACCGTGCGCTTTGTTTTCTGAAAATGGAAAAGTATGTCGAAACACAAAATAATTTCTTTATAAATTTATAAAATAATTTGAAACTACACAGATATGATGAATGTATTGAGGACTGTGAGCGCGCCATTGAGCTGGATAGTCTGGCCGTCAAAGCTTACTACAGACGCATGCAGGCCAACGAGAGTCTGGGCAACAATATGGACGCCCTAAAAGATTGCACCACGATTTTGATGATTGAGCCCAAGAATGCCGAGGCAAAGAAGAGCTTGGAACGTATTAATCAGCGGCTGCGAAAACAAGGTACGTCTTAATTTTATGAGTTTTGAATTTTTTATTTTGAAGGTTTTGGGTTTCAAAAGCATCATTGATTCGATCTTCAATTTAACATATATCTTAAGAAATATATAAAAATTAAAAAAAATAGTTGAAAATGTATAAAAAATTTAAAATATAAACACAAATATTTTTTATATTTGAAAATATAAAAATTAAAAAATAAATTATTTGAATATTTTAAATTTTAAAATCTATTATTAAAATATAAAAATTTAATCTGAAATCAACAATTGCAAAAATAAATATTTTTAAATTGCAGCCGCCACCAGCCAAGGCCCTTCATTCACCGCAGACCGCAAAGATCTGGTGACCATTTTGCCCTTCGACAAACCGCCCTACAAACGCTCCGCAAAACCGCTGCGTCGCATGCCCATCACCGATGTCGTCGGACCCAAGGACACCAAGAACTATGAAAATTCAAACATGCAAGTGTCCGACGAGGTGATCGATAAACTGTTCAACAGTGATTGTGGACCATTTGAGGAGATCAAAAAGAAGCCTTCGTCTTCTGCCAACCCAACTGAAAAGCCAAATGTTATTGCAACGGAAATTGCAAAGCCAACAAATGTAACGAAACAAACCATAGATAACAAGCAACATATAGAAACCAAAAAACAAACAAATGAAACTAAAAAAGAAACAAATGAAATAAAAAAACAAACAAATGACATAAAAAACAAAACAAATGAAACTAAAAAAGAAACAATTGATACAAAAAAAGAATTCAATGAAATGAAGAAAGACTCCAATGAAGCAAGACAAACCGCACTACGTTTAGCTGCCGAAATTGCCAAACAATTAGACAGTAATAAACATTCAACGGAAAAGACACAAAACGCACCAATAGATAGCAATAAATTGGCGCCAAAAAGTGTAAACGAAAAACCGGTTACAGCAGCGTCAGAAGTGCCCGTCAAAAGTACCGAACTCTTGTCATCCACTACAAGCGTAATTTTAATTTATTCTTATTTTTTTGTTTTTTTAAATGAAGTACTTTATACATTCTTTGATTTACAGCGTCCAATGCCGCCTGCACCCGTCTCTACGGCGCAATTCTATTCGAATTGGAAGGAGTTGAGTGCTGCGCAAAAATATACGTACTTAAAGGTAACAAAATAAATCGTAGTGATTCAATTTAAACACTTTATTTTTCATCATGAGCATCATTTTTAACTTTATTTATTATTCAAGTAACACAAAGTACAAATTTCGTTACGAATTTTAGATTATTTATGTTGAGAAGTGTAGAAATACCTTGTCATCTGGCACAGTCAATATATCGTATTTCATTTTTTTCTACAAATATTGAATACAATTTTTGAATAGAAAATCGAATATTTTCTCCATAGACATTATGATAGTTTTCTGACTTTTTCTACTGGTTATAACTCCTTAACGAGAATTATGAAAAATCCATTAATATAGTGGTAAATCATAAAAATTCAAATTCATCTTTCCCTAAAATCGCACCTTAAACATCAGAAACGCACAATGAGCCATTTCGCCACAAAATGATCAACTATATTGGTCATCCTTTGAAACCTTTTGGCCCTATAGCGCCTAAACCAGACGTGTCTAAGTTTATACTACATTTTTGATCCACTGCCCATAGAGACCCTGTAAATAAAGGGTTTTTCAACAGGGACGCTACAAAAGTAGAGCGACAGGGACAGCAAATGACGCCATATTTCTTGCCGCTCTTTTGACATTTCTCTTCAGTAAGGTTTGCCATTTCATGATGGAAAGATATACGAATTCGAATTTCGGTAGTATGTTTTAATAAATTCGACTCGTTGTTGGATCGTATATCTTCATAATCATGAAATGGCAAACCTTACTGAAGAGAAATGTCAAAAGAGCGGCAAGAAATATGGCGTCATTTGCTGTCCCTGTCGCTCTACTTTTGTAGCGTCCCTGTTGAAAAACCCTTGAAAAAAACTTTTGTTGTGCTCTTATTGAAAAACCTTTTATAAAAAATGAGTTCAAATTTTTGCCGATAAACAAAGAATATACGAGGACTAGACACCCGCAATATTCCCAATCGTCAACAGCCTGAGCGTCTTCAGACCTGACAAGTCCACCATAGGCCAGATCTTCATATTAAGTATTGGAAAATACCAAAGAGAGGCAGATCGACATTCACCAATTTTTCGTCGACTACAATGCTACCTTCAACAGTCCGATAAGGAGTCACTCATACGCCACCATGTCATGAGTTCAGTAAACCTACGAAACTTATCAGGCTTTGCAAAATGGTGCTGCTCAGTGAAAATTGGAAACAACACATTTCCGATACGTTTAATACCGAAAGAGGGTTCAGGCAAGGCAACTACTTATCGTAGGACTGTTTCAACCTGATGATGTTGAAGATCAAGAGATGCCGAACTTCATTACAATGGCCCTATCTTTAAAAAGAGTGCTATGCTGATCGCGTATGCTGATTGTATTGGGATCATTGAGCAGAGCACACGAACAGTCAGTGCAGCAGTGTCCAGGTTTAAGAAGAAATCGCGTCGAATGGGTCTGACGGTGAATGAGAACAAGATGAAGTACCTGGTATTATTCAACAAACAAACAGTCCCAGCATCTTGGACAGTACATCGCTATGGATAACCACAGCATAATTTCGTAGTTCTGGAGAACTTCGTCTACCTAGGAAGCACCTACAACAAAAATAATGTCAGTCTTGATATTAGTCGAAGGATAACTCTTGGTTACAGGTGGTACTTTCGGCTCAGCAATTGAGGAGTGTCCCTTTCTCAGTAATTCCTCTCTCGACAGACAAAAATTACGCTTAATAAGTCACTCATCATGCCAGTCCTCCTCTAAGCCACTGAGGTATTGCCATCACTGATGGGTGAACGCCATTCGAAATAAAGGTTTTTCGTAAAATCTGCGATCCTATAAGCATTGCAAAAAAATACAGAATCAGATGGAACGATGAGCTATATAAGCGCCGACATTGACAAAGTCAGATCCATTCAGATCTAACGTCATGTCGACCATATGAATGAAAATGCTACAGCAAAACGAATGTTCAATGCTGTACCCGAGTTGGACAAATAAATAGTGATACTCGATGAGATATTTGACATACATTGTGTTCAGTCTGAGATTATATAGGTATTATATATTAGTATTCTTTCTAGTTTATTGACGTCACTGTCAAAAACATTGGTTATGTGGAAGTGGACAATTTTAAGTTAACAGAGAAAAAATAATTTACAAAACTGGAGTTGTGCGCGGGTAATTTTCAACAAAATTTACCAAGGAATATCTAAATCATACGCTTATTAAATTTTAAGTATTATTTAGTTAAAGATATGGCAGAACATATCCGAATTTGTCTATTGAAAAAGTCTGTCACGGAACCAATGTTTGAATTAATAAGACGGAAGTGACAGAGAAAACACATATATGGAAACGCAAAAATTGTACCATAGTGTTTTACTTCATACTTTTTCATTACATTTCACTTTTGTTAGAAGGGTCCGATAAAATAAATTAGCGTATTATCATTTTTCGTTTATTTCTACGGACCTACTTACAGTGGCTCACAGCTTATTTCGTGCAGTACACAATTCTAATTTTAAAGGTTTCTAGCTATTAAAAATGCACTTATGGAAAGATATACGAATTCTAATTTCGGTAGTAAATTTTAATAATTTCGAATCGTTTTTGGCTCGTATATCTTTCCATCATGAAATGGCAAACCTTACTGAAGAGAAATGTCAAAAGAGCGGCAAGAAATATGGCGTCGTTTGCTGTCCCTGTCGCTCTACTTTTGTAGCGTCCCTGTTGAAAACCCTTGAAAAACATGTAGCGCTCTTATTGAAAAACCCTTTATCTGGAACACCCAACGATTTACAATATTTACTTTTATATGTTTGAAATATTTAATTAAAACTTCTACAATGAAAAACCTAGAACAAATAGATTGCATTTAATTTATAGATAATCGATCATATTTATAAGGAAAATTATAATAATGATATTTTCTTTAGGGTGCACCCAGCTTCCACTTCCACCCGGGTTGGAAGGAAATTTTTCTCATATTTTAATTTTTATTGAATGTTAATAAAAAATAAAAGTTTTATCGCAATTTGTATCTATTTTTTGTATTATTATTTGCATGCTTCATAATGTTTTACTTTTGGGATATTATTTTTTTCTGATTTATCTATAGTCATCGGAGATGATGTCGGTTTAAAAAAAAAAAGAACGGATGATTGTCGATAACGATTTCAATACCTGCTCAAATGTTTAATACTTATTACTTTTTTTATATTTACAAAATATTCTTCTAAAATTAAAATTAATTTTCCTTTATTCACCACAGTCCATCGAAGTCAGCAAGCTAGGCAAAATACTGGGCGCCGGCTTTGATTCCGATACCCTCACAGCTGTTATTTATACGCTGCACGATTACTATCTGCCCAACAAGGAACCCAATCTTGCAGCGACGCTGCTGGAAGTGAGCAAAAACAACCAGGTTGCTATCTTGTCGCTGCTCATGTCAACAGACGAGCGAAAAGGTTGGTTGGTTAATTGGTTTGCAAAACGATTTGATTACCTTGCTGTGTTGTGTGTTTTGTATTTATTCGAAACGCATTTGTTTATTATTAATGTGTTTTTTTTTTTATTTTGCAATTCTTTCTTATTTTACAAATTATTTCTTGCATTTGCAGTGATCACTGAAATTCTAAACGCACTGAAGGAACGCGAAGAAAATGCTGCGGTCGCTGCTACAATTGCGAAGAACTTTAATATTGTGAAAAACTAGTTATTGTTAAAATGTAAAAAAGAATAATAATAAAAAAAAAGAGTAAATTCAATTGAATTGCAACACTAATCTTTTTATTGTTTATGTCACACTTCGTTTGAATTGTTTGTTAATTTATTTTAATTTTATGTTTTAATTTGCGGAAGGGTCAGTTTTTATGCCAAGAACGAACAGATTAATTTATGAAACAAATTTTAATTTTATTTATTTTTGATTTTTAGTTTGGCAACATAGTTTAAAACCTGTTGAATTGTAGGCTGTTGTTGCTGCATTGCCGTGTGGTACCAGGCACCGTCATCTTCAAACACTAAAGCTTTTGTTTAACTTTCGCTATGATATTCGTCGGCTGATAATGATGGCTACATTCTTTTGCATGGTAATTATTCAGTTTTTGGGTTTTTTTTTTTTTTGCTCTACCAAATCTAATTTCTTGTCTAGTGTAAGCCGCATGTAAGTGTTTTGCAAAATCATGCTGTTTTTGGAGAATAAACTTCAAAAATGCTACCTTGCGCTCAGTAGGCAACTGAAAAGTAGAGTCATCGCTCTGGCCGCACAAAAATAACGTTCTACAAGTCACTCATCATACACATCCTACTTTATGGTGCAAAAACATGGACGCTGAGAGAGTACTGGGCGCATTCGAATGAAAAAAGTCTTCGTAAATTCTTAGGCCCTATCTGCTTTGCTAACGAGTATCGAATCAGCATGGACTATGTATGTACTGTATGAGCTATTCGACGACATCTTTAAGCGCATCAAAATAAGGCGGCTTCGCTGGTTAGATCATGACGTTTGAATGGATGGAAACGCTCCAGACCAGAAAGTATTTGAAACGGAGACTCGAAGGTGAACAACGTAGAATACGACGTTCAAATCTGCATTGCAATGACCAAGTTGAGGACAACCTGGCAAAGCTTGGTATTTCCCACTGGCATCAGCAACTTACGGCAGAAGCGACTGGCGTGACTTTTTATGCGCGATCAACACAAAGTTGTAAGGGCCATCTAAGTAAGTAGTATTTTTATTTTAAATTTTATTATATGTTACTTTCGATTATTCCACGAAATATTTTACAAAAAATTGTCCATGAAATTTATTCTAGAGTTCGTCTGAGAAACCATATGTTTAATTTTTTTTTATTCGACATTGTATGCTACGAAATTATTCGCCATTTTCCCGCAAGAGTTGACGATTATTCATAATTGAAGCGTTGGGTGCAATTACGGCGATCATAACGCCCTTTTTGCAATATTTGCACTGAATGATCCCAGCAGTGCATTCTACCATCCTGTGAAATCCCAGTTCGATTGCATAAAGTTTTTTGTCGTTTTATGCAATAAGGGCTTATAAATCATTTAGGATATGTCCAGGGAAGAATCGTCCGGGGAATTGTCTTGGGGATTTCATTGTAATGGGAATAATTGTCTCGGGAAAGAATTGTCTGCGGGAAGAATATTTTGGAAAATTTTTCTTGGGAAGAATTGTCTCGGAATAAATTGCTTTAGGAAAGAAATGTTCAAAAGAAAAAAAAATCAACTGAGGGAGAGTTTTCTCGGGGAAGTAATTTTCTTGTTTTGGTTCAAAAAATTGTACGGGAACTGATAGTCTCGGGGAGGAAATATCTAAGGTAAGATATTTCTAAGAAAAAAATTATCCGAGTCCGAAATGTTTCTGGGAAATGTTGTTTCGTGTCAAAGGAAATGGGAGTCAAAGGGGAGTAATTGTCTCGGGGAAATTATTGTTATGGGAGTAATAATGTCGAGAAAAAGGCGTGGAACGGTTTGTCTCCGGGAAGTATTATCTCGGAAAAAATTGTTTCCGAAAAATTTGTTTCAGGAAAATGAAATGTCCAAAAAAGAATTAACGGAGGTGTAATTTTCTCGAGGTCTTCCTTGGCTGGGGAGTAATTGTCTTATTGAACGGGCAGAATTTTTCTCTTGGTATAATATTTCAGTCAAAGTCCAGTCAAAGTCCTTGGGAGAGCATTATATTATTCTATCGGGAAAAAATTCTATATGAACTTACTGTCTCGGGAATAAAATTTCCAAGGAAAAATTGTCCGGGGCAGAATTGTCTCTGAGAAAAATTGTTTCGTGAAGAATTCTGTTACTCTTGAAGACGTCTAATTTACAAAAGGGCCACCATCCAATCAAACTAACTTAAGGATCGCTATACATATTCTTAACCAAATCCAATTAAATTTAACCAAATTAAATTGAATTGTTGTTGATGATCTTGTTTGTTGCTGCCTTGTTGTAAATTGTCTCGGGAAAATTCTTGTTAGAGGAGTAATTGTGTCAGGAAAAATTGGGTGGAACGGATTGTCACCGGGAAGAATTATCTCGGAAAACATTTGTCTCGGAAAATATTGCTTCAGGAAGAAGAAATGTCCAAAAAGAGAATCATGTATAATTTTCTCGAGGTCTTCCTTGTCTGGGAAGTAATTATCTAATTGAACAGGCAGAAATTTTGTTTTGGAAAGAATTCTTCAGTGAAGAAATTTTCAGGAAATAATCGATTGGGAAAAAATTGCTTCGGTGAAGAATTCTCTGTGAACTTATTGTCTCCGGTATAAAATTTTCGATGAAAAATTGTCCGCGGCAGAATTGTCTCTGGGAAAAATTGTTTCGCGAAGAATTCTGTAACCCTTGAAGGCGCCTACTTTACACAAAGGCCACCATCCAATCAAACTAACTTAAGGATCGCTATACAGATTCTTAACCAAATCCAATTAAATAAACGATCCGTTGTCATAATGACGCCTATTATGTTGTTGATGATCTTGTTTGCTGTTGTTGTTGCTGCCTCGTTGTAAATATGGGGGTGTTTCGCGACGATCCAATCCAAACGAACTTCAACTCAACTTACAAAAAAGTACATTGAATATAATTTGTGTTTAACACGCTTCAAAAAAAATATTAGTTGGTTTAGATTTTTTATCATTTTTGCTTTTTTTTCTAATTATACTCGACGCAATTTACATATACGAGGAACAGCGAAAAAGATAAAAACAAGAGCATCGATAATGACGACAAACGGTCAACCAGAGAGAGTCAACTACTACGGCGATCAACATTCAAGTCCGACCGACAATCGATCCGATTAACGTTGTTGAGCCGCTTGATCGCACAGCCAGCAGTGAGCGGCAACTGAATGAGCGACCAACCGATCGTCAACCAGTTGCCAGCACTACGCCATCGATCGCAGTTGGATACGCAAACGCGACACGCATGATTCACGCTAATAAATAACTATTTTTTGTGATAAAAAGAAAATTTACATTTTTTTTTCTTTTTGCGAAAATCTCTTTTGAAAAATTTTTGATAATATTTATTTTCCACACATAAGAAACGCGTCACGCAATTAAGTACAAAATAATTGAATACTGCGCAAAGATCATGACAAATTATGTAGCTTCGTAGAATGTATAGCAAAAACCAGCTTTAAAATTGAAATTGCTAAAAGGTACACTGTGCAGAAAATTTAAAAGTGTATCATAAAAAAAAATATTAATATATTCTGATAATAATTAAAATGATAAAAGTTTGCCAAAAATTAGTGAGTTTGTGATTTGAATGATGAAAATATATATATATAAAATAAATATGAAAATAATTGGAAAATATTAAAATTGTTAAAAATATTTTTTGAAATGTGATAAAAATTATCGTTCTCAAACTTATTCTTCGACTGCATGAAATATCGACTGGAACCACCAAAAACTACGTCTATCAAGATTTTTCTTTAAAAATTGCCGAGACATGGAAATTAGTGAGTTATTAAAATATTTTCCTAATTTATTATTAATATAAAAACCCAATATTTAAAAATTACTTTGAATTTAGAACATTTCTAAAAAGTAATACAAAATTTTACCTAAATAAAATAATCTCCATATATTAAATATTAAAAATTTCCATTAGATTATTTTTTTTTTATATTTTTAGATTTTTAAATTTTTAAATTAATTTTCTAAAACTCACTTTCGATCGAAATTAGAATATTTGACAACAAAAATCGAACTGAATTTGTTTCATATAACTTCAACGAATTATCGCAGAAGATTCTTTTTCGAGACAATTATTCCCGAGACTAGACTTCCCCGAAACAACTCTTCCCTAGAATAATCAACAAGCGCTACCTTTTAATTTTTATAATCTTTCGTTCGCTCTGTTAAGAATTAAATTTAATTACCCGAAAATTATTATTTTATAATAATTTATGTGTAAGAATTGTCTCCTGAAAGTAGAAATGTCCGTGGATGGCTGTCTCGTGAAAATTTATCTCTGTGAGAAGTAAAGAAAAGATATATATGAGAAGAATTGTGTCTGGAAAGAATTATATGGAGAAGAACTATCTCGTAGAATAATGGAGGAGCTCATTTCCAAAACATGCTATATGAAACGAACTCTGTTTTGAGTAAAAGGCGAAATACTGTTACACCATAGTAGAGTCAAATTTGAACAAAGGTGTCTTTACACTTTTGATCTTTGTCATATCCTTAGTATATTCAAGTTTTTAAATTAATCGTATTTGAACCGTATATATGTTAATAAATGCTTTCAAAATTGAAATAGCATGTTTTGGAAATGAAATCTCACATAGCATTTTTTCGAAATAACATTTTTAAAAGATAGCAGTTTTTGGAATTAAAAACGTATTTTATATTGCGTTTGGTTCATTATTGTCGATTGTGTGATAATTACTGTTTCTGTACGAGGTAATCGTTTGAACAGGTCTGATTTGAAACTGGCACAAAAATCGAAAAGAAACTTGTGAAATTTAAACAATTGACATCTGTTTTTTCAGTTATTTACAAAATATTTAAAGCAAATTTTATAAAAATTATGTATAAAACAATACGCAACTGAATTCGTATTCAATATGATGCGTTTTAAGAGGCGTCGGTTAAGGGACTCGGTTATTTCGGCTCTGCAAATTACATATTGTAAAAGTCACGTCATGTATGGAAACGGGTGTAAGTTGCACCTCTCATGGCATTCAATTCACTTGCAACTGTCTCCCAAACAACACAGTGCTCTTTTCTAGTATATATGGACGTGAATTGTCCCTTGCCCACACGTCTGTGTTTGCTGCATCAGCTTTTTAAGCCATATCTCAGCGCTTTAGATTATAAAAATTCAAAAAATAATGTATTTTCCAACCAAATATCAATCATTTTTAAAGTCGAGAGGATTCTCACCAAGTCAAAAGCTAGTGAGAAATACAATCGTTTCAAAACGATTCGATTTATTTGTAGAAACAGTGATTGGAACATGTCAAAATGAAACGATTCAAACGTTCAATATTTTACAGAAACATTAAAAATGAAAATGACGTCATTATGACGTCAAATCGACAATAGTAGTCGACAACTACGATCGAAAACAAATACAAAAAACGAGCTACTGATATTTTAAATATTTTTTTAAAATTAGAACAACTGTGCCAACAAAGAGTGGAATTTTTCCAGCAGACTTTTAGTGTAACATATTTTTATTCTTAAAAAAGCATTTGTTTCAATATTTTGAATTCAAGCTAGCCTACAGAAGATATTTTTTTGGTTGAAGTATAGTTCTTTTTTTCAATGTTCTCATCAATTTCTAATAAATTGACATATTTTTCAACTTTCCGCAACAAATCTGGATTTTGGGACAGCAAACGACGCCATATTTCTTGCCGCTCTTTTGCCATTTCTCTTCAGTAAGGTTTGCCATTTCATGATGGAAAGATATACGAGCCAACAACGAGTCGAAATTATTAAAATTTACTACCGAAATTCGAATTTGTATATCTATCCATCATGAAATGGCAAAGCTTACTGAAGAGAAATGTCAAAAGAGCGGCAAGAAATATGGCGTCGTTTGCTGTCCCTGTCGCTCTACTTTTGTAGCGTCTCTGTTGAAAAACCCTTTACTTAACTTGTGGCTCATATAGAAAAAAATATTTGGCTTTAAAATTAACATTTTGGGTGTAACTTTAAACGTATGATGCAATTTTATTACATACTCTGTCAAACTGATATTCTGTCCATCGGTAGAAATTAATATTTTTTATGTCGCATAAATTATGGGCGATATTGGTTACATGTATAAAGATTGCAAATATACACCACTTTGCACTTCACTATTTTAAAATCGAAAAATATGTGGTATCTTACTTTGATTATAATGCGTTTTCGTTCTATAGCACGTTTTGAAAATGTCATTTTCTCCAAATATAATGTTTTGGAAATAAAGTGTTTTTTTAAAGTCTAATAACTTTGCAAATGGTCTACTTAGAGACCTGATTTTATTTTTACTGAATAACTTTTTTTTCGATTTTTTACTAGATGGCATGTTTTGGAAATGAGCTCCTCAATTGTCTCTGGAAAAGAATAATCTGGGGAATAATTATTTGGAAAAAAAAATCCAGAGGAAGAATTGACTGGTGGAAATATTGGACGAGGATGAAATGTCCAGTTAGATTTGTCTTAGTAAAAAAAAATCTCGAGAAGAATTGTTACGGGGTAGAATTGGCTCTGAGACGAATTCCCTTTTGACATCTTTTTTGACATGAGGTTGGAAGAACGAAATTGTTCGATTCGTAAGAGTAGAGTTATAAAAATCGAACGAATTTCCTTCAAATTTTATAGCGGAACTGACATATTCGGTTTTCGCTGGAGATATTAGTTCAAACACACTTTGTTATAATACTGTTCGAAAATGGTTGTAGTCAAAAACTGCAACGCTTTCAGTTTTGACTATAAGAACCTACTAAGCGGTTGGAAGAACCGAATAAGTTGGTTGGGCAAAGAGTTGGTCGGCGCAGCATGGAAAGAAATGTCTGGAAAGAATTTTCTCCGGAAATATTTATCCGTAGAATTATATGAAGTAAGAATTGCCTAGAGCAAAATTTGCTCTAGAAAAACTATCTCCAGAAATAATTCTACGTAGAACATTTTTCCAGAGAAAGCGAGGATTATTATCTGAAAAAGATTGTCTTCCATCATATAGAAATCTAAAAAAGTTTTAATAAAAAATTAATTTTCAATTCATCTTTTTCACTCTAAACCGGAAATACAAAAACCCCCCTACGTCAATGACAAACTGGTTTCTCACAGTGTACGATAAAAATTGCACACATACACTAACAAAATACAACACAACAATAAGAATAACAGCCTAGTAAATCTCGGCTCAGCACTGCGCTCCACTCACTGTTATTCGTTGTATGTTTGTTGTTGTATCGGCGGCTGCTGCTGCTGCTGATGATCTCGTCGTTGTATTTTCGCGATCGCATCTTTTAGCTTGTGTTGTTTCTTATTGTCGTCGTCGCCCCCCAACACCTCACAGCGTCCTTCGCATCCGGCACATGACCTGGCTCACCGCTGGTTCCCAACTGCTTCGAGTGGTTAAAGTTGTTGTGATTGTTGTCAATATTATTGTTGTTGTTTTTGTTGTTGCTGTGCAAATCAACGTGTCGCATACTTCGACTAACCAATAAACAACCGGTTCGTTCGGTTCGGTTTGGCTTCAACGAAGACAACAATAACAACAACAACAACAATATAGAAATACCTGTCTTGTATCTGCAAGATACAGTAAAAATAATAAATATAAAAAAAAACTCAACGAGAAGGAATTCGAAACTATCGCTCAGAAGAGACCACAACAATAATAGCAACAACAGAGTTGTGCGAAACAAAAATACTTCAAAAGGCCAAAAAGTATCTTGCAGATATTAAACCATCATTCAAATAAAACAATCTTCTTAATCTACGAATATTTGTTTTATTTTTTTTTCTAATATTTTATTTTGTTTATTTAAAATTGAATAAAACTGTCTATAATTTGTCTGTAAAATCCTTGAAAGCGTTAATTTTTAGAATTGTGTTTGCCTAGGTTGTCTGCTCTTTTATAAATACTTCAAAATCATTTATATAGCGTTGTTGTAAGGTAAAAAATGCAAAAATTGTATGACAAAGGTATTTTTATATCTCGCAATATCTGAACTAATATTAGTAAGTGCAGGTTTTGATCTATCGAGTGGCATTTACTTATTTAAATTTAAAGTAAAACTCGAAAATCATAAATGTCAAATAGGATTCCATAGACAGCTAACATTTTCTAACACACACAGAAAACTGATTTTTATTTTAATTTCAATCCAAAGCCACAAAGGCCAAATGATTACAGATTTTGCGGCAACCAACTAAATTGCCCTACCGATTCATTCGGTTGATAATTTGTTGCAACAACCATTTAATTCGGTTGTGGTAATTTCCAAGTCGGTGAGAATGAGGTTGTCGCAACTTCGTAGTCGGTGAGCATTTTATATTAACAAAGTTATCTTCTATATACATATATGAAAGAACAAGTCTTGAGTGACTGACTGATCCATCAACGTCCAACCCAAACCCTTAGACCTAGGAACATGAAATTTGGAGAGGGTGTTCAACTTCCGACTTAGGCGCGCACTTAGAATTTTTGAAATTCGACCCCCTAAGGTACAAAAATGGGCAAACCTGAACTTTCAATTGCAAATATCTGTGTACTTAAGATAACCACAGTCATGAAATTTGGCACAGTGATGTATATTGTGGTTGTTTGTCGTTTTCCCAAATATGGGTGGTATTGGACAAAGGGGCGTGGCACTTTCAATATAACTAAAACTTTAAAAATGCTATAACTCCTGACATACTAAGAGTAGATTTATAAAAATCGAATCAAATGTTATTATTTAAAACTCCAATCGTCTCGTAGAATTTGGGCGGAATTCGACCACGGGACGTGACACCTCCCATATAACCAAAACATTAAAATTGCTATAACTCCTTACCTACTAAGGGTAGAGTTAAATAAATCGAATCAAATGTTCATATTTAAAACTCCAATCGTCACGTAGAATGTGAGCGCGATTAGACCACGGGGTGTGGCTCCTCCCATATAACCAAAATACTAAAATTGCCATGACTCCTGACCTTCTAAGAGTAGAGTTATAAAAATCGAATCAAATTAAAACATGCAATCACCACGTAGAATGTGAGCGGCATTGGACCACGGGACGTGGCACTTCCCATATAATAATAATAGTTTCGCACTACTGTCCTATAATAACTTAGGCCGAGCTCTGTCATCATTTTGAGCTGTGCGTGTTATATTTGTACTCAAAGTGATGGGACGGGTGAGAGCTTTTCATAGGTTTTACTCTCGTAGGGTTTCCATTTACTGCCGAGAGGTACCGCGGTATAGAAAAATGTTTTCTATGAAAAGATGTTATTAGCCCCAGTCCAGGCTTGAACCGGGGACATTTCGGCTCGCAGTCCAACGCACTACCACTGAGCTACCGCGACTTCCCATATAACCAAAACATTTAAATTGCTATAACTCCTGACCTACTAAGAGCAGATTTATAAAAAAATTATATAAAGGATCATATTGAATATTGTAATCTTAACGTAGAATGTGAGCGAGATTGGACAAAGGGCATGGCACGTGGACGGGAAAGAGGGGCGTGAATGTATCCTAAGTTTAAAAGACATACTTTTGCATTGAAAAAGCACGGGCGACACCGTGCACGGGTACAGCTAGTTAATGTACACTAAGAAAACCAAGATGATTGCCAAAAATATCACAGCCCTAAATATCAAGTTATTTACAAATTATTTAAAACGTCTTTGAGATAACCTTCTCTCAAATATCCGTCAAATACGATAAATATTGCTAGCAACTATCTTTCAAATTTACGATTATTTATATTAAACATCTTAGAAATAGGAAGATAGTTGATGAATATTTGGAAAAGCTACTCCATTAGAATTCTCGGAGTAATTTTTATTGAATAAAAGGATCAAATGATTTTTTATTTATTCTAGAATTAAAATAGTATATTGGTTATACATCGCCATCGACTTCGAATGTAAAATTGTACAACGACTTGAGACTTCATCGCGGAAGAACCAAGTACGACCGGCGATGCTGTCATCAAAGTAAACTCTGAAAAGATACATTTTCCATCACGTGTTGATAATTTCAATCACAGAAAAATTTATTTTCACTTTTACCATTAAAATTTAATGTTTGAGTTAACACTTTTTTGACACCATTTGATTAACTTAATTTTTGTGGATAAATCGAGCATAAAGAAAAATTACGTCATTTTCCTTTTTTATAGTAGTCAAATATCAAAATAACAACAGTTTTCCTGCAAATGTCCAAGAACTGAGGATGTTTGCTATCAGTCAACTGTAAATATCTCATGCTGTTGTGACAAACATCTCGTAACTATTTGCGTATATGTCATATTTAAAAAAATCAATACTTTTTCTGCAATTTTATTGAAACTTATGGGATGTTTGAATATTTGCTACAAGGCGTAAAATTTAATAGATAGTTGCAGCAAGACTTTCATAAACATCTAGTTTTCTTAGTGTTTACTTACTTAAATAGTACTTACAACCGTGGGTCGGTTTTGGGCGGGCATGATGAGTGACTTGTAGAGCGTTATTTTTTTCCGGCGAGAGAGGGCTCTACTTCTCAATTGCCTACAGAGCCCAAAGTAGCATCTGTTGACAAGAGTTATTCTCCGTTTAATCTTCAGGCTGACGTCGTTGTTGCTGTTAATGCTGAATCCCAGATAGACGAAGTCCTTCACAATGTCGAACTTGTAGGTGTCAAAATCAGCCTTTTGTTCAAGACGCACGGATTCGTTTTTGCGTGTTGACACAAGGAACTTCGCCTTGTCCTCGTTCACCGCTTGAACCATTCGACGCGACTCTTTCTCCAATGTGGAGAATGCTGCGCTGACTGCTCGTGTGCTCCGGCCTATGATATCAATATCGTCGGCATACACTCAGAAAAAAACACTACATAAATAATAGTTTTTTACTATTAAAAATAGTCAATAGGATAAATTATTATTTTAATCGGAAAATACCATTAAATACTACAAAGTACCATGACATTTCCATTGAGTTTATATGAAAATATTTATTTTGTATTTATATTTATTGTGTACTATTAAATCAATAATTGTCTTATTGACAAATTTTAATGGGATTTGAGGGAATTTTTTCTGGCTGTATACGAGCAGCTTGACACTTTTGTTGAGGATAGTGCCGCTTTGACGAAGTTCGGCAGCTCGAACTATTTTTTTGCCATCAATAAGTTAAAAAAAGTGGGACGATATGTAGTCACCCTGTCTGAAACCTCGTTCGGTATGAAATCACTCGGAGAGGTATTTTCATATTCTCACTGAAAAACATGTGTTGTTCAGGGTCATGCTGCAAAGCCTTATAAGTTTCGCAGTTATACCGAATTCAGACATTGCGGCGTATAATTGATACCTTATCGGAGTGTCGAAGGCGGCTTTATAATCGACTAATAGGTGGTATCTGTTCAATCTGTTTTCCTTCCTGTTCCTTTCCTGGATTAGGCGCATTGTGAAAATCTGGTCTATGGTGTACTTTCCAGGTCTGAAGCCGCACTGATAAGGTCCAATCAGTCTCTTGACGATGGTCTTCAGTCTTTCACATAATAGGCTCGATAGAATCTTGTATGCGATATTAAGTAGGCTGATCCCACGGTGCTAGTTTATATATATAAAACTTAAAATAAGCCAATAGTTTTGCTGCAAATATTCAAGAACTCGGGATGTTTGCTGTGAGTCTATTGTAAATATAACAATTTCATTAGTGTTATGTCAAACATTTTGTAAATATATTGTATTTTAAACTAATAGTTGCTGCTATACTTTCATAAACGTCTTGTTTTCTTAGTGAAGCTTTTGATAATAATGGATTTGATTATTTGCACTGCAATAGCGATATATTAATTGAACAAAATAAACTAATAAAGTAAACAAACTCATGTAAGGACTGCGTCGAATAAAATTGTCCGTTACATATCTTCCCATAATGTGCTATTGCAAGATTCAAATTAAAGAAATTTGATCATAGTAACTCTGAATTAAATGGCAGAAAATAATTTGTGTCATTTATAGTCAATACAAAATTTATTTAACGCGAAAATGGCAAACGAAGTGGAAGTGCGAGAAAATATAATTAAAATTTTTCAAAAACAACCTAGTTGGTCTTTTAAAAAAATTGCCAAGGAGGTATGGGCTAACCCTAGGACCATTTCTCGCGTTATCAACCGCTTTAAGGAAGACCTGAGTATTGATCGGAAGAAAGGTTCTGGTAAAAAAAAAAGGCCCACATGATCGTGAAAAGTCGAAGAAGGTTGTGAATATTTTAAAGAAAGATCCAAGCATGTCCGGAAGGAAATTGGCGAGAAAGGCGGATTGCTCAGAATCTTTCGTGCGCAGGACTAAGAAAGAAGCTGGGATGAAGACGTACAAGGTCCAAAAAGTTCCGGATAGAAATGCCGTCAAGAATGAAACGCAAAACAACGAGCTAAAAAGCTGAACCAAGATTTTTTAAAAAATTCGATTGCTGCATAATGGACGACGAAACTTATGTTTTAGCGGACTTTTCTCAGCTACCTGGGCAGGAATTTTATACAGCCGATTCTCGAGGAAATGTCGCTGAAAAATTCAAATAAAAAAAAATGATAAAATTCCCAAAGAAATTCGTTGTTTGGCAGGCAATTTGCTGTTGTGGAAAAAGGAGCAGCTCATTCGTGACATCGGGTACAATTAATAGCGAAATATATGTGAAGGAATGCTTGCAAAAGAGATTGCTTCCATTTTTACGCCAACATGAAGTGTCCACATTTTTTTGGCCTGACCTCGCTTCATGTCACTACAGCATAACGGCCTTAGAGTGGATCCAACAAAATGCATGGTGCCTAGAGAAGTCCAGAACTCAGGCCGATTGAGAAATACTGGGCTTTAGTAAAAAGGGAGATGAAGACAACAAAAAAAGTGGCCAAAGACCTTCAAGACTTTAAAAGAAAGTAGTCTTCAGCAGCTGTGAGGGTGTCGGACACTACCATTACAACATGGAAGGGGTTCCGGAAAAATTAAAACTTTTTTTTAAATCTAAAAATAATTTGCAAAATAAAACATTTTATTCTATAAAAATTCGATTACTAGATTTCTAGATTTTTGTAGCGGACAATTTTATTCGACGCAGTCCTTACTTAAAAAATATTTTAGAATTTATAAAAATCACGTACTTATTATTAAATAGTTGTAAATATTTACATTCATTTTATTATTATATATATTTTTGATATAGTATAAATTCTAATAATTCAATGAATATTATTATATTTCGAAAAGAATTAGATAAACTCAATTTAAATGGCTTCTTTAATTTGATATTCAAGCTATAAGCAACTCAACTATAAAATGTATTCAAATTTTTGATTTTCGATGTTATGCTAATTTTTTCTCAAAAACGGTGTATGATCGAAAAAATCGCAAAACAGATTTATATTTCACATACTAATTGCACTTAGAAATAATTATTAAAAACTGTGTAGCTAATATAATGGCGATCGTTGTAATAATAACAAAAGTCGATATATAATTCAACCATTTGACTATTTGAACTATTTTTATTGATAGACAAGTTAGAAATAATAGAATATAGTGTTTTCTGCTCTAATTATAATTATAATCATATAATTATACTAAATTTAATTACTTTTAGCTATACCACAAAAACTCCTGTCCTGTTTTACAAAGATTAAAACTGCTTGTGTCCTACATTATCCTGTTATACAAATTTTCCATTATTGTGTCCTACTTAAAATAAAAGTAATTTGGTAAGAAACACGATATGTAGGATTAGCATAGTGCCGATAGCAGTAAAAATTTGCAAACTTTATTCAATAAAGCGGTTTTTCTCAGACAACTTTTAGTGGGAAAACTATGCAGCAAAAATATGAATGCTATTGATCTCGAGAGAAAAACAACTTCTCTGAATTTTAACTCATACCAACTCTCTCTCTCTCTCTGTCTCTCATTCTCAGTCTCTCACTCTCTCAGACTACACGCTGATCAACGAACAAGCAACACTGGCCTGCGGCATGATTTTCCCCAATCGTGCCAGTCAGTGCGCCAGTATGAGTTGCAGATACAGTATCTAAGCCGCACAATAAAATAATGAAACGCGAGTGAATTTCACAAAAATAAGCGGATAACAAGAATACGATTGACTAAAAAAAGTGCAATTATCATAAAATGAAAATAACAAAAGAATGATTTGCGCTGAAATATAATTTGAGATACAACTTTGGGAAAAAGTGCAGATAATTAATATCGAATATCATTAGATACACGTGTAAGTTGAAAAAACATACAAACTACAGTTAGATAAAAAAAATTAAAAAAACAAGTTTTTGCTTAATAATACAACGAATATAAACTCAAGGATTTCAGTTGAACAAAGTGTTAAATAGAAATAAATATATAAAAAAAAACATAATTAATTATCAATATTTTGCATATCTTTTTGAGTTTGCGCTCAACTGCAAATCAAAGACGTATATATTGTACTTTCTGACGGTTGAATAGCGCATAAAACATTCGATTAAATTAGCGCGATTTAATTTTTAATTCAATTTCTCCTTAATGGCAAAATTTAACTTGTCGCACAACTCATAGATACGACGGTATCTTGATTTGCGATGTCTGGGTATCTGGTATCTGTATCTGTGTGAAAGTCTCAATTGACAAGCGTTCGTTTAAATCGCACAACTTCTTTGTACCGCTCAATTAAGGCCTAAGAATTAAGTGTCTCGTATTGTAGTAAAGCTGCTGCTGCTGCTTCTTCTTCTTCTACTACTTCTTTATGTTGAGCTATCTACAAGTCCGTGTATTTATTAGATACATTCTGAGAACTACTAAAACCCTGTGGTGTTGTTGTATCTGCGCCAGTTACAACCTCCCCAACAACACAAATTCCCAGAGCCGAGATTTTCCATAATCACATTTGCATCTGTATGTAAATTGTAAACGTGTGCGTACCAAGACACTGCAAAAATTTAGCTATACACTTCGAATACTTAATCTAATTAAATACAATAATTAAGCTAAAGACGAAGTTAAACAAACTTTTTAGAGCAATGCCTTGAAACGTGCTTGTTGTGTTATAATTTGATAAGTTTAGTAAATAATCAAATTATTATAAATCTTTTTTTTTGTAGTTGATAACTCTATATTATTCTCGAGTGTATTTCATTTAATTGTATACCTCGTTTATTTTACTCAAAATTCACTGTTAACTTATCTAAAGAAAATTTCAGTGTGATTTGGTATGTTCAATTTCGGAAATCCCGCATGATTCAATTAAGCGCAAACAGATGTCACCCAAAATTAAATAATTAAAATAATTATTGAAATTTCTACATAGTAAATAATACAATGAAATTGACAAAAAACAATTAAACTAAATAAAATTTCAACAAGTAATCAATTGAAGTTTGGAATTACTAATTTAATTAAGTATACTTTGTAAGTTATTCAAGTGAGCATTCAAACTATTTCTTTTAAATTCTATTCCTATAATTCGCTTAGACAATTTAGCTATTTTTTATATGATTTATAGTATATGTGTTTTACCATGTTTTATGCAAATCTCTGACTGCAGTTAATTCTAATTGTTTCTTGAGAATTTTTTTTATAACTATACATATAATATTTGCCATGTCAGTTATTTAAGCATAATTATTACTTAAGATGCAAATATAAATTATAATGTTTAGTTCTAACTCATTGGGAAAATCCATATTATATAAATTAATAGTTAAAAATAGTTAATGTCATCGATATGTCTCTTATAAGAAGTAGACAATAAAGCTGTTTTTAATATATTTGTGTTAGTAGTATTAAGTATAATTTTTTGTATTTCTCAGTTACAGCACATCGATTCCGAAAGTATGTACTACAACAGAACGTGCCTATATTTACGCAGACTCAATAGATATGGACTTCCTCACTGATCCAATATTCACGGACTTAGGTATGTTAACAAAATTAATAAATTTTCACAAATGTTTTATGTAAAACATCAAATTAATTTGTTTTACTGTTCTACGAAAAATGTACACTAATTCAAAGCTGCTCATTCGATTAATGCATAACGTTTTTTCTTATTTTGTTTATAATTCAAAAGATCTTTTAACAGAAACCAGTATTAGGGAAGAATTAGGGAAATTATGTAAGAATTATGAAAGTTATAATCGGTCTAAGCCGACTATAAATACCCTACACATATGTGATACTGTGTCCGGTTACCATTTAAAATGGTCCAGGGATCACCAGGGTTTACCAATCCTGAAAATAATTACAAGCTTGCAATCATGAAAGATTTTCCTTTCATTTGACTACTCATATATACAAATGGGTTGGTGTAACGAATTTTGATTTTTTTATTTCGGGAACTATAATCGGTTCGAGGGCAATCGTTTTTATATAGTTGAACATAAAGTCAATATATATTTGACCAATAAAATTCTATTAAGCCGGTATAAAGTAAATATCACTTGTAGATGAAAGTTGTATATGAGGTATTTGAACATAAGTGGTCGGTTTACAGGTCAACATAGACCGATCATGACCATTTCTACTTACAGACAGTGTAGATATATACTAACTTACTTTTTTTCCCACTACAACCCATTTGTACTGGGTAATTTTTGTCCGTCGAGAGAAGGCTCTACAATCTCTGTGTCATCCTGCAAAGCCTTATAAGTTTCACAGTTATGCCGAATTCAGAAATGGTGGCGTTAGACGGGTGGGTGTCGATCTGCATCTCTTTGGTCTTTTCCTGGATTTGGCGCAATGTTAAAATCTGGTCTATGGTGGACTTGCCAGGTCTGAAGCCGCACTGATAAGGTCCAATCAGTCTGTTGACGATAGGCTTCAGTATTTCACATAATACGCTCGTTAGAACCTTATACGCGATATTGAGGAGACTTATCTCACCGTACACGGATGGAAAAGATTTGTTTGAATATGTTTGAATGTAATTAAAAAGTAATACGAAATTACCACACATGTATTAGGAATGAAGTGCAATTAAATTATAATCGAAATTGAATTTATTTTTGTTCACGTGTAAACAATACGCTCGTCTTAAATCGATAATTTATCGACTGACGAAGTTGGCAACGTTGTGCACAATTTTCTACCTACGCCATCTTTTGCCATCGTTTGAACATTTTGATGTTTAAAAACAAACAAAAAAGAAATTTGATTTAAATAAGTGTATTTTTGCAACATTCTTCTTGTATACGAATTTGACACTCGTTGAGCAGAATTTTCTACCTACGTCTATTTTGTCGTCGTTTAAAGTATGTATAGGGTTATTTTAAACATATTGATGTTCAAAAAGAAACAAAAAATTAATTCAAATGAAAATAAAGGTATTCTTGCAGCTCTCTTCTTGTATACAAAGATGACACTCAGTGATCGGAATTTCTGCGTACGTGTCTTTTGTTGTTCGTTGAGAAAACTTGTTTGCGTCGGTAATAATTTTGTTATTTGTAAATTAAATAAGTATATAAATTGTGTTACAAAAAGTACAAATAGTAACAGATTATAATATAGTGCAGTATATAATTTCTGAAACTAATGTGAAAAAACCACAAATAAAAATCTATGTTTAGATTTTCAAACAAAATTTGTCATGTTTTTTTTACAAAAGCCTCGGTGAATTCCTTGCCTACGCTATGTGCAGTACTGAGACCAACTGTAACTGTACCAAATATAAAGCGAGCCTGGATCGTCTGGTTTAGCGTCTGCTGCAATTGTGCATTCATTGATGCTGTCACTTGTACTTGCAGTTTTAAACCAATTATTTATTTATGCTTTTGTATATGAATTCTATTATTATAATTTACCACTGGGCATGTTTAAAGATTTTTAATAAAAATATTTAAAAAAAAACATCATTTTATTTTTATTTTATTTTCAGGATTTTTTTCCAAAAATATTTAAATGTGTTTCTATGCAAACATACTACTTTTTGTACTGAAACAACTGATATGTTTCACTGGAAACATATTTATATTCAGGGCGTTCAAAATCATGTTTTAATTTGAACATATTTATGTTTCGTTTGAAATATTTATTTTGTTTGGATGTAGTAATTATTATGTTTCCATTAGAACATACTCCATTTTAAGGGGCAACATTAAAATGTTTCCGCGATATTATAATGAAAGTCAGAGCTCATTACAACACTGTTCAAGTCTCAATACAACCCTGTTTACAAATGATTTATCAGTCAATTATATATTATGTTTACATAAAATTCCAAACATACATGTTAATGCCTGCAAAATTACGTTTGGGAGAGCACTTTTTCTTTCAGCGTGTAGATACTGGGATATACATATGCATATTCTCGGAAATATCAAAAACATAATAGAGTTCCTGGCAAAACCATAAAACGTATTATTTTTTCTCATCAAAAACATACTTTTATTCTGAACCTCAAAAAATAACGTATTTATCAGGGGTAGAAACCGGAACTATAAAAAGAACGTTTGGCAATCGTTCCGAAATTGTTCCGGAACGAACGAAAAGCAAAAGTTCCGAGCGCAAACGTTTCAGTCGGAACGTTTGCTCAAAAGTTCCGGCTCAAAAGTTCCGGCTCAAAAGTTCCGCTCGGAACTTTTGCATACAAAAAACGTTTGAATCGTTCCTATCGCCATAGGCACACAACCTGGTGCGTCATTGGAACTTTTTCGGGTGAATCGCTTCCTGTGGGCCTAGATACACAACCTGGTGCGCCATTGGAACTTTTTCGGGTAAATCGTTTCCTGTGGGCCAAGATAAGCATCCTGGTGCGTCATTGGAACTTTTTCGGGTGAATCACTTCCTATGGGCCTAGATACGGATCCTGGTGCGTCATTGGAACTTTTTCGGGTGAATCGCTTACTGTGGGCCTAGATACAGATCCTGGTGCGTCATTGGAACTTTTTCGGGTAAATATCTTACTGTGGGCTTAGATACGGATCCTGGTGCGTCATTGGAACTTTTTAGGGTGAATCGCCCGAAAAAATTCCAATGACGCACCAGATTGTGTATCTAGGCCCACAGGAACAGATTCACCCAAAAAAGTTCCAATGACGCACATGGTTGCGTAAGTAGTCCCACTGGAAGAGATTCGCCCAAAACAGTTCCAATGACGCACCAGGATCCGTACCTAGGCCCACAGGAAGCGATTCACCCGAAAAAGTTCCAATGACGCACCTGGATGAGTATCTAGGCCCACAGGAAGCGATTTACCCAAAAAAGTTCCAACGACGCACCTAGATGTGGAACTTTTAAACGGAACGAATCAATTCTTCATCGGAACGTTCTTTGTCGGAACGATTCAAACGTTTTTGAGCAAAAGTTCCGATTGAAACGTTTGCGCTCGGAACTTTTGCTTTTCGTTCGTTCCGTTCCCAACCACTGGTATTTATTTTCGTAAGGGAAAAAATATATAATAGTTTTCATAAGGGGTGTCGATATGTACAATAAATTGAATTAATATTATAACGCAGTTCTAAAGTTAGAAAAAAATATAAATTTTTTTCTTTTGAAAAAAAAGCTTTTCATTTTTCTGTGTTGGTGTTGATATTGTTTTTCTATGGTTTAAAAAAAATGTGTTGATTACCAAAATCGGTTTTTGAACTTTTGGACCATTATTTCATATTATATTTATATCAGAGGTGTTAATAACGAGTACACCATTTGAAAGACCAATTCATTACCTTTCTTATGAGACCAAATTGTTTCATATTGCACTTATGGTTCACGTGATGTTTTCAAAAATGAGACAAACAATTTTTTTAACTAGATTAGCTAGAAACACGTAAAATACTTTTGAACGCAGAACATGAGTTTAATGTTTTAACGTAATCAAAAATAATGAATCTCAAAGTACCTGGTTTGACTTGGAATGGTCGATATGTACCAAATTTGATGAATCAAAGGTCAATAATTAAGTAAAAATCTGAGTTTCATAAATCTAGTTATTTTTGTTTTTCCGTAATAGTGATTTCAATAGACTAACTGACTAATGGACAAACTGTTTATTTTATAGCAATAGTGTTTCTTAATGAAATTAACAAATATCAATCTTCAGAAATATCAATCTTGACACGATGTCTTCCGATTTTGATGAACTTTTATGGATTGATAGTGACCGAAAAGTAAATAATAACTGTGTACTTAGTTTTTTTTTGATTTCTCAACTCCAACAAAGTTATGCGAATGGAAACATCAAAGTACTATATTAGATAATTATTTATATCTTTGTAACTAATTAACATATTTTAATGAAACTAATGGTTTATATAAGCTTTATAATCACGCAGTCCAATAAAAATAACAATTTTAAAAAATAAAATACATTTAACTTAGAAAAAATTAAAAATATTTTTCAAATCACTGTTACGTATACGCCCCACTATTTTAAAAATAAAAAAAAAATTTGTTTTGAAACCCTGTAGTTTTCCCCGTCGATTCAAAAAATAATTTCGGTGGAGTCTTCCATAGTTTCTGAACTATCAAGTTTTAAAGATTAATTGCCGATTTTTCTCCATACGAAATTGGTTCTCTGCCACACTATTTCTAGTAGAAAATTATAACAAACAAAATATGAAATTAAAGAAATGAGGCAAAAGCAATTTTTTATGGAGAATAATCGGCAATTGATCTTTAAGACTATTTTATTTTTTTAATAGTATTTTATTTTTTTAATTGTATTTTATTTTTTTAAATTGTATTTTATTTTTTAAATTGTTATTTTTATTGGAATGCGTGATTATAAAGCTTATAGAAACCATTAGTTTCATTAACATATGTTAATTAGTTACAAAGATATAAATAATTATCTAATATAGTACTTTGATGTTTCGATGCGCATAACTTTGTTGGAGTTTGTTGGAGTTGGAGTTGAATCGGAAGACATCGTTCCAAGATTGATATTTCTGACGTGGAATGACCCATTAATTATTATTTTAATCTTTAAATACCATTTAATATTGCAAAATACTACTAAATTACTTTTGAGTTTATATGAATAATAATATTTTTTGTATAGGTACTATTAAATCAGTAACTTCTCTATTGACGAAATTATCCCTAGGAGAAACTTTTCTGCAGGGAATCGATCTTTTATTTTTTCCTGTCATAAGCTGACCTATTACATGACCAACATAATCTGGTTATGATTATGTCTAGCCTAATAGAGGAAATTTCTTCTAAGTATAGGACATGTTTTCTTATTGCGCTGTTATATATAAAGTTGGTTATGAAGTGATAAAGATGCAATATATAATGAATCGTAAAAATTTGAAATTAGTATTCATATCAGCATCCTTAAATTATATTTAAATGATATATATGATTGCTGGCAATCTAAAAATTAATATTTTAACAGAACGCTAGTTTCATAACGACAGAATGCAGAAATATGCTCTAATAAATTAAAAATTTCAGCATAATATAGAACATTTAAGCTACAAGTATTTAACTTACTGCTTCCAAGCAACAGATTTTTGTCAACTACATTTATTATTTTCATGAACAGCATTAAAACTTATATTTGCATAAATCGTTTAACCATAACCACACTATACACGAACATGTGGTCGTTGTAAAAGTAAAATGCATCAACTAGATATGAAGAATTCAAAAAAACTACTTTGCAAATATCCTTTTAAATCTTACAAAATATGTACGATGTAGTCAAATTTAATATGAAACGTAACAAAAATGTATTATATCTTTCGTATGGCTTTAAAATTTTTAAAATTCAAGAACTATCTTCGTTAATATGAATCATTAAACTAAAAAAATATGTATTTGGTATAAATGAATTTAGTTAGTTTTGCATGAACAACAACGTTATGTTCACATATTAACCGCTTTTGATATATATATAAGGGTATTTATAAAGGTATTTTGTTCCTTGTGACAGCACTTCGGCACTGCTTCCTCTTTGCATTGTTTGATCAATAATTGTTTGAAAAATATTCACAAGTATATTTTGCGCTGCAAAAAACTCCATTTCATCATCATCAGTTTATTGTAATTCGCGCACACTGTAGATATTCGAGGCTAAAGTGGTTTTAATTGTTATTTTAGCAAAATTGTTATTAAAATAATATATATTAAATAAAAAAAAGCAGGCAGTGTGTGATAACAGAACAATTAAAATACTAGTGGAAAAACAACGTCTGTTTTTTATTGTTTGTAACAATTGCGAAAATAGTCAAAGCTCATTGATTGGCATTGATTCTGTAATAGAAACTCAATACATCGATCAAACGTTTGTTGTTTGCTGCAGTCATAAATGCCATTGAATTTGTTTGGACAAATAAAATTTTAATAAAAAAAAGAAAAACCTGGGAGTCTTCGTTTTTATAGCATAATTTAAATTGTTATTTAATTTAAATATTTGTTAAAATGCAGTTAAAACAGTTGGTCGTGTGACAAGAAGTGGTTTTTCGATTTGATGAGAAATTTGCAAAAAAAAAAAAAAATATTTAAAATAAATATTTTTTCTTTTATATTTTTAACAAAAGTCGCGGAAAGTTAATAAATATTATAAAATTCTTATTCCTAAATGTTAAGAATTTTCTTAGGTAGAATTTGAGTTTCATCTCAAAAATGTAACTTTTCTGTCACAAATTCGAGTTCTGAACCGTAACCGATATCCAAAAACTATTACGAGTATTCATAGCAGACCTGTAAAAGTGGGAAATAGTGACAAAACACGTACATTTTAGATATTTACCCAAAAAATATGAAATTAGTATTACGCGAAATTATATAAAAATACGTAAATGAACACTTCTGGTATTATTTCACGTATTTATAAGAAATACTTTTACACGAGAGTTATTTATTGCAAGATAAAAATGTAAATGTTGCAAGTAGATGTTTATTTGTATTTTATTATTTCGACGCCTCTTACGAAAACTCATACGTTTAAATTTGCTTACAAAAAACAGCACATTTTTCGTAACTACGAAAAGAAGCACAAGTTCAGTTTTCCCACGAAAACAATCACATTTTTATTATACCTAAGAAAAGAAGAATATACGTTTTATAGCCACGAAACGAAGTATAACTCTATTTTCGCCACGAAAAGAAACCCTTTTTTTACATGTAGCTACGAAAAAAAGCTCATCTTTCATATCGCCAAGAATAAAAGCATACATGTTTCTTCCAGAAAGTTATCCCAGTAGACTGTTTGTGCACAAAAGCCAACTTAGGCAATTGGGATTTGGTCAGAACCCACTTGCGTCATTTGACTTTTTTTTGGAAAATTAGTTCCTCCGAATCCGAAAAGAACAAATTATTCCAAAACAAAATGTCCAGTTACGCAAGTAGGTTCTGAACAAATCACACATGCATTTGTATCTATGCCCATTGGAACGGTTTCAAAAAAAAAAAAAGTTCCAATGACTAATCTGGATTTGAATCTATTATTCATTGGAACAGTTTCATCAAAAAATGTCTACTGACCTGTAAGCTATCAATGAAAAAATCAACAATTTTGGTCATAAAATACTATCACCGCCATCATCCAATATTTTGTGATTCTTAACCACAAAAATGTATATTGGGATATCTGTTTCAAAAATACACATATGCTTTTATTCGTGGTGAAGTTAAAAATGCGCTTTTGTTCGTGGATAAAATATAATTGTGCTTCTATTCGTGGGAAAGATAATGTTATGCTTCTGTTCGTGGAGAAAACGAGAATGATATTCTTTTCGTGACTGAAATAATTTAGTGATTCCTTTCGTGGATAAAATAAACTTATGCTGGTTTTAATGAAACATTTTTTTAATGTGCCGTTTTTCGTAAGCAAATGGAAACGTGTGGGTTTTCATAAGAGGCGTCGATTTAATGTTAAACTATATACGATGCTACAGCCAGAAAACATACTTTATAAATAATAGTTTTTTACTATTAAAAATAGTCAATAGGATATATTATTATTTTAATCGGAAAATACCATTAAATACTAGAAATGCCATTGAGTTTATATGAAAATATTTATTTTTTGTATACTATTAAATCAATAATTGTCCTTTTGACCAACTGAGGGAATTTTATACTGGGTGTGCATTCAATGCCTATATTTAAACCCTACACAAACAGGATATTCTATTTTCGATCGATTTTGCGATGTCTGTCTGTCTGTTTGTTTAAATCACGATTACAGAAAAACAAGAAGAGCTTGATCGATGAAATTTTTAACATAAATTACTTATTCATCAACGCTATTTGGTATTGAAAATTAGAATGGTCGGTTCACTATGAACCTGTTGGTTTAGACCGGCTATAACTGAAAAATTTCCGATGTCTTTCAGTTTCATTTCAAACATAATACATATAGCGTGTTCACTGTTAATTGTATTTTAGTATGGTATTTGTTCCATGTAGTTATATACGATACAATAACACAGAAACGTAAATTTGTTGTTGCATCCCTTATAAAAGTGAAATACCACAAGTGTTGTATTTAAGAGTAGCCCTGGGCCATGTTTTTTGGTGTCGTATTTTGTGAGATGAGGAAAAATTGTGAAATTTAAGACAAATAGTGCACATAAAATGTTAATTTATTTGTTTTTCGAGAAATATTTATGATAATATCAAAAAATCCTAATTTTATAAGAATCAGCTGCATTTATTTGACGAAATATTTAAACAAGCTGAAAAGTGGTGCTCACAGTTTAATTGCCGTACTGTTTTATTCGTAGAATGTCGTACCAATACCATGAAACTGTGAATACGCTAATAAATTTAACTTATAGAGTCTCATTTTTCAAAAATAGCACTCATTAATGAAAATGATGTAAATATATAATTAATAGAGTGGGTTTTACGTATTTATCAATCATTGGAAAATTGTAAATTTACGTTTCTTAAGCGTTGCACTTAAAATAGAGTTTTATTTAATACATTTTTAAAATAATAGTATACTTCCCATTATTAAACATGTCTTTAAACATTTAACGACATATCGTATTTATGCGGATTGTTATTAAAAAAATTTTAATTCCTTTTGTAATTATTTTTATGCGCCTAAATTATATGGTAAAATACAATATTTACTTTTATTTTCATTAACATGTTGTTGCATATTATGCATTATTTTTTTTTAAATTTCTTTTAATTCTTGTGTGTGTTTATGTTATTGGCTCAATTATTATTATTAAATGTTTCGTTTTTGTTTCATGATAGTGTGTAGCGATTAAACATTTAACAACATACCGACACGATAACTCGAAACTATCGCAGTTTCATTGTGATTTTTTCATCTTATTGTTGTTGCGCACATTTTCACTGCTGATCACTCGCTTGTGAAGTGCATCAACCGTCGTCAGTTCGTTGGTTGATCCATTGGATCCATTGGTCGGTTGGTTGGTTGGGTTGTTGGTTGTTGCATTCGTTAGATAATTAATTATCTAGATGCAGTAATGATGATGCTGCTGCTCTGGCTGTTGCCTCAGTGCGTTGAGTGTTTGATAAACCTGGTGGATTGTTGCAGTTTAACCAAACAGTTGCTATTGAATATCGTTGACTCCCAGTTGTTGTTGTGGTGATGATTGTAGCAAAAAAAAAGATCGAAGAAACCAAAAATTTTAATAATTCAATAACCTAGTAGTACAGTGTATCAAACTTAATATAGAACAATATAAAATAAATTAAATTTTTTATAAAATATTCCAAAAAGTGATTAAGATACTTCGATGGACTATCCTAAAACAATAAATGGTAAATTATATTTTTAGATATTATTTTATAAAAGTTTATAGTAAAACTTACCAAATACGGGTTACTTACAATTCTTCACAACAATTCTTCCCCCATAAATTCTTCTACGACACGACAAAGACAACAAACAATTCGAGAATAAATGTTTCCTATACACAGAAGAAGAAAAAATAAGCTACGTAAATATAGCAACCGATATTAATTGCATGCATTAATTAGTACAGAAATGAAATTTAGTAAATTAATGAAAACATTTGCTATTCGTTGTTAAGTAGATATTGACATTATATACATTATTTTTTGATTATTCCGATAATGTAGCAACTCATACAAAAAATGTGTTTTTCTTAATTAAAAACTAACAAATATTCCAATCTTTAGAGTTGTAATTGATTTAAAACTAACGAAGGTATTCACAAATTATCACAGAAAGAATGAATAGAAATCAAAAAAATAAAAAAAATGCAAAACTTGAACGTTTTAAATCATTCAAGGACAGAACACAATAAGAAGCTGAAGAAACAAATCTAATATTAAAATAAATTAGCATTATTAAAGCGCCTTTTGTGTATGCTTTTTTAATAATGCCATTTAAACCTATAAATAACAGAGCTTTGAGATCTCAAAAATATATATCCATCTACATAATTTACCAATTCGTTCTTAGGTCGCTCAGATTTCATAGGTGGCATTGACAATGAAGCGCTCGACTTTGGTCAATTGGAGCAGTACATGCATGTGACAGCCGCCTTGGCAACGGATGTTGTGGCCGACACCAACACCTCCAAATTGAACTCATCAGCATCACAAATTAATACAACGGATGCTAATCGTTCCCTGAGTACTGTCTCCGCACGTGTTAGTTTGGGTAACACCGCAACCACACCCATTGCAACACCACTAAACTCAACGAATCTCCACAATACACAGTCACACTTGCCCGAGAGTCCACCGGACTCTGGCTCTGAGCCACCGTACAGTCCGCTGCAAGATGTACACGGTTTGACATTGACCACGCGCGAATTGGCCACCGCCGCCGATCTTTACAATGGACCAGCTGCAGATGTACTGCAGCCGCCTCACACACAACATCCGTTGGCGCCACTGGCCATACACCTGTCACCACAATTTACACCGCCACATCATCTGCCCGCACCAACGCTTCACCAACACCAGAGCACACCGACGCACTTTCATCACAATCCTCCAGCGCAGCACTACTTGAATGCATCACATGCTACTACTGTGGGGCAGGAACGCTCTGTTGGTAGCGTCGGCGAAATACGCATTAAACACGAGGCGGGTCTCATCATGAATGCCGCGAATTTATCAGCGCCACCAGATGGTGCAACGTTGGAACAACAGCTACTTTACTCTGGCACACAGTATGAAAATGAAGCTATCTATGCCGGTCACGAGTATTCCAATCCCTTGACAACAGCTGTTGGTGCCGCTTTGGGACACACCGCTATTTGCATGCTAAACGCCGATGTGGAGGCGCCTGCCAGAGTGCATGTGATTGGCACCACTACGCCTCAACCGCCTTTATCTTCTGCCTCCAGCCGTTCCTCGGCACCAACTACACCGGTCCATTTACGCACTGCATCGTCGCGCAAGCGCAAAATGTCCACACAAATCGATTGTCCCGACTTTGGCGCCGGCATCAAGGCAGATCCAGGCCTTCGCATGAGTCCAGTTGCAAAGAGCAGCTGTCACACGCCACATCCATATGCCTCCTATGCAACGGAAGCGCAAAAACTTAGCCCCACCTCGCCAGTTAGCATAAGTGTGCCGACTTCAATTGGCGGTTGCGATCTCAATACGCCTGCTCTCTCTACCGCCTCGCTGTCGCCGGCACTCTCCATTGTCAACTCAACGCAGGAGAATAGCATGGACGGATCGGTGGCGCAAAGTGGTGAGAACTCGGATGGTAATGCGCTGACGCCCTGCATTCGTTTCAGTCCATTCCAGTCACAGAACTGGCACAAACTATGCGATCAGAGTCTGCAGGAGCTTTCCGTGGTATATTATCGTGTCGACGCCGACAAGGGTTTCAACTTTTCCGTCTCCGATGATGCCTTCGTCTGCCAAAAGAAGAATCATTTTCAGGTCACTTGCCATGCGCGTCTGCAGGGTGAGGCGAAATTCGTGAAAACACCGTCCGGTCTGGAGAAAATAAAAGCCTTCCATTTACATTTCTATGGCGTCAAATTAGAGGCGCCCAATCAAACTATACGTGTGGAGCAAAGTCAGTCCGATCGCTCCAAGAAACCATTTTATCCAGTTCCGTAAGTTCAAACATTTCTTAGTTAATTCTTAACATACGTTTTCTATCTTCTGGAATACTTTCTTACGTTTGAATATCCAACATTCATTATATTCATTCCTTAGACTTTCAACCTCATTTTCCTATATACATTATTTCTTTGGCTTGTCTAAGTTCCGGAATTATAATACATCACCAGTTATACATAATTTGACCATCCGACATTCCTTCATTCTTCTAGTCTTCAATAATTCTTCTCCTTCTACAAATTCATTCTTTTTTTTTTAATTTTTCCAAACTTTTGATCTTTTTCTAACTTCCATACGCCAAAGAATTCCTTCTTTGACTTCGAAACTTTACTATTTCATTTTATCCCTACTAGGATTAGTTCATTGACCCATTCGACGTTCCCTCTACACATTTTCTCCTTGGATTTTTATTCTTCCATTCATTTCTATTTTTCTTATGTGCCAAACTGTTTCATATTTGACTTCTTAACTTTTCACTTATTCTCCTTCTTTCTTCACTCTCCCAGAATTGATCTCCAGAGCCACATTGTTAGCAAAATAACCGTCGGTCGTCTGCACTTCTCGGAAACCACAAACAACAACATGCGCAAAAAGGGTCGCCCAAATCCGGAACAACGCTACTTTCAACTGGTCGTTGGACTGCATGTGCACACCATGTCTGGTAATTTTCCCATTGTCAGCCAGGGTAGCGAACGCATAATAGTGCGCGCCTCAAATCCTGGTCAATTCGAATCAGATGTCGATCTATGTTGGCAACGTGGCATCACTCAAGATTCGGTATTTCATACCGGACGCGTCGGTATCAATACGGATCGTCCAGACGAGAGTCTTGTCGTGCATGGTAATCTAAAAGTTTCGGGTCATATAGTGCAGCCCAGCGATAGCCGAGCCAAACAGGAAATTGGTGAACTGGACACATCAATACAATTAAGAAATCTCCAAAAGATACGTATTGTGCGTTACCGTTATGAGCCGGAATTTGCGATACATTCGGGACTGAGACGTGCGAGTGACAGTGACAGCGAAGAGATTATCGATACGGGAGTTATTGCACAGGAGGTGCGTGAAGTGATACCGGATGCAGTGCAAGAGGCTGGCAGCATTGTGCTGCCGAATGGAAGTGTGATAGAGAATTTTCTACTTGTGAACAAGGTAGGTTTTAGATAGAGGTTGAGTAGAATGTGAAGGGTTATTGGAGTGATGGAAAAGGTTAAAGTACTTGCAGAGGTAGGTGGCATTATGCCGTTTCGACATTGAAAAGTATCGGCATTGAAATTCTGGCGGGTATCCATTTGAATGGACTCAAAAAAGGAGATCTATATCCATATCGAATCAATTGATATTGAGGGAGGTATAGCTCTAAGGAAAGATATCTCAAAACTCGTTATCCACATGAAGTCATTTAATATCCATCATCCATTTTTTTTAGTAACATGTATTATATCTCCTATCAGGATCGCATACTAATGGAGAACATTGGCGCCGTCAAAGAACTCTGCAAGGTAACTGGCTCCCTCGAGAACCGCATTGTGGATCTGGAACGCCTAAACAACCGTCTGATGCGTGCCAAAGAATTTGAACAGAAAAATGTACTCGATCGTGAGGCACAACTTAATAGAACTACGAAGAACGCAGAGAGTTGTACGAATAGAAACTTGCAAATTATTATATTTCTCTTGGTCATTATAATGGCTGCATGGTAAGCTTTTTACCTTTTATAATTCGAAGATCTTAGTTAATAAAGCTCCTCTTGTGTTCCAGTTTGACTGCGGTTTCCACGCTGTACTTCCTAGAGCACAACAAACAAACCGACAACCACAAGCGCTTCGAGCGGCTGCAGGCCAGTGTGGGTCACCATGAACCGGCACTGCCACCGCCGCCGAATCTCAGCGAACAGGAGCAACAACTGTTGCAGTTACGACATTTTCTCCATTCTAATGCCAGTCGGGGCCATGCGACTTGGCCGGTTTATCTTTTCGGTCTGACAACGGCGCGTCCACCAGCGGTGCCATTATTGCCGGCTGATGCATCGACTGCTGCCGCCAATAACAACACAAAACCTGGGGCGGAATTGGTTTACAATGAGAGTGGCGAATTCTATGCGGCCAATGGACGCACCGATGAGTTAGCCGTCGTCATGGAGAAGCCCTTGGTTAGTCTGCAAGCATTGCCGACGCATTCGGAAGAAACAACGACGTCACCGCCGCCACCAACATTGCCTCCAACAACACTACCACAACGTATAGCTACATCAGCGCCAACAGCGTTGCGCAACAACAAAACCATTAGCAGCAAGAACAAGAGCAAGTGGCCGCTGCCGCAGGCGGTGATACGCGCCGCTTCGACATCCACAGCGACGCATAACGCAAATAGCGCGCCGGTAAATAGCAACAGCAATAATAATGTTGCCGCCGCCATTATACGCGCCGCACATTTTGAGGAAGCTTTGAATGTTAGCGAGTCCTCGTCCGAGAAAGCGGGTAGCGATGCACTACCGCTGGATTTTGAAAACAACTCCATAGACATTGATGCGCGTCAGTCGTCAAAGAAATTACTGCTCAATAAACCTGTGCCACATTTGTCCGCAGTTGTGGTAGCAGCAGCGACTTCGATTGGATCCTCGTCTTCCTCCTCCGGGCACAGTGCGACGCTGGAGTCAGCGATAGTGTTGCAAAGCGCTGGCACAGATATTAATCTAAGACATAATGCGGATCAGTTAGCGAGCACCTCGAGTAGCAACAGCATTAGCGTACCGGACACAACCGCTAGTGCGGCTCACAGCGCCGCCGCTCAGTTCAATGTCTATAAAACCGTTTCGCCGCCACCGGCCGCACTGCTTGTGCTTACGACACATCGTCAGGATCATCATCTACGACGTTCGCATCTCAATGGCAGCTACGCACTGGACGTACCGGCGCTGTCGAACAAAAGTCAGGGCGTACTCGAAGTGCTGCTGGACACAGCAGCGGACGCATTGGATCTGCAAAATCTGAGCAATAACAATGAGTCCGCCGATAATCCGATAGGCGCTTTGTATGGCATCTCATTTGCCGGTCGTGAATCGGTGTTGGGACGTCGCTCAACGGCGGAACATCCGGCTGCAAACAGTGCCTGGATGTCGGTGAGAATGGTGCAGGTGGATCGTGACATTGGAGCACCGCCGCAGTGCAAGCAGACGAATTTACGTGCGGCTGTTGAGAATTGTCAGGTACGTAGTAGTTGGGTTAGGTTAATCGGGGATGGAAACGCTATTTATAGACCCTATAAATACTATTTATAAGTCGATATTATAATTTTTAATACCTACTTCGATTTATGGTTTATATTCGTGATGAGCAAATGCAAGAACTAGAATAGGTCGATCATGTATTTAAGTTAGGTTAATCGGGTTAGGTTATAGATTCGAAATCAGAGTCGGCATTATAATCTTAAATTCGTGATAAGTTTATATTCGTATTGAAAGAATGCAAGAACAAGAACAGGTCGACCTTTTTTTCTTGCAGGTTTAGGGAAAATTTAAAATTACATGCGGCTGTTAAAAAGTATCAGGTACATAATAGTTAGGGGTTAGTCGGGGACGGAAACCCTATTTATAGATTCGAAATTAAACTTCGTATTATACTTTTTTTCTTACCGACTTCAATTTTTGGTTTATATCCGTGATGAGCAAATGCAAGAACAAAAACAGATCGATCTTGTTCTTGCAGTTTTAGTGAAAATTTAAATTTTCAATTCGATTTATTTGTTAAAATTTTTGAATTTCCATCGAAAAATAAATTGCGAAATTGCTCGATAATTTGATTTTTTCGAAAAGCATTCCATTTTGGGATGAATTTGTTGATTTATAATTTTTTTAACCACTTACTTTAATAAACAAAATTTCCCACTTAGTCCGTCTGCTTCGAGGACTCCAATCAATTGGCATCGCCACAACAACATATAGGCGCGCCTGGTGCTACCAACAAAAATATCCACGCACTGCAAACGAACAGTGAAACCATCGATGAGGTTGCCGCCGTCGCCGAACCCATGGAAAATGCAAATATTGCACCTGGCAAAATTTCGCATGCCACACAAGCCATAGCCAAGCAATTCTCCGCGGAATCACGACAGTCCGACGTTAATGTTAGTGATGATGATGATGATACTAATAATAATGATGCTGATGCCGATAATTTGAGTGCAAGCGTAGAAGAACACTTAACGGATGTTGTTGCCAAAGTGGCCGCTGAAACACCAAAGCTGCAACCACTGTCATCGCTGGATGTGACACGAATTTCCGTCGAACCGAATCGTACGCCAACGCATGATTGTTGGAAGATCTCAAGCAGTATTGTGGCAAACAACAAACTAAATCATACAATAGGTATAGAGGATTTTTGTCCAAAATTGGGCAAATCATTGAATCTCTCGTTTATTATACCGCTATCCAGATATTTCAAGGAACTCACCCTGGAGTGGCATTTAAGGTGAGTCGTCGTCGTCGTAAAGATATTTAATATGAATTTAAAATTTTAATTTTAAAAATTTTGTACAGTTCTTCGTTGCCTCTGCTATGGACCATTTGTCAGGATATGGAACCTACCAAACGTGATGGCAAACTGCTGACGCCAACAACACAATTTGGTCACAATTTGCCACGAGCACAAAACACCTCAATACTGGTACTCAATATACCGGGTCATGGTTCGTTTGTGCGCGATTTGCATTTGCGCGCCAGTGACGTTTTGACTAAGGTACAAAATACCCTCAAGTTTTCTTAATTTAAATAAAATTTTATTCATTTCCTCTAGGAAAATCTTTGCCAGCAACAAGCGAATGAAGCGAATACTTTACTGCAGTACAATATTAGATTTTTAAGAGATTGTGATTAGTGACTAAATTTATATAAAACGTTAATTTTAATAAGAACAGAAGAACAAAAATGTTAATGCGTCGATCAAAGTGTAAATTATTTCCTTTAACTAATTATAATAGTACTTTTTTTTTATTTGATATAAATGAAACAAAATACCTACTATAAATTATATTACTAAATTATGTATATAACGTAAATGCTATAACTACGTAAATATCGTATATTATTAATACATAACAAAAAACTATATTATATATTACAACTTTTACATAAAATGTACCACATAATGAAAAGTATTGGTTCAGCTATTTGATTTGTATTGATTTATTTTAATTTACTTTCGTTTAATATCGTATATAGCTGTTATTTAACTGAAGTAAATCTGTGTAACATGTCAGCGTCGAAAATACCATCACTGTAGAAATATATAGATATATATTAGTAAAATTTAATTTGTGGTTTTTAATCTTTTGCAATAATAGTTATTTGTTGATGTCTGAGATTGTCCGGAGAAGATTTGCAAACTCCCGTGGAAGAAGCGGGTAAGTACATTTTTTGAAAAATCAAGTTATGTGCATAAATAAGGTAATACAAATTATTTACTATATAAAAAATATGTTCGATTTCAAATAACTACGTCCAAAGAATTAAGGATTGAAAACCGATTTGTGCATGAAATAATCATTTAAAAACTAGCTGGAC
The DNA here is from genome assembly GCA_951804985.1 of Dryomyza anilis. NCBI lineage: Eukaryota > Metazoa > Arthropoda > Insecta > Diptera > Dryomyzidae > Dryomyza > Dryomyza anilis. The sequence goes on along the minus strand of OX638133.1, from coordinate 18,315,435 downwards.
CCGTGCCCGACTCGTTCAAAGATTTTGTGAATACTAGGATATGGGGTGATTTTATTAATAAAAAGAACATTTTTATTATTTATTTTCGATAGTCTAATTGAGGTTGTTTGGTGGGTATTCCAAATTTTAAGTAAATTTCATCAAGAGGTTTTTTGTTTTACTGCCTCTTTCTGTATTTCGAAACGAAAGACTATTAAACGAAAGTGACGAAATTTTAAATATATTTTAAAGTTTTAAAAGTCAAATAACATGAAATAAAAATGTGTGTGACGAGATTTTGACGTACAATTTTCGTTTCGTTGTTCGTTTCTTAATACAGAAAGTGGGTATTAGAGTTTTTACTTCTTTTGTGTTTTGCTTTTCTATTTTTGCTTTTATTTTTAATTTTGTGTTTGCTCTTGATTTTTTTTTATTTTGTTTTTTCTTTTGATTTTGTGTTTTTGCTTTTGTTTTTGTGTTTTTGCTTTTGTTTTTGTGTTTTGCTTTTGTGTTTTTGTTTTTACTTTGGTTTAAGTGTTTTTTGCTTTTGTGTTTTTGCTTTTATTTTTGTGTTTTTGCTTTTGTGTCTATGCTTTTGTTTTTGTACTTCGTTTTTGTTTTTATTTTTGTTTTTGTGTCTTGGCTTTTGTTTTTGAGTTTTTGATTTTGTGTTTTGTTTTTGCTTTTGTGTTTTTGTATTTTGTAATTTTTTTTTGTATTTAAATTTTTTTTTTATCTTCTTAGCTGGTGTAAGTGCCGAGTTATATCGTTTTGAAAGTAGGTTGTATGGGAGGTGCCACGCCTCTTTATCCAATCCCGCCCATATATAGCCTATTCCAAAGTATATTCGTGCAAAATTTCAGTCAGATCGGTTCAGCGGTTTAGACGTGATACTGGTACAAACAGACAGAGTTTTATATATGGGTGATGTCACGTCAGATCAACCGAAGGTTTGGCCGCACCATCTCAGAAACTAACCAAATTTCATTAATTTCTGAGATGATGCTGCCAAACTTTTAAAATTTTCAGTTGATTTGACGTGGAATAACCCATATATAGATGGTAGAATGGGGTGAATTAAAACACTTTTCTCGATTTTTTTTTGTTACTTACCCGATTCTTCATTTGTATATCGAAAGATTTTGACTTTGATAGAGAATTGAGTCAAGGAAAAATTCTTTATGAATGATTTGTTCTGGGAAGAATTGTCTGGATCCATTACCGTCATATTTTTCGAAATACTATAAACCGTTTTCATATTGTCTTTGAACACAATAATAAATAAAAAAAATACTTTCCTCATATGCATTTCTTAACTATGAATACTACTCAACAATACGAGAATAATTTTCTCATACACAAAATTTTACCACGGACATCCCATATATCAAACTATATATAAAACTCTTGGTCCGTCAGTCTGTGTGTCTGTCTGTTCCAGTTTCAACTCTAAACCGCTGAACAGATTTGACTGAACTTTTGCACCAGGATACTATGGAGTCCGGAGAGTGACATAGGCTATATATGGACGGGATTGGACAACGGGTCGTGCACCTCTCATACAACCTAAACTTTGAGACGTACACGCGTTATAACTTGGGACTTACACCAGCTAAGATGATAAAACAAAAAACTCAAATACAAAAAAAAAAATACAAAAGCAAAAATTCCAACACAAAAACCAAAAGTAAAAGCATAAAACTAACTAAGCAATAACACAAAAACAACAGAAAAATTAAAAAAAGATGGAAAAACAAAATTAAAAGCAAATACAAAGAACAGAAGCACAAAATCAACCACACTAAAACTCACTAAATTTTAACCACATTAAAATTCACCACACTAAAACTCACCACATTGAAACTCACCACACTAAAATTCACCATATATTACTCACCACAATAAAAATCACAACGAAACACGGGTCCCTGATATAAATAATAAAAATGTTTTTATATTAATTAAATTGCTCCATGCATTCACAAAATTTTTGCACGAGTCGTGCACGGGTCCAGCTAGTTCTTTATAATTCGCGATTGACTGCATACTCAGACTTTTCGTATTAAATAACCTTTTGCTAAAACTGCCAAGGAAATTGTATAACCTCTCCAGCCACTTATTAGAATAAAAAATACAGTCTCTAGAAGCTTCTACAACTACGTAAGTAGCTATGCTAGCACTAATTGTCGGTAGAACACCTTCCCGACTAAATAGTTTTTTTTTCTTTTTTTTAAATGAACTTTCCTATTCGTTTCACACATAACGGCCCTCAGCAGGTCTATATAGTTTGACTCATTGCTGGTAGCATTCCACAGAACGTTCTAATTTTAAAAAATCTCACATCAACACAGTTTCCATAAAAAAAGTTAAAATTTATAAATGTTAAAAATGCTTATTTATTTTACATAAAAATATAGCAAATTTTAACCGTATTTTTCTCAAAAATGTTGGAAAAATCTGCGACAGCAAATTAAATAGAAATGATGTATGTGATGTCCATAGGAAAATCGTGTATAAATTTTTAAATTGGTAGAATCAATCGTCTTTAAGGGCGATAAATTTAATTTAAATTTATAATATAAGTCTCTTTTTGATAACGGATTTAGCGCAGCTCCACGTCGCTACGATAAACAGCCCAATCATGAATTTTGAAGAAAATTGAATTCTCTGACAAAGAAGAAAGTAGAAGAAGGAGCGAACAATTCTATGGATACGAAATTCCTGGAGTAATAGTTTGCTTTTATAGGTTTTGTTCATTGGTGAAATAACCCTACGTGAAAATCATATCACATATTATAGAACCGCATCCATTATATGCAACAAAATACTGACTTTAAGACGGAATTTCTACAGAAGTGGTAAATTGGACCTCATAGATAACTTAAACCGATCTAAACGTCAAACGTATACCTACATTCTATATTTCGAAACGAACAATTTTAATTTTATATTATTTGACTTTTAAAGTATTGAAATTTGTTTAATACGTAACTTTCGTTTAATAGACATGATCATTCGTTACGAGATACAGAATTTATATTTTTAAATTTGAAATTCCTCGACTATTTTCTGAAAAATAAAATGTTTACCAAATGGAAATTCATGCTAATACTATTATTAACGGTATTTTTTTTACACGGTCGACAAATATACACTTGTCCTGTTTTTACAGGGACGAAAAAAAATAACTGATTAAAAAAATTTGAATTAAAATTAAAAAATTCTAATTTGAATTATTTGGAATTTAACTGGACTGGTATACTGAAATTTGTGTTTGTTTTACCGAATTATTAATTTTTGTATGCCTTTTGATGATGTTGAACCGATCTGTACGTCCTTAATTACACGATTATCAAAAAATCACCTAATAGTTAAAATATTTCCGGAGAATATTTGTTCATGATTATGATGAAAAAAAAACATTTATTTGAAAAGATACAGGAAAAGACGATTTTCTTTTGTTAACAGAAAATCGGTTTTAAACACCTAAATTGTTAAAAGTTGGCAGTAATCCAGACGTGGTAGAGCAAATTAAAATCTGATGTTGGTTACGGTTTCATACAAATATATCAGAATTAGCATATGTGGACCAAGGTGTATTGATGTGGACTATAACTATTCTATTTTTTTTCCATAATTTATTCTTCAACAATTTACAATCAAAACCAAGTTCTTTTGCATTTCTTTTTTTTAACAATTTAAATTTTATTTCCTTAACTAAACCTCATCAACGTTAGTCAATTAAACAGCAAACGGCTGATCCTTGCCATCTTCGTGGTACTTAATATATGTCTCGCCGTGTGTAAAGTCCTTGGTGCCCTCCAACCGACCACGTGGTGGCGCCTTACCATAATCGAATGCATTCTCTGATTTGCCAAACTGCTGATTCGCCGCCTCAATATCATCGCGATACTTGCCGGCCACGACCTGCTTGCCACTGACCGGATCTGTTATGTCACCCAATTTGTAGACAACCTTTTCGACGTTGTGCGTGATGAGGCGCGTCAGTTTCTGCGGCAATTCGCGCACCATCACAATATCACCGGTCTTGCAGAGGCTTTGTGGATCATGTGCAAAGACAAATTCATCTTTTTTGAAATACTAAAATTCGAAAATAGGTGAAACTAATTAAATTTAGTAAGTGTACTGCAAAATGTTTGTTGAGCCGCACCATGTTGAGATTTGTATCCAGCTCCATGCGGCGAATACGTATTTTGGATGCGTTTCTTTTAATGCAGGGCATGCATTGACCGAGCAGAATTAAATTGCGCGCTGACATTGTGGTATTAATTTATAATTAAAACAAAATATAAATATCGAACAGCACACGGTTTTGTTGACCAACTGTCAGAAAAAAAATTGGCTGACAGAAAAAAATTGGAAAAAGGAAAACAGCTGTTTGGCAGCTCTGTTCGTTTTATATTAAAATGCGCCAATACGATCAAAATATACTGTCGAGACTGGACTACATGTCTTGCCATAAATGTCAAATATTATGGTATGACTGAAATGCACCCATAAAGTCTGGCATGATTTTGATCTTTCAAAATAAGTTCAAATAAAAATAATTAATTACAAATTTTTATTTTATCAATTTTTAATTTCGAATAGCGTTGAACTAATTTATTTATTAAATTCACAGTGCAAATATAAGTTTCAATAAAATGTGACATAATTGGACCAACTCCGTTTTTGTCGACATAAACATAAACATGAGATATCGTCACCTGTGTGGCTCATACGCCATTAAGTTTATATCGAGAAAAACGAAAAAGAAGATTTGCATTTGCGTTTAAATAGGAGAAAATTTGCGATTTGGAAAAAAGCCAATGCAGAATATCGCAGATTTGATACGATATCATCGGTAATACTGCAAAACCGCATATCTATATTTTCGAATTACAGAAGTATTTTGAATTTTACAGAAGAAACAAAACTATTTTCAGTCTCAATTCTGCACTTATTTCATACAAAATTAAGTTTGTCAACTTATATTGGCATTTTTCTAATTTATCCGATCAACATGTCATTAAAAACCGATAACACAAAATTAGGCGTAATTTTCACATGCAGCTAGGCGGTTTGTAGTATCACCGACAATATGTCGAAAAATTGATAACGTTGTTGAAAAAGGAAATGAGTGACAACTGACGATATGGATAGTGTAAACGCGGTTTAATAAAGCTGCTTGTTACAAAAACCATAACAAACTTGACAGAACTCAGCTGATTATTAGAAAAAAATTGAAAGGTGTTTTTCTTTATTTTTGTTAAACAATTTACAATTTTCACAAATGCAGTCTAACTGCACTAATATTTAAAATAAACATTAAAAAATTGATTCAATTAAGTGTTTGTTATTAATTAAAACACCAACAAACTGAATGCGCTGCGATCGCGAACGCGCTTCGTAAACGCCCAATAACAATGGTGAGCCTCAATCACAAAACAACGTGAAATCTTACAAAAATACCATAGAAAGACTTATCACATTGGATTTAATACATTCAAATCCATTTACATATTCACGACAGAGCTACGAAGACGAAGACTATCATGTGGATTCGTTTCCCAAGGACTTTGGCTATGGTGCCTTCGATCATGAGGGCGTCGATACGCAGGGCGATGCCAATGGCGAGACGAAACCGCGCATATTGCTGATGGGATTGCGACGCTCGGGCAAAAGTTCCATACAGAAAGTCGTCTTCCACAAGATGTCGCCGAACGAGACGTTGTTTCTGGAGTCGACGAGCAAAATCGTCAAGGATGACATTAACAATTCGAGTTTCGTACAATTCCAGATATGGGATTTTCCCGGTCAGATTGATTTTATCGATCCCACCTTTGACTCGGACATGATATTCGGTGGTTGTGGTGCGTTGGTGTTTGTCATCGATGCAAAGGATGATTATACCGAGGCGTTGACGAAGTTCAAGAATACGGTCATCAAAGCGTATAAAGTGAATCCGCGCATCAAGTTCGAGGTTTTTATACACAAGGTAAGTGGTGGTTGTTGGTGCGATGAAGGAGGGTAGAGAGGGAAGGAGGTATAGGATGTTGTATCTTGCAATGGTGTTATCAGTTGTGGGAAATGTCAGCTGTTGGGTGTGTGTACTGTGTATAGTTTATGAGAACTTTGGCAGATAAGCAATGGAATTTATTATAAATTGATTGTTTATTTTTTGTTGTTTATGTTTTATAAGATTTGTATTTTGTTTTTATTATCATTTAATTATTAATTATAGTTAATATTAATTAATTTGTTAATTTTTTTATTGGTGTATTCATTAAAATTTTCGTTTATGCATTGTTAATTTCGTTTATTCATAAATTCAAATATTCATAAATTCGTTTATTCATAAATTCAAATATTCATATTTTCTGTATTCATATATTCATATATTCATATTTTCATATATACATATATTCATATATTCATATATTTGTATATTCATATATTCATATATTCATATATTCATATATTCAAATATTCATATATTCATATATTCATATATTCATATATTCATATATTCATATATTCATATATTCATATATTCATATATTCATATATTCATATATTCATATATTCATATATTCATATATTCATATATTCATATATTCATATATTCATATATTCATATATTCATATATTCATATATTCATATATTCATATATTCATATATTCATATATTCATATATTCATATATTCATATATTCATATATTCATATATTCATATATTCATATATTCATATATTCATATATTCATATATTCATATATTCATATATTCATATATTCATATATTCATATATTCATATATTCATATATTCATATATTCATATATTCATATATTCATATATTCATATATTCATATATTCATATATTCATATATTCATATATTCATAAATTCATAGATTCATTTATTAATTACTTCCTTTATTCATTTCTCTATTTATTAATAATTTTTTCCTTTTTCATTTACACAATTTTCATTCATTTATTTCCCAGGTTGATGGCATCAGCGATGACTCCAAAATGGAATCACAGCGCGACATACATCAACGCGCCTCAGACGATCTAAGCGATGCTGGCCTCAATCAGATTCATCTGAGTTTCCATCTGACCTCAATTTACGATCACTCAATATTTGAGGCATTTTCAAAAGTAGTGCAGAAACTTATACCGCAATTGCCGACACTGGAGAATCTACTCAATATTTTCATATCGGTAAACTGTCCTTTAATATGAAATAAAATATATACTAAATACTTTTATTATTCTATAGAATTCTGGCATTGAGAAGGCCTTTCTGTTTGACGTTGTTTCCAAGATTTACATAGCCACCGACTGTTCGCCGGTGGACATGCAAAGCTATGAATTGTGCTGCGACATGATTGATGTGGTCATTGATCTGTCCAGTATCTATAGGTGAGCGTCAGAGAATTTCTAAAAGTACTCTATACAAAAATCGCTTATTTTTAAAAACAGCTCCGAAGAAATGGCTTTCGACAACGAGAGCTCTAGTCTGATCAAACTCAACAATAACACTATTCTGTATCTGCGCGAGGTGAACAAATTTCTGGCGCTGGTCTGCATATTGCGCGAGGAGAATTTCAATCGTCAGGGTGTCATCGACTATAATTTTCTGTGTTTCCGTGAGGCCATAAGCGAGGTGTTTGAGTTGCGCTTGAAAAACCAGAAACTCGAAACGCTGGACGAACAAATCGAGCCAGACGAAGATGATGACGATGAGCATGATGTTGATGATGATGACGATAAAAGCTTGAGAATTTCTGCAAAATAGTTTGCGCGTTTTTAGGCATATAATTCCTGTAATTACAATATACGATATATATTTTGTTTCTTTAAGCTTTACCGTATATATAAAAACATACAAAAAGCTATATATTTTTATGCAATTTTATAAAACTCAAGACATTTTTTTTTATTTAGCAATTTTGTTTGGATTTTTTCTGTTTTTGTTTTTCTTTAAATTTTTTTCATTTTTTATATATAGTATATATTTTAAAGTGTGCCTTTAAATTTATGTTTTGCCATTGTTTTTTCTTTAATTATTAAATTACTAAAATATAATATTTAAAAGTTCTTCCAGCGTTACTACAAAATTTCTATATTCTCTTAGCTAAATACGAAAAGCATGCTGCAAATTTGCTACGCTAATATTTTAAGTTAAGTATTAAATATTTAACTTAATTCTTATTGGGGTAATGAAAACATACATTGCCGTTACTTGTAATGTTATAATGCAAACTATTTTATTGTTTTCGTTACTTTTTTTTTAAACTAATGAAAATTAGTGCATAATGTAAAATTAAACATTTTTGTAAAATTCAAAGTCAATAAAACAAATATTTGTAATTTTCTTAAAGGAAGGTGGTTTTTTTGTATTGCTTTTGTTTTAAATTAAATTAATTGAAATGTTATGTTTTAAAATTAAATTTATACCATGTTTGTAGCTTTAAACTAAATTAAAAACTAATTTCCCAAGATATTCCATTTAGCTGTGCGTTTGCCAGAAATATGTCCGAAATATTCCTGAAAAATGCCAGAAATTTTGAAATCAACAGACTATCTGCAGGTTTCCGGCAGACATATGCTGAGTTTGTAACAAAACGTGCCTGTTGTCTGCCTCTGGATACAACAACAGACGGCAGCCAAACAGCAGGTTATAAGAAGATGTAGGAATGTTGAAACAGATACATGGAATGTGAAGGCAAATCAAGGCTGCTTCTCCGGATAAAAAGCTTCCGTTAGGAATCTAAAACTAGCCTCAGATATTTTGCCAAAAATCTGCTATAAGGCAGCATTTTTGAAATAGAATTCCAAAAACATTTGACAAATCTGCTGTGGCATGAACAAATTTTTAAACATGCTGCTTCTCTGCGTGAAACCTGCTGTAGGAAGCTTGGCATTTTTGTTGAAATATAAACTACATGCTATGCCCTGCGTAGAATCTGCCAGTAAACTGCGCTTTTGCCGGAAATATGTGTGTCGATATTCTGCCAGTAATCTGCCGAATATTTTGACTCAGACTCATTATGTAGTTTCGAAATTTATTTTTAATATTAAAAATAAATATAAATAAAAATAAATAATAAATAAATTAAAATACCCAAGAAACAATTCGTTCCGCTTATGTTCCGTTATCGGTACAGCAAAACGTAATCGTATTCCGGACACGTGCCGATTTCTGTTTCCGATTTCTAGAAAACGGTGTAATCCGTCCCCACCGGCACGAAAACGGTACCGTCAAAACGGAGTTCAAACGTATTATTTTCGAAATACGGAAAATGCCGGCATACAAACGGAGTCGTGCGATTTATCGGCACGTTATCGTTCCGTTTCAGTACCTGTTTGGACGAATACTTTCTCAATGTTCCGTAAACGTGCCGGCAATGACGGAATTGTGATTCCGTTTGTGCCGGAGCTTCGTAGAAATGTTTCTTGTGTAAATACAGCAAATTTTATTTTAAGAGAGAATAATTTTCAGAAATCGTAGATTTAAATATCAACATTAACATAAAAATGAGTTTTTTTAACATTTTATTTTATATGTAATTTGTCCATATATGTTCTAATTTGAAAGATGACTTAAAATAGTCCACATTTATAACCGCATAATTTCGACCTTAATATTACTAATTTTTTAAATACATTTCATTATATTTATTATATATTTATATTTTTAAATATAAATATATTTTAAATATATTTAAATATTTATCCCAAGTAAACAAATTATGTCCGAAAGATATCTTTAAGTTATCTTTTAAATGTTATCGAATCGATCGAGAAAGATGTCTTTTTGTAATACAAATGATTGACCGGAAGGTGCCTTTTTGATTTGTCTAAATGATGTCCTAATGCTATACATAAAGATGTCTTAAAATAATTGTCTAAAAATAGTCTTTTTAGCAACTGAAAGGCAACCGAATTAGGTCATCTAAAAGCATACATATATCCCAAGAAACATTTATACGGAGCATACGACACACACGGAAATACAATACCGTCATTGACGGCATGTTTACGGATCATTGAGCTTGTATCCGTCGTAGCATATACGATTACGCACCGTTAACGTACCGTCAAATCGGACGTCTTCGTTAGAATTCCGTTTTGCTCCGTATTTCTAAATAACTCCGTAATATTTGCGTTTTGTTGTAGTCGTTTACGGTACTAACGGAGTACTCCGTACTGTTTCCGTTGAAACGGAGTACTCCGTAAATTTTCCGTTTATACTACAACTCAACGGCACCGATTTTCTTCCGTTATTGGAGCACATTTCAATTCATTTGACTTTGTGAACATGAACAATAAGCTCGGAGGATTACAGTTGGTGAATGCCTCTCTCGAAGACCAAACAAGATAAGTGAATAAAATATAAATGAAATAAACATTTATTCAAAACATCTTTGCAGAATTTACATACATTTTCAGTTCCATATTTTGAGAATCTTCGATGACTTCAAACGTCTTTCAATTCAAAAAGGACTATATCTAAGAGCTCCTGAAAATGTGGTATAAAGTTTGCGAAAAATGTGCAATGCAAAAATGTCTTGGCTTTTTGGCTGATAAACGTCCATCACTAAACATTGCACCCTACAAGGAGACTCATTCAAGCCCTATGACAACTGCAATCCAGTTAAAGTGATATAATGATTATTGTTTTGGTCTTTGCTGACACGAAATCGATGATGGAAATACCATGTGGAATTTCAGTAGATTACAAAATTATTAACACCAATTATGTTGTTTGGTAAACATTTTATGTTTCATATTCAATTTTATTCATAATAAGTTTGTTTCTTGTAAAATAAAAATATGCAAGAGGTCATTTAGTATACATTGTATGGTATGAAAACGGTGTTTTTAATCTATTCATTCCGTTTTTCATACAGATCTACGGTACGTTAACGGACCGTCGAAATCCGTATACCGTATACGGCACCGTTAACGGACCGTTTTGTTTCTTGGGATTTTATCAGGCTCTACATTTTTTTACAGTAATTCCTACAGGAATTGCTATACAGGAATAAAACAAAATATTTTATTTTCTTTTTTATAACGTTATAAAAGTTAAACCAATTTAAAATAACAATATGTAAAACAAGAAATACATTTTTAATATAGTATTACATTAATTTCTTGTTAAAAAATTTAGTTGCTCTTCCAGTTCATCGTTCACAGTTTCATTCTGGCTACGTTTAAAACGCGATAAATTGCGTGCACGTTCTCTGTCTTCTGACCTACGCAACCAGTCTTTAATTACTCCTCCATTTTATTAATTTATTTCATAATATTCAAAAAATTTGTTTTCAAAGTGCAAAACGGAGCCAATTTCAGCTTTCATCTAATTTAAATTATATAAATTCATATAAAAATTTGTAAACAAACAATTTGGAATTCGATGTCTCATCACTTGAAAAGTAAATGTTTGCACTGTAAAATTGAATTAAAAAATGTTACAAATTTTGTATGAAATTTGAACGGAATTCGATCAAAATTTGGAACATGTCCCAATATATCTATTTCATGTTAGTTTATTATCTTCTGGATGTAGTATTTTATAATAAAACTGAAGTATTTCTTGTCTCAAATAAAAAGTGAACCAAAAAATGTTTATTATATAAAAATTAGATTTTAAACAACTGAGGGTTAAAACCTCAGAAGTACTTTCATTCACCCTCCGATTCCAATGGAATTTTCGATTTTATTTTTCTTGCCACATAATAAACATTTGTTGAAAAGCCATATTCAGCACAAATTACTATTTTGTAATTTGAAGAATACAGTGGAAGAAACGGTTAAGTATATTTTTGAAAAATTGAGTTATGTGCAAAAATTAAGTAATAAAAAAGTTATTTGGCATATAAAAAATACTTTCCGACTTCAAAAAAACAATGTGTGCAAGAAATAATCATTTAAAAATGGTAGAATGGAGTGAGTGAAAACACTTTTCATGAAATTCATTTTTTTGTTACTTACGCGTCTTCTAATGGAGTCTTTTTTATATGTAAAATTTGGTTTTTGTCTATCTTTTTAATTCTGAAATATCTAATGATTTTGATTTGGTACCAAAGTACAATTTTTAAAAATTAGATATAAAAGCAGCTAAATTAGAATTATTTTAAATGTAATTTATTATAAATAAGTCATAATAAATTTTCGTTTTAGATACGCCTGAGCAAAGCATAGCCAAATTCGATAAACGGACGACCTACCTAACGCAACGTTGCGATTTGGCAATTAGTCCTCAACGTTTTTTAAAATTTAAGATTTCGAAATTAGAAAAATTTATATGAACTTTGAGTGAATAGAGAACGTGATTTCCTTCATGATTCAAGAATGTTCTTTTTTTTGGCATGTTTTATTAGATCGAAAACGCATTTTCAGATATATATATTTTTTTGTCCAGAACATAAACCCATGTTTTGTGGAAAACCTATGTGCTGTTGAAAATGTTATTTTCTAATTAATTTGATATTTTCAAAGTATAAATTTATTATATTTCAAACACACATTTTATTTTTAGTTCAATTCAATTTATTAAATATCTTTAATTATAATATAAATTGTATATTTTAAAAATTTTAAATTAAACATATAAATAAATTAAAAAATACTGAAATTGAATTCATCGTTTAGGTATTATTTTTTCAATTCATACAAATACATTTCAAATGTAAAAAAACAAAAATTCAGCGTGTTCATAACAGTGGCCTTACTAATTTGCTCGAAGAGCACATAAATAACAAAAAAAAAACAGTTCAAATTTCAAATTTGAATAAAATGAAAAGAGAATTTTAATAATATTTGGACGAGTCCACTAAGTAATATTAATTATATTAATTTAAAAAAATCTATTTAAAATATGTGATATTAATAGTAATCATCACTATCATCATCACTATCGTAATTATAACCAAAATCGTCGCTATCATCCGAATCATCACTATCGTAATTATTACCAAAATCGTCACTATCATCGTAATAATCATCATCGTCAGAATCATCATCATCAGAGAACTCATGCAAATTCTCGCACTTATTTTGTATAGTCTCAAATGGGACCTTAGACACTTTTTGTTCGAACTCAAGGGATCTCCAGATATAAATATCTGTTTGAAGGCAAAACAAGAAATTATAGTCCAACTGTTCCGAACAATCGTTGTATGACTGATAAATATGAAGACCACGTCCAATAAGAATACTAATGCCGTTACTCAGCATTATCTTTCGATCATGCAAATTCTCGTCGTAGCTGAACTTTAAATAGATGTTGCGACATTGCATCTCGTCCTTCAACTCCTCAAAAACCTCGCTTTGGTTTTCGCCACTCATACCAGATGCCTCCTTGGTCACAATGTTAATGCACTTGAGTTCATTGCATTGTTCCGTCAGTAGATTAACGAAGGCGTGCAGATTGGAAAATTGTAACTCCTGCATAAGGTAGGGTTCATGAAGCAGCACCTCTTTAACACTTTCATCCAGATATTCGCCGAATATTGTGCTGTAACTATAACCCGAAGTGTTTTCCTCGATTTGCAGCTGCTTTAGCAGTAGGCTATTCATTTGTTGCGCACATAGCTGTTTCTTGAGCTGGCATATATGTTTATCAAGTCTTTTGGCATAGTCTTTTTTGTGTCTCAAACCATCACAACAACCACACGGCCTTTCCGTGATATATTCAAATGCCTCTTCATAGTACATGATGGCCTCTAGAACCAGTCCAGGTTTCAGGCTTTGACAAGCGTTCCACATAGCATTTGTGCAACATTCGGCAGCCATTGTATGTAACTCCACGATACCAATGATGTATGATATGACTTGGAACTTTTGATTTTTCGTGGAACTAGAATTGTATTTTTATTGTTCCTCCGTCCTCCGTTGATTAGATCACTTTTCTCTTTTATTTTTTGTACTAAGTTTTTCTTTAATTCTTATGTGAAATTCCGTTTTTGTCTTTGTGAATTTTATAACGGAAAATTTAAACCTCTTTGGCAAACAAATCTTTGGTTCCTTTGATACAGTGTTGCCATTTACAGTATGTGATAGTTACGAAACACCAGTGTTGTATGTTACGGACATTTTGAGCATTTAGACGCCCTAACTTAATGCCCGTTTTACATTGGGCGTTTTCGTAAAGCATTTCAGAGCAGAGTTCTGAACATGATCTGAATATTCCGAATATTGTCAGAATTGAACACAATCTGAACTCAATCTGAAGACTGAAAACTCTAATGCCCATTGTATCTTCTGTGAGTTTCACTGTCTCTCCTAGGGTTGCATTTTTTCAAAAAAGCTATTTTTATATGAATATTTAAAAAAATTAAACCCTATGAGATACAGTGAGTCACAGAAGATACAATGGCTGCATTCAGCGACCTCAGCAGTTGCGAAACTAACTTAAACTAATCGCTCACTAATGAATGTTCCGCTATCTCAGCTGTCAATTTACAAATTAATTTATTATTAATATTTTATTAAAGTTACATACAACTGCTGATGTCGCTGAATGCAGCCAATGTAAATCGGGCATAATTCGTGACCCGCTATTTGTCCACTTAGCGTATTCAAAGTTTCATGATATTGGTACGGCATTGTACGAATACGACAGTACGGTAATTGAACTGTGAACACTACTTTTCTCCTTGTTAAAATATTTCTTCAAAAAATTGCAGTTCTATGAACAATTCTAATAAAATTAGGATTTTTTTTTGAAATTTTCATAAATATTCCTCGATTTCAAAAGAAAAACAAATAAATTAACATTTTATGTGCGCTATTTGTCTTCAATTTCATAATTGTTCTTCATTTCACAAAATACGACACCGAAAAACATGCCTCAGGGCTACTCTCAAATACAACACTTGTGGTATTTCATTTTAATAAGGGATGCAAGAACAAACTGACGTTTATGTGTTATTGTATCGTATATATACTTCATGATACGAAATCATTCTAAAATACGATGCACTGTGAATACGCTAACTTTTTTCTGAAATGCCTGATCTGATTTTCATTTGTATTTACTGCCTAGTTTTTATTTAGTGACAAATATCTCTCACCATTTGAGCTGTGCGTGTTATATTTGCAATCAAAGTGGTGGGACCTACAGTTTAATGCTTAGTTGGGTTGTACCAAAATCGTACCGTGTGGATGCTACGAATGAATCGTTTGACGACAGGTTGGTTGAAGTCAAAAAATTTTGACTTTTTGCTGGTCTGTCAAGCAGGTTGTATCGTGTGGAAGCAAACCCGTCACACTTAGTGTTTTTTTCATTCGAGCGCAGTTTTTGACGAGTGCACTTCGTAGATCGATAAATTTCAAATATCAAATGCTGCCTTTTGGCAAGATTTTTCAGTGTATTGTACCAATGCATGAGCCATCTCGATCGACGTGCACTGCTTGAATGCTTCAAAATAATGAAGTTTGTCAAGCAGGTTGTACCGTATGGACGAAAAACAAAAAGTGTCATTATTTTCCCATCCAACTTCGTTGTATGTCATGTAATACCGTGTGGATGACGCTAATTGAAAAATCTGTCGTGTCAAACAACCAGTGTTACAGAAGTGCTATTAATTTGGAGTACGTTTTTATTTTGAGAGTACGAAATACGAACTTTTTACATTATTTGCGGTTCGGGAGTTTGGAACATTTATGAATGTGCTTGAGCACCATTTTTATTGGTCAGTAATATAAAAACAGCGGTACTTTTTTTTGGTTTTTAAAAACAAATTTAATCGAGGCTTTTTCTATTTTATACGCTTTTATTTGTTAAAGTACTTATTAATATTTTTAAAAAATCCCTTTTTTATTTTCGGCAAATGCAACACTGAACGAAACCGAATGAACAACAAACCAACAAAACGTCAGTTGCCTAGTGAAGTCGAGCGAAGTGAGCGAAAGTTAAATTGCCTCGTCGTCGTCGTCGTTGCGGTGCATAATTTAAAAAATATATATATTTAAATTAATTAATTAAAAGAACAAATAAATTATTGGCAAATTTGTTAAAGTCAATGCACGTTGCAGCTACATTGAAGTAATAACGAAAAAAAAATATGAATTCGTTTTAAGTGAAAAGAAACACGTTGAAAAAGAGAAAATTGTGCGTTCAAATAAAAAAGTAAAAAAAATCCAGATCTGAAACCTGTCCGTCAGCCAGCCAGCAAGTCATCCAGCCAGCAAGTCATCCAGCCACCCAGTAAAAGCCGAAGAACCTGCTGGTGCTGCTGCTCTTGTTGTTGGCCACCTTTTCCACTTCCAGCCGCACAACAAACAACATAATTAATTTTCCCTGCATTGTGGAAAAACTGAAAAATTATTTAGCAAAAAAATAGCAGCGGTAAGTTTTGCAAAAATTTAAACTTTTGTTGTAAATATTTTGGCATAATTTAACGTTTTTTTATTAAAATTTCATGTTATTTCATTTAGCTAACTCAACATATTTAATTAATTGCTTTGATCATGATAAGTGAAAGGGGTTCTTCTTCTTCTATCTATTGTTATTAACAAATTTCTATCTTTTTGGTTGTTTTTTGTTTTTATTATTTTTCTACTATTTAAAAACGTTTTTATTGCACTTTCTTAATTAAAACACGGTGCTTTGTAAATAATGCAAATTTTTTATTAGTTTATGTTAAAACAGCAGCTCATTTGCAATTTTGAGATCATAAAATGTGCAAAAAATCGATATGTTTAACACAGGCTACAGGGTGTGACGTGTGACGGTATTTAGAAGCATAAAATTAACGGTACATTTCGGAAAATTCGTTTTATTCGAATTTTAATTATTTAATTATAATAAAAAAATATATATAGCGAAAAATGCGATTAAGTCGACATCGGGACATTGAAAGAAAATAGTCCGATTTCACCATATAATAAAAATTGCCAATAATTTGGAAATTAGGGTATTAATTCACAGTTCTTCATATTTTAGTATGGTATCCGTACCATGTAGTATATATACGATACAATAACACAGAAACGTCTATTTGCTGTTGCTTCCCTTAGAAAGTGAAAAACCACAAGTGTTGTATTTGAGAGTAGCCCTGAGGCATGTTTTTGGTGTCGTATTTTGTGAAATGAAGAAAAATTGTGAAATTGAATATTAAAAGTGCACATAAAATGATAAATTATCCGTTTTCTTTTCAAATCGAGGAATATTAATGATATTTTGAAAAAATCCTAATTTTATTAGAAGAAGCGGCATTTATTTATATGACAAAAACTTTAACAAGCAAAAAAGTGGAGATCACAGTTCAATTGCCGTACTGTCGTATTTGTACAATGTCGCACCAATAACATGAAACTGTGAATACACTAAATAATTTAGGAAAATATTCCAACAAAAAGTTAAAATATTCAAAGTATTCATTTCTCAAAAATAGCTATATCAATCGAATACCATTCGAGTTTTTATATCACAAAATAATATTTCGAACGAACGTGAATTTCTGCACATGTTCTATTGAAAAATAAATTTTCTATTGAAATAAAATTTGTTTCTAGAACATGAAAACTTTTTCTATATCAGTAATGACTAAAATACCGATATGGTTCTAAATAGGATGGATTATATTGTAAAGTCTTATCTATTTAGTATCATTATTAATTTTTGAAAATCATAATTTGTGACTATTAGGGCCAGTTTTTCAGTGCTTGTTTAAACGTTGTGTAAACGTAGTTTAAACTCCGTTTAATTAATCATCTCTTTAAATTAAACGTCGTTTAATTTTGTTAGCAGTTTTTCAGGGATAGTTTAAAATGAACACCGACCAAGACAATACATATGGCATCACAGGCAAATGACAAATAATTCTGTCGATTTTGACTTCTGATAAATGTCATTCAAAATTAAATAATTAAAAAAATGGTTTCAGAAAAATGAAATTAATGTATTTTTAAATTTAAACAAGAGATCGAGCAACTAATGTGCACGTGTGACTTTTTTAATGCATAGTGTGCAAAAATACAAAAATTAATAATAATTTGTGAAACAGAAAATAGTTAAGTGTTGTGAAAAAAATGCATGCCAAAAACTTTGAAAGTTTAAACGTAGTTTAAACCATCAGCATTGATCGTTTAAACTAAGTTTTAACGACGGTTGAAGTTCACTGAAAAGATCGATTTTGATTTTAAACGAAGTTTAAACCACAAACAAAGTTCAACTAGCACTGAAAACTGCCCCTTAATGTTATTGTTTCGTACTATAAATTATATCGCTTCGTTGTTGTTTTAGTAAAGCAATTTATGAAATTGTGTAAAGCAATTTTATACAATTTTTGAATTAATTTTATAAAGAAGTCATTGCTCATTTGATGCCAATATTAGAAACTTAGTTTAAAATTTGTCAGAGTTATTAAGAATTTTGTAAATTAATTTTTTGGTATTTCAATATCACTGTTTTGTGAGAATAACAGCGATATTTATTTAAATTTAAAGCAAAAATGTAGCTTCTCATATTATTTCAAGATCATTATGTTTGGTTTTGACTTATGATTGATGAATATTGGTTATAGTATCAGCTAAAATGACATTCAACATGATTGATGCATATAACATGAGCTAATTTAGTTATTAGCTATGATTATTAAATAATCATGTTGAGTTGCAGATAGTAAACATATCGTCGTTGTAGAACGAAAAGTCACCAAATACATTTTTATGAAAAACTTAATTTTGGAGTTTGTTGATTAATATTATAAAAAGTAAGTGATGAACTTTTAAAGTTGAAAAATCGAATAAATAGATTTACATTTTCTTATCATGTGGTAAAAAAAAATTGAGTTCATCAATTCAAAATTGACAGATTTATAAAGATTTTTGTAAATGAATATTTGGCATTTTGAAAATGTATTTGGTGACTTTTCGTTTTACAACGACGAAATGAACTACAATGTTTGAGCAGTATTTTAATTTTATTTCATAGATATAACTTTTTCAAAACCTTTATATAGCATTTTTTGCAAGTGCATTGTTAAATCCGTTCTTTTCAACAAATAAAAGTTCCACTGCTTTTACAAATTCTTTTATTACTGATTTTATTTCATTTTTTAATAGTCTTTACTTTTCATGCATCGGTTTATTTAATGCTTTTCACGCTTTTATCAATTTATGTTTGCAAAATCTGTTGTCGGTAACGTTTTGCTGCTGCTGTATCCATAGTGAACATGTTTACCATGCTGCTGCAACCAGCCACTGACCACTCTGGATAAAGGCAATGACTCTTGTGAGCAACGACGTCATCGTCAACATCATCAGCAGCACCACCGGTTTGTTTAAAAGCAACAGAAATGATTTCATCCTCAATGTGACATGACAAACTTTCATTTAACATGGTCTCAATTGGCCCACGACTGATATTTGTTCCTTCCTGCGTTATATTTATTTTTTTTTACTCATTTATGCAGTTATTGCGCAGTTGTTATGTTGTAATGTGTTTGTTGGTTGTCTAGGCTCCTTGTTTTGTATGCTCCGACCCTGCCTCAATTGTTTCTTGTTGGCCTGATAAATGTCATGCAATCGCCTGGAAATTGGGTGGCAAATATCACAACATTTTTATATATTTTAGTTTTTTTTTTCCAATTACTTTGCTTACTGTAAAGCGCTTGACGACAACAAGGGTTGCTTTGTATTTTAGGGTGTGGATTTCTATGTTTTGTTCGTCGTTTGCTTTTGCAAACATTTTCGCGATTTGGGTGTAAAGCAAAATAATTGATTTTTAGCCAAGCTCCGCAGCAACTAAATATGACTCATTGTTGGTTGGACTCGGCAGCATAGAATTACTTCGAGAAGGTTCTTGAAACATACATGAAACAAGTTAAAAATGGCATGTGTAATTAGAACATAAGAAGAACTTGTTAAATTTTTGGTATTTTTAGATAAAGCGTATACGTTATTATTTAAACAGAAAATTGCTAACACAAACTTGCGTTTAAAATGTACTCAAAACATAGTTTAAATATAAATAATTCTAGATTAAACTAGATTAAAATATAAATAATTCAACATGCTAATTTTGATGGCAATGCACTTTCTGCTTTTTGGGAAATACTATATAAAGGTTCTCAAAATAGTGTAAAACATATTTTTCATTTTTAAGCTTCCCCTCAAGAAATCGTTTTCAAAATCAAAACCAACTCAATCGATATATAAGAATTTGCTATGTGTTAAAAACCTGTAATAAAAATGCAACAACTAAAAATATAAACTTTCTTTTTCACCAAAAGACCAACGTTTTTTGTTTTTTTAATCATTTGTAAATCACTTTACTGTTTAATTTCGTCTTATTTATTTAACACTTGTTAACATTTTGTTTTAAACTCTTAAATTACAACGCATTATTCGGCTAATAATGCACACAACAACAACTGTTAGCTGAAAATAAGAAATTTCTACAGAAATCATTGTTAAATATGTATAATAACTAAATAAAAAAAAATGGAAAAAACAGCGGGTTTTTTTATTACCTTCGACATTAACACATTTTCCACATTTTCGTAATTCATATGTAAAAATTTTATTTGTTAGCACGTGTGCACAATCAACAAGCGGCGGTAAAGAAGGTGCTGATGACGTTCGTTCATCGCGGTTGCCAATGCCACAGCTACAACATTCATAAATTATATATTACAACTAAAACTAAACAAGGGCGGGTCATTTGAACATTCAGCTAAAATATCAAAAACAAAAAAAGAAGAAGTGACGACTTCCCACATGCACAGGGCCGCTTTAGCAACTGATAAAGCATATATATATAATTTAAAATAAAAAATAATAAACTTAGAACATAAAATGAAACAACAGACATTTCGTGTAAAGACACATCACCCAATAATTGGTATTATGCAACATAAACGTTTCGTTTCACCCGTCCTTTCGTATGATATTTTTTTGATATTATGTTTCATAGGGCGAATGTTTTCGTTTTTTCGCCATAACTTTTGATTGGCGTAATATAAAATAGTGGTGTAAAGGCATTTATTGTTTGTTTCCAAAGCACCTATGGATCTGCATCATTAATTAAAAATATTTTGCAAAACATTAATTTGCCATTTGTTATTTGCTGCATTTTTTTTGACAAAATATTTGTAATTAATAATGCAGATCGATAGGTGCTTTGAAAACAAACAATAACTGCTTTTACATCACTATTTTATCTAGTACCATTAAAGAGTTATAGCAAAATAACGAAAAGATTCGCCCTTTGGCTTGACAAGATTTTCAATTTTTCCAATTTCTTTGTTTTTTTTTGCTATAATTTTTTGGTGCAAGATAAAATAGTGATGTAAAGGTAATTATTGTTTGTTTGTAAAGCACCTATCGATTGGCATCATTATTTAAAAATATTTTTCCAAACATTTTTCCTGCAAAAACAAATAGCAAATTAATGTTTGACAAAATATTCTTAATTAATAATGCCAATAGATAGGTGCTTTAAAATCAAACAATTAATGCCTTTTCAATACTATTTTATCTTGCGCTAATAAGAAGTTATAGCATAAATAACAAAAATATTTGCATTTTAACCAGGATATAGTCTCACAAAATCCGTATTTATAATTCAGTAGGTTGTCCAAATCTAAAGATATTTTACATACGTTATAATAATTGACAAATAAACCAAAATAATAGAAAAAATTTAAAAAGATATAAATTTTGCAAATTTTTAAAGCACTTCAAACTTTAAAATTTGATTTCCCAACATTTTTAAAAATGCACATTCGCCCCTTTTGCATGACAGTGACGATATTAAAGTCAACGATTAAATTAAATTTAGCTTTTTGACATTTTATTCAATACGAAATATGTGAAAAATAATCGATTCTAATTTTAAAATGACGTTAAGAAAATATTAAAAAGTTTGTTTTGTGTAGTACTGTAACCAGGCACGCGCCCATTTAAGATTTTTTTTTTAGTTTCTACTCCAATTTAAAAAACCTTTACTTCCAGAATCAGAAAATAAAAAAATCATGGTATTTGGTGTCGGTTCCAAACATTTTTTTTAATAACGGTTCCGACGCGTGCCGTCCGGTTCTTTGCGGTCCCCGATAGATTCCGATTCCGGTGAGATTCCGATTCAGAAAATAAAACAATACCAAAATTAATTTTTGAATTTTTTATAATAAGGGGCCGTAAAGAACCGGTACCGGAACCAATTTAAAAAAATGTGTGGAACCGGTATCGCAATCCATATATTTTTATTTGGTTGGAATCGGAACCGAAACCGCTATTCTTGAAATCTTGAAACCGCAAAGAACCGAAATTGTATTCGGAACCGTTTCGATTTTTGGAACCGTCATTAAAAAAATGTGTGGAACCAGAATCGGAACCAATATAATTTTTTGGTTGAAACCGGAATCGGAAACGCTTTTTTAAAAATCTTGAAACCAGAACCGGTACCAATATTCTAAAGGGTTTTAGTCCCTGTTTTTAATATTATATTTCACGTTTTGCCTAGTTTTTCATGTGATTCCGTTCTTTTTTCGTGTATTTCCTTGCTTCTTCGTGTGTTTCTATATCCCGTGTTTTATCGTGCTTCTCGTGCGTGCCTTTAAATTTAGTCATCGACCTCGTGCTCGTTCGTGTCACTTATCGACGTGCCCGTGCGTGTCCGTGCTATCAAAAACAGGCACGCGCCCATCTCTAGTTCAAATCTACAAACAGTATCAAATATAAAAACGTTTTTTCTAAATGTCATCAAAAAAAATAGGGCCCCGTTGAGCATCAAGTACTGCAGCCATCCCTGTTGTGTTATTTTGGTAGAGACAATTAATATGTTTGCCAGGCGTGAAGTGGTATCGGTTTTTTGCTTTTTTTATTATGTCTTTTTTTTGTATTATTAGGAAAGGGAGCACCTGCTGGTTCTTTGTGCTATTTCGCTGATGCAAGCATTTTCTTTTTTTTTTAATTTTAGTTGTTGCTTTTGTTATTGGAACAGCATTGTTGTTCTTTTGGCATAACTTATTGTTGATGTAGTGTGCATAAATATAAAAATGAGCTAAATAAACAAAATTTATAAAACAGAACTCGCGAGTTCATAATTTTGTAATATGTTAAAAATAAAAACTTGAACAATAAAAACTAAAACAGAATCTTAAAAAAAAAATAATGATAACTGATACAGAATCAAACTTTGCACTTTGTGCAGTGTAACTAAATAATTAGTGATTAATTGTTGTGTTTATATGTACTATAAATTGTATATTTTTATTAAAGTAGATTATATGTAATATTTCCCAGGTGGAATTATATGTTTTGATGACAAAATCATCATAAGTTGCTCTGTAGATTTGCTACATGTGGCCAAAGTAAGAAAAACATCAAAAATACCGATGATATGCGCACGTTTTGTCTTTCTAAGGGACAGTTTTTCAGTGGTAGTTTAAATTTAGTTTACTTAAACGTCTCATGCAGTTTAACTATTTGAGCAGTTTTTCAGTGGCAGTTTAAGTTTTATTCAGATCAGTGCTTAAAATATGGCAGCACCGGCGAATTATCGATTGTGAATAGCATTTAAGAAGAAGAAGATGGTTATTTTTCTCATTTGGAACAGCTGATATTTTAGTTGCGAAAATGACGAAATGTACAACAAATTACAAAGATGATATATAATAGTATAATGCACAAAATAATAAATATCAGTGAGAATTTGTGCGTGTAATCGTACTGTAGTAATTTATGCAATGAATAATAGCAAAAAACTAATAAAATGAAAACCGATGGACAGACAAATGAACGCATGAGTGCGGACTGCAGAACATAAAGAGTGCATCTCACATTTTTCTGTTAAAAACATTGAGAGTTTAAACGTAGTTTAACCCACCGACATCGGTGGGTTAAAATAAGGTTAAACTACGTTTAAAGTTTACTGAAAAACACGATTCTATGTTTAAACTAAGTTTAAACTACAAATGGAGTTCAACTACTACTGAAAAACTGGCCCTGAGAGTTTAAACGTAGTTTAACCCACCGACATCGGTGGGTTAAAATAAGGTTAAACTACGTTTAAAGTTTACTGAAAAATACGATTCTATGTTTAAACTAAGTTTAAACTACAAATGGAGTTCAACTACTACTGAAAAAGTGGCCCTAATTGTTACGGCTTGCGAGATATACAATAGCTAGCTAATACACAAATACAACAAAAAAAATATATATTGCATAAGTGTATCATATCCCAAACGAAATTTGGACAGAGGTGAAGGTATGATACCATTTTTGGAACGAAAACGAACATGTCGTCTTCTTTTCATGTGTGAGCCGCGGCTTGTATCTAATGTATCGTTTTGTATCTAATTTTTAATAGAGGAGGTAAAAATAAAGATTTTAAGATATGACTTTTGAATGTGCCCATAACACCAACAAAAAGGACGCCCGAAAAAAACACTTTTTTCGAAAGCACATCTACAATTTATCTGAATATGACTGGACATAAGTGTTATCGGAAATTTATGAGACGAGTTTATGCCGCTTCAGTATTATTGATCAATCATTTTTATATTGGGAAAACCAAATTTCAACATATGATAGAACCATGTTTTCTGACATATTATCGACTGTGCCAAGCGCGGCTTTCAAGAAATCACTAATTTTAAATTTTCTATGATCGGATAATATAAGAACAAAGATTTTAAGATATGTCACGTGAATGTGCCCCTAAGACTAAAAGTACAGGAGCACTTTAAATGTGAATTTTGGGCTTAATTGTACAAAAAATCACTATTTCCTCAAAATAACCTTTAAGATATCATTTCAATTTGGTCAGATTAAACTGTATTTGTTACATTATTTTAAATTTAAGCATCAAAAAATAATTCCTCATTATAATTTATAATATAATTGGATCTATTTCATGATATGTGTGCTGAAAATTCAAATAAAGGGTTTTTCAATAAGAGCGCTACAAAAGTTTTTTTCAAGAGTTTCTTTCCATCATGAAATGGCAAACCTTACTGAAGAGAATGTCAAAAGAGCGGCAAGAAATATGGCGTCGTTTGCTGTCCCTGTCGCTCTACTTTTGTAGCGTTCCTGTTGAAAAACCCTTTAATTACAATTTTGCACCTATTATCGAACGTGTGAGGAGCGGCTTATGAGGAATTGTTGGTTTGATTTTTTATTATTGCAACGTATTGTAATAGCAGTGATTTTAAGGTATGTTACTTGAATGTGCCCCTAGTATCAAAAATACAGGAGCACTTTAAATTTCAAAATTTCGTCTTAAATGCTCAAAAAATCACAATTTCTTCAAAATAATTTGTCGTTATATACTTAATTATATGATATTAATAAGATAAATAAAAAAATAAACATAATAATAAAAAATAAAATTAAAATCATTTTTGATTTCCTTGATGAATGACGTGCATGACATCAACAATGCTACATCATGCATGACTCGGAGGACATTTGTATGAAAATGTAATCAATGCTTTGCAGGGCGAAAATGCTATCGGGCATTGATGTTTCTGACCTGACATAGGGGAATCATTGATGACATTTCCTGCTGTGTTTATAATACAAATTGCATATTTATTGAGAGTAAAAAATTTATGTTTTCAAACTGGAATTGCCTTCTTTTATTAATAAGATCATCAATGACTTGTCATGTATATTTACAATTTCCTTATAGATTGTCATTTCTACATTTTAAGTCATTAATTATGTATTGATCCTTGATTAAAAGTCATCGTCTCGTTAATGTTTATCGAAAAAGGTTATCGAATAATATATTATGCTGCAATGCCTGACACTGTCAATGATATGTCATGTATGACGAGGTAAATGTTATTTTTATGAAATGCCATCAATACTTAGACTGATGAAATTGCTTTCAGTTATCGATATTTTTATCGATCATCAAGACATATCGCAACTATTGATAAATGAACATTCTCCCTGGGTTGTTATTTCTTTTTTTTTTGTGTGTAAAATGAACCATGAACTGTTTATAAAACGTGATTAGTTGCTAGAGTTTGTTGAAATTATTCATGGTAGTGTATTGTATGACACGACAACAAAGTTGTTGCATCAAAGTATTCTTGTTATTTGATCAATTTGAAAATAAATTATATTCTTTTCGCAAATATGTAGTATTAATGTTCTGTTTTTTTTCTTTTATATTTTGTTGCTTGCGTGTCTTTTTCATTTTCCCCTTTTTCGTTTTGGTTGGATTGTATTTTTGTAGCATTATCAATTTTATCTTTTTTCTGCTCATTTGTTGCTCGCAACAATGACTATGTAATCAGAAACATAGCTGGCAAGCAGTGCATTCTGACGGTTGTCAGTGACAGGAAACCGGAAGTGAAACCATTACATATGCAAATTATTGCTTGCGTGACGTTCTATAAAAATTGTCTTCGTGATAACTGATTTTATAGAGTTTATTTTTGTTGTTGTATGAGTTAAAATAACAAGTTTGAAAATTAGCTTTTTTTGGTCTGAAATATTATTTTATAATTATAAAACTAATCAATAAACCTAATAAAATCGACTTGAAAAATTGTATCAGCTGTTTTAACAATTTCTTATTAACATATTTGATAAAGAGCTGAAATTATTTAAAAATTCGTCTTTATTTCGTTTATTAGTTAGGCTGAGACATATCACCTGTATTCTCTGCAGGTAATTTACCCCATTATAACGTAATGGGCCGCGGTAGCTCAGTGGTTAGTGCGTTGGACTGCGAGCCGAAAGGTCCCCGGTTCAAGCAAGCCTGGACTGGGGCTAACAACATCTTTTCATAGAAACATTTTTCTATACCGCGCTACCTCTCGGCAGTAAATGGCAAACCTACGAGAGTAAAACATTGCCTATGAAAAGCTCTCACTCGTCGTTCGGATTCGGCAATAAACTGTAGGTCCCACCACTTTGAGTACAAATATAACACGCACAGCTCAAAATGGTGAGAGAGCTCGGCCTAAGTTCTTATAGGACTGTAGTGCCAAACTATTATTATTATAACGTCAAACAAAACGAATTCGTCGAAAAATGTCTGAAATTCCAGTAACCGATTTTTTTTGAATTCAATAAACAAAAACGACAACGAAGTCATAAAAATCTGTCACTGGAATTTCTAAAGCTTTTTAACGAATTCAATTCAGTTTACATTATTACTTAATAACACTTTGATTATTGATAATTTTTAAGTCATTATTATCTGTACACAAAAAAAAAAAAAAAAAAAAATTTTTATATCCCTCAAAACCTCAATAAGCATGCTCATAATAAAACTTCTGTTGTTGTTGTTACAAATTGTTGTTATGCATCTTAAAATGTGGAAAATTGTCTAATTCTCGATTTTCCTCAGGCAGTAAAACAGTTTCTCAGCCAGCCATCCAGCCAATTGTGTAAACGTGGTTTTAACATTTGAAAAATGCGCGCGCATAAAAGCCAAAGATCAACGAGGTGAAACGCCTAAATGTCATTTAAAGTTGTGGCTTTTACCGTTTGATGTTGTTGTTAATTTGTTGTAGTTGTTTTTTTTTTTCAGCGAGATCACAATGTTTTATGTACAAGAAATAGTACAGGGTGTTTCTAATGTTTTTCTTTTAATTTAAAAAATTATTATTTTGGTTTTTTTCGTTCTATTGTTTAAACTTTTTTTTAATAGATATATATATATATATATATATATATATATATATATATATATATATATATATATATATATATATATATATATATATATATATATTTAAAAAGTAATTATTTTTATTTTATGTGGAAATTGGCAAATAATAAACATTTCTATGATTATGCGTCAATGAATTTGTACCTATTGGGTTAAAAATCATTGGTCTTTACACTAAGGTTTACATTTTTTTAAGCTTACTAATCTTAATTACATCAACTATAAAAAAGTTTAAAGTAGTGAAACCTTAAAAGCCCGTTTTTTTTTTTTTTTTTAATTAAAAAAATTATATTTATAAAGCTCGCGATACTGAATTAATTATGTTCTACGATTTTGATCATAGGTGACAGTTTACTATAATATGCGAAAAAAACCTGGTCGTTTGGCGAAACCACTAGGGACCCGGACTTCAAAATTTAAAAACTGCAAAATTAAAAAAGCCCTGATAGTACAACTAGGATATATTTTTCTCCTCCTATTTTGAAGAATTTATCACAAAGTACGAAATTGCCCAATATGCATTTGCACTTAATATTCACTTGCGAATGATTTGAAATCAATCATTACTTTCAAATTATAGAGTTGAGGTTAATGTTTGAAACACCTTTAACCTAAATTTAAGAATCATAGCTTTTTCAATAAAAACTGGTAATTTAACCTTAACTTGTAAATTACCTAATTCTTAAATCAATATCAACGCTAATTCTTAAATTGATTTCAACGTTTAGTTCATATCAACATTTAGCCTTATTTTTAACTTTAAATCAAATTAACCTAAATTTAGTTTTTTGCTTTTAAATATCGACTTAATCCAACAAGGACAACAAATAGGGCATTTTTTAATTAATTTGTCCCGTTCTATGTCATCCAACCATTATCGTAGCGTCAAGACAGCTGCAGGAAATCGATGCCAGCAGCCAAAATGTGGTAGACGTTATTTTTTTTTGTAAGCTTGTATGCTTCAAGCTCTTGAATAGCATTCTGGAGCCTAATCAAGGTTGGCGGGGCAGTCGGTATATTGTTTTAAAGATTCACAGAAATCCAAACACTAAAAGATTTCGGTAAGCTATTAGATTTTGACGCGCGTTGTTATGCTTTTTTTTGTAAGGGTTTATATTGCAATCATAAAAAACATACTGTTTTTAGCGTCAATACATTTTTGTTCCTAATTTTCACTGCCTTTTTTTGGTAATGTTATTATCAAATCATTTTCAAATACAGAGTAAGAGCTAAAAATTGCACTTATTTTATATATGAAACTGATTTGAAAAACACACTAGACCTTAAAGGCAATTATGATTATTTTTTAAACGCTTACCCTGTGGCATATTGGGTGAAAGTACGGAATTTCACAAAATGGTCCTTTTTGAAGGACATGATGTTGGTTTTAAACGGTGATCGTCGCAAATGGTAGCGCTTGGTTCAAAATACATTTTTAAAGTCACATCGGGCAGTTTAAATAAAATTCGTTCAACAATTTTTTTGGTTTTAGTCGCTTGGTACCTGGCGGTACCAGGAGGCGTTTAAGGGTTAAAATTTCCCATTTGACCTAATTTTATTTGCTAGTTTAATTTAATTTTGTGTTCTAGAAAAGAAAATAGCTTCGAATTCAGTTCCCGTTCTGTCGATTAAAGTCATTTCCGTAAAAATCTAAATCGTTCAGATTAAGTTCCGGTTCAATATGAGCCCTGGTTTAAATAAGTTATATTTAAAATGTATTTTAACAAAAATTATGACGTGGTTATAATAATGAGATGTCACTTTTGTTCAAATAATGAATCATATAATAACAAATATCTTATCAGTACGTTTGTTAATAATTTTACACTGTGCGACACGATTGTTTTTATAGATTTCTAATCATTATTTGAATAATTAAAAATGTAAAACTTTTAAATGTACATTTGATATTACCAATCACCAAAACATCTGGTGTTTTTGTACTTTTGTAGGATAATTCGAAAAATTTTCAAAACTTAATAATATCGAAATTTAAAATCCTTAAAATACCGAAATATTTCTGTGCTAAACAAAAAATATCGATAATTTGTTTAACGTAGAAAATGTCGAGAAACTTGGAAGCTCTGCATTTCAAATTCTTTGTTTTTTTTTAGATTTTTTTCAATTTTCGTTTTTACACTAAGAAAACAAAGATGTTTATCAGAAATATCACAGCACAAAATATCAACTTACTTACAAATTATTTAGATCTTCTTTGAGACAACTATCTGTCAAACATCCGACAAATTCGATAAATATTGCTGGCAACCACACCCAAAGAACGAATCAGTTGAGGCAACCGTCTTTTTTTGCCAACCGATTTATTTAGTTCTGTCAACATTCGACTGATTCAGTTGTTGCAACACCGCGTATCAGTTCACACAACTAATAAATACAATTGACACAACCAATTTGTTTAGTTGTGGTAGCCAATTTAATTATAAGAAATCGGCCATTTTACCAAACCCTAGCGCTCCAACGTGTTGCAAACACGAAGTCAGCATCACAACAGCGTTCCCGAGATCGAACATTGCCGACGATTCGTTGTGCTGCTGACTTCGAGTTTGCAACACGTTGAAGCGCTAGGGCTGCATATAAAAAAACAACATATAGAAAAAAAAATAGCAAGAACTCTGTAGAACAGTATGTCTCTTGTTGAAGAAAGTATATTTGAGCATGAAAAAACCGAACAGTAAAAACGAACAAGTCTTAAAACAATTCCAAATTTTGTTTAAGACGTGATACGCACTGTCCGCAGCACAAAACAAAAAACGAGTGAAAATATCTGAAATCGCCTTAAAACAATTCCAAATATTGTTTAAGACTAAGACGTGGTACGCGCTGTCCGCAGCACAAAACAAAACGAGTGAAAAATGTAAAGCTTGCGCGACTGGTGTTGTCCTGCTTTGGCATCGCTATTATACAAGACAACTGATTTCACAGTTGAATCAAATAAATATTGGTTGCTACAACTTAATGTTATATAGCTATCTGTTAAGTCAACTAAATATTGCTTAGGTCTCATTTTGAATTTAGTTGCCGTGGCAATGGAAACAAAAAAATTGAAAATGGATAAAAAGTTTGTTTCCCCAATCAATGTTGCAGTTGCTTCAACTAAAAGTTGGTTACGCTTCATACTATTGTTTACCACAAATGAATTTCAGTTGAAACTGACTAAATTTGGTAGATGCAAATGAATATTCGTTGAAACAACTGCACGCCAAGCAATTATTTTTTTGTGTGCATCTTTCAAATTTACTATTAGGTATAGCAAACATCACTTAAATATCTTACAAATAGAAAGATAGTTGAGACAATCGTGGAAAGGGTACTCCATTAGAAATCGCGGAGTCATTTTTATTGAAATAAAAGAAATCAAATGGATATTTTTATTTATTTTAGGATTAATGATGTATCTTGTTATACATCGGCATCGCCATTATAAAGCCGTAAAATTGTGCAATGACTTAAAACATTTTCGCAGATAAACCAGGTTTGGACTTATTTAATAATTGTTGATAATTCGAGCGGACAGAAAAAGTACGACCTTGGCTTGTTTTTTTTAATTAGTCAAATGTCAAAAAGGACAATAGTTTTGCTGCAAATGTCCTGTAACTCAGGATGTTTGATATCAGTCAACTGTAAATATCTCAATTTCCATTGCTGTTTTGGCAAACATCTCGTAACTACCTGCATATATGTCATATTTAAAAAATACTAAGAGTTTAGGCCTCAACACTCCAGAGGTAGCGCGCTGGACTTGCATTC
The DNA here is from genome assembly GCA_951804985.1 of Dryomyza anilis. NCBI lineage: Eukaryota > Metazoa > Arthropoda > Insecta > Diptera > Dryomyzidae > Dryomyza > Dryomyza anilis. The sequence goes on along the minus strand of OX638133.1, from coordinate 18,284,029 downwards.
TGGACTTGCATTCTTGGTGTTATTAACCACAAAATCGTAGGGAATATATTTCACAGTACAATGGATATAGTCTGTCTGAGTGCTGTGGTTTTAATAGATATTCAAAAAAAAAAAACAAAAAAAAAGAGTTTGGCTGAAAGTTTATTGAAACATATGGGATGTTTGGACATATGCTGCAAGATGTAAATTTAAACTGAAAGTAGCTGTAAGACTTAAACATCTTGTTTTCTTAGTGTATAATTTATTTATCCAGTTTCCGATTTTGTTTTTATATTTAAATCAATCGGTTTTAATTTTTTTAATCAATGAATCAATAAATTCTTCAATTTTGCTACCAAGTGTAATCAGGTGATTCCATGTCGAAGACCTTTCGCTGACGTACATTTGTCCAAAATAACATTAACATGTGCTGCGATTAAATGCCTCATTTGATGCCCTCTCCGAATTAAATGCGCTCTTCTTTTCATGGCTGCCCATCGTCTCAATCATTAATCACTCGAATCGTACGATATTCTCCGTTATACGCGGAGTCATATACTCAGCGTCTTTTATTAAACAAATACATATATAGTGTACATATATATATTTACAATACACAATACATATGTACAAATATATGAATTAATGACCTAGTCAACCTAGTCAGTCGAGTGCTTTATCGTCGCGTTTGCTCAGCTGACGCACAACAACAAGTACAACTCTTTGATTGGCACCCGGCAGTGCGAAAAGCTTTTTCTGACGTATTCTTTTTTTTTTTTTTTTGCTGGGGTGGTATTGATTTTTTTCTCTTAGTTGCTTAAAGTTTACTTTTTAAGAGAGCATTTTATAGACTTTCTTATTAGAGATTTTTTTTTTTAATGCTGTAATTAAAATAAGCTTTTTGTGTAAAAACTTTGATAAAATATTTAATAACGTTTGAGCTTTTTGTTAAAGAGATAAAAGAGAGAATAACTAAAAAGCTATACATTTATTTTTTTTATTATTTATATTCTTATAAATTATTTAAGTACTATTATAATTAAATTATTATTAATGTGATTGTATAAATAATAATAATAGTTTGGCGCTACAGTCCTGTATAGAACTTCGGCCGAGCTCTCTCACCATTTTGAGCTGTGCGTGTTATATTTGTAGTCAAAGTGGTGGGACCTACAGTTTATTGCCGAATCCGAACGGCGGTTTGGTTTTTGGTTTATGGTTTTTACTCTCGTAGGTTTGCCATTTACTGACGAGAGGTAGCGCGGTATAGAAAAATGTTTCTATGAAAAGATGTTGTTAGCCCCAGTCCAGGCTTGAACCGGGGACCTTTCGGCTCGCAGTCCAACACACTAACCACTGAGCTACCGCGCCAACTATAAAGTTCATATTTAATTTAAATGAAAAACAATTTTGAATTCCAGCGAGGGACTACGGTCTTAACTTTTAGTTATTCCCAACGTTAAATGAATTTTATGATTTTTTTTTTTTAATTCTTCAAAAACAAATATTGAAACCAAAACGAATAATGATTTTAATTTCGGGTTTATTCCTTATTTTGATTTTAAGTTTTATAACGAGACGACTTCGGTATACCGATTTAAAGATAGAGTTTCGATTTTGGTTTTGTTTTTCAGAGGTATATACCCGAGTGGAAATTGGTTAAGGTTAGCCTTATTTCGTTCCTGATCAGAACACGGTCCCTGATCAGAACACGGTAAGGCATCCCTACCAAAGGACACATGAAATGATACTGATCATCGTCGACTAAGATAATCCTAATTTTAAAACCACGTAAGGCAACATGATCCAATCTTCATAAAAAATACTGATATAAAGTTTACTTGATGACACTTATGAAAAAAAACCTTATTGGGTATAGTATTAATATAATATGATCAACATTTTATTAAAAACCTTTTATAATAAAATTTGTTAGCAAAATTATTCCAATAAAATATTCTAATAAATAAATGTTAAACTCAAATGGAAGAGATATAAAAATTCTCAACATTTTTAAAAATTTCAAATATCTAAAAACGTTGACTTTTTGTCATTGCAAAAATTTTGAGATACCTTTGTTCACCAAACTATTTTGTTGTTTGAAAAGTCTCAAAGAAGAATTTAAATATACATCGAATTATACAAGAGAAAGATCAGGAAGCCTGATCAGGCAACAATGATCGCATCATGAACTAAATTTCCACTCGGGCATTTCGGATATAGGTGATTTTGATACCAAACAATAACTCTATAACTCATCAAAACTCTATTTCGGAAAAATGTGAAATTGACCCCTTTTTGTACCTTCATTTACATTTTCTCTGTTTTCGTTCAAAAGTTTCCATTTAAATGAAACCATTTATATCGGCTTTAGATATCGCTTACTTCTTATTATATTATTTATTTAAATTAATAACCATTATAATAACCATTATATGCAATCAACAAAAAGTTTTATTACAAATGTAATATGAGCTCTCAGTTTTGAAAAACATCAACAACAATTAAAGTTTATCTGCATTAAGTCATTAATTTTTTTATGTTTTTGTTTTTTTTTCAAATTGTTGACAACAACAAGGAAATTATATATCTTGGTCGCAGCAATGTCAACAATTAGTATTGTGTAATGCAAATGCGTTTTAGATGTAAACAAACGTAAACAAGTCTATAAAGAATCAAGTGCGCGATCAATTGATATATTTCGCCCGCAGTACCGCCTCCATTAATGCATCACATAAAAAAAAAATAATAATAGGGATAAAAAACTCGTTTCAACTAATAGAAACAATAGAGCTTTTAAACCACAATAACATTTTATGACAAAAAAAAAGAAAAAATTATTATCACAAACAGTTTAATTAATTTTAAATATTACAATACATGATTAAATAATTAAAACAAAAACAAACGCTAAAGATAAACACATGTGCTAGAATAACAACAACAGCGAAATTGTTGTCACAAACAAAATTCTTAACTTGTTTACAAAATGCAAACCGAAACCAAAACAACATCATATATTACAACATATATTATAAATATATTACCCAGTGGTAAAAATCGTCAGTACATGATCTCTAAATGATTTTGTGTCTCATATTACCGCGATTCTACATCCTGTTCCCATTAATTTAATCTCTTATAGAACACAATACACATTATATTTAATCTCTTATAGACTACAATCAAAGTGAGAAATTGGAATAAGTCTCATCCATTCTTACCCAGCGATAACCCGAGTGGAAATTTAGTTCAGAAATTTAGTTCAGAATGCGATCATTGTCTGATCAGGCAGCCAGATTTCAAATCAGACAATGATCAGGGTTTTCATCAGTGCCTGATTCAAAACGTGACGCTATTCGAAGTTGCTATCCTGATCCGTTGCCTCATCGGGCTTTCCGATATTACCCTTATTCTAACCCAATATAATTCAATGTATACTTAGATTCATCTTAAACTGCTTTTACCAAATTTGAGACCTTTCAAACAAAAAATAGTTTTTGAACTAAGTTATCTCAATAACTTTTGCAATGATAAAGAGTCAATATTTTGGGTCTAAATGAGATATTATATTTTTTTTAAATGTTGAGAATTTGTATTTCTCTTGCGTTTGAGTTTAACATTTATTTATTATATTTTATTTTATTAGAATAATTTTGTTACCCAATTTTATTATAGATGTTTCTTTAGTAACATCTCGATCATATTATATTAATACCTACGATATCCAATCAGATTTTTTTAGAAGTGCCACATCAGATCGGTATTTTTTATGAAGGTTGGATAGTCGACCCTGATCAGTATCATTTCAGGTGGCCTTTGGCAGGGATGTCTTATTGTATTCTGATCAGGGACGGATGCGAAATAAGTCTAACCTTAATCAATTTCCACTCGGGAATATTTTTGAATTTAAGTTATAACTTATATAGCAATAATATGAAAAAGTACAATATTCCCTTTCCTGACTTACTTTGGAATTTAGTTAATTAACGGTCCCTTTTCCAATTTCAACATATTAATGTAATAAAGTAATCAGATTACTCTTTCGTCCTTTGATTACTTTGTAATAGAAGGCGAATTACTATCACTGTCTATGACACGCCTGGATTAATGAATGGAGAAAGTGGATCCAGAATCGAGTTGATTCGAATACAAAAATTATCGAGAGATGATATCATCACGAGTAGAAATTTATTTCAGAGTGCGATCATTGTCTAATCAGGCTGCCTGATTTTGAAATAAGCTAATGATCAGGGGTTCACATCAGTGCCTGATTCAAAACGTGACGCTATTCCTGATCAGGTTGATTGATTAGGCTTCCTGATTTAACCCTTATCCTGACCTTATATTATTCGATATAGATATAAATTATTCTGACATTGCTTTTACAAATTCAAGCCCTTTCAAACAAAAAATAAGTTTGTGACCAAAGATGTTTTAATAACATTACAATGAGAAAAATTGAACATTTGACATGAGATATTTCAGAACACTTGTGATGAGGTTTATCACAACATTTGACATGAAATATTTAAAATTTTAAGTATGTGAATTTATTTTTCAATTAATTTTAACATTTATTTATTAGAATATTTTAAAATAAGTTTGTTAGCCATTTATAAAAGGTTTTTAAAAACATCTCAATCATCTATCTCAATCGATATACAACAGGTTTTTTTTCATAAGTGTCAGATCAAGTTCTATTAAGTACCCTTTAGATCAGGATTATTTCAGGTTGCCTTACCTTGATTTCAAATTAAGATTACGCTAGTCAATCCTGATCAGGATCATTTCAGGTCGCCTTCGGTAGGATTCCTTATCGTATTCTGATCACGGACGGATGCGAAATAAGGCTAACCTTAACCAATTTCCACTGGGGATGGTGACTTTTACTACTGGGCAGACTTAAAAAGGATATTAGAATAGGTATTACCTCTGCAACTATTCCGTAATTTCAAAGTAATGTAGTAATGACTCCCATACTTTGTAAGTGCTTATCGAATGTCTATACTCTTGTCTATCTGGCATACGGAAACTGAATCGATGTGTTATGGTACAAAAAGTAATCGATGATGTTATGATAATCTTTGATATAATCACACCGAGTATATACTTACTCAAATATTGTAATCCGTTGACATCGAATATAACAAGGTAGAAGTTTAGTGAACTGTTTCTGATAATGGCCTTATCGCAATTTCTACTAGGGTGTTTTTCAAAGTAATTTGATGGCTTTACCTACCTACCTACCACTGGGTAGTATAGATGTAGTAAAAGCAAATTGAAAATGCAAATTGAACGACAACAACATCATTTAAATATGCGCTAATAACAAAAAACAACCTTCCCTACATACTAATGGCTATGCTACAACAAAACAACATTAAAACCACATGGCTCCGTCTCGACAACAAGTTCATCTAAAGGGGGTCTGAAATGTCTCAACGTCGACGAGCCCACAACTCGCAACCAATCGCGAGAAAACCGCAAAATAAAAACACGCTACGGAAGCAAATATATATATTTTTTAATTCTTGAAATATTATGTACCTGCTACTATGTGGCGACTACTTGTTCTCAACGTTTTTGTGTGTGTTTGTGGAAGGATTGTGTGTGAAAAAGGGGTCTGTGTATTGAAGCACAATTGCTTTGAATTCTGGAACCCATTAGGCAAATTGATCATTGCGATACTTAACTATATAGGTTTCTGCTGATTACCTAATGATTCGTCATTTGTAATTATACAATTTCTCGCAAAATTGAAATTTCGACTCAAAATAAAATTATCTGAAAAGACTTCTCAATGTTATTCAACATTAAAATTTTCACTCAGAACTCAAATATGCACCGTAAATTAAAATGTTCACTCAAAAATAAATTTCACAAAAATTTAAAATTTCACCCAAAATTAAAATATTCACGCAAAATTATAATTTATCTCAAAAATAAAGTGTCCACTCAAAATAAAATTATATAGAAAAAATTATCAATTTTACTCAACATTTAAATGTTCACTTAACATTCAAATTTCCACCCAAAAATAAAATTTCATTCAAAATTAATATTTTCATTCAAAATTCAAATTTGCACCCAAAATTAAAATTTTCAATAAAAGTTCAAAATTTCACTCAAAATTACAATTTCTTTCAAAATTACAATTTGACTCAAAATTCCAATTTCACTCAAAATTAAATTATTTGGAAAAACTTCTCAATTTCACTCTACATTAAAATTTTCACTAAGAATTCAAATTTCGAACCAAAATTAAAATGTTCACTCAAAAATATATTTTTTACTCAAAATTAAAAATTTCAATCAACATTGAAATTTTCATATAAATTAAATTTTTCACACAAAATTAAAATATTCACTCCAAATTACAATTTTTCTCAAAATTAAAATTTCCACTCAAAATAGAATTATCTGGAAAATATTCTCAATTTCACTCAACTTTAAAATGTTCACACAAAATAAAATTTTCAACCAAAATTTCAATTTTTACTAAAAAAAATTTCACTCTAAATTTAAATTTTCACCCAAAATTAAAAATTTTCCTCTATAAAAAATCTTTACTCAAAATTAAAATTTGCACTCATAATTGAAATTACCATATAAATTTATAAAATTAAAAATATAAAAATTTAGAGCTACCTCCGCTGTATTTCACGATTGAAATCATGCGTTTTGCAGTGGCTAAGTCTGGTGCTTCAGTCCAAAAGTCGCAATTACTTGATCAATGTACACTTGTCTGGAGAATCCACGTCGAAATCGTATTCAATCATCGAGCGAAGGACCATCACGAGTTAGGACCATTTTTGACCGATGTGAACAGTAAACCAGTTGGGAAGGTTAGATCACATGGGAAATTTTAAAGTAGGTGTAATTATGATAGTTAGGATTATCAAAATTATAGTCGGTCTAAGCCGACTATAAATACCCTACACATATGTGTGGTTACCATTCAAAGTGATATATAGGTCACCAGGGTATACGAATCCTGAAAATAACCATTCATTTGATACCCATATTTACAAATGGGTAGGTGTACCGAATTTCGATTTTTTTTTTGTGAACCACAAGTCTTTTCGCCGGAAAACATTATAATCATGTATTTGAGCATGACATCAATATATATTTGACCAAAAAAGTTTACCTAAGCACGTATACGTAAGAATTGATCATTTTATGTACATTTTATATGAGGTATTTGAACATAAGTGGTCGGATCATAGGTCACAATGTACCGATCTCGCCATACAGCGTAGGTATATTAGTAATCTAAGTTATAAGTTTCATTTATCTAGCTCTTCAATTTTAAAAGTAGTAGGGATTTCAACAGACAGACAGACAGACAGACGGGCAGACAGACGGACAGACAGACAGACGGACAGACGGACATCGCTAAATCGACTCAGGAGGTCATGCTGATCAAGAATATATATACTTTTCCATACCGGAGATGCTTCCTTCTGGGTGTTACAAACGGCGTACCAAACTGAATATACCCTTTCACTCTTAGTGTAGGGTATAAAAAGATTCTGTACATCGGACAGTTTTGCGTAAGTTTATGCGCAAGTTTCTTCCAAAATCTTGACAAAAAAATAGGATATTTTTAAAATTCACCTTATTTAACAGCTGTTCCTAATTAGATTATATCCTTAACAAAGACTATATCCTTAACAAAGACTATATCCTTAACAAAGACTACATGGAGGGAAAAAAGTTCTAAAATCCAGAAGGAATCAAGAAGTATACGGAGTGATATACAGCTAAACCGAAAAAAATCTTGATTTCAAGAAATGGATTTTCTTAGTTGTCAAAAAAGTAATTAAGTAGAATTATTCTTGAATTCAGTTATTAATTTGTATATTAAATGAATTCTTTGAATACTTAATTTAATTGAATTGTTTATTTTATTTTTTATTATTATTATTTAATTTAATCAATGTATATTATTCTGAAACCGTTTACTTACCTTATACACTTTCTCCTCTTCTGTTGGTTATGTATAAACCTTCCGCACGTTACCCATAAGCATTGTATAGTGTATTTAGATAACAATGAAATAAAATCAACTTGGTATTTATGCAAAATTAAACCCAAATTTATGATTACGAACTGAAACCATACCAATATTCGTAGGAAAAATCGTTTTTTCTATTTATATCTTTAACATTCATACATACACAGACGCTTGCTTGTCTGGCTGTGCTTTTTTGTTCTATTCGTGAAAACACACACACATGCAAACATTGTATAATATCATGCCGTTTTTTGATACCTAAGAAAAAAAATTGCAATCCAGACAAATTGTACTTAGTTACTTTTTTGATACCTAAGAACTTAATGTCTGAATATCTAGAAAAATTTGAGTTACTTTCAACAGGCAGACTAACAAACAGATGGCGACCTCGCAAAACAAAGCAATATCGATGAAAACAACAACAATACATGAACACGTGTTCTTTTTGTGATGAATACAGAAACAATTTTGCGTGTTCTTTTTGGTTTTTAATAATCAATAAATTAACTTCTGAAAATCCAGTTGAATAAAGTTTGTTTACTTTTTGGACAACTAAGTAATTTGCTTTCTTAATATCTAGATGACAAATTCTTGAATTTTAATAGTATTTTATTGATATTAGTCAAATTTCAATCCAACCGAATTCTTCTCGAGTTTTAAAATTTTATTTTCCTTTTAATTTGAAAATGTGACTGCCTGAATAAATATATTTAAACTTCTCGATCTATTTTGTAAAAATGAGAATAAACTACTTAATGAGTATCAGGCAGATCAATGTTTAAACATGCTTAAAAAAAGTCACAAACTGATACATATCTAAATTGTGAATTTAGGTACATTTTTAATTCATAACAATTTTCATTTGAGTGGATTACCAGAACATGCCCCTATATAAAAAGGGAAAATTATTAGAAATAGTTCTAGGCCCATGATAATGTTAACTTCTTTTATTACTGAAAATGAGGTAATGATCTGAATATGTGAAGGAAAAACGAAACGTTTTCTGTAATTAAACTTCAGTCTTATTTATAATACATCAGCTTAGGTATTTACCAGCTGGGAGTAATTGCGTCAAATGACGTAGCTACATATAAAATATTAATAAATTAACAAAATATATTTAGTGATGTCTATAAAGAGATCTTCCGTATATCGATCAACCGAAATACAGACAAAACTACAGATATTTCGACAGACGTGCGTGCCTGCGTATATATAAACGAGTATCGGTAGGTAGTATATATATTAAAATGTAACAACATATGGCCTGTTTGCTTGGTAAAATATCGCGCGATATTTTCGTTGAAAGAAGCCGGTTTTTTTTTGTTATATAGTTTAATAAACAAACGTTGTATTTATTTTTTATATACACTACATACTTGGAAATTGCAACGTCAGTTTTCAGTTATTTATTTAATCTTTTATTTTTAGTTTTTGTATTTCTTGTCTTTTTTTTTACTTTTACTATATTCATTTGTTATAGTAAAAGCTTTTTCGTGTGATGTTGAGCAAAAACTAAGGTCTAGCTGTTGTTGAAGCTTTTGTCAATTTGGGTCAGATCATTTTGCGGAAAACATCTGTTTGTATTTTTCCATCGATCATTGACGTTGGTGCAAACTGACGTGCGAAGATCGTGTGATAATAATTGTTTATTTAGAAAACATTAAATTTTAATAAATTTAAAAATAAATATATTTTTCTTTATTAGATATTTTTTGTATTATGTTAAGAAATGCTATTTGCCAAAAAAAAAAAAATCGTACTGATAATTTCTATACGGACTTTTTTTGTTTCGTACGGAATGTCCCGTCCGGAAATTTTCTGTGATTTATTATGAAAAAACTATAAACTTTACCAACAAAGTGCAAATATACAAAGAAGCACGTTATTTCAATTATTTTTTAAAATATTTCGAAAAAATCATTTGTACGCAAAATTCGCTGATTTTATGAATATCCATATGAACCTCGATATTTACTTTCCGATATTTCCGTTTTTGTTCCGTCCGGAAAGCCCATTTTTTATTTATATTTTTTAATCTACCGTATAGTCCTATTTAAATAAAAAAGAAAAAATCATTTGTACGCAAAATTCGCTGACTTTTTGGAATATCCATATGAACCTCGATATTTACTTCCGTTTTTGTTCCGTCCGGAACACCCATTATTTTATTTATATCTTTTAATCTACCGTATAGTCCTATTTAAATACTACATGCACAAAAAAAGCAAGTAAATTCATTAATTTTCCTTCGAGATATTAAAGCTGAATGTCAACATAATGTAAACATAATTATAATTGTATTATAAATTCTTTATGAACACTATTGTAATGAGAATTGAACATATTGCAATGAGCTCCGAATAACATAATGTTTGTATACGAATCTTTTGATGTTTTCCCATAATAAGCTGTTAAAATGGTGTTTGTTCATAAATATTTTAATCGGAACATGTATATTTTTTAAAAGCAAACATGGTTTGAAACGACCTGAATATAATTATGTTTACAGAGACACATATTGTTGTTTCAATGCGTTACTTTTAATTTCTTGGCTTTTTCGCACTACGTCCACTGTGTATGTGTATAAATGCGATTTGCCAAAATTGGTCCATTAATTGGTCCATCATTTCCTTAAAATCCAGATTATCATTTCCTTCAAATACTTTATGTAACTGTACCGTTCACATACAAGCAACGATCTGATTTTCATCGATCTATCAGATACACAAAATTAACGTTCCTCAGTTCGAGTAGTCCCTTGAAACTGGAAAAAAAATGTTATATTAATATTAAAAATATATCTTTTGTGTTTAAAAAAGTAACATATTTTAATGTGCGAATTGCTACATTGAGTTTTCCCTTCGATTAGTCCAGGTCCGGTTAAAAATTGCCATCGTCTCATAGTTCGTAGGGGTAACAGTTTAAGTAAAGTCTGTTGAACTATCGCTGAATAAAATTTCTTAATTTGTAGAAACTTAAAACAAACAACTGACAATATGGTTATATTATCTTCGAATGCCACAACACAACAAAATTCCATTCTGTCAAAATAACACTCGAATATCGAAACACGCGTCTACCAAAGTAGCTAATGACCTTCTAAAAATCAAACTTTAATTTAAATGATACTAATGTTTAAAAGAGCATTTAACTAAAATAGTTATCAACATAAAAATAGAGAGTTTATTGTTTGAAATATTAAGAGATATAAAAATGTAGTTTCTACGTTATTTGACAGTTGTAAGAAAACTGTTTTTAATTTTAGAGCTTACTTTAAATTATCTATGATTATACGCTATATTTTTTTTGCAACTCTTTTATAAAGAGAACTCAATAATAGTTTTTACTATTTTTTTTGCTGTTAGACTAGATTTTTTTTTGCAATGACAAAATACTCTCAGTCAAATGCTCTTGCATGGCCTTTTTAGATTCTCTTTGACGTTATTTTCTAATACGATTTCTTCCGCATATTTTAATATTTGAATAATAGCAAATGCCGTGCTTTGGATCTCTACGCATGTAGTTTCTACTGCGTAGTAGCAACTTTTGACAGTTTTCTAGTATCGCCTCAATTGTTATCAAATATTCTTTTAGTATTCTTTTTTAATTCTTTTTTGTTTTTATATACTCTGAGATATACGCTGACCTTGGGGTAATTTATGTGTCTTGTATTTATTATTTTCATATATTTTCTATGTAGGCGCTTGCTTTATGGGGTCTGAAAATAACTACTTGTTATTCTTGTTTGTGTTGTTTTGATCTGGTCGTTGAGTTTAGGGGCTCGTTCTTTAGATTTACATAATTTATAGTTTTATATTACTTGTACATAGAATAGCAATAACAACAAAGTCTATAAAAGAATTCAATGTAATAATTAAAGAATACATTATGTCAAGTTTAACCAAAGAACGAGCCCTTTGTAAAAAATTTGATAATAATTAGCGTATTCACAGTTCGTCGTATTCTAGTCTGGTATTCGTACCTTGTAGTATATATACGTCACAATAACACAGAAACGTCAATTTGTTGTTGCATCCCTTATAAAAATGAAATACCACAAGTGTTGTATTTAAGAGTAGCCCTGGGGCATGGATTTTGGTGTTGAATTTTGTGAAATGAAGATAAATTGTGAAATTGAAGATAAATAGTACGCATAAAATGTTATTTTATTTGTTTTTATTTAACTCGAGGCATATTAATGATAACTTGAAAAAAAATCGTAAATTTATAAGAATCAGCCGCATTTCTTTGACGAAACATTTCAACAAGCAAAAAAGTGGTGCTCACAGTTTAAATGGCGTACCGTTGTATTCATACAATGTCGTACCAATACCATGAACTGTGAATACATATTATTCAAGTCCGAAAATAATAACTACTAGCTGAATAAAATCTGTCGACTTTATTTTATTTAAAAAATTATTAAATTAGAGAAGCGTCGAAAATGAAATAAATAAATACCTAAAATTACAAAAAATTGTCATAATTTAGTTAATCTTACATGGTAATCATTAAAATATAGGTAATCTATTTTTGTTTTGATTGACTACCCAGCAAACCAAACGATGATTTTACGATATCGTTTATAGCCTCAAATTGTCGTTTTCGATAATCTATAAAGATATGAAAACGACAGGATTTTCGATAAAAACGAACCTATCTAAAATGATATGGCTGTTTTGTCGTTAGAGGCATCGAAATTTTCAAATACATTGAGTTTTATATCTAAAATTTATCATTATTATATCGAATTTAAAAATGAACGTCAAATGGTTTGTAGGGTCGTTATAATTTTATTCACATCAAACCGAATTTCAACGGAAACTATTAGTGAAAGTATTTCCAATAGAATGCAAATGATCTGTATAAATCAGTATACTGTAAGCAATATCAAAAAACAGTTTTAAGAATTCTACTCTTAAATTTCATTTAATAATGTCAAATAGACAAAAAACTATCATTTGTTGTAGTGTAATCGATATTTTTAAAATTTTCATTTCCACGCAACATCTTGTTGTACCCCTCGCGTTTAATCTCGTTTTGTCATGAATCAACTCTTCAACACAACACATTTAATTTGACAGCAATAATCACGTTTTTAGTTTTATTCACATATTTTCATGTCTGCACTAAACCCGACTTAAATTGATAACTCTATATATTTTATAGTCTTTTTTTTATGTCATTCTTTAATTTACTACACTGATTATTATATTCGGATTATGTGTTTATTAAATTTAACAAATGTCTGACACACATTTTAATGTGACTGATATGCTGTGGCTTACACGCTGTAAAAAAGAGCTGTCTGAAACATAATTTTGCAGGCATAAAATAAATGTTTGGAAATTTACATATGTAAACATAATTATAATTGTATTCTAAATTTTTTATGAACACTGTTGTAATGAGAATTGAACATATTGCAATGAACTCTAAATAACATTATGTTTGTATATGAAACATTTTGATGTTTGCCATTAGAATGGTGTATGTTCATGCACAGAGAAAAAAAATTCTGTATTTAAATATGAAAAAGGCTTAGAATAGCACCATACGAAAATATACTAATATTAAGTCCGCACAGACTTATATTAAGTCCGTACGTACTTAATATAAGTCTGTGCGGACTTAATGTTAGCCCAATTTAGTATGGTGATATTTTAAGTCTTTTTCGTACTTTAATACAGTCTTTTGTTTTCTCTGTATATGGAAATATAATAAAAATATCCAAATAAATACATCAAAAAATACATATATTTGAAACCAAACATGAATATATTTAAAAGCAAACATGGTTTGAAACGACCTGAATATAAATATGTTTACAGAGAACCATATTGTTGCTTCAACGTGTTACTTTCAGTTTCTTGGCTTTATATCGCAATACGTCCGCAATACGTCCGCAATACGTACAATATAATGAATTATATCTAGATAATACATTCCCTCTAGATAATATTTCTACACACAAAAAAAAATATCGTTTCCTGTTAATGCTTTCTCAAACAAACACTAGTGTTTGCAAGCTCATTTGTAGGAAATAATCGAAGTGTTTCCCACAAATAATTGTAGTGTTTCCAACAAACACGAAAAGTGTTACCCACAAATACGAAAAGTGTTTCCCACAAATATTTGAAGTGTTTCTCACAAACTCGAAAAGTGTTTCCCACAAACACAAATATTTGAAGTGTTTCCCACAACTATTTCAAAATTTGGTAGTGTTTACCAAAAATATTTGAAGTGTTTCCGGCAAATATTTGTAGTGTTCGCCAAATTCAGTCAAAGCAAAAGGTATTTTTTCGCGGCAGCCCACTCGACATGTCGAATAATGCAGAATTCCAGGATAGATTATTCGATAAGTCGCGTAAACGAGCGACTGCCGAAAATAAACCATATATTTCGACTGATATTAATGGACATTAAGCAAACACTACAAATCATCGATGCATTATACCTGGGACAGGTGTCTCATACATTGGACGCGTCTTAAAAAGTCGTCTAACAACTCGAGAAGTTATTAGTATTTAGGGCAAACACTTTTAAAATATATTACGTTCTCGGATACACATACCGCCAAAACATGTATCTTTTTATTATCGTGTGACAACGATTCGTTTCCAGTCCCCTTCGTCTAAATTTGTATAACGTATTTCAAAGGTTTCGTTCGTTTCGCTCTTTGAATCGAACGTTTGTTCAAAATTTTTGTTTTGCCAACTATTTTTCATAAAGAAAAAAATTATGGCAACAAAAAAATTCTCAAAACGAGCGTACTCAACGTTTCGTTTGATACATGAATCAAAAATTGTAGTCACACGATATTCAACCGACATTCAAACGAATTGTAGCCGATATCGTTGTCGCCGGGAAATATATGATCGACACATTAGTGTTTGCCCCAAAGTAATATCATGTATTTATTACTTATCTTAAACACTTTCATTATTTACTGGAAACAAATGTTTGGGAGTAATAATTGAAGTAACTTTTATAAAGTGTTCTTGGGAAACATTTTAAATGTTTTTAAGAAAATAGATGATGTGTAATTGTTTGCAGTACGGCATTATTATTTACGACTAACAATAAGTTTTTCTGGCAGCCAATATATACTTACCAGAAATAACTGATAGCTTCCCACAAGTATTTTATAAACATTCCTTTAGAGTGTACTTAACAATTTTCTTGAAAAATTCTTCCCTGAGACAATTCTTCACCTGTTGATTATTACCAAAGATAATTACTTTCCAAAACAATTCTTCCTCAAGGAAATTCTTGCCCAAAAAATTACCAAAATATATTGAAGAATTTCTCTCAAAAGCTTACTTACCCAAACAATTCAAACAATTTGAACAAGTTTTCCAAATTATTTTTTTAGGCGAATAAATCTTCGCCTAAAAATTATTTTCTTTGACAATTTATCCACGGATAGTTCTTTCCTGAAGATTTATTCACCAGAAAACTCTACCCGAAAACTGATTGTCTAGAAAATTGATTCCCGGATTGAACTCTACCGAACAAAATCTAGTCCGGACAATTATTCCGACCATTTTCCCACTAAACATGCTTCAAACGACGACAAAAGAGATGCTGGTCAACTGATATCAACATCGTCTGTCGGGAACTTACGGAATGCTAAACGAGTATAGCAAAACACAATTATATTTAAATTTAATTGTGTTTGTTATGAAACTTAATTATGATTAAATGACTGATTCTCCTGCCAAGCATAATTTTATTTAAATGCAATTAAAAAGCGATGTTTGTTTTGAAACATAAATATGGTAAAATGATATATTTACATATTATACGTTTGTATTTAAATCTGAATCGATTATAATGTATGTAATTATTATAATGTATTAAATTCCTAATAAATGTAGGTCGTTTGAATGACATTAAAATATTTATTCAATTATAGTTTTTTTTTTTATCCGTGTAGCATTAACAACAAGTATTTCTTAAACGACATTGTAAAAAATGTTGTCTACTATGTATAATTTATAACTAATAGTAAAAGTGCAATCCAACACTCGCTCTTGTTGATTTGTGGAAATCTTTGCAGAAACTTGAAGATGTACTGGTCTGGTCTTCAAGCGAAACTCGAACCAATTGTGAAAATTATAAGCAAATCACCTTAAAGCAAAATTATTACTGTTTTCTGTGAGTTGCTGAACACACGCATTTTTGTTTTACCCATTATTGAAGTACTTACTAAAAAAAAAATATATAATATGAATCTTTACGGTAAATATTTTATATGGCAGCACTTGTGCACTTGCCAGACAAAAATCTTCAAAATAAATAAATGTTTGACTCGAAAAATTCGTCAAAATGTGAAAACAAACAAAATAAATTGTCAGTTCTAGTTTTTTAAAAACTAAAACAAAATAAAAATTTGGCTGCGCAAATTTGCAAAAATAAAAATTTAGTGTTTGAAAAAAAAAATCGGGTTTTTGGACAATATTTTGAAAAATTGATATAGTGTACAAATTGTAAATTAAATATTTTTGTATGTGTCTGTCAAAGCGAATTAAAAGAAGCAAATTTCTTGAATTTGGTGCATAAAAAAATATTGTTTGTGTGAATAGAGAAATTAACAACTATTTGCTGCAAGTATGTATTACACTTGAAAATAGAAAATTGAAATTTCCCAAAGGCACAAACAAAGTCAAAGTGTTAATTGTTTGAATAGTGTTTCTTTTGCTGATACAACAAATTTACAATGTGCGGCGCAATTGTAATAAAATTAATATTTGTTTCGTTTAACAATCGTGCACAGCAGAGATAACAATCAGTTTTAAGTGGAAATATTTACTTTATCTATGAAATTGTCAAGTGAAGTTTTTTTTTTTGTCCAATTTTGTCTTTGGTGTTTTAGTGCAAGAGCTAAACTTCTGAACAGAAAAATAATATTATTGTCTTCCGGTTTTATTATTATGGAAATTTTTAATTAAAACAAATTTTTATGTGTAGCGTCGTGGTCTTTTTACGAGAGCCTGCATAATGCAATCAGAGCATGGTAATGCGAAACATAGATTTTTTCAATTGTATAGAACCATTGAGATATTATTTTAATTTGTATAAATGTTACTTTTATACAAATCTGTTTTAGTAGCAATTATGTTAATTATAAAAGAACATAAATGATATTCATTTTTCATAAAAATAATAAAGATATTCATTTCACTTCGTATCTACTGCGTATATATATTCAAAATTATGAGCTTTATTGTGTAGAATTGTTACGAAATACGGATGAACGCAGGCGATATGAAGTGAAATGAATACCCTTAATAAATGGTTTTCGATAATTACACGAGATGAATTTTAGTTCAGGATGATATCATTGCATGATCAGGCTTGTCTGACTTCACATATGGTTATGTTTAGACTGTCTTTTCAGTGCCTGATTCAAAACGTAATAATATCTGAATATCCGGATGGATATTCCAGGAATATTTAAACTCTTCTGTCTCTTCTCTTATATTGTTTTCTGAATTTACCCACTGTCTACAGCACCTATTTTCGGTCTATGATGGAACAGAATTCGCGCATTTGGAGAGGGGCTTGAAAAACCTCTTAGAGTTCCCATACCAAATACAAAAACGTGATTTATATTTAATAGGGTATACATATATTTCATTCTCTATGAGTTTTCTTGAGCCGTGGGGTGTGTAAACCTATATTACAGTGAAACATACTGAAATACATAGCCAGATTCCTCCAAATCGTGTGTTCTTACATGCTACTCGGTCATCCAACGAAGCCCTTCACTTCGTTGTTGACTCGGCTCTCAACATAATCAGCTTTCTTCCTTACGTTGATTTGAAAGTAGGTTTACTCTAGCCGACCCTGATCAGGATTATCTCAGTTGCCCTATGTTATGGACGTCCTAACGTATTCTGATCAGAGACGACTGTAATATGAGGATACCCTTAAAAAATTTCCACTCGGTTACGGGTCGCTGATTTGAAACTTGAACGAAGCCCTTCACTTCGTTGTTGACTCGGTTCTTAACAGAATCAGGTTTCTTCCTTACGTTGATTTGAAAGTAGGCTTACTCTAGCTGACCCTGATTAGGATTATCTCAGTTGCCCTATGTTATGGACGTCCTATCGTATTCTGATAAGAGACAACTGTGAAATGAGGCTAGCCTTGAAACATGTCCACTTGGTGTTTAAAACTGTTTTTATGTTAAGTGATTTATATTGTTTGAGGACCCTACCTTATAAAAATATAACATGTTCCAATTTCCGATCTAAATCGTACCAATTTGATAGAATTCGTTTTTTTGCTGTTCCAGGAATCGTTTTCTGATCAGGATTATCTCAGTTATGGACGTCATGACGTATTCTGATCAAAGAGGACTGTGAAATGAACCTAGCCTTAAAACATTTCCACTCCGTTACGGGTCGCTGATTTAATGTTTGTTTTAAACAATTATGGTGTTTAAAACTGTTTTTCTGTTAAGTGAGTGAATTAGAAATGGTTATATTTAAGGAAGCCCCCTTATAAAAATATAGCATGTTCCAATATCCGATCTAAATCCTACCAGTTTGATAGAATTTGTTTTTTTGCTGATCCAGAAATCGTTTTCTGATCAGGATTATATCAGTTGCCCCATGTTATGGACGCCCTAACGTATTCTGATCAGAGACGACTGCGAAATGAGGCTAGCCTTAAAAAATTTCCGCTCGGTTACGGGTCGTTGATTTGAAACTTGAATTAAGGTTTTAAACACCTGTATTCTTTCCTTAATTTTTCTGTTAAGTGATTTATATTGTTTGAGGACCTTATAACCTACCTTATAAAAATATAACATGTTCCAATTTCCGATCTAAATCCTACCAATTTGATAGAATTTTTTTTTTGCTGTTCCAGAAATCGTTTTCTGATCAGGAATATCTCAGTTATGGACGTCCTAAGGTATTCTGATCAAAGACGACTGTGAAATGAGGCTAGCCTTAAAAAATGTCCACTCCGTTACGGGTCGCTGATTTCAAACTTGTTTTGAATAATTATGGTGTTTAAAACTGTTTTTCTGTTAAGTTAGTGAATCAGAAATGGTTATATTTAATGACCCCACCTTATAAAAATATATCATGTTCCAATTTCCGATCTAAATCCTACAAATTTGATAGAATTGGTTTTTTGCTGTTCCAAAAATCGTTTTCTGAATACAAAATAAAAGTTTTTCAAACGAATTCAAGCAGTTCAAGTGTTGTGCAATGCATTCAATTTGATTTTTGTTGTCAAATATTTGATAATTATCAAATCGATTATAATCGATCGAAAGTGAATTTTATTAAACTTACCTGAGACAAAATTTTTGGCATTTTTTTGGAATATTTAGGGCATATTTCCGGCAAACTCACAGCTAAATGGAATATCTTGGGAAGTGTATAGCAGGTTGTTAAATTTGGTGGCATTTTAATGGCAGATGCACGCTATATTTTGGGAATGGGAAGAAAATAGACAGCTTTTGAAAAAAACTCCGCCTTTGTGTGTTTGAATTTATACAATTATCTTAAATTTTTATCTTTCAAAAAAATACGCAATATACAAAATTTGTATGCGCATTTTAAAAATCACTGATCAATAATTTATTGAAAACGACACTAATATAATTGGAAAAAAAAAAATATTATTTGCGAAAATATTTTCTGATTTCCCCCCTCCTTTTAGTAAGTAAAATTAGTAAATATTCTATTAAAAAACTCGCCTTTTTGTAGTTTTACTAATAAAAAAACTTTCTATTCAAATTCACAAAAGTAAAACTCAACTTTCACGTACAGCAACAACCAACATCATTCTTGCCATTCCCGATATCTGGGGTTGGCACGCTCTGCACTTTTCGTCCACAAATTAGTGTTCTTGCAGTGCTATCGCAGTAAACGCGTCGGACGACGGTATATCGTGCCGGTACACATAACAAAAGAAGAATACAAAAAAAAAATCAAAAACTGTAGTGCAAAACAAAAAACACACACATTTTTTCATTATTTATCAGGCTTGCAAATGTGGAATCTTATCTTTAAACTTGCTGTGCCGTCGCTGTGATAAGACTTACCCAGGTTGACAGTTAAAATTGAAACCTTAAAATAATTGTTATATATTAGTTTACACAGAAATAACAAGGTGCGTGGCTTTTAATATTAAGTTCTGGTTGAATTATATTTAAAATTCATTGAAAAACATATTAAAAACAAATCAAGTAATTAACAGTTTGACTTTGTGGTGTTGGTAATTAACCAGTCAATTATATGGTTATCTCAGAACAAAAAAAAACATAACCTTTAAGTTGTATGTTTTGCTTACAACAACAAATATACTAAATCATTATAATTGTGGTGGCGACGATTACTTTGATGATGGTGTCGTGTTTTTTATGTGTTTAGATTTATTAAATAATTCAATAGTTATTGTCCCTAGCAAACAGTTTATGTAGTTATTTGTAAGAAAACAGGCACTTTTTAAATTATGTGCACAAAAGAATGGGGTTATTCATTGTATCGCTATTTTTACTCTATACTTTTTTTTCTAAATGGTAATTAAATGTTTAACAAGATAAGATTAGCTATAAACAGCTGTGATAATAATATTTAGTGTGACTTTTTGTAAGGTTTTTCACCACGTTTGGTCTTTTGAATGTTTCAGAAT
Organism: Dryomyza anilis; assembly: GCA_951804985.1. Taxonomy (NCBI): domain Eukaryota; kingdom Metazoa; phylum Arthropoda; class Insecta; order Diptera; family Dryomyzidae; genus Dryomyza; species Dryomyza anilis. The sequence goes on along the minus strand of OX638133.1, from coordinate 18,263,364 downwards.
TTAAAAACTGAAATATTTGCTTGTCCGAATGTTATTAGTTATTATTTGTAAAACATATCTTAAAACGAAATAAACATCCGATGAACCGTTTATATGGTAGTACTTTAAAAAATTACAAAACTTATATATTTTGAACTTTTACTGACCGTTAGAGATGGAATTTGACCAGAACGAGAATTACATTTTACTTAATTTTAATCATTTATCTTGTGTCAAATCATCTGGTATTTAGGGTGTGTGCGAATTCGACTAAATTGCTGACTAAACTAAATTTTGTCGGTAATGCAGTGTTTGCTTTTAAATTTAGCAAATTTTTGAACAGTCTAAAATGGGCTAAATTAGATGACAGCAAACAGATATATGATAATCGATTGCTTATGGACTTGAAGAACTACCGGTTACCGAATGGAGATCGAATGAAAAATCGTTCTATTTAGTTTACTCAGCAATTTAGTCGAATTCGCACACAACCTTAGTACTCGACCTCATGAGTAAAATTGTATTGTAACCTTGTTTCTTTCCAAATAATTCTCATCAGATTTACATTTATTTGTTCGGAGGTCGTCAGGTATCCTCTCGGCATGGGTACCTTAATCCAGTCCAGGGCATCTAGGCGATGTGGGAGAGCATGCTCAAATGGGGGGTAGATAGGAGAGGAAGTCTGACGGATGTCAGAGAGCATGTGGTCTAAGTTAGACTGTCAACTGACAGTCATTCTTCCTGATCTGGCAAATTCCATTCTAGGAAGATGACTCTGGGGAGTAAAGTAATTATCCTGAAACGTAGAGGGGGAAAGAAGATTTTGCAAACCTTGATTTTTGCCAACGTGTTATATTTGTACTTAAATAACGGGACCTATATTTTACTGCCGACTTCAAAAGGCGAGGTGAGAGCTCTATCAAGGCAATGTTTACTCCCAAGGTTTGCCTAGCGCCATGATACAATTATACACGGTAAAAGTATGACGGTAAAAGTCAAACTCCTGAAGATACTGTTAAACGTCCCGTGCTACTGTCAAAATGTTATATGGCCATTTCCAGAAAAACGTCAACCACGACCGAAAAATTCAAAATGCTCAAATCTTTGAAATAACGGTGGTATTTAGAATCTTAAATGTCTGAATCTAAAAATCTGAAAAGAATATCATAAAGTTACGTTACTACACAACTTGTAAATATATCAATTTTTCACAGCTAATTGAAAGATGTTCCGTCCGGAACACTGAGTACCAAAAGTGTAAAACTACGTATAAAAATATCAAAATTTTGTTTGTTCAAAAATAGTAAAAACAAATAAAAAAAACTTAAAAAACAGCTGTAAATTTGAATAGTACATCACTTTTCATTTCGTAATAATGATTATTAATATTGTCATATACAAAATTATTTTTAGTAAAAAATCGTAGTGAAAATTTCCGTCCGGATTTCAGCGATTTATTATGAAATAAATGTAAACTTTGGGAACAAAGTGCATATAAATAAAAATAAAGTGAATTGTCTCAGCTATGTTTCGAAATATTTAAAAAAATATATATTCTATGCAAAAAGTATTTTTAGAATAAAAATCGTACTGATAATTTCTATTCGAAATTTTTTTGTCCCGTCCGGAATTTTTCTGTGATTTATTATGAAAAAACTATAAACTTTAGAAACAAAGTGTAAATTTACAAAGAAAGATGTCCGTGAAGATAAATACGTATTTAACTAGCAGAGACTCAAACCAAAATTTTTAACAGAGCATTTACAGCCCGTTTACTGAGACGGGTCAATGGGAATAATTCAATAATCGGTGCATCTAAATGGCCACGGTCCAGTCGGGAATGATTGTGTACTAACCGAACCTAATACATTGAATAGATAATGGATAGCTCTTTCAAAAATATATACCAATAGTTTGGATCGATCTTCCTAACATTTTTAATTTTTATTTGAAAATGGGTCATATTTTGTAGAAAATGGGTCATATTTTGTAGAAAAAGTGGTCATGATGATGTGGCCACTGTCCAGATGGGGATGTCTGTGTACTAACCGAACCTAATACGTTGGATAGCTAATGGATAGAGCTTTCCAAAAATATATAACAATAGTTTGGGTCGATCTTCCTAACATTTTAAATTTTTTTTTGAAAATGAGTCATAATTGGTAGAAAAAGTGGTCATGATGAAGTGGTACTGTCCAGGTGGGGATGTCTGTGTACTAACCGAACCTAGTACGTTGGATAGGTAATGGATAAGGCTTTTCAAAACTATATGCCAAATGTTTAGATATATCGATTTGGTATTTTTGATAATTTTTCGAATTTAATTGTTTTCAATATGAAATGCATATTCTTAATTAGAGTTAAATACGTTTTTTTTGCCTCAAAAAAATCATTTGTACGCAAAATTTGCTGACTTTTTGGCATTTCCATATGAATCTCGACATGCACTTCCGTTTTTGTCACGTCCGAAACGCCCACTATTTCATTTATATCTTTTAATCTACCGTATAGAATTCTCTAATTTGCTGGTGTTTAGTAAATTCATTTCTTTTCCTTCGAAATGTTAAAGTTTTAAGTGTACGAATGTTCCGTCCGGAAGAAGCCCATATGGGATCAGAAAATTTTGTGAGAGGCGCTCTGGGATATTTCTACCTTGTTATTGTATCATGGCCTAGCGGTTCAGCTGTATAGAAAATACTTTTTAAATTTATGATGTTGGCACTCCCTTCATATATATGAGCTTGAGCTACCTTTTGGATCGTGGTTCAGCGCACTAACAAACTGAGCCATCGAAGGTAATAAAGAAAGATTTGTTTTTATTTCGTGCCAGAATCAAGAAAACATTTTCACCAAAGGCAATCAAGAAATACTTAGTTTGTTTCGTTTCAAAATAAAGAAATCATTTTCTTGATCGCGAATTCAGTCTCCACATTTCTTCGGTTAACTTTTGTAATAAAAAAGTTGAAAAGTTGAAAAAAGCACTTTTTACATATTATCGTTTTAGCCTATATAGTAGAATGTATATTAATAATAATACTTTCAAAATTATTGGGAAATAGCTAGTTTATGGCTAATGGTACTATTGTGTTCGATGAAGATCGACTATAGTTTTTCTTACTGGTTTTTGTTTTTATATTATTGAATTTGTATTGCACAATATCATATTATATATATAATCTAACAAAGTCCCCTAAAAACATGCGATAATGCTTTGCAACTTAAACTGTTTGCCATGGGCTTTAATATTGGCGCAATAAATTGGTTACTAATTCCTTAAAATACCAAACCAACAACACACACCATGACTAACAAATCAAAAAAATCACACAAACACCAAATCACATCACATCACATGTACATATAGAGTAGTAACTATTTGCTGAAACACTCCGATTATATTTCAAATGAAAACTTTTCTCGTTGCCCTCCCAAACTCACAGATATGCCGCTTTTCGCCAAAAAGACACCGAAACCGTCACTGCCAGATGCCGTTCCCGAATGCGAACAGAACAATAATCGCAGTAGTAATGGCAAACTGAACGGTTCCACGACGAGCGCCAACAAAATGTCATCCGAAACGAATGTCACAAAACCCCAGCTCATATTCCACTGTCAACTGGCGCACGGTAGTCCCACCGGTCTGATTACCGGGTTCTCCAGCGTGCGCGAACTGTACAAGAAAATCGCCGAATGCTATGATCTACCCGTTGAGGAGATACTCTTCTGCACCCTCAACTCACACAAGGTCGACATGACCAAATTGCTGGGTGGTCAGATCGGGCTGGACGACTTTATATTCGCGCATCGAAAAGGTCGACCCAAGGAGATTGAGATCGTAAAGGCCGAGGATGCACTGGGTCTAACGATTACGGACAATGGTGCCGGGTATGCGTTCATCAAACGTATCAAGGAAGCCTCCATTATTGATCGTGTCGGTCATATAGCCATCGGCGATCACATCGAGAAACTGAACGATGTGAGTATGGTGGGTAAGCGGCACTACGAGGTGGCGCGCCTGCTCAAAGACATTCCAACCGGTTCCACGTTTACAATACGTCTGGTGGAGCCTATGAAGAGCGGCTTCCAGGGCATCGGTCCGCGTACGCAATCGAAGGCGCCGGCGGCGGGACGTGGCTATGGCAGCGGCAAGGAGACGTTGCGATTTAAGGCCAATGGCAATGTTCAAATCGAGGAGAAGGCCGACGACTCGACACAACTCGGTATCGAAGCGATCAATAATCTGCTCGAGTCATTTATGGGCATCAACGATGCTGAGTTGGCTACGCAGATCTGGGACCTGGGCGCGAACAAGACAAATTCAATGGACTTTGCCGAGGCCATTGACAATTCGGATCTGGAGTCGTTCGGCTTTACGGATGACTTTATCATTGAACTTTGGGGTGCTATAACGGATGCTAGGCGTCGCAAGACAACGAAGGATTAAATGTGGGGAAAATGTTTGATAAAACACACAAAATTGTTATTAAACTTCAATGGTTGCACAAAAGAAAAGAGATGGATGAGACGTGACGTGACTTGAAGACGCCTTTGAACAGCTACAAATATTTATTGCAATTTTTCTATTAAGTATTTTTTCGAGTGAATTTATGTCCTTAAAATATTTGTTGTCAGACATTTGCGATTAGGGACAATTTTTTGCTTTGCCAATATTTATTCCTGCATTTTAAAATTAAACATTATCATTATTATTATTATAATTTTATAACTGTAATTTTTATTAGTTGTAAATTAAAAAAAAAAAGAAAATCTTATTAAATTTTAATTAAAATAATATATTTGTTTATTAAAAATTATTTTTTCTGACTTTTATTATTTTTGTTACTGAATAGTTTGAGTTGTGGTAAGTTTTATTTTAAATACTCATCTTTCTTTATTTACTTTAATATTTTTTTATGATTTTTTTTGTTTATATCTTCATGCGGATGTTTTGAAAACAAAATATTTTTGCGTAGGTGGCTATAATGCGGGCCGATATCATTTTAGTTTTTGCCTAACCAATGAATCTTCTTCTTTGTGACTTGAGCTCTTTTAAGACACGTGGCTGGCTGCCCGCCATTCATAGTTTTGGCATTCTAAATAAAAATCGATTACACACATTTTTTGGTTTTTGCAGACATGGGTAAATAATTCGTGTTCTAGTTTTAAGAAATTTAACCCACGAGTTCCGATATATTTTTTCGAATGTTTCAAATATTTTTTAAAGACATTTTTTATGAATTTATATAATTTTAAGATAAACTTGATATTGTTTTATAGTATAAAAGGTAGTTAATGAATTTTAATAGTTGAAATTTCATTCGATGTTAACACTGTCTCCTCAATAGTTATCAACATTGATTGGAAATGGCGAGCTTTAAAAAATAATTTTTAAATCAATAATTGTAATTTTTGAAAATCTAGTTTTTAAGCCTTATTTTAGAACATCGAATGTTATAGACATTTTTGGAGTGTAAAACTATTTCATATTTTACGTTAGAAGCAATTTTTAAATTTACTTTAATTATTACGCAAGTTCATAAATTCCAGCTGTTTATATTTTCATTTCCTTGGGACATTTTTTTTTTACAATTTTACCTAATTGTACAGCTGTGATGTGCAGCATTTCCATTTAAACACTACAATCTTTGCAACCATTTGTTTTATATTGATACATGTTAAAAAATATTTAAAATATTTGTTCACATCGTATTACAGAAATCAACTGTAATTTACAATTATTTTTTATAAAATTCTCGGTTTTGCCATAGCACCTATCGATCTGCATTATTAATTACAAATATTTTGCAAAAAAAAAATTCCTGCAAATAACAAATGACAAATTAATGTTTGACAAAATATTATTAATTAATGATGCCATAGATAGATGCTTTAAAATCAAACAATTAATGCCTTTACATTACTATTTTATCTTGGGAACTAAAAAAATTATAGCATAAAATACAAAAATATTTGCGTTTTGATCAGGTTATAGTCTCACAAAATCCGTATTTATAATTCAGTAGGTTGTCCAAATCTAAACATATTTTACATACGTTATAATAATTGACAAATAAACCAAAATAACAGAAAAATTGATATAGTATAAATTTTGCTAATTTTTAAAGCACTTCAAACTTTAAAATTTGATTCCCAACATTTTTAAAAATGCACATTTGCCCCTTTGTGTGACAGTGACGATATGAAATTATTCGTACTATCTAACATCATAGTGAAAAAGGAAATATTCAATACAAAGAATTTGAATAGTCATATTGATGAATTTGTTCATTATATTTATGAATATAATATTTTTTTTTACGAATTTTTCAAAAATATTTTTTTTTTATAAAATAATTCGAAACCAGTTGGGAAGGTTAGATCACATGGGAAATTTTAAAGTAGGTGTTATTATGATAGTTAGGATTATCAAAATTATAGTCGGTCTAAGCCGACTATAAATACCCTACACATATGTGTGGTTACCATTAAAAGTGGTATAAAGGTCACCAGGGTATACGAATCCTGATAATAACTACAAACTTTCAATCGCTGAAGAATTTCCATTCATTTGATACCCATGTTTACAAATGTGTAGGCGTACCGAATTTCGATTTTTTTTTTTGAACCACAAGTCGTTTCTCCGGAAACCATTATTTTCATGTATTTGAGCATGAGTCAATATATATTTGACCAAAAAAAGTTTACACGTATACAGCACGTATACAGTAAAATTGATCTGTAGATATACAATTCATATGAGGTATTTGAACAAAATGGTCGGTTCTCTGGTCACAATAGACCGATCATGCCAATTTTCTTGTTCAGACAGCTTAGATATATAAGTAATTTAAATCTAAAGTTTCATTGCTCTAGTTCTTCTACTTTTCAAGAATATGATCAAGAATATATATACTTTTCCATACCGGAGATGCTTCCTTCTGGGTGTTACAAACGGCGTACCAAACTGAATATACCCTTTCACTCTAAGTGTAGGGTATAAAAAGTGTTTTTGTAAAAAATATTTAAAAAATAACAGAAAAAATGGACGAAAAAACATATTTTAATTGAAATTTGGTTAGATGAACAGCATTCTTCAATATGAAGTAAAATATGTTGTATTTAATGTTCTTGTACATTAATATGATAAAATGTATTATTCACATACAGTTCTTCATATTGAACCACACTTTTTCGACCGTTACCATGCGTTAAACATATTTATGATCGCTTTCATAACATTGATGTCGTTAGTCATTAATATTATGAATAGTACTTCAATACAATGAATCATGGTTTGAAGAACGGAATTCATCAATATGATGTATATTTTTTCTGTGCATTAAAAGTGAACTTAGATGGTTAATATGTTATAAGAAAATACCGATTACATATTGCTATAGGTCACGAAGTTACATCGATCTAGCTCCTTTCGTTCTTTTGTTTTCGTGTTCTCTAAAGTCATATTTTGTTTACCCTACCTAGGTACAAGTATCGTCGCTTAGAAGGCGTGGGTGGTATGGAAAATTATATATATTATTGATCAGAGACAAACGTATTGTTATGCTAGAATCACACGATTGATGCAAATCATCAACAATCAACACAATTTTGTCGAATATCAATAAATGAGGGGAAAATTCATGTTGACGCAATTTTGTGTCAATTTAAAATTTCTATTTTTGTATCAGTTTCAACACAAAATTTGAAAAAGCATCAACCAAATTGAGTCAATTTTTGTTGACGACTCGAACTGAAATTGATTCAATTTAGTCAATCGTGTGATTTGAGCTTTAGAATACACATAAAAATATGTGTTTCAAAAATGAGCGTGATATTTTGTACCGACTTTAAGTCCCGCCAATGTGACTTAAATGTCAGAACTCGTTTGATAAACAAATTAATTTTCAGGTGACGATGTACCGCCACAATATATGCGACTGATTCCATAATAGAAATTTCGGTCCATGTTTCTGACCTTATGTCATTGTTTCGTGTAATCGGGCTCTGACGATTCCACAACTATGCAGTTTCCTAATCAGGTACTTTTCAAAGGCCATGATTAGATCCCCCGGCCTCAGCAGAGCTATGCTCGCTGAACTTGCATTCATTAGATTTCGGGTTCGAATTCCGGCTTGGACATAGATATGACAGTACAATGGATAATGTCTGTCTGAGTGCTGTGAATATTACAGCACTCCACTGTACAAAACTGCTCGGCCGGATCGAACCCGGGAGCTTTTGGCTCGTAGTCCAACACAACAGCGACTTTTGACTCATAGTCCAATGCACAAATCAATCGAGCAACCAAGGCTACATGTTACATGTTCAGAATTTGGTCGTTCGTTATATCGCGATTTGGTTAAACCGAGTATTCGTTATAAAGTCATTTGAATGTATAATAATAGTAAGTTAATTCCGATAATTTTCCGATTAAGAAAAAACATTTTCGGTTTTTTTAAAACATCTTTTTTAAAAAAGTTTTTTTTTATTAGTTTTTTTTATGATTAGATTTCTTAACTCTGTCCGATTGAAAAACTCCCTATGAGGATGATATAAAGTAGCTCTGAATGGGACAATTAAATATTTAGATTATTAAATCTTTCTATAGTCAGAATTAAAGGAATTTGACAAGGTAATATTCATGTTTACACTAATAGGGTTTACCCGAAAAAACCCCCATAGTTTCCCAATGGTGCATCGGGTAAATTTCTACTGGGAGATATGCCTTTTATAGATGGATAATTACCGAGAAGCGATCGTTTAAAAATTTAGTTTTGAAATTTGCTCAAACATGGAAACAACCGGAACACAACTGGAAACAACACGATATATTTAAAATATATTTATCAATTATATAGAATTTTCTGGTGCTGTGCAGGGTTAAGACGTTTTTTTTTTCTCATCAATAATATAACGAGTTTTGCACTATGCTTCTAGACTAATTAATGCGTTAAAGCACCAGACGAGAGAGAATTTTTTTCTTTTATATTTTTGGCGAAAAGAAAAGAGCAAAAGAAGAGTATTGGATTTTGACGTCTACGTGATGACCAGGGGTCAGAAATACTAAGATGTATTGGTTAAACTAGAAATAAAGAGTGCAAAATAAAATGCTCTTGGAATATGAAATAGTAGGAGTAAATGCTCTTTAAAGGGTGAAAATTTAAATAGTTTTTTTATTTACTTTTAATTATTTTTTTAGACATAAAAAGATTTATAGATTTTAGCAATGTTTATTTTCTCTAAATAGCGATGGCAAAAATGAATTATTAATATAAATAAATAATTAAATACTAACTACATAAACAAACTAGAGCTTTCAGAGTAAAGAGAGCAACACACAATTTTGCTGATCTTGCTAAGAAGAGCGCACAGAGCTTTGGCGCTCTTACACAGCAACCACAGCCAACCAAACAACTGACTTGAATTACAGTGGTTGAGAACGGGGGGTACGGTGGGGCGGCAGCGGCACAATCGCTCACTCAACAAAACAACATATTTTGCATTTTGTATGTGTTGTTGTTAATTCGATTAAGCAGCAGGCGGCGGTTGTTATATGACTGCGGTACCGCGTTCGCTCAAGAATCAGTGTGAAAATCGCACTTGTCGGAGCAACTTCAAACCGCAAAAATTCGTGGGCCTTGCAGTAAAGGCAGAATCGTCGAGGGTTATAAAAGTTGTTATAAATTTTACGTCTCTCAAAAAAAGAAAAATAAAAACAAAAACAATTTAATAAAAATAATAATTCAAACAAATTTTTACAAAGTGTATGAAAAATTATAAACAAATTTATTAAGAAAATATTTAGGAAATAGAGTGAAGTTTAAGCAACAAATTCACTAGTTTTTCCATGCAACAAAAACAATTTGTTAGAATATAAGTACGAAAACAGTAACCATAGTGACAGTTTGCAAAAAAAAAACAAAATAAAAACACCAAAAATTAAAACGTGCTGAATTTAATAAAACGTGGAACGTGCAATTTAGAAAAAAAGGTAGATTATTATTTAGTGCAAATTTGAATTTATTAATTTCGCAAGATATTGAAAAGTATTGTAAATTGTGCTTTAAACTAAAATTAAAAAACAAAAAAAAAAAATAATTCGTTTTCCTCTTGAGTAAAAAAATTAATGTGATGAGTTAATATGAAAAAAAAGTATTGTATCTAAAAAAAAGTTGCTGCCACTCAAAAGTATCTAGAAATTCGCAAACATTGGACTTTGACACGATCTTTTGTTGATGCACTTGCTCACTCACTCTAACACACTTGTCGATCGCATGCTCATGCTCTTACTCACTCCTTTGCTCACTCATGTGTTTGGTCTTGTGAAACGCTGACTAACAAGTCCTCTGCTCTGCGTCCATATAGAGAAAAATCTTGTGTAATTTGTTTTATTTTCTGTGCATTTTGTTTTCTGGCTGGTTGGCCCAAAGGCCTAGCAACAGTTTCACGAGACAATCGTCGATGTTCTGCGTTGCTCCCATGCAGCGGATGCAAGCAAATGTCAGCTGTTGCTGCTCGCTATTGCGGTCTTTGGCGTCATTTGTATAAATTTGTTTATTTTTATTTTATAGCGCTTGGTTTGTCATTTTTTGTTATTTATTTTTTTTTTTGCTACGGTACAGTTCATATTTTTTTGTTTTGTTTAATTTTTGGCAATAGAAATTCAATGGTTTTCGAAGGTCATTATTTTACAAATGATTTAAACTCTCAAATAAACCACTATTTTGGGTATAATAATTTTGTTATAGAGGAATTGTGTTCAAAATGGTATACCTTATACATTTTTACATATAAAGGGTTTTTCAATAAGAGCGCTACAAAAGTTCAACAGGGACGCTACAAAAGTAGAGCGACAGGGACAGCAAACGACGCCATATTTCTTGCCGCTCTTTTGACATTTCTCTTCAGTAAGGTTTGCCATTTCGTGAAAATAATAGTAATCGATTTTTTAAAGTCTAGTTAATACTTTGATTAATATTAGTTATTGTTATTGAACAATAATTGACCATTCTAAATTATGAATGCAGTAACATTTTTCACTAATATTTGATATAAAAAAGAAAATAATGAATAGGTACTACACATTGACGCTTCTTCAAATTTTTGTATGAAAAGTTCCATATAAAAATTGTCGTACACTCAAAATAAAATATTCTTAAAATTCACCAAATCGTTTGTGTATTTTACGAAAAAATTGCTGAAATTTATCCATGAAATATTTCGTAAAATACACGAAAGAACTTTCGTAAATTTATGATAAAAAAAAATTACGAATATTAATTGTTTATTTTACGAAACTATTCGTAGATTTTATCTACGAAAGTCATTCCTACATTATACGAATGATTCGTAATTTATTGTATATTTGTGTACCTTTTTACGAATATATTCGTACGTTTTACGAAAGTATTCGTACTTTTGAAGATAGCATTCGTACATTTATGAAACATCAGAAACATTTTACGAATACACGAATACTTTGTAAAAAAAAACTGAGGATGAAAATGACGTTTCTTAAAAATATGAAAAATTTGAATATGATATTTTTGAACTTTTGCAACAAAAAGAACTAACACAGAACACATTTTAAACCTTTTTGTATTAATAATTATGTATTTGCGCCCGCGATACCAATTAAATAAAATATTTTGTTTAAAAAACTCTCGATGAAAATGACGACTCATTCATAAAAATATGAAACATTATGCACTGATTTGATATTTTTGCACTTTAGCACAAACAGAACTCACACAGAATACATTTTTATACACAGAATGTATTTTATAACTATCTGCTTGCGACCGTGATAACCATTAAAATAAAATGTAGCTCCAAGTTGTTATTTGACGCAACTGATTTCTGTTTTTACTAATGATTCGTAAACAACATGAATGTTTCGTTAAATTCTACATATAGCCTAAAAATTTACGAACGTTTAGTAATTCATTCGTAAGATATGTTATGTTTTGTAAATAAAATTGTAATAGAAAATAATATAACGAAAGTTTCGTAATTTTAACGAAATATTCATAATTTTGTTGTTGTTTTAATTTTACGAATATTGATTCGTAATATATACGAATCGTTCGTAAAAAATTATTTCGGAAAAAAAATAGAAATTACAAATGTTTCGTGTATTCTACGAATTATTCGTGTATTTAACGAAATTAAAAATTACGAAAAAATATTTCGTAAAATGTCTTAGAAATTAATTTAAGTGTAAGACGTGTAGTAAGTAAAGTGTTGTTGGTTCCAAATATTAAATTTTTATTACATTTTCTTAAAATATTTTTAATTGAATAAATATGAATTCTTGTTCATTGTATTTAATATGTCAAGAATTAATTTCAAATTATTTTTATTTTTTTTAGGATTAACACAACTTGTAATTGTTGTTAGCCTTCTGCAATTGCTATAGCAATTAAAAATTTAACAATAAAATAAAAATAGTTAATAAAATAAAAATAGTCAATACGTTACACCGTTATTTCTTAACATGTTGTAGAGCGCAAAAAGCTTTGCCAAAAGTTGTATCGACTCCAAAAAGTACAAAAAAAAACCTCAACAAAAAGCTGCTTTTGTTTCTACAGCTGCTGCTGCCGGCAGTGAAAGTTGTAGCTAACTTGATACTCATTTTAATCTTCTTTTTTGTTGTATCTTCTAACTTGTTATTATTATATTTCCCTTCTTGTTATTTACTTCTGGCCAAAAGATGGCGTGATGTCTTTGAAGGCAATGTGTAAACCAAACCACGCCACACTGAAGTTTGGCTGTAATAAAGCTGGCTTAATAAAGTAGTTTTTCATATGGTCTTTTAGGACTGTTAACCCTTTATAGTTCATTTTTTTAATATTCAATTATTATACCCGGTTTTAGCTCCTAGAAATTGTGCTGGGTCTTGAAACTAACATCTTTTGTACTTATCAGCAGCCAATTAATTGCATTACCAATAATAATGTCTTCTCTAATAGGGTAAATTTGTACTTCTATTAGAAATAATGCCAAATTAAGAAACTTTGCTAAATTATCCTACTATGCCTCATTAAATAGTCATGATCGGGAATTTCCAGTTTTTCCAGCTTCCAATCCTGTGATGCCGGAGTTAAAATTAATACGAGCCAACAACGAGTCGAAATTGTTAAAATTTACTACCGAAATTCGAATTCATATATCTTTCCATCCTGAAATGGCAAACCTTACTGAAGAGAAATGTGAAAAGAGCGGCAAGAAATATGGCGTCGTTTGCTGTCCCTGTCGCTCTACTTTTGTAGCGTCCCTGTTGAAAAACCCTTTAGTGATGATATGTTATTTTTAAAATATTGATCAGTCCATATAGCCTCCAGCAAGTTAAATGTGTTAAAGAAAGATTAAGCTCGAATAATTTTGATTTATCATATTTTCTTTTATTGTTTTGTTTTAATTGAAGAATTTGTATTTTTTACAAATCTTTTTTTTCATAAATATTTTTTAGAAACTTGTTTTCTACTCCAATTCGTTATTTATTTTTTTTTCTTTTTATTTATTTATAATTTATACAATAGTTTCATACTAAATAAATATTTAACTTTTTGTATTTCGACTTTTTTCAATTACAATTTTAAGCAATATTAAACGCTAACATTTTCGCATTATTTATTTTTTCAGTTATTCGCAATTTTTAGTCACGCAATATAAATATTATTTGTACATTGAACTCGTTTTGGGGGACGCGGGTGTTTAGTATTATTTCTTCGTATTACGAAACTACAACGTACATCGACTCATTTTGCGTTGGTTGTTGCCTGATCGCGCGATCGATATGATTAACAAAAAAAAAAAGAGTTATAAAAATATACAACCTAGACAAAGGCACAGATAAGAAGTACATAAAAAGTATATATAAAAGATAACGAGACCACAGACTATCAGCATATAGTCATCAACTGACGTGCCCACTGCCGACGATATAACGTACTTTAGCTCGATCATAATAATATTTTTTTATTTTTGATTATAAGGTTATTTTGTGAAGGTTAAAAATCAATTTTTGAAGTTTATATTAAAAAAAGCTACCTTTTTAAAATATCGATTTTACTGGATTAAAGCCTATAATAAAAGTATTATTTATATAGTTTATGAATAGGGAAACACTAAAATGCTACATTTGGTGAAATCAGCTGATTTATAATGTCATAAATGAATACGTTGCTACTACGTAATTTCATTATAATTTCATGATAAACCACTTACCAAAGTTTACTTAAAATATTATTAATTTTATTATTATCGTTTTATTTGCATGAAAAACAATCGCATGATACTGACTGACAACAAAGTGCAATACTTAATTACTAAACTTAATAAACTAGAATGCGTCATAATTACGTCGATCTATAGTACTGGAATAAAATTACGAGTACTACACATATAAAAAATAACATATAATTAATAATTGTTTTTTATATTAAAATTAGTCAATAATTTAAATTACAATTTTTATACCATTAAGGGCCGTTTTCACAATATCCAGTTAAGCGTTCCAATTCCATATATTCTATGGATAACTCCAAGTTTAAGTGACAGATAGTGCTTAACCGAAGATTATTTGATTATTATTATACAATTATTATTGATTTTATATGACAATAGCTATTTCTTGTATCTATACTATTAAAACAATTTTATGGTGTTTATGGATTTTTCCTAAGTGTAGATAACACAACTTTTTTTGAAGCGTAAAATCAATTTTTCCCTAGTAGAATTTGTAGTAAGACCATGATAGGGAACTACTAATTGAAATTGTTTTTTTTTACCATATCCCGACCAGTTACATGATCTTACCATACAGGTTAATTCATACTCTGATAAAGTAAATTTCTACTAGGGTTTCAGCACTGTAAATCAGATCGAATTTATAAAGCTATAATAGGTTAATAAAAACGTGAATTTGTTTTATTTAAAACATTTCGATTCTGTTAATATAGAGTATATCTAAAACACAACTAACAATTTTAATATACCTGATATTTGAAAGATTTTTTTCTCTATACTTGTGAAAAATTTTAATATTTTTTTATTTATTTTTGAGACATATTTGAGGCGTTGTGGATCAAAAATGGCTTAGTCCATGCTATGGAATTTTGAGAATAGACGAAAAACTTTCACTCTAAAAACGGAATGTTTATAAAATACTATCGTTTAATTCTGTTAAATACATATTGGCTGCCAGAAATACTTATTGCTAGTCGTACTTATTGTTAGTAGTTGCAAACAATTACACAACTCTAGTGTTTGAACAAAACAATATCTAATTTTTTAAAAACATTTAAAATGTTTCCCAAGAACACTTTATAAAAGTCACTTCAATTATTACTCTCAAACACTCATTTGTTACCAGTAAATAATGAAAGTGTTTAAGACAAGTATTTAATACATGATATTTCTTTGGGGCAAACACTAAGTGTTTCCCAGAATGCAATCTATTTAAAATGTGATTGTCCTAAATACTTCTCGAAGAAAAAATGCTACATTGAAAGTGTTTGCCCCAAAAATCGTACAGCTTGTCACAAAAGATGCATCACTTGAACAATTGAACTTATCCGTGTCATGCAACACTTGTACGATTATACGTTGATAAGCTTCTTGTGTCGAATAAGAAGAAAAATTTTCTTATTGTGCGAAATCTGAAGCTAATTATTATCATCTATAGCTGCCATCAATTCATCATAATCGGTCTTGACAGCATCCGAAACAGATGACTGCAGAAACATTGTCGCAATTCCGTGCAAATCATCTGACGAAAACCCAGTCAGTTTAGACGACTTTTTAAGACGCGTCCAATGTATTAGACACCTGTCCCAGGCATAATGCATCGATGAGTTGTAGTGTTTCCTTAATGTCCATCAATATCAGTCGAAATAAAAGGTTTATTTTCGGCAGTCGCTCGTTTACGCGACTTGTCGAATAATCGCGTATATGAGTGGCTGCCGCAATAAAAAAAACCTTTAGCTTTGACTGAATTTGGCGAACACTACAAATATTTGCCGAAAACACTTCAAGTATTTTTGGCAAACACTACCAAAATTTGAAATATTTGTGGGAAACACTTCAAATATTTGTGAGGAACACTTCGATTATTTCCTACAAATGAGCTTGCAAACACTTTAGTGTTTGTTTGAGAAAATGTTTGCAGGAAACGATATTTTTTTTTTGTGTGTATACATATTAAGCAAACGGTAATTTAAAATGTTTGGAATTTCAAATTGTATTCGGTAAACAATCAAATTTACATTTTTTACAACATATTCACCCAATCAGGGTCCTATAATCTAGAAAATATTAAAGTTTTAAATATGAACTAAATATAAGCTAAAATTTAAATGAAACAAAAAATAGAAGAACTGAGAGCAAATGATATCAAAATAAAATTTAAACATCTTTTCAAGTAATCATACCCGGTACTATTTAAAAAAAAAAAAACTGATTCCCCTAAAATTTAAGAATTTTTATACCCTACACTAAGAGTGAAAGGGTATATTCAGTTTGGTACGCCGTTTGTAACACCCAGAAGGAAGCATCTCCGGTATGGAAAAGTATATATATATATATATATATATATATATATATATGGGGGCGATTATCACAAGGCAACGTGTCTGAGTGCTTCAACATGGCGAAGCCAGCGCAATCCTTGTAGGTGTCGTCTCAAGTCAACTCACTGGTCACCAGAATTGACAAATTGTCAAATGGTGACACCTCCACTTCGGTGGAAGTCCTCCTCGTGGAAGTCCCTGGAAACGGCGCTCTACACCACCCGGTGTAGAAGTCGGCTAAAGTGAGTGGCGAGCATCTCCCTCAGAGTGAGGGTTCGTGCGTTGGGTTTGGGTCCCACCACGGAAAAAACCTATGCGCCCAATGAAAACAAAAAAGAAGCCTCGGATAACGACCGATTACAACGATGACGACCCACGCAAACGTTTTAAGGACCATGATTTACGGATATGCACCTGGAATGTCCGGACCCTTTATAGGGAAGGTGCCTCTATCCAGCTGGCAGATGTCCTCGAAAAATATAAGGCTGACATCACCGCTATCCAGGAGATGCGATGGACGGGACAGGGCTGTTCGAAACAAGCGTCCTGTGATATCTACTACAGCTGCCATGCGGAGAGACACGAATTTGGATGTGGATTTGTGGTCGGCAAGAGACTCCGCCACCTTGTCTCTAGGTTCACGCCCGTGGACGAAAGGCTGGCAACAATCCGCATCAAGGCTAAATATTTCCATATCAGCCTAATTTGTGCACACGCTCCGACGAACGAGAAAGATGACGAGACAAAAGAGCGCTTCTACGAGCGCCTAGACAACGCATACGAGCGCTGCCCCCGCCACGATATCAAAATCGTGCTAGGCGATTTTAACGCCAAGGTGGGCAGAGAAGCCATCTATTGTCCCACAATCGGAAAATTTAGCCTCCATGCCAACACTTCCGATAACGGAACGAGACTAATCGACTTCGCCGCAGCACGAAACATGGTAGTTAGTAGCACTAGATTCGAACATTTCGATATCCACAAGGCCACATGGTTGTCGCCCGATCAAAAAACTCGAAATCAAATTGATCACGTTGTGATTGACGGAAGGCACTCTTCAAGCGTGATGGACGTACGCACTATCCGAGGTGCCAATATGGACTCGGATCATTACCTTGTAGCAGCCAAGGTCCGCACACGCTTAAGCGCTGCGAAGAACGTACGGAACCAAACGCAGAGAAAGCTAGACGTCGGAAAGCTGCAATCACAACAGACAACGCAAGCCTTTTCCACTCGACTCTCACACCTGCTTAGACAAAGCACTCCTCCTCTCGATGATATAAGCGCGCAGTGGAATCATATCTCCTGCTCTATGCGTACGGCTGCCGAAGAGGTGCTTGGATTCCAACGCCCCCTGAGGAATCAGTGGTATGACCAAGAGTGTCGCGCGGCCACTGCAGAGAAAGACGCTGCGTACAAATCCACCCTGCAGTCAGTAGCTACGCGAGCTGCGAAGGAGCGATACAAAGAGAAGAGGAGGGAAGAGAGACGTCTTTTCAGGCGAAAAAAAAGCGAGGCAGAAAGACGTGAGTGTGAGGAGATTGAGATGCATGGGGACAGGAATGAGGCTCGAAAATTCTTCGAGAAAATAAGACGCCTAGCCGGAGGTTCGAAATCCGGAGCCTCTTCCTGTAAAGATGAGAACGGAAATCTAGTGACAGATATCCAGAGCACACTGAAAATATGGAGGGATCACTTCTCTAAACTGCTGACCGGTGATGATGACCTCAATTCCACCGATAGAGAAGCAAACCCGGCAACCCCAGTACTTGATGACGACGTTGAGATTCCGCCACCCGACCATGACGAGGTCAGAACAGCCATTGCTCGGCTGAAAAACAACAAAGCCGCAGGTGCTGATGGCCTGCCTGCTGAATTGTTTAAGACCGGAGGCGAAGAGCTAATAGAGAGCATGCACGAGCTCGTAAGCAGAATATGGTCGGATGAAAGCATGCCAAGTGACTGGAACCTCAGTGTACTCTGCCCAATCCTTAAGAAAGGGGATCCCACTATCTGCGCCAACTACCGTGGGATCAGCCTACTCAATATCGCATACAAGGTTCTATCGAGCGTATTATGTGAAAGACTGAAGCCCATCGTCAACAGACTGATTGGACCTTATCAGTGCGGCTTCAGACCTGGAAAGTCCACCATAGACCAGATTTTCACATTGCGCCTAATCCAGGAAAAGACCCTAGAAAAACAGATCGACACCTACCACCTATTAGTCGACTATAAAGCCGCCTTCGACACTCCGATAAGGGAACGATTATACGCCGCAATGTCTGAGTTCGGTATACCTGCGAAACTTATAAGACTTTGCAGGATGACCCTGAGCAACACACGTTGCTCAGTGAGAATAGGAAAAGACCTCTCCGAGCCATTTCATACCGAACGAGGTTTCAGACAGGGTGACTCCCTATCGTGCGACTTTTTTAACTTATTGATGGAGAAAATAGTTCGAGCTGCCGAACTCCGTCAAAGCGGCACTATCCTCAACAAAAGTGTCATGCTGCTCGCATATGCCGACGATATTGATATCATTGGCAGGAGCACACGAGCAGTCAGCGCAGCATTCTCCAGATTGGAGAAAGAGTCGCGTCGAATGGGTCTAGCGGTGAACGAGGACAAGACGAAGTTCCTTGTGTCAACAAGCAAAAAAGAGTCCGTGCGTCTTGGACAAAAAGCTGATTTTGACACCCACAAGTTCGACATTGTGAAGGACTTCGTCTATCTGGGATCCAGCGTAAACAGCAACAACGACGTCAGCCTGGAGATCAAACGGAGAATAACTCTTGCCAACAGGTGCTACTTTGGGCTCAGTAGGCAATTGAGAAGCAGAGCCCTCTCTCGCCGGACAAAAATAACGCTCTACAAGTCACTCATCATGCCCGTCCTACTTTATGGTGCAGAAACATGGACGCTGGCCACCACCGATGAGAGAGTACTGGGAGCGTTCGAGAGAAAGATTCTCCGTAAAATCTTTGGCCCTATCTGCTTTGCTAACGAGTATCGAATCAGGATGAACCACGAGCTATATGAGTTATTCGACGACATTGACATAGTCAAGCGCATCAAGATCCAGCGGCTTCGCTGGCTAGGTCATGTCGAACGAATGGATGAAAACACTCCAGCCAAGAAGGTGCTTGAATCGAAACTCGAAGGTGGACAGCGTAGAAGAGGGCGTCCAAATCTGCGTTGGAAAGACCAAGTTGAGGACAACCTGGCAACGCTTGGTATTTCTAACTGGCGTCAGCGCGCGCAAAGCAGATCCGACTGGCGCGGCTTCATCTCAGCGGCCAAAACCGACCCACGGTTGTAAGGGCCATTTAAGTAAGTAAGTAATATATATATATATATATTCTTGATCAGTATGACCTCCTGAGTCGATTTAGCGATGTCCGTCTCTCCGTCTGTCTGTCCGTCTGTCTGTTGAAATCCCTACTACTTAAAAAATTGAATAGTTAGATGAATGAAACTAATAATTTAGATTTCATATTGGTCCATTGTGACCTGTGATCTGACCATTTATATTCAAATAACTCATATAAAATTTACATCTGCAGTTCAATTTTACTGTATACGTCTTAGGTAAACTTTTTTGGTCAAATATATATTGACTTCATGCTCAAATACATGGAAATAATGTTTTCCCGCGAAACGACTTGTGGTTCGCAAAAAATAAAATCGAAATTCTGTACACCTACCCATTTGTAAATATGGGTATCAAATGAAAGGAAATTCTTCAGCGATGGAAAGTTTGTAGATATTTTCAGGATTCGTATACCCTGGTGACCTATATACCACTTTGAATGGTAACCACACATATGCGTAGGGTATTTATAGTCGGCTTAGACCGACTATAATTTGGCCCTACTTAAAAATTTCCCATGTGATCTAACCTTCCCAACTGTTTTTTTATTAAAATTAATAAAAACTGACATCGAAGGATTTGGAAATTGTTTAATTGATGATTTTTTTATATTAAGGTTTCTGAACTAGTTCCATAACTAGTAATTTTTGTCCCAGTACACTTTGGCCTATTTCTGAAACTAGAATTTTGTAGACTAGTTCTCCTTTTTCCACTGGGCTATAACGTAACCTACGCTATACTACGTAAACATAAATAATACAATCTACAAAATATTATCTGCACCATGTGTGGTTCTATTTAGTTTGTAGATTTCAAAACAAATCTCACATGATAAAGTGGGAAATTCCTTGAACCCGCTGTAAATACGGCTTTCAATATACAACACGTAAAACGTAATGTAAACAGAAACGTCACGACAAACGTAGGTGGTTGTCACATCTACATGTCAAAGCGACTCTCACATACAATTGTTTCATTTTAATGACGCTGAGTCGTATCGAAAGAATAGACTACAGTGAGCTGCAAAAGAAAACGTAAAGAAAATCTTAAACTTTAAAACATATTTGTTACTTATAGCCTTTTGCCTTACGTTGATACAACCATTTGAAGAACATTAAATAAAACTCAACATTGTATTTAAGTTATTATAAAAATTATAATGTAAACTCTTTTTTTAATGTCTGCTCTTTTATTAGTATTTTTTAGACCGTCTATTATTTTCTATTTATCTTCTTTTTGTCCCATTCTTTTCGTTATACTACGGCTATGCCTTCCATACAACGTAACAGGAAATGTCGATTGTTGCAGGTTTTATCAACAACTCGTTGCTTACGACACGACATGTATTACGTCGTCTTACATACAGCTGTCTATCTCTGTTGTTAGGCAAATGTCCGATAAAATTGCATATAGTAATAATAGCGATTTGAGTAATTTTTTGTAAAGATAAACTTTACACTGAGAACATTGAGCTTTGGTTCGGTGATTACAGCATTTTGCATTTAATTATATATTAATGCATTTGAATTGTAGATTATTTTAAGTACTATTGGAAATTAATCTTTTTTGTTTTAATAAGTTTTTTTTTTGTGTTGCTCTTGATGTACAGCGGACTAGGATGAAAAACCTTACCGCGCTTTTCGTTTTTAATCGGTCCAAAAATGGTTTATCGATGTTCGATGATTTCTTTTTAAATCCTTTTTTGTCACTGCCAACAATGTTTAAAATAAATTCATAATCATATCAATTTTCCCATTCTAAAACTTATCATGTTTTTAAGTTTATTCATTTTGGGATGTTCCATTTTTAATCAACGAAAAAATAAGAAATTTAAACATCATCCTCTTTGAAATTGATAAAATTTTGTAAAGGGTTTTTCAAATGGGACGCTACAAAAGTAGAGCGACAGGGACAGCAAACGACGCCATATTTCTTGCCGCTCTTTTGACATTTGTCTTCAGTAAGGTTTGCCATTTCATGATGGAAAGATATACGAATTCAAATTTCGGTAGTAAATTTTAATAATTTCGACTCGTTGTTGGCTCCCTGCGTCGCATCCCTGTTGAAAAACCCTTAAAAAAAAACTTTTGTAGCGCTCTTATTGAAAAACCCTTTATGAGTGTTCTCTCATATTAAGCTAAGAAATATACAAAATTTTAAATATCTACCTTCTATGGTTCCCGAAATATGGCAGCTTAAAAATTGAAAACTCACAAAGGTGGGTTAATTTAATTGCATTTATCTAATATATTTCTTGTAATCTAAATTAAAGTCCATATTTTTACCTTTCAAATGATACCTCAATTGACCTTGTACGTTAACTAGTTTTTCAGATAAATGGAATTAAGTTAACCCACCTTTGTGAGTTTATACTAATTTTTCACTTTTTAAGCCCCCATATTTCGGGAACCGTATAAGCTAGAGGTCCAAAATTTATAAATTGTCTTACTGCATTTGTACCAAATTTAAATTATTTCTGAGAGGTAGGATTTAAAATGGAATATCCCTTTTATGCATTCTGTATATCTTTGGTGTCGATCGGTCTATCCTAAGCAGAGTTATAATCAAAAATGTACATAGCATTTATTAAACTATTTTAAAAACTGGACTAAGATCCATATTTTGGGGTATGCACTGAAAAAACAGTACACTATATAATTACAATAAACGTTTGATCCTTCGTCTGTAACACTAACTTTTTATATATAGCATGGAATGGGAGGTTCGGTATAAGGACCATTTTAAGCCTATTAGATGGATACGTCTAGGCGGTATTTTACCATTCTGAATATTAGTAAATTTCAAAAAATCTGATATATTTGCTATTTATCTGGTTATTTATATTTCTTGAAAAATTATATATTTATTGACCGGACGTTTAAAACACAATTATCTGAAATGCCAAACCGCCCCTTTTGCAGAATATCAAACATTTCAATAAATCGCATATTGAAATTGAAATTCATTGTATTTATTAATATATCGATATTTTATATACCAGCTTTCGCCAGACATTTCATTATTGCTAATGTCTGATAGCTGCAATATGACTTGCATTTCGTATATTTTGTTTGATGACTCGTAATCTCGTAGACAAATGAATTTCAATCGCAGCACTATCGCTAAATGCAATACAATCTTGTGTTTATTGCAAATAAAGTATTTTTCCAGACAGCTGATTTTAAATCATATAAAAATTATTTTTTTAATCAAAACAAATAAACATTTGGCACCACGAAATTATCACCAATTGAAAAAACCCACAAAAATAAAATAAAATGAAAAAGAAATTTGTCCAAATATATTAAGTGTTTCATATAAAATAAAAATCAATTGTTTTAGAGATTAATCGGAATGTTTTAACTTCCGATAGAAATTGTAGTCGAAATTTGAAAACGTTTTAAAGGTCAGTTTTTCAGACACATTTTCAGTTTAAACCTAGTTTAAATTGAAAATGAACTGAAAATTGTCCAAATATATTAAGAGTTTCTTATAAAATACAAATCAATTGGTTTTAGAGAAAAACCGGATTGTTTTAACTTCCAATAGAAATCGTAGTCGAAATTTGAAAACTATTTGAGGCCAGTTTTTCAGTCACATTTTCAAATTAAACCTAGTTTAAATTAAAAATGAACAGACAATTGTTCAAACATAAAATAAAAATGAATTGTTTTAGACATTAACCGGAATGTTTTAATTTCCGATAGAAATCGTAGTCGAAATTTAAACTAGATGTCTAGTTTAAACTAGATGTCAAGTCGTCATCATATCACAAATATTTTGACTACTGTATATCATTATATCTGTAAAATTTAACGAGATTCTATCGAAACTTTCAACAATTCAAAGAAAGTGGGAAAAGTTTAATCTAAGTTTGAACTGAAAATGAGAAACTGGATTATATTGTTCCATAAATGATTGTTCAATACATAATAAACGTATTTGAATCGTATTTATTCCGTGGCAGTTTTATATGAACGAAATCAAACGATTAATATGTTAAACTTAATTTTAGTTCAGAACATTTCCCTTAGTTTAATTTTGGGAGTTTGAAAACATGATACTAGACAGATTCCTATTATATAATTTCGTGATCAAGATTTTCATATGCTGAATAACATTTACACGTTCTTCGTATCAACATTTAAAACTGGGTATAAGTTCAAAATGTTGGCGTTATTTTTTTCATTACGACAAAAAAGCATTTGGGGATTAATTTTAAAATTCTCTATTTTTTTTGTGATTTTTTTATTTTTTTTTAAATTTTTATACTTTGGATATTATTTTATTGAAATCTTATATTATGCATAATTAGTCTATAATTCCCATTTGATATGCAAACACACAGAATACAGATTTGTTGAGAAATCGAACTCTATACTCAGAAAACTTGTTCGGTTCTCTTAACCTATTAGTAGGTTGTTATAGTAAAAACTAATAGAGTTCTAGTTTGGACTGCAATTTGTTTGATTGTTGGAAATTCTTTAATTATTTTGGAATATACTTTGTTTTTTTTTTGTAATTTTAATACTTTGGATGTTATTTCATTGATGCAGCCTTAGTCTATAATTCCCATTTGATATACATACACACAGAATGCAGATTTGTTGAGATAACAAACTCGATACTCAACAACTTATTGGGTTCTCTCAACCGCTTAGTAGGTTGTTATAGTCAAAACTAATAGAGTTCTAGTTAGGACTGCAACCAATTTCGAACAGTTTTAGAACAATTTGGAGTGTGTACAGGCTAATATTTCATACGCCAACCGAATATGGCAGTTCCGACAGAATTTGTAGAAAGTTACTTTCAAACCGATTGAAATTGATTGTTACAACTAAATTTTTCGTTCTTCCAACCTCAGTTTTCTATGTGTAATAGTAAAAGCTTTTAAGATTTATTGAGTTTAATTAAAATTATTCCTATAATTCGCATTTTGTATATAGCATATACAAAGAAATTTCTAATTTCTTAAACTTTTCATCGAAGCTATTTAAATATTCTATTTATAAATATTTTCTACCTCATAGGGCTTCTCTGCACATTCGCATTACTAAAACATGTGCCTTTCCGACTGACATCAAAGCGTCCGTCCGCCCACAATCGATCGTCATTTCCCTAATGAAACATGTTAGATGACGCTGAATTTATTTATTTTTTTGCCTTCTGTTGCTTATAATGATTTTATTACACGCTTTTTTTATAACATCTAATTAAAAAGTTTTTTATACACTATTTAGTAAATTTTTATGGATTTGCTTAAAATAATAAAAATACACACACCAATACAAATCAATTTCCTTCGGTGGCATGAACTGAGTCAGACGCAATTAGGCAATTTGTTGGGAGTACAAAGAATGGAAAATTTTTCAAACTTTTCTTTCATAATGGTTTTAACATTTGTGTTTTTATTTCTACCTTAAAATAAATACTATACATTGAAATTTTGGCACGTTTTGATGTCACCGAAAATACGCAAATATATTTTAATTTTTTTTTGCAATTAATTTGGCACAAAAATAATTTACAACATGCCCGTCCCGCCTATTCACCTTAAGAGCTCATTGCAAATTATTTTCTTATTTTGGCTATTTCGCCACTCATGGTTTTGTTCGATGATCTTTGTGTTTAAAAATATATCTTTTTTGAATGTACATGTATTTCAAATTCACAGACCCCGCCCACCTATTTTATAATTTATATTATATGCCAAAGTAAAAATTACCAAATACTTTTATTTTCAAAAATGTTTTTATTATAATTTTTTATTTATGTTATAAAAATCCGTTAATATATCAGAAAATCTAAAAATCACATTTTAAAATGTAGTGAATAAGTTTTAAAGTTACGAAACATGTTAGAAAAAAGCAATACCAGAACTTTTCTAAAAAAAAAAACTTCTAAATAAATCTTTCAATTTTCTAGACACTTCGTAATATTTAGTATATGTTGTGTAGAATAAGTTTGAAGATTCGTTTGTGCGACAACATGAATAATTTACCTTGACATTGCATTTGCTGTTTTTCAAATATTTTTCAAGTCCAATAAACATTGAAAAAATTTTAACAGAATTTATTTAAAAATTGCGTTTTGATGGCTATTTTATTTTATTAATGGAACTTTATTTATTTTATTAATGGCTATTTTATTTTATTATTGAAACTAAAAATTACAAATGATTCCTACACATAAAAAAATACGTGTGTAAAAATAGCAAAGAATTTGAACAATACAATTAAATGTTAATTGATTCATGGCCGATACGACCTTTAATTGAATTAATTAAATATTTAATCATATTAATTAATAAATTAAAAGAAAATAAAAAAAAGTTACATCAACACAATTAAAATATATGCTGAAACGACTATAGAATTAATTGTCACTTCTTCTTCAGTTCCTTAAATCTCTAGCGGGACATAGGGCATCAACTACACCTACACGCCATCGTGTATGGTTTTTGGCAATTGCCTCCAACTTGTTCTGAGTTTCTTAGCCTCTTATCGACTGATCTTCTCCATGTTTCTCTTGGTCGCGCCATATTTCTCACACCACCTCCCATCGGGTTCCACTCCATGGCTTTTCGAGCAATGCAGCGGAGTGTATGGCCAATCCATCTCCATTTGTGTTTCCTTATATGTTCGTCAATTGGATCCAGGAGTGCTCCTCTGCGAATCAATTCTCTATTTTCTATGATGTTGGGCCAATATGTTTCGCAGGCAACGATTGACGAACACTTGGAGTCGCGTGGTAATGGTTTTGGTAACCTTCCAAGTGCAGCACCCATATAGAAGCACCCATAGTACGTTTGACTTAACAATTTCAGTTTTACGCTGGTGCTAAAATTATTGTTACGCCAAATCATAGACAACATACCAAACGCTGCTCTGGCCTTCTGTATTCGACTTTCAACATCGAGATCTGTACCGCCGTTGACAGCAACTTCGCTGCCGAGATAAGTAAAACGCTCTACCGTTTCAATTATTGTATTGATTAAATATTTAATCATCTTAATTAATAAATTAACAGAAAAAACAAAATGTGACGTCAATACAATTAAATAATTTGTTGAAATGACTATTGAATTAATTGCATTAACAATCGCCGTTGCTGAGCACACGATGTGGTGCGGCGTTACGATGCGAGCTTGCCGGCAAATTAACGCCGTCAAACAAGCAAACGATGGAATTTTTGTTTGCGCGCATATTATTCCCATTTGGTATATGCCAAGATATACACTTACAGCGCTTGATCATCCTCCAATTGTGTCGTCAAAAATGGCGATGATGGCAATGGCTGCATATTTAATTATGCTTCCAACTTCATCATCAAGTTATATTTTATGTACTTTCACAAGAATTTATGACATTCGTTTTTAATTAACTGAATGAGAATTATATAAAGACTGTATAGGTCAAAAATCCTACTGAGATTTTCGGTTTTAATCGATCCACACTTTCTGTTTTTCGAAGATTTATTTTAAGATATTTTTTTAAAATCTTTTTGTGGCGATGTTTAAAATACATTGAGATCTATATAGAAATTCTTTGCTGTGAACCTACTTTATGAGGTATCAGTTGTTGAGTAAAATATAGTAAAATATTGTTTTAAAAGGCCTTTTTTTTAATTTTTTTAAAGGACCGACTTTTTTTAACTTTTTTTCTGTGAAAATTCTTTAAATTGGAATAAGTTATATGAAATATCAGCCATTGACTCAAATATCAATTGTAAAAGAAGCATTTCAGGGGGTCGAAAGTATAAAATTAATTATTGGAATCATACAGCCCTATCGTGAACTAAATATTTTGTATGAAAATTCAATACAAATTACCTACTTTCTAACGCAAAATTTTCGACGAAATATTTTGTTCACGATAGGGTTGATAATTTTTAAAGAAACTTCAAAATTGCAACAATATCCGAATTCCCCCCACTTCAATTTACTGCAAACCTCTATTGAATGTAGCTCTTTTTAATTTTAAATTTTGTTGAATAGACTGCTCTACTTATTTTTTTGCATATATCGAAAACACTTGAAATGAATTCAACCTTCACTAAAAATATGCCAACTTTGTTTATTTTTATTTATTTTTATAGAGGTTCCTAATTATTGGCCGTCTAGCATAAATCATTGCTATGTATTAGACGACACATATTTGCAAATTTAGGCTGATGGTCGTTGTCGCATGATTGAGTCAAAATAATGTGGTTTTCGTGTTTTTTTTTTATGACATTATAACAAATACTTAATATACATTTGGACAATGCTCTTGTATATTTTAATATAACTTGTATCAACTATATACTAGAATATTTTATACGCCTTAAAAATCTGTTGCTATGAGAGGGTGCATTTAGATATCAATTTTCAACTTAATCATTTTATATTGAATAATATAATATTATATATCATTAAAAAGAGCATGAATATTGCTTTCATTTGATGTATTCAAATATTTTGTACGATGCTAAATTGTACAACATTTTTAAATTTAATATACTTTATATTTTGTTATATTTTTTAAAACTTTGTTGAAATTTCATCGCATATTTATATTCGGTCATAATTTTATTTTTATTAGCTGGTGAAACGGTAGGCAGTTTTCACAATGTCCAGTTAAGTGTTTCAATTCCATATATTCTATTGGTAACTCTGAGTTAAAGTGGCAGTTAGTGTTTAACCGAAGATGGTGAAAACGGCTCTAAGTGACCTATTATTCAACTTATAGCATGTTTTTTTTTATCCTTATGTTGAATATGAGATTGAAACTAAAGTTCTAACTGTGTTTTTAATAATAAGTAATAATCAAATTTCAAAAACACCACTCGATCAGCAGCAATTCAAGGTTTCAAAACAAGCGCGATTTCCTGCATATCTTATCGGGCTGTCTTTACTTTTTCGCATACCATTTATAATCGCCTTTATTTTTTAATAATACTTTGCCTAATCAATAAACACTATTAATTTTGATATGTTTTTTTTCATTCTATTCATTTCAGTGATAAGCAATTGTTTTTTTGCAAAACTTCAAAGTGATACCAGAACTGGCAGTGGTGGGGGCAACCGAACAGACCCTAGGGCACATATAGGCCAGGCCAGTGTACAACAGAGGAAAAACCAACAACAAAAAACCAATCATAAAATGGCCAACAAATAAAATAGTCAAGAATTTTTACAATACAAAAAAAAGCTCAACAAAAAGCAGCAACAAAATAAAAATAAAATTTAAAGAAATAAAGTAATAAAATTGAACGAACGATTGTCAAACAATAAATCGCTATCGCAAACGTTTTCCAGGAGCAACGAGTTGAAAATCAGTCATTCTTAAAAGTGCCGCCAGAGCAGCAGCAACAGCAGCAGCAGAAATATGAACAGTCTGGTCAAAGTATTCAGTAACTTTAAGGAGTTTTATAGCGAGATCAATGGCGCCACATTGACGGGTGCCATCGATGTGATTGTGGTGGAGCAGCCCGATGGTGAATTTCAATGTTCACCGTTTCACGTGCGTTTCGGCAAATTGGGAGTGCTGCGTAGTCGTGAAAAAGTGGTAAGTTTATCACTTGGGAGACTGTTTCTGTCTCGTACTTGTTCTTGCATCGGCAGGTCATTCTTGTTTTTGCATTTAATTCTTTTATTACTTATAATAAGAACATATTCGAAATACCTAAAATATAGAGTGATGGAGATTTGAAAAACAAAGCAGTTTTGATCTTAGCAGTGTCGTACTTGTTCTTGCATCAGCAGGTCATTCTTGTTTTTGCATTTAATTCTTTTATTACTTAACATATTCGAAATACCTAAAATATAGAGTGATGGAGACAAGCAATGATCTTGCATTGTTCATGCCTTGCAGTGTCGTACTTGTTCTTGCATCGGCAGGTCAATATTGTTCTTGTTCTTTCACTTAATTATTTTATTTTAATAAGAACTTATTCGAAATACTTCAAATATGGAGTAATGCATAATTTCAAGAACACGACATGGTAGTTTTGTCTTGCTTTGCAGCGTCGTACTTGTTCTTGCATTTAATTATTTTATTTTAATAAGAACTTCTTCGAAATAATCAAAATATAGAATGATGAACAATTGCAAGAACAAGATTGCCATGTCTTGCTCTGCAGATTCATACTTGTTCTTGCATCGACAGATCAATTTTTACAAAATCTGCAAGAACAAGAACCAGCATCTAGTATTATTTGATCATTACTAAAAATGAAATGGGTTGGACATTCTATGAGTTTATTTCGAATTGGATATTTCGGAAAATTGTAAAATACACACAAAGTTGTGGAAAACGTGTAATTTTTTCAATATGGCGAAATACTAAAAATACTGTAGCTGCTTTAAGCAATAATGCTATTTTTGGCATTCAAATGTTTAGCTATCTAAAGGTTTAAAGTTCTTATTTCCGCTTGTTTTAAACTGTTGTTTTTTTTTTCGATAAGCTTTTAAATGTTTCCTTTTTTTATTACTTTATCAATAAGTTAATCGTTGTTAATCGAAATTTAATTTTTAGGTCGATATCGAAATCAATGGCGAGCCCGTTGACATACACATGAAGCTGGGCGAGTCCGGCGAAGCCTTCTTTGTGGAGGAATGCCCCGAGGAGGATGTCGAAGAGTTGCCAGATAATCTGGCCACTTCGCCCATACCCACAAATTATTTTCCCAATAAATTTGTGGTCGATGATGAGGAGGCGTTGGCAGAGGAAAGCAGCAAATTGAAGTGAGTGCTCAAGAAAATTATTCGAATTTAAAATTTTTAAATGTTTTTGTAAATTTTTGTCTGTAGCGTTATTGTAAAATAGTATTTTATTTAAATTTATTTAATTTCTATAAATATTTTTATAATTTTTTAAAATATTTTTAATTTAATTTTATTTCTCTTTTGTTTTCTTTTTTCTATATTTTTTTTGTCTCGTTTAGAACTGCTAGTGATGAAATACCGCTGCCTTTGCCATTGCCCAGACGCAATTCGATAGATTTTTCTAAAGAAACCGCTAAGGAAGAAATTGTGCCCACTTTCGAGAATCAAGTCTCCGACTTTAGTCACAGAAGGTAGAGTTGCGCTTACTCTCTTTCGTTCACGCACCACATGCACGCTTCCAAAGCTCAACATTTTATTTATTTATTTTTAATTTCATTAATTTATTTAAAAAAAAAATCATTTTCATTATTATTATTTTGTTAAATAGTTTTTGAGAGTTATATGTATTAGAAAAATTCTTTAAAAAGCTCAACAAATTTAAAATTTATTTCGCATGTTTCGTAATAGTATTGATATGTTTTAAAAAGCTTTAAATTACAAAAACTAAATATGACTTATAGCGGTATGTAACAACTTTCAATCGAAATTGCTCAAATTTGCTATTTGCGTTTTCAGAATAAATTTTTTCAATACAAAATAAACGTATTTCAAGCCATTCAATATTTGTGCAGCGAATTCAATTCGATTTTAACTGTTAAATATTTGAATTTCGTTTGAATTCGTTAAAAACGATATAAAATTTCTGTAAAAATATTTTTAAATTTTGTATTTTTAAACTTCGTTACTCCCTCATAACACATTTTAAACCTTTTACCAATTGCAAACTTTAAAATATAAAAAAAACTTATTTTAGGCACACGGAAAACGTGCTGGAACGTCGCAACTTGAGCGAGAAGCTCATGGAGTATACGACGCAGAAAATTCGCCAGGAATGGGCGGAGCACGAGGAAATCTTTCAGTTCGATGCCATAGAAAAGGATAAGGTGCGTCTGAAAACCATGCTAAAAACAACTGAAAAATCAATTTTTATATTTTTTTCTTCAAAACACACAGGACTGGAGCAACAGCACGCAGACAGAAGCCGTAACCAACGAACCGTCTGCCGCTGCTGAGCAAGACTCCAACACAGCGCTGGATAACATCTCAACCGTGGTAAATGTCAGCGAACTGACAGCAGCTGACACCACCGCCGCCACCGATGCCACACTTACCACTGAGAGTGAGTTGGCCGCCGCAATGCCAACCAACGCTGCAGCCACTTTGGAGCTGGCCAATAACAATAACAATAACAATAGTATTAAGGATGAGTCCAAGGGCAAGAAGAAGCGTCGCAAGAAGTCCCAGATGAAGAAGAAGAACGCACAACGCAAATCGTCCTCCAGCAGCTCGGTGGGCAGCAATGCACCCAACGACAATGTTGCCGAACGTCAGCAGCAGGAAACTGAAGCCGACAACATTTCGATCTCTAATCACACCAACTCGTCCAACGACGAATCAGCAACTGTTGGCACCAATACCAACACAAACACAAAATCCGTCGAGCAGTTGTCCGCGCCCATGGTCAGCGCCACCGCTGGCGATGAGAGTCCCATGAGTGACTGTCAGACGTCACCGATGACGCCAGCAGCAGCGACACGCATGCACGCCGATCTCGATATACATTTCTTTAGTGACACCGAGGTCACCTCGTCCGGCGGCAATGGACCGTGTGGCATGAGCCGTGGCGCTGGACGCCCATCGACACCCATACAGAGCGACAGCGAGCTGGAGATCTCAATGCGCGAGAAGGATGCCGATGTGGAGTTGCTCAGTCAGAGTGCCTCTTGGAAATGGGGTGAATTGCCAACGCCCGAGCACTCAGACGCCAAGGATGGCGCAGGCGGGCAGTCAGCGCAAGCGCAGGCGCAACGTGCCTCAATGCTGAGTGGCATGTTTAACTTTATGAAGAAGACAAACAAAATGCGCAAACAGGGCAACGATGGTGGTCTCTATTTGTCGGAGCTGGATGCTGAGGGCATGGATCCGGAAATGGCGGCGATGTATTTCCCCAGTGTAGCGGCCGCAACGTTGCCCAAGGAAATGGGTGTGGGTGCAGCGCATGCGGCGGCACAGGACGATGATCGTGAGAGTGGCAACGGTACCAGTTTGCCGCACTCGCCCAGCTCGATGGAGGGACAAAAGAGCGTTGACTCTGACTATGAGGATGGCAAGCTGCAGGATGCCAAGTGCGTTGTGTGAATTATTTGCAATGATTTATAATTTATTAATATTGCATTTCATAGATATTTGGACTTTGTTGCGATGTCCTTGTGCGGTGGCACCGAAAAAGGTGACCCCTCCGACGAGGAGTTCGATCGTCACATGATCAAATACTCCGATGTAAGTCTATTGAAAGCATAACTTTAGTGCAACTAATTGTATGCTTTGTTTTGATTAATTCATCACTATTTTGCACGTATCAAACAATCGCTCAAATCATTACTGTTCTCGGCATACAAAAAAAAAGACACTTTTTCAAAATTATGTTCATCGCATTACATTGCATTCATACAGCATATGTCGTCTCTGATAAAGCACATTTCCAATTAATTTTCAACTACACCAATGTAAAAACACCAACACCACACAACAAATACACAATAAAATTGCTATGAGTCTGCAGTGTGTGTGTGTGTGTGTGATTGAGTTTGTCCTGGAAAAATCATATCATAATTGTCTGGTAGCTTGTACAGACAAGTAGTTAGTTTTACTAACAAATTAGTTAAATTTAGATACAAAAGCGAGAAAAATGTTTGTAGCAGCGATTGCTGCAGAGTTTATTTCAAGTGCGGTGTGGGATAGATTGGCTTAATCGATTTTGTCAAAGTTTAGTTAAAATTGCATTTGATCTATAAGGAACCGTTTCCGAAATGGTGCGAGTACCTATTAAATATACAAAACTGAAAATTTAAAATTTTACCTATACAAAACAGTCTTAGTTCATAATTGAATTTATAGTCAGTACGGTTTTCGCTTCGTTTTATAGTCTTTATCAAGTTTTAGTTAAAGTTGCATTCGATCAATAAGAAAACGTTTTCAAATGGCATGAGTTGTTTATAAATATTCCAATTTAACTATACGAAACTGTCAAAGTTTCATAATTGAAATTATTGTCACAGCGGTTATTTTATGGGTTTTTTTCTTTTTGATTTTATAAAATATTCAGTATATAAAGATCTTTGTAAATAGCGTAAAAAAAACGCAGTTAACTAAATAATATTTTAAAATATTCAACTATTTTAATTATATCAAACTGTCACTGTCATGCCAAAGGGGCGAATGTGCATTTTTAAAAATGTTTAAAAATCAAATTCAAAAGTTTGAAGTGCTGTAAACATTAGTTAAACTTATTATTTTAATATTTATTTTTATTATTTTGGTTTATTAATCAATTATGATAACGCATATAAAATATCTTTTGATTTGCACAAGTTACAAAATTAAAAATACACGTATTGTATGTCTTCATCCTGATCAAAAGTCTAATATTTTAGTGTTTTGTTCATAACTTATTATGCGTACAAGATAAAATAGTGTTGTAAAAGCATTAATTGTTTATTTTTATAGTACCTATTGATTTACATCAATTTTTAAAAATATTTTTCCACAAAAAATTTCAAAATTTTTCAACTTTTCGAATTTTTTGTTATTTGCATGAAATGTTTTTGGCAAATTATTTAAACAAAATTAATGCCAATCGATATGTGCTTTAAAAACAAACAATTAATGCCTTTACATCACTATTTAATCTTGTACGCATAAAAAGTTATGGACAAAACACTAAAATATTAGCCTCTTTTGGTCAGGGAATAGACATACAAATAGGCAAACAAAAAACCACAATTGTATCTTGCACTCATAAAAAGTTATGGCAAAAAAAACAAAATTTGCTCTTTTGGCATGACTGAAATTACCATACAAACCATTTGATGATAATTTTTAAATTCGATTCGTTGTAAAACTCAAAGTATTTGAAAATTTAATTGCGTGTTCTTTCACCCAGAAAAAAATACTATATAAATAATAGTTTTTACTATTAAAAATAGTCAATAGGATAAATTATTATTTTAATCGGAAAATACCATTAAATACTAGAAAATACCATGACATTGCCATTGAGTTTAGATGAAAAGATTTATATTTTGTATACTATTAAATCAATAATTGTCCCATTAACCAATTTTAATGGGATTTGAGGGAATTTTTTTCTGTGTGTTATAATTTTTGTCAAAAAATAAAAATTTCCGAACAAATAAAATTCGTTTATCGAAAATAAATACATTTATGATATCATCTCGATATCTATAACGACAAAAACAACGATATCGTTTATGATAGGTTCGTTTTTATCGAAAACCCTATCGTTTTCTTATCATTATAGATTATCGTAAACGATAATTTGAGCTTATAAATGATATCGTTTCGATATCGTAAAATTATCGTTTGGTTTGCTGGGTAGTAGCATTCTGAAATTCACCTCGGATTTAAATACAACCAAACTCAATTGGCAACTCACTTTTAACAATTTTAAGTATTTCGAACATGTTCAATACAGTGGTCATATTTGTTTTATGTACTTTAAAAATCTGACTTTTGATTTGGGACAATTTTCTGTTCATTTCATTTTATGTAATACAAAATATCTAAATTTTTAAATCTCCAATTTAAAAATCTGGCGTTTGATTTGGGACAATTTTCTGTTCATTTCGTTTTATGTAATACCAAATATCTAAATCTCTAATTTAAAAATTTGTCATTTGATTTTTGACAATTTTGTGTTTATTTCGTTTTATGTAATACCAAATATCTAAATCTCTAATTTAAAAATTTGGCATTTGATTTTTGACAATTTTCTGTTCATTTCGTTTTACATAATACCAAATATCTAAATCTCCAAAGTATCTATAAAAAAAGCTTTGTTAAGAAGTGTTATGTTATACAGTCGATCATTTTCTAAAATACTCCTCATAATTTCAATATTTAAAAAAAATATATATAATATATATCACAGAACTTGAACGTATTTCATTTTATAAAATATGATTAATTTTGTATACTGAAATAGTAAAAAAATTGTATCGAACAGAAATTTTAAAACCATGTCGAGCAAAACTTGAAACATGCCGGATAGAACAAATTATAAACAATGCAAAAAAAGATATACATCATAAGCTAATTCAGACACGTTCTGAAATTAACCGGCGTTCGTAATTCAAATAG
The DNA here is from genome assembly GCA_951804985.1 of Dryomyza anilis. Taxonomy (NCBI): domain Eukaryota; kingdom Metazoa; phylum Arthropoda; class Insecta; order Diptera; family Dryomyzidae; genus Dryomyza; species Dryomyza anilis. The sequence continues at coordinate 18,227,414 of OX638133.1, read as the reverse complement.
TTGGTTTTATATATGATAGAGCTTTATCAAACGCAATTACAACCAATATCATATAGTCAAATTTGCAAGTTGTTTCACGGCAATTCGTTTTACAAAATATTAATTTATTCGACGTTTTTGTTTTATATCATACGATTTTCTAACGGTTTTTATGACAATTTCGAGTTCGTTTTGATTTACGTTATCAGATCAGTCTGAAAAAGAAGTATTTGGAAAATAATTAATAATTAGAAAAATCATATTTGATCGAAATTTAAATATTTAACAATGAAATTTAATGTAAATTCGAATCAAAAATCTTTAATTATGTAATGATGACTGAAATTCTGGAAATGAATTGTCATCGAATTGAAATTTGAGTGCCATTTCGAACGAATTTAGAAAATAATTAATAATTTCAAAAATCATATTTAATCGAAATTTAAATATTTAACAATGGAATTTAATTTAAATTCGTATCACAGAACATGAAAGGAATTCATCCGATTGAAAAATCTTAAATTATGTATTGAAGACTGAAATTCTGAGACAGAATAAGAATTGTTATCGAATTGAAATTTGAATACCATTTCGAAAGAACACATAGAACATATCGTCGTTGTTGAACTAAAAGTCACCAACTACATTTTCGAAATGCCAATTGTTCCTTTACAAAAACCTCTGTACATCTTTTAATTTTTGATCGACGAACTCAATATTTGTACCAAATGATAAGAAAATGTGTATCTATCAATAGGTATTTCAACTTTAAAAATGTATCAATTAGTATTTGTAATAATTACCAGCAAAGTTGAAATTTAAGATTTTCATAAAAATGTATTTGGTGACTTTTAGTTCTACAACGACGATATCGGATTGTACAATTTCTAAGCGATCAAGAAAAGGGGTACATTATACTTATTCAGGCATGTTCAATTTCCATAGAAATTTAAATATTTGACAATCGCATAATTTAAATTGTTCAAATTCGACTGAAATATTTTATTTGAAATCTCTTAAAATGTATTTGATTTGAAAATATAAATCTTAATTTTTTTCACTTAAATTTTTATTTCGTTTTTGTTTAAAAATACGTTTATGCTAATTTAAAATTAAAATTTTTTAAAATTGTAATTAAAAGAGAAATGTGCTTTTGAAGATAAACTTCAAAAATTTTAAATTAAAAAAAAAAAAAAATTTAATATAACTAAAGTTCTTTACTATTGCAATATGCAATTTTTAAATAATAAAAATTCTATATTAATGCTGCTTTCTGCGCGTCGCTTGCACACACGCCTAGGTCTGTGAGAATCCCAGTCTATTCGCTTCGCCAAACCTAGTTGTGCGCCTGAATGGCAAATACTACAGCTGGGCGGCTGCATGTCCAATTGTCATGACCATTATCACATTCCAGAAGCCCCTCTCCAATGTAAGTGCCAAACTAATGTCAACAACATTTAATGTGTTATGCTTTTGTACAAATCGTAGCTACTCATTTGGTTTTCTTTTTTTTTATTTAACATAAATATTAAAATATTAACATTATGATTTAATTATGTTTTATGTTGTATTATTAATTTTTTATTATTTTATTTATATATTTAGGAAAAATTAAAATTTTAAATTAAAAAAAATTGAAAAAACTATTGTTAAAAATTGGCATTGTCTTGCTAGCAATTTGGGTTTTATTAAAATTTTTAAAATTCAGTTTCATTTATTTATAATTTGTAGTTTTTTTTTATTCAAAATTCAATTTTAAAAAGATTAATTTGTATTTCAAATTAAAAATATTTCGAAAATCCTTTTTATTTTATCAAATTCAAAAAGTGTTTTGATTATTTTTTAGATTTTTCAGTAAAATTTAGTAAAATTGAATTTAATTTTATAGTTTTTATTAATTTACGATTTAATTTTTTATGTTTTAATTTTTTTTATTAAATATTGCACTTTTTATATAAATTAAGATTTTAATAAATTTCTTAAACAGGATGCCGTGGAGCAACTCATGTCCAATGCCAAGCAGGATGCGGCCGCCGCCGTCGCCGCTGCCGGTGGCAAGAGCGAAATCGATGGCAACACCTCGACTGGCGTCGCACAGTCCAAGCGTTCCTGGTGGTATTGGCGCCGCTCAAAGGATGCCGCCGGCAACTATGCAAAATCTGGTAAATCTGACGAAAAGCAACAGCATGAAGAAAAAAGTGCGTCGTTGTAGAGCTTTTGAAATTGTTAAATTTTTTTAAGTAGTATAAAAAAACTAAATTTCAAATCATTTTTTTTTAGTAAGTCTAACTGAAATCGATGCCGCCGCAGTGGCCACCCAAACTACACGTCCCAATTCGCCAGACGTCAGCGAGAATACGCTAAGCAAAACCGACTCAACGCTCAATGCGGAAAACACCTCCGCAATGGTAGAAAATCTGGAGGATTTATCACTCGCCTCGTCCACCAAGAGTGAGCAACAGAACAAGAATGAACACTTCAAGAAGAGTTTGCGACTTAGCTCAGAGGCTATAGTAAGTTGGACTTATTATTGAAAAAAAAAAAAAAAATCTTTCAATATATCATTTTTTTTTTCTTTTACTACCCTACAGAAAAAACTCAACCTTAAGGACGGCATGAACGAGATCGAGTTCAGCGTCACCACCGCCTATCAGGGCACCTCGCGCTGCAAGTGCTACTTGTTCCGCTGGAAACACAACGACAAGGTTGTCATCTCCGACATTGATGGCACCATCACCAAGTCCGATGTACTCGGCCATCTGTTGCCGATGGTCGGCAAGGATTGGGCACAGCTGGGCGTTGCACAGCTCTTCTCGAAAATCGAACAGAACGGCTATAAGCTGTTGTATTTGTCTGCGCGCGCCATTGGTCAATCGCGTGCCACACGCGAATACTTGCGTTCGATTCGACAGGGCGATGTTAAACTGCCCGATGGCCCATTGTTGCTCAATCCAACATCGCTGATTTCTGCATTCCATCGCGAAGTCATCGAACGCAAACCGGAGCAGTTCAAAATCGCCTGTCTTTCGGACATACGCGATCTGTTCCCGGAGAAGGCGCCCTTCTATGCGGGCTACGGCAATCGCATCAATGTATGTTTGGCATTTATTCGATAAATTTTGCTATTTTATAATATAATTCTATTTTTTTCTTCTGTTGTAGGATGTCTGGGCCTATCGCGCTGTTGGCATTCCAATCATGCGCATTTTCACCATCAACACTAAGGGCGAACTCAAGCATGAGCTCACGCAAACATTCCAATCATCGTAAGTAACAATATTGATTTATTGAATATCATAAAACATTTTGCTAAATTTCCAAATCATTACATTTTGTAAGTTTAACAAAACAAAATTGATCGATCATCGGTGTATTTGCCATGTGTCATGCTCGTGTTAATGTATTAAGTGTTCGAAAATAGTGCGACGTTAAAAAAAAGTGCATTTAAATAAATTTATGACAGTCTATAGTGTGTTTCTATTAAACAGTTTTTTTCCTTTTATAATGCTTGTCATAAACAACTAGTGTTTCTAAACCACATATAAACTGTGTAAATAGGTTTGCGATAAAAAGTGTTTTGAAGCAATACGCATTTTGTATGATATCGTATACTTAAAAAGGTTGCAAAATGTTTGCTGTAAACATATTTGTATTCGCCACAAATATCATTTTTAAATTTTGTATAAAATATATCTTTCGACAATTTAAAATTTGATTTGAAATTATGTTTTCATTGATAAAATTATCAAATAAATTAGAGTTTATTTAAAAGTTAACTTTAAAATCGCTATAACTATAGTTTATGCTTGTCGGCAGCATAAAATGTATTTTGTACAAACATCAAACTACTTGGTTCTTTAAAGCCAGCTGCTAAAATATAGTAATACAAATATTTAATTAATTTTTGATACATATACTTTAACTGCAAATATGTTTGACATTTCAAATTAAATTTGCAATATGCTTCTGCTAAGTATATGTATAATTGTTAAGTACTTAACGCAAGTATTTGAATATATCTTGATTATTATTTAAAATAATATGGCTTAAATTGTATAGTTGACTTAATTTTATAGTTTACTCTAAAATATTTATGAATGACATATATTTTTATGCTTGCCGGAAGTATAAAAGTATTTTTTACAAACATAAATATACATGAATCTTTAAATATCTTTAAATAGAAATTCTTATGAATTATTTATTTTAAGCTAACTAAACAAATTTAAAAAGCACATTTTTGTTTGCAACTTTAAAACAAAAATTAATTATTCAGCATGCTTCCCCTAAGCATATTTTTTTCATTTTATTTGTGACAAGCTTTGATGTTAATGAACAAGTTGTGGTAAGAAATAAAAATAATTGTGCATATTTATAGACAATTTAAGGGTGACTTTAAAATTAAAATCAACTTTTTGCCATTTTATTCTATGAGAAAATTGGCAAAAAAGCTGAATTAATTTTTAAAACAACAATAAATTTCAAAATAAAGTACACTTAATGTTGGCTTTAATATGTATATGACTTTGGAATGATCTCCTTGTCAATGTCTTTATACTTTACTAATAATCTTTATACTTGTCGGTAGTATAAAACTATTTTCAACAAACATAAATACGTTTTGTTATTTTAAGCAAGATGCTTTACTTTTTATCGTGTAATATTTTAATCATTGCAAATATTAAAAAACATATTTTCTACAAACAAAAACATTTTATGTTTTTTTTACAAACTATATATATTTTTCTATTTTAATAAGCTAAATTGTATGGTAAATATTAAAATATATTTACTGCAAACATAAATTGATTTATTGTTAGTTTTAATCAATTTATGTTTGCAGTATGTTTCCACTAAACATATTCTATTTTCTTACATTTCACATTTATTATATGTTTGTGGTTACGAATAATAAAATTGACGTTAATTTTACAATCACAATAAAATATATTTATGGTGAACATAAATATTATTAAAAATATATTTGCAAATATATACTGCAAACATCGGAGCATTTGTTGAAGACACTTTCAACTAAAAAATTGGCATTCACTATATTACTGCCAAGCAAACATTTTTATATTTTACTTTTTGCAATTACTCATAAATAGTCATATGTTCGTAATAACGATTTAAATATTATTCTGCATTGAGTAACTTGTATGTACTTCAGATAATTTAAAAAGCAGTAGTTTTCAAATGAAAATATCGTCGTTATAGAACTAAAAGTCACCAACTACATTTTTATGAATATCTGAAATTTCAACTTTGTTGGTAATTATTACAAAAAGTAATTGACACATTTTTGAAGTTAAAATATCAATTGATAGATACACATTTTCTTAACACTTAGTACAAATATTGAGCTCATCTATTAGAAATTGAAAGATATGTAAATAATTTTGTAAATGAATAATTGGCATTTTGAAAATGTAGTTGGTGACTTTTAGTTCGATAATATTAAAAAGGCGTTTATTTTATTGTCACACAAAAGTGAACTTCTCGTAAATATTAAACTATTAGAAATATATTCGCTGCAAACACAAATTTTATCTGGACACTTTAAATTAAAAATGTAGTGTTTAATATATTTCTGCCAAGCAAATAGTTTTCTATTTCACTTTTAGCAATTATTCAATAATATTAATATGTTTGTGATAACAATTTATATATTTGATTGTGCTAGGTGTAATTTGTAGGTACTTAAAATACTTTCATAATTAAAAGTTCTTAAAAGAAAATATATTAAAAAGAAATTAATTATATAGACTCATAAAAATAAATGTATGGTAAATATAAAACAGTTAATAACATATTTACTGCAAACATAAATTTTATCTGGACATTTCAAACTGTAAATGTAGTATTCAGTATATTATTGCTAAACATATAATTTTCAATTTTATTTGTTGCTATTATATAAAATTATAAATATGTTTCTGCTAAGCAACTAGTTTTTCTCTTTTACTTTTTGCAATTATTCAAAAATATTTATGTGTTCGTGGTAACGATCAATTATTTTTCTGCAATGTGCAATTTGTAGCTACTTGAAAATAATGAACAATTTATTAGTTCTCGAAAGCAAATATTTTAAAAAGGCGTCAATTATATCAACATATAAAATATGGGAAATAGAAAAACTATTAAAAACATATTTGCTGCAAACATTGCTTGGTTCTAAATGGCCCAAAAAGGCTTTAGATAACAAAATGAAGTAAATAAAATAAAAAAAATAAAAAATGTTGGACATTGAAGTAAAAATGCCCAGTGTCCATTATATTTGTGACAAGCATATATTTTATGTTTTACTTATCGCAGGCATACAAAAATATAAATATGTTTGTGGTGGCGTTTAAAAGATTTGATACTGCTAAGTATAATTTGTATGTACCTCAAATAATTTAAAACTGCGTGAATTTCAAAAGAAATAAATTAAAACAACCTTATTTTTAAAGCCATTGTATAAATCTCAAATGATATAATATGTTATGGTTTTAAAAAGTGATATTTAGCACATTATTTAATCATAAGTATACTTGGATTCTATAACTATTTTAACAATCACCTTATAAACTTTCATACTACAAATTGGCTATGAAATCATGTGTACATCATATAATTATGTTAGTTGTAAGCACAAAACAATTAAAACAAAAATAATAATTGTATTAACCAACAAAAAAAAATCCTCTTCCGCATATAAAAATCCTCTATACAATGTAGTCCTTGCTAAAAATAAAAACTATGTTTAACGCACATATAAAATACTCAAAAAAAAACTCAGTGTAAAAAAAAGAAAATTCAATACATGTCTCGAAAAAAGTAACGTATGCTCTAAAAAAAGTTTCTATAAATTCATAATTTATTTAGTGGTTACATCAATCAATCGCTAGTTGTGGACGAACACTTTCCCATATTGGATTTAGCTGAATTCGATTACAAAACCGATATTTTCGATGATGATGAAGAACTGGACGAGTTGCAGTTTAGCGCTACGGACGAAGATGATATTGAAGACGACGATGATGATGAGGGTGCCGAAATCTTTAGCGATGATTATTCCGATGATGGCATTTTGGAGGATATCTCAAATTGTGCGACAGCAGCAGCACGCACGCAACGTAACAGTATAACTGACATTATAAACGGCGGTTCACATAGGCAGCCATTAAATTGATTTCAACTTTTGGACACAGTTTTTACTAAACTAGAAACTGTCAAATGGCATAGTTTTGTAAAAACAATCTCTAGCAATTATTTTTAGCCTTAAGTCTAAAGCAATTATGAACAAAATGAGAAGAAGAAGAAGAAAAAAAAAACTAAAACACTTGAAATGTTGTAAAGAAGAATATGTGATATTATTGAAAATGAAACTGATATTGATATTTCTAAAATTGCAATTTAGCTGCTTTTAAAGTATGTTTTAGCTTTATTATTTAATTTAACTAAATCAATTTTTAATTATTTTAGTGACAACGAATTTTCAAAAGTATTTGTTATATTTTTATTTATTTCTTATATTTTTAAATAAATATTTTATTTTTACATTTAAGCAAATAATGAATTTATTGAAATTGTATTTAAAATAGCGCATGTTTTAGTTTGCATTGAGAACTATTAATGTTTTAAATATATTAAAAAAAAACTATATATATTGTATAAAAACTAAACTAGCAAATAAGTCTATTAATTAGTTTTAAAGTGTTTATATTAGTTTTAAGTATTAAAAATAATTACAAAGCAATGCGTTACATGTTGTACCTAGACAAATCAAAAAGAGTAAATTCAAATGTTTAATAAACTTTGTATTTGGTTTTTTTAAATATTCATATTTTTAAACGATTATCGCGTCTTAATTAGAGATGTGTGAGCATTCTAATTAATCGATTATTCAAGTTTACTGATAAATAAAATTTTAACAATTTCTAAAATATATTCTTAAGCTTAAAATATATTTTTGGATCAACTATAATATTACAAAAATGTTAGGGTTTTCAAAAATTGCCAAAAGATTATGCTATTTGTTACGATATTAGGGATGTGTGCGAGTTTGTTTAAATTTGTACACTAAAGCGCGAATCACACGATTGACTAAATTGTTTCAATTTCAGTTTGAAGCAACACAAAAGTTAATGTATGTTGTTGATGCTCGAGTAGTCAATCAAAATCGATGCAATTTGGTTGATGCTTTTTTGAATTTTTGTACTGAAACTGATAACTGAAACAAATATAATTTTCTGTTGATATAGGAAATTTCCCCTCGTTTATTGATATTCGACCAAATTGTGTTGATTGTTGATGCTTTGCATCAATCGTGAGATTCTATCTTAAGAGCGAATAACGCCCAATATTTAGTCAATTTGCTAATATCGATAAAACAGTACACTTAAGCAGACAAAAATCACTCTGATTTATCGATCTTGGCCACAGTTTAGCCAATTAGTCTTTATTTGCAGAGGCCCTAAGGTTGTGTGCAAATTCGAATAAATTGCTGACAAAATTAAATTGAATACCTTTTCATTTGATCTCAATTCGGTAACCGGTCATTTTTAAAGTCCCTTATCGATCTTGGCCACAGTTTAGCCAATTAGTCTTTATTTGCAGAGGCCCTAAGGTTGTGTGCAAATTCGAATAAATTGCTGACAAAATTAAATTGAATACCTTTTCATTTGATCTCAATTCGGTAACCGGTCATTTTTAAAGTCCCTAATAAATCGATTATTATATAAGCTTTTTGCTGTCATCCAATTTAGTTTGCTTGAAAATTTACTAAATTGAAAAGTGAATACTGCATTACCGACAACATTTAATTTAGTCAGTAAATTTGTCGAATTCGCACACACCCAATACTAAATTTGTCGGCAATGCAGTATTCACTATTCAATTTACCAAAATTTAGAGCAATCTAAATTGTACTAAATGAAATGCCTTTTCATTCGAGTACAATTCGATAACCGATAATTTTTAAATTCCTTAATTAATCGATTATGATTTAGGCTTTTCGGTATCATCCAATTTAGTTTGTTTGAAAATTTACTAAATTGAAAAGTGAATACTGCATTACCAACAACCTTTAGTTTAGTTAGATTGTTAGAAATTTTACTAAATTAAAAAGTGAATACTGCATTACCGACAAATTTTAGTTTAGTCAGTAAATTTGTCGAATTCACACACATCCTAAACTAAATTTGTCGGCAATGCAGTATTTAATATTCAATTTACCAAAATTTCAAGCAATCTAAATTAAACTAAATGAAATGACAGCAAACTCAGAGCTCTATTATCGATTGATCCCTGATTTTACTGAATTTAGATTATTAGATGATCATCGAATGAAAACCGTACAATTTATTTTAGGGTGTGTGCGAGTTCGACCAAATTGCTATATTAAATTTTGACGGTAATGCAGTTTTTACTAATACAATTTAGAAAATTTATGAGCAAACTAAATAGCACTAAATTTAATGACAGCAAACAAAAATATGATAATTAATCATCCAATTTAGTTAGCTTGAAAATTTACTAAATTAAAAAGTGAATACTGCATTACCGACACAAATTTTAATTTAGTCAGTAAATATGTCGAATTCGCACACACCCTGAACTAAATTTGTCGGCAATGCAGTATTTCAATTTACCTACATTTCGAGCAATATAAATTGATGACAGCAAACTCACAGAGCTCTATTATCGATTGATTGTCAATTTTACTGAATTTCGATTATTCGATTATCATCGAATGAAAAGGATGTGTGCGAGTACGACCAAATAGCTAAACTTTTTGTCGGAGTTTTTACTAATTCAATTTAGCAAATTTTCGAGCATCCTAATTTGCGCTAAATTGGATGACAGCAAACAGACATATGATCGATTTATTACTAACTTTAACAATTACCGGTTACCGTATGGAGATCGAATGAAACCCGGTACAATTTAATTTATTCAGCAATTTGTTGAACTCGCACACACTCTAAGATAAAGAGTTGGATTTCCATTCGATGATCATCCAATAATCGAAATTCTGTGCATATCTCTAGTATTTTTAATAATGAAAAAATTAAACTAAAAACTAAATTTTAATTTTCTTATCCTTTTTTATTTCTTATAAAATAAATATTCAAAAGTCTTTCAAGCTAAAAAATATGCTCTCTAACACTTATATTAGTTACTAAGACCATAGTGTCTATATTTAGATTTCAAAATTATTATAAAAAACTTACTGTATATTAAATATTTTAAATATTTTTTAATAAAACGTTGGCAAAATTTCGCGCAGCCACGTCACAAAAGTATTTTTCGTATTTTATGCTATTATTTACCTTTTTAATTTAATAAATTTAATAAAATCTATTATAATTTAATAAAATCTATTATAATTTAATAAAATCTATTATAATTTAATAAAAATTATTAAGTTTGCTTGTTTCTTGTTTTATTTTCAACACAATTGATACAATTTCTCTAGAGTATAATTTAAGAAATGCAAGACAAAGAGGTTTTATAGTTTTATTAATAATTAACAAATGAGACTTGGTATATTTTAATAACATCATACATATTCATAGACAATTTAAACACTTTACAATCAAAATCGACTTTTTTGACATATTTTAAAATGTCGAAAAGTCGATTTTAAAGTTTACTAGCCCCCATATTATGTAAAACGAAACGAATACGTCAAAAAACGTCAGAAATTCTAGTAACAGAATATTTTTCAGTTAAATTAAATAAAAACAACGTTGAAAAGAACATTAAAAAAAATTTGTCACTGAAATTTCAGACGCTTTTTGACGAATTTCTTTATACTGTAAAACGAAATGAAAACGAATTCGTCAAAAATGTCAAAAATTCTAGTAACATAATATTTTTCAGTTAACTTAAATAAAAACAACGTGGAAAGGATTTAAAAAAAAGTTGTCATTGAAATTTCGGACGCTTTTTGACGAATTTGTCTTCGTTTCGTTAACCCCCCTTATAATGTAAAACGAAATGAAAACGAATTCGTCAAAAAATGTCCGAAATTCTAGTAACAGCATATGTTTCAATTAAATTAAATAAAAACAAATTTTGTGACTGGAATTTGGAAACGCTTTTTGACGAATTCGTTGTCGTTTCTTTATATATTATAAGGGGTTAATGACAACTTTAAAATTAAAATCAGCTTTTCGACAAAATAAAGATCCTATTGGAAATAGGTCAAAAAAGGTCGATGATTATGCGCCATTGAATTTACGAAAATAATTAACTTAGTGCGTTCAATAATCACGGAAAATAAACTGTTTTACATAACATTTAAACATGAGTAATACGTATTATAGAATTCGTTGTGAAAAATTTTAAATGCTCGAATTTGATTTTCATATTTCAATATTCGAGTTTAAGAATAGCAGAAGGTGCATTTTCTATATGAAATATCTATATAAATAATTTAAATTAGTAAAACTGTTTTTTGTAATACTATGTAGTATTTTACAAATACTGTTTTTTTTTTATAAAATCAAACATTCAACTCTTAACACATAACACGCACTCACATAATACTTGCACAATGTTTAAACATTATTTACTCAATTTATACCAAATTTCTATATTTATTTTTCTAGTTACTGCAGCATGACCTACATTGTTGATCAACTGTTTCCGCCCGTACGCGCCATCGACGAGGGTTCCATTGAATTTTCAAACTTCAACTATTGGCGCGATCCAATACCCGAATTGGAATTAGAATTGGACGGCACCATGTCACCGGCCACATCAACGGCAAATGTTAGTGCCGTCAGCAATGTCGAGACGTCGTCCGTGAATAATTCAAAGACTTCAACAGCAAATTTGAATTCTTCACTAACCAAAGCTTTAGGTACCATTCCAGAGAATTAAATTTAAAATTTAAAATAACAACAACAACAACAACAAGAAATTAAAAACTGAAAAACCAAACTATGCAAAAAGAGCAGAAAAAATACACACAACATAATTTATTGCTAATTTTTAAGTTTATTTAGGAGCTAAAACACACACCCAATATATAATATATTTACATAATTTGTAAAACTCAACAAAAAAAAAAATCTAATGAAAATAACAACCAAACTATACCAAAAATTTAAAACTAAAATAATATAATTCAAAACGTATTAAAAAACAAAAAGAAATACTTGAACATTTTTATTACAAAAGTTAAAAAAAAAAAAACAAAACAGCATATAACATATAAACTATGTGGAAATTCAATGCATAGCACATGATATAAATATTTTCTAAAGCTTTTAAATTGAAATGGCGTTATTTGGTAATAACATTTAATAACATTAGAAAAAAATTAGAAAAGATTTATAAAATATGGCGAAAATTCAATTTAGATCAATATTCTAGAATTCGCGCTTAACTCAAATTCGTATTTTGAAAACCGAATCCTGTTTAAACTGGAAAAAATGTGACAGTTGGTAATAAAATTTAATAAATCAAAAGATTTATAAACGAATATTTGAAGAATATGGCGCAAAATCAATTAAGACCCATATTCTTGAATTCGCATTAAACTCAAATTCGCATTTTTAAAACCGAAGTCTATTTAAACTTGTCAAAAAGTGACAGTTGGTCTTAAAATTTAATAAATAAAAAGTTTTAATAAAGAGTATTTTTATAATATGGCGTAAATTCAATTTAGAGCCATATTCTAGAATTCGCGCTAAACTCAAATTCGCATTTTGAAAACCGAAACCTATTTAAACTGGACAAAATGTGACAGTTGGTAATAAAATTTAATAAATAAAAAGATTTACAAACGAATATTTGAAGAATATGACGTAAATTCAATTTAGATCCATATTCTAAATTTGCATTTTTAAAACAGAAACCTATTTAAATTGGACAAAATGTGACAGTTGGTATTAAAATTTAATAAATAAAAAGATTTATAAATGAATATTTGAAGAATATGGCGTAAATTAAATTTAGATCCATATTCTGGAATTCGCGCTAAACCCAAATTTGCTTTTCTTAAACAGAAACCTATTTAAATTGGACAAAATGTGACAGTTGATAATAAAATTTAATAAGGCGTAAATTCAATTTAGAGCCATATTCAAGAATACGCGCTAAACTCAAATTTGCATTTTTAACCAGAAACCTATTTAAACTGGACAAAATGTGACAGTTGGTAATAAAATTTAATAAATAAAAAGATTTATAAACGAATATTTGAAGAATATAGCTTAAAGTCAATTAAGACCCATATTCCAGAATTCGCGTTAAACTCAAATTTGCATTTTTAAACCAGAAACCTATTTAAACTTGGCAAAAATTGACAGATGGTCTTAAAATTTGATAAATAAAAAGTTTTAATAAAGAGTATTTTTATAATATGGCGTAAATTCAATTTAGAGCCATATTCTAGAATTCGCGCTAAACTCAAATTCGCATTTTGAAAACCGAAACCTATTTAAACTTGTCAAAAAGTGACAGTTTATGCTAATTTTTTCGTATTCCGAATAGAAGAATATTCGATGAAAGGTTTTTGAATGACAGTGACTAATATTAATAAATAATTATTAAGTCTGTCTAAATATGTTTTAATAATCACAAAAAAAAAAAAAGATATAAAACAAATTTTGCAAATATTGAGTAAATTCAATTTTGTTCCTTACAACATTACTGTACAATACGCGCTATTCTCGAATTCGTATTTAAAAAAAAATGATTTTGAACGAGACAGTTTATATTCACTTTTTCGTATTCTGAATTTCGAAAATTCAATGTAATCTTTTTGAACGACTATAGCTTAACCACTCGCAACGTAAAACAAATAGAAAAACAGTTCCAGTGATCGTATTTTTTTAAAAAACAAAAGCGACAAATTCTGTCACTGGAATTTCTGCTTCATTTTGATGAATTCGTTTTACGTAATAAGGGAGTAAGAGTTACACATATTTAAAAAAATGCTTGTTTTAAATATGATAAATATAAAAAAAAATATACGAAAAACAGTTTTTCACAATATTGGCTAAATTTCATTAAATATTTTTATTGAATTCACGCAATTCTCAACAAATTCGCATTAATAATAAAGTAAGTTTAAACTTGACAGAAAGTTTAAACGCACTTCTTGTTAATTTCTATCGACGAATATTCCATAAAATATTTTATAATGAAAATAACTAAAAAAAAAAAACACAGTTTAAAATATGTCTGTCTTCAAGATGATAAAGAGAAATCAATTAAATTTTATAGAATATTGTATTTAAATGTTGTAACTACGCAGAGCACTTAAAGAATAAGTGTCAAATATTCAAAATTATAAATTTTGATTTTTGAATAAACGCAAATTTATTTTTTCAATATTTATTTAAACTTTAAATGATGCTCTACGTTAATTATAAATAATATAAAATCTATTAAACTCGAAAATTCTTTTTCGCATACCATTAAAAGTCCTAAAAGGCAACATACTATATATCAAAACTAAAAGAAAAAAATCCTTAAATATATCACCTACTATATAACCTAGTTGTTCTGATGTAGAAAATGCTAAACCTACACAAATTGCTTAACTAATAGTTTAAGTTGCACTCAATGTGAGTTAAGTATTTAGTGAAAACATAGAAAAAAACGCTGTGTTAAAAAAATAAATTATAATTTGCAGCATACGTGATATGATTTGCATTTGAAATTCAAAGAACTACCTAAAGTTATTGCTTAGTTTTAGATTATATATATATTTTTGAGCATACAAAAAATTTAAAACTAGTTATATTAATTATGCTAAAATAAACATAAGACAAACTATAAAAATTCAAGTTTTTATATTTAATTAATTTAATTTTATTTAATTTAATTTTAATTATTTTTTTTTATTTCAATATGCTTTCGTATTTTATAATTTCTTTTTAAATATTATTACTATAATAAAATATTCAATTACATGACATGAGTTAATTAAAACACGGGTATTCTTCTTAAAACTTAAGTTTAACTGACCATTTTAATTTGCTTCTTTGTGATGATTTTTAATTTTAGTATTTAGCATTTTAGTTTTATATTTAGTTACAAATTGGCTTTAGTTTAAACATTTTTACTTTAATCTTATATTTAAATGAAACATTTTATTAATTTAATTTAATTTAATTTTTTATTACTTTAATTAAAATTATAAACTTTGTGATAATTTTGTTTGCTATTTTATATGCATTCACTTGCTTACATTCAGTGTCTCGTTCAGCATTAAACTCTTAGAGATTCAATAAGTTTATTTTTAATGGCAAAAAGAAAAGTAGAAATTCATTATACATTTTGTAATCTGCTTACATTCTAGAATTATATGCTAAACAAAACAACAAATATCAACTATTCAAAAATACTACTCAACAAAATATTGCTATTTTACTGTGTGGACTATAAGTAATCAATAAATAAAGCATACAATTAGCTTACGTTAAGTAATGTGTTTTATTTTTATAGGACCTTTTAAATGTTAGGAAAAAATGGAGCCGTCTAATTTGATTCAGAAAATTATAATTTACATGAATTTTAATTTAATTCTTCACAGCACCAATAAACGTTTAAATTCATCGAGAAAATTGATGTATTAAGTTTTACTACATTTATTTATTTGTTTTGAATTTAGTTCTACATACAAATATTTTTTTTCTTTTAATATATATTTGTATTTATTTAACTTGTTTTTACTACACAATGTATTAAACATTCCTTCACCGAGTAAAAATAACAACTTTTTAATTAAAAGTGTACCTGTTTGTAAATCAGCCTAATGAAAATTTTTATCTTTTAACATTTCCGATATCCTTTAAATTCGTACAATAATAAATCCAGAATGCAGTAATAATAAATTAAAATGTCGTTTTTTCTATATTATATAAAAATAAAAAAATACAGATTCTAGTAAACAAAGATTTTAATGTAGTAATTTTTTAGGTTTTTCATAAAGTTAAATAAACACATAATGTAGTAAAAATAAATACAGTTTAAGGGATATTCCATTTTAAATCAACGAACGGATTTCCCCTACCACCTCAAAAATAATTTCAATTTGATATAAATGCTGTACCATATTAAACTAAGACAATTTATAAATTTTTGACCTCTAGCTAATATGGTTTCCGAAATATGGCGTGTTAAAAAGAGAAATAATAGGTGAAAACACACAAAGGTGGGTTAACTTAATTGCATTTATTTTAAAAAATAGTTTACGTACAAGATCAATTAAGGTATCATTTGAAAGGTATAAAGATGGCCTTTAATATGACATATACATTTTGGAATTATATTTTTGAAAAACCCATATTTTTTAAATTTGCAAAAAATATAGGTTATTTCGGATTTTGTTCTTAACATTTGTGTTATATTTCATAGGTGTATTCGTATTGGTTCCTGAGTTATAAACAAAAATGTGTTATCAAATTAACTTAATTGCGTTTATCTAAACAAGTATTTTACATACATGCATCAGTATCGGTATCGTTTGAAAGGTATTACGATAAAAGGTATAATACAGTTGGATAGATTGATTCATTAGCTAAAAATGTTCCATAAGCTGTAAAGATCTACAATATTTAGTTTTCACGAAACAAATGTAAATGCGACATAACCTCAAACCTGCTTCTGAAAATAGGCTGGGGTAAAGTCAACACTACCCACTTTTCTCGCGAATGCACATTTTTGAGGATATCATTTAATTTGATTGAATTATATATTCCAAGATAAAACTATTCGTGTTGTTTTATTCCGGTCCCGCGAAATTGTTTGACCATATTCATATTATTGACATTTTATCTATTTTTTGCAATAACTTCTTAAATCATGGTCAACTGTTTGACAAGTCTCATTATATTGTAAGAATGGACTATTTTGTAAAACTCATAGAACAAAAAGTTTTATAAATTGTATTTTCGCGGAATCTACTTTGACCAAATGCTTATGTGTCGACTTTACCCCACGAAACTTAGCCTAATATTATTGGCATAAAAATGCGAATTGAATGGAAAAATAAAATAAAAATCAACACGATATGATAACTGAACCCCTTACTACATAAAACTCACAACAAAATATATAAATAATCAAAACTTTAATGGCAAGTACAAGTTTACTGCGTTATCAATATTTTAAAGCAAATATTGACTTTGCCCCGATGTCGACTTAGCCCCGGTCTCCCCTACATTTTTACTTGATTACACATTTTTATTTATAACCCAGGACCAACACGAATACACTTATGATATTTAACACAGATGTAAAAAAAATGAGCAAAAACATATATTTTTTGGAAAATTTTAAAAATGTGGAAATTTGAGATATAACATTCCAAAATTTATATTTAACCTTTGGATACAAAAATTAAAAATTAATTATATTCCATATTAAAGACCATATTTATATCTTTCAAATGATGCCTCTATTGACCTTGTACATAAACTAGTTTTTAAGATAAGTGCAATTAAGTTACCCCAGACAAAATTTGAAGCAGGCAAGTGGTTCAAAACACGCAGGCAAACAAGCTACCTGACGCATTGAAATCAAAATAAGCAAAATGGTAGGCTCAGACAGGGTAAGGTAGGTATTGAAATCACATTTTATATGAAGCTTTGAGGTAGGCAAAGGTGGGAATGTGGACAAAAGCTGCTAGTTCCCTGCTTTAGCATGAAAACAAAATTGATAGGGAACTGACAGGCATAGGTAGGGTATGGTAGCCAAACAGGTGTAAGCAAAATGGAAAGCACAAGCAGGGTAAAGTAGGCAATGTGCTGGAAGCAAAATGGTAGGGAAAGGTAGGGAGCATAAACATATAACATAAATCATCAGTTCCCATCCATCCCACAGTACCAAACACTTCTTGTTGTACAATAACACCGACGAATTTTGTTTGTTAAATTTTCGCGAAAAACTCAAACGCTTCGATTCTCTATTGCTGGATTCGCATATGTTTTCTGAAGGAATTCCGAATTGCTTGTTATTGTGTTTGCAAAAAGTGATTGCAGAAAGCAATAACTAAACACGTGTGTATTAAAAACAACATGTGTTTGCATTTGTACAGCAAAAAGTTTTTGTTTCGGGCGTCATGACAGTTAAAACTATTTGCTGTGCACTTTTGATGATTATGTTGATATCAGCAATAATCTTCTGCAATACACAAATCCGCGTCAATACGGCACATTTTCACGTTTTAATTAAAACAATTCGCGTTGCAAACCCACATAAGTAAACACCGATGTTTACAAATGACAAAAATTTTCAATACTGAATTTTTTGAAGGAAAATTTGATATTTGTAAACAAAAATTTTAGTCGACAACTTGTTAATCAATCATTTAAAACTTAAAAACAAAAACTTTTTATAACCAAAATGTTCTGTCGACAACTTGTTGATCAAGTTTTAAAAATTTCAAAACAGAAATTCCTACACAATGTGCTACTCGCAGGCTACCTTTCCCTTTCAGTTTCCTACTATGAAGAAGCTTTTTAAAATTTCAAAACAGAAATTCCTATACTACTCACAGGCTACCTTTCCCTTCCATATTCTAGCTATAAAGATACCTTTCAAAACTTCAAAACGAAAACTTACAGAAAAATGCTTTTGCCTGTTCGGGGTAGGCTTGAACATACCACTTTGCGGCGTAAATGCTGCTATAGTGAGCCTGCTTATTTTCTAAAATTCAAAATGCATCCTATGCAATGTGTATTTCCTACCATATTCCTGTGAGTTTTCCTCAAAACTGCTACTATAATACCAGTTTCCTTGCATATTTTTTGTCTGGGGTATCCTACCTTTTTGATTTTTTACCTATTTTTTCACATTTTAAGTCACTATATTCTGTGAACCATAGAAGGTAGAGGTTTAAAATTTTGCATATTTCTTAGCAAAAATTTAATCAATTTCAAAGTGGATGATGTTTAAATTTATTATTTTTCGTTGATTTATGAACGAATAAATCCCTATATTATTATATCTATATCCCTATATTATTTAACCCTATATTATTTTAACTATATATTCAAAGAGCTGTAGTTATTTTCAATAAAATTGTAATTTTCTGCTACTAATTAGTGCTTTTAACACCATAAATTGAAAAAAATGAATTTCTATAGAAAAAACAATAAAATATTCTGAAAGTAGGTTCGCTTCGTCAAGCACATTCGCTTCCAAAGCCCTATAATTTATTTATGTTATAATCATACAAAAAAAATCGTATTAAATTTCACACCTATGATGACTTTTTTTATTTAGTCACCCACATTAAAATATATTGTTTATTGACAATAACTGATTTTACAAACAAATTTTGAAATTGAACACAATATACAACGAGTGTCATGGCCTAACACTAATTTATAATAATAACTAGCTATAAAACATTGCAAAACTATATCGTTTATAAAGTGTGAATACATTTACGCCCCTTTTTCCCTTTTTTGTGCAAGCCTACGTCGCTTTTTTCCCGCCCACATTGATCAAAGTGCCATGCCCCTTTTTCCAATCACATGATCACATTCCACGTAGCTATTAAAAATTTTAAAATTATCCTTTGTTTTGATTTGTACAACTCTGCTCTTAGTAAGTCAGGAGTTTAAGTATTTTTAAAATTTTTGTTATATGGGAGGTGTCACGCCCCATTGTCAAATTCCATCCAAATTCTACGCAGGGCTCTCTACTCCCAAAAAATCCATCCTTTTTTTTGAATTTTATCCACTTAAAAAATTGGATTTTTTTTATTTTATTGATTTTTGAACATTTTCCGAATTGTAACTTAGGAAATATATTCAGGGTACAATTTATGTTTTGAAAATTTAAGAATTTGTTATAAACCACCAAATCGAAAATAATTATTTGAACCACTGCTGGATGAAATTTCTGGTGAAGATGGTATTGAAATGATTCATATATTATATATGACAATATAGGCCTTTATGTAGATCCAAATAAGTTAATGATGTAGTCGCCGAAACCATAGATTTAATTCAAGTCAATTCTATGCCAATTTTTAAAGCGGTAGATATTGATTGAATCTAATAGGTTCTGAAGAGTTGTCGTGTTATAAAGAGGACATTCAAAATAGATTTGATCAGGCACTTAGACCGTTTCCTTTTCTCCTTCATATGACTAATTCAGCATATAGAAGAAAACGGCTTCCATATCCAAGACGGTGAATTTTTCCACAAAGTATTCGGATTTTTTTCCAGCCCTGATTCTACGTGTTTAATATAATCTTTTCTTTCATTTTTTTATCTCTGCTCTTAGTAGGTAAAGAGTAATAGCAATTTTAAGGTTTTTTTTTGTATGTGAGGTGCCACGCCCCATTGTCCAATCCCGTCCATATTTTACGTGATGATCGGAGTTTTAAATATGAACATTTGATTTGATTTGTATAACTCTACCCTTAGTATGTCAGTAATTATAGCATTTTTAATGTTTTTGTTATATGAAAAGTGTCACGCCCCTTTATACAATCCCGCCCACATTCTAAGTGACGGTTCTACTTTTTAATATGTACCTTTGTTTCAATTTCCATAACTCTGGTCAGGAAATATAGCATTTCTAAAGTTATGGTTATATGGAAAGTGACACGCCCCTTTATCAAATTCCGCCCACATTTAGCAAAAATATAAACAACAACAAAATACATTACTGAGCCCAATTTCATGACTGTGGCTATCTTACAGATATTTTTAATTAAAAGTTTAGTTTTGCCACGCCCATTTTTGTACCTTAGGAGGCAAATTTAAAAAAATCCCTTCGTAGTGCACACATACGTCAAGAGATGAAACCCAAATTTCATAGTCCTAGGGTCATATTTAGATATTTTCGATTTTCCGGCTTTTCCTAAGCCACTCTTGCATTGACACGAACAAAATACAAAAGGAATTAGGCAAATCCGTTAGTTCGTTCTCTCGTGATGCTCTGGCACACACAGGACATTTCATTTTTATATATATAGAAGAAAGAAGAATAATAGTTTGGCGCTACAGTCCTGTAAAGAACTTCGGCCGAGCTCTCTCACCATTTGAGCTGTGCGAGTTATATTTGTACTCAAATTGGTGGGACCTACAGTTTATTGCCGAATCCGAACGGCGAGTGAGAGCTTTTCATAGGCAATGTTTTACTCCTGTAGGTTTGCCATTTACTGCCGAGAGGTAGCGTCGCATAGAAAAATGTTTTCTATGAAAAAGATGTTGGTAGTCGCTGGGGATCGAATCGCGGACCTTTCGGCTCGTAGTTGAACGCACCAGCGACTTTTCGCTCGTAGTCCAACGCACTAACCAGGCGAGCTACCGACGCTACTATTTTATAGCATGTTTAATAAATCCGCGAATGTATTTTTACGAACAAAAAATTTGTATAAAAAAGAAACATTTCCTACTACCTGCAAAAAAAATTTTCGGGAGAATGGTATCGTGAAAATATTTTTTGCGATGGACTTATTTGGGCTGTCAAATCAAAAGTAAAATCCTAGTAGCAATTTAGCTTATTAGGAGAGTCATGCTCTTTTTAAATAATGTTCGTCGTTAGTTACTACACCCACAAAAAACCTCTTTTGGCATGAGGTAAATCGAACCAACGTTTCATTGTTGCAACCGAAATACATTTGTTGTAACCTCATGTCAATGGACGTACCTTATTTTACTACAACCTCATTGTTAGTTCGAGCAAAAGCATATTGGTTGCCGTAACCCTTTGATTGCATTTTGAATTCTGTAACGGCAACTAAGTACGTTGTACCAACAAAATAAGTAACAAACGGCAACCTCATGTCTCTCTATCAGCAGCTCAGTTGCCATGGAAATTCTTTCAAATTATTATGGATACATAAAGAAAAAATATACTTTGCCACCCTCTTTCAAATATGACGTAGGATCAAATCGGCTCTGCCGTTTTAAAACATGATAAGTTTAACTTTATGGTAGGTTTCTTAAAAAAAAAAAAACTCTCATCTCTAACTAGTTTCCATAGTCCCTAGCTCCGATAGATATGCATGCCTTAATGCTCATTTCAATCCCACTAGGAAAATTAGATATTTAGATATTTTATGCCAGCACAAAAATCACCTACATCGAACATATGACATATGTTACTGAGATTGTTACATGATCACTTTAAGGTAATCTTTCAATAAAATATCATTGTATTATTTTAAAAATCAAATTTCCAACTAGCGGCGGCGCGTCGATGCTACTGTTTTTCAGAACGGTCAAGTATCTCCACGACAATTGAGTGGCAGATCGTCAGATCAGATGGCCAAACAATGGAACAATTTACAAATAAACAGCAACAAAAATTCAGCTACGCAGGCACACAAAAAATAAATAAAACGAAATAATTGAAGCAACGACAATTGCAGCGGATTAAGTGGATTTGTGGAAAACTACTGTGCGTTAATTGAATTAATTGAATCAGAAAATTTTTGTTGAAACTAAAAAAAATAAAAATAAAAACAGCAACGAAAGTAAGAGTCGCTTTAGGTAGTATTAAAATGGTTTGATATTTAGTTTAGTTTCATTAAAGGGTATATTTCAATACCTAAATTAATTGTTTATCTGGGAGTTCCATTTTGAAAAGATTTAACGCACACTTTTACCTAACATGTAGTGACATACCTAGTAAAAAGATTTGAACTTATCATTAAATATTTGTCTTTGTCATAAACCGTCCATTTGCAGGGCCTAATAAGGAAAATTTCCACTAGGGTTGTCTGATATTGTTCTATACCTGCATTTTATTAATATCAGCATATTGTTCCACGTGTTCTTAATAGAAAATACCTGTGGCATCAATTTTCCTTCATCGTAAATATCAATACATATATCATAAAAATAATTCTACTTAAATAATACTTTCAAAACATGTTTATATTGCCTATGGATTAAGCAGACATATAATAACAAATAATTCGAAGTTTAATGTAGTCACAAATATTTGCTGGAATGCGATGTAAACATTCAATTGGAATACACTAAGAAAATAGTTTCCTAATATAAAGAAAAATTTAACTTCAAATTAAACAGATTTTAAAGTACTTAAAGTCAGTTTAACATGAAAGGAACCATATAAAGGAGATATATTTTTAAAAAAGAAAGGTTGTTTTTATTTTTACATTTTTTATATTAAATTAGCTTCAAATTGCAATGAATACACTAATAATAATCGTCACTGCTTTCTATAATGGCCTGACCATATTTCTAACATCTTTAGGACATACTTTCGACCAGTTTTTCAGCGTATTCAGTAGAAATGAAGTATTCCCTGCATACAACCGGTAACTACTGATCAAGATTGAAGACAGGGATTGGTTTTTCATAATGCCACTTACATTTTCGATGAAATTGGCATCATACTGAGATTTGGAACGCTGGTCCATCGTTGAAATGTTATTTTTATTTTCCAAGTTCTGCGTTTATTCAAATGCAATTTTGATGCTGTGGAAGGACGCAGCACCTTCACCTCAGTCTTTGGGTATTTTTTTTAATATTAATAGTGTCGACATTTCCTTTTTATGTCAGTTTAATTATTCTTTGTTCAACCGTAAAGTCGCGTACATTTTCATAATGACTTTGTCCTGCTTGGTTGTGGTTGCTCCTTTTCGCCGGTTTGAGCCCAACCAGACAAACAATACCAAAACATAACATTTAGGTATCTAAAAGTCTTACAAATGTCCGCCTCTTGTTGACTTTTATATCTCGAAAAGATCACCAAAACTTTCATATAACAATTTTGAACCTTTCGGGTGTTTTCACAAAAAGTCTGCCTCATATCTCATCGCGTTAACATAAGGCATATTGACAAAATTCCACTCACTATAACGATTCAAGGAATACTTTTATTTTGGCGTCATAGCCTACTGCATGAACAATCGCATATACAGGGTGCTTGGTCCATCGATGCCAATAACTTAGGGGATCATTCTATGACTAAAAAAAAATAAGAATATTTTAAATAAAATTATGACGTATTTTGCACCCTGTTTGAGATACAGGGTGTTTAGTAAATGCACATTTCTGACAAGGTAAAAATTTAAATTTTTATTTTTGTAAATTTCAACTTTACGAACGTTTTAAAAAAGGAAGAAATCATGGATTTCGAATATGTGATATACCATTGGAAAGGTAATTTAATTTTCTAAAACAGGAGTTAAAAATTGTTATTCATGTATCACAATATTATACTTTATAACCAATTTTCTTGACTAGGTTATGTCAGTAATATGCATTTATTAAACATCCAGTATTTAAACAGGGTGCAAAATAGGACATAATATTATTTTAATAATAATAATAGTATGGCGCTACAGTCCTGTATAGAACTTCGGCCGATCTCTCTCACCATTTTGAGTTGTGCGTGTTATATTTGTACTTAAAGTGGTGGGACCTACAGTTTATTGCCGAATCCGAACGGCGGGTGGGAGCTTTTCATAGACAATGGTTTTACTCTCGTAGGTTTGCCATTTACTGACGAATGCTAGCGCGGTATAGAAAAATGTTTCTATGAAAAGATGTTGTTAGCCCCAGTCCAGGCTTGAACCAAGGACCTTTCGGGTCGCAGTCCAACGCACTAACCACTGAGCTACCGAGGCTTATTTTACATGTTCTTATTTTTTGGTTCCCCTGAATTATTAACATCGATGAACCAATGTTAATAATTCAATAAACAATTAGGAAACTTTCTTTTTTCAGTGTTTACAACAAATTTCTGCAAATTTTACTATCCGATATCATATTTCGACAAACTCCAAGATTCACAATACGATCGTAAAATGATTAAATGACAATTGGCTTGGTCAATCTATAATATAGATTCTATATAAAAAGAAAAGTATTCTCTGACTCATCAACGCCCATCACTCCTTTTCTTCTTTAGTTCCTTAAATCCCTAGCGGGGCATAGGGCATCAAATACCCAATGGCCTAGTAACCTGGAAAGTGATGTTCAAAGAATGGAGTTTTTGATATATAAGTCACGAAATATAACCAGTTGGGAAGGTTAGATCACATGGGAAATTTTAAAGTAGGTGTAATTATGATAGTTAGGATTATCAAAATTATAGTCGGTCTAAGCCGACTATAAATACCCTACACATATGTGTGGTTACCATTCAAAGTGATATATAGGTCACCAGGGTATACGAATCCTGAAAATAACTACAAACATTCAATCGCTGAAGAATTTCCATGCATTTGATACCCATATTTACAAATGGGTAGGTGTACCGAATTTCGATTTTTTTTTAATGAACCACAGGTCTTTTCGACGGAAAACATTATTATCACGTACTTGAGCATGATGTCAATATATATTTGACCAAAAAAGTTTACCTAAGCACGTTTTTCGCACATACAGCGTAGGTATATTAGTAATAAAAGTTATAAGTTTCATTTATCTAGCTCTTCAATTTTAAAAGTAGTAGGGATTTCAACAGACAGACGGACAGACAGACAGACAGACAGACAGACGGACAGACGGACATCGCTAAATCGACTCAGGAGGTCATGCTGATCAAGAATATATATACTTTTCCATACCGGAGATGCTTCCTTCTGGGTGTTACAAACGGCGTACCAAACTGAATATACCCTTTCACTCTTAGTGTAGGGTATAAATAAGCGAGGTAAGACGGGACTTTTTTTTTCCCTAAAATCTATGTGCTAAAAATAGTGGAAGTCATGAAAGCCATTTAAACTATGGTAGGAGGAGTTTTTATTGAGAAAAAGTTAACTTATGCTGGTACCGTAGTATTAATGTATTAGTATTATATAGTATTAATGTAAAATGTAAATGACCTTTAGATGCCCCAAATATTGCATTTCTCATTATGTTATTTCTAAAAGAAGAAATACTTAATTTATTTTAATTTTATGACTCCTTTATGACTTATGATTGAAAGTGACAACTAAAGTATTTCAATTTAAATTAAATAAACATATTGAAAACCAAAAAAAAACGTGTGCTTATAAAGAAATTAACTGGTTTTCGACCAGCACTTAATATTCTAAAAAGATTTAGTTTTATTACATAATTCAGTTAATGCAAAATAATTATGGAATATTTTGTTGTTTCAATAAAAAAATTTAAAGAAAAAATAAAAATAATACACATAACGTGACTAGGAAGTTACTTAGTTACTAATGGAGTCATCGAGGCAGGGCTCGTCAGAAGTTCTGTTCTTTGATGCAACTCTTTATACGTTGCTGCCCGTTTAGTATTTTCAATTGCCGTTGATTGCTGTCTGCTGAGTGCTCTGAATACTCTGAATGCACTCGATCGTTTATGGATCCCACGTCACTCCGTGCGCTCAGCGTATGACAGACAACTTGGGGCTTTCGTTGGGGAGCCTATAAAACGCGCTGCGAATGTGAGAAATGGCATCAGTCTAAGTTTTAGAGCAGCCGAGCATCGACTAAATTTGGAAATCAGTGAAATCAAAACTAAACCAACAAAAAATTTACAGGATGAAATATTTTATTGCAATTTTGTTAGCTTTGGTCGCCTTGGTAAGTACAACAATCAAACTGGATGTTAACTTTAAACAGTTATAAAATGGTTTTTCGAAATAACTTCAAAATGCCTAATTGAAAATTGTATTTAATTATAGGCCTCTGCTGATGACTACAAGCTGCGTAATCAGGAGGACCTGATGAAGGCACGCAAAGAGTGCATGGAGGCAAAGAAAGTGCCCATGGAGACCATTGAGAAATTCAGAAAATTTGAGTTCCCCGATGATGAGGTCACACGCTGTTACATCGAGTGCATCTTCGAGAAATTCCATCTGTTCGATGCCACCGAAGGTTTCAAAACTGAGAATCTGATCGCACAACTGGGACAAGGCAAGGAGCACAAGGACGAGGTCAAGACTGAGGTCGAGAAGTGCGTTGACAAGAACGAACAGAAATCGGACTCGTGCACATGGGCCTTCCGTGGCTTCAAGTGTTTCATCAGCAAGAATATGCCGCTGGTGCAGGAGAGTCTCAAGAAGAACTAAATACAAAGAGATTGCAGTAGTTCTACCATCAGGGGACAGCGACAAGAACATACATCATCTTTGTCAGAACAACACCAACAACATTATGAATGCTGTCTAAGCCTCACCAACACCATTCCAATTCCATTGCTGCAGCACACAAAACCAACAAACACCACACAGCAATGGTGCCTTTAGTTTGATGAACATAAAAATGAAACATGGTTTTTTAAGTATTTAAATAAATATTGAATCATCTGAAACGTCCTGTTAGTAATTTTGCATTTAAATCTTTTAACTTTGTTTTCGCATTATTTTAAAAGAAATATATGAACTGATGAGTTTTTCATTTGCTAAAAGCTTCGTATTTATATAGGTTTTATATTAATTGCAGGCTTTAGGTATTTTATCGAAGAAAACTTTTTTTTTTTTAAATAAAAGCAGAATAAGGATCTCGACACTTAAAACAAATCCCCCGTTGTATAAAACCCGAATTAATATTTAAACTGATGATATTACCCCCATTGAACATTTCTCCGAATTAATTTATTCAAGAATAAAAATAGTTCCAAAAATGACAGCATTCAAAAGGCAAAGAGCGCGAGTTTTTGAATCGAGCAGCATTTAATAATCAAAGATTGAGAGTTTTGGAATCGAAGCAGCATATAAAAATCAAAGAGTTATGAATTTGGAATTGCTTGAGCAATTTAAACTCTAGTTTTACCACGATTTGTTATGAATCTTTCATAAAAAAACCTTTTATAAAATTATAACTAGTAGAAGTCTGAAAAAAATCATCATGTCTTCGAAGAAAATATTCATCTTTAAAAATAAGCTAAGGGTCTCCATAATAGTTTGGCGCTACAGTCCTGTATAGAACTTCGGTCGAGCTCTCTCACCATTTGAGCTGTGCGTGTTATATTTGTACTCAAATTGGTGGGACCTACAGTATTTTGCCGAATCCGAACGGCGAATGAGAGCTTTTCATAGGCAATGGTTTACTCTCGTAGGTTTGCCATTTACTGCCGAGAGGTAGCGTCGCATAGAAAAATGTTTTCTATGAAAAAGATGTTGGCAGTTCTATACAGGACTGTAGCGCCAAACTATTATGGAGACCCTTAGCTTATTTTTAAAGATGAATATTTTCTTCGAAGACATGATGATTTTTTTCAGACTTCTACTAGTTATAACTTTATAAAGGGTTTTTTTATGAAAGATTCATAACAAATCGTGGTAAAACTAGAGTTTAAATTGCTCAAGCAATTCCAAATTCATTGCTCTTTGTTTTTTATATGCTGCTTCGATTCCAAAACTCTCAATCTTTGATTATTAAATGCTGCTCGATTCAAAAACTTGCGCTCTTTGCCTTTGAATGCTGTCATTTTTCGAATTATTTTTATTCTTGAATAAATCAATTCGGAGAAACGTTCAATGGGGGTATATTCGTAGTCCAACGCACCAGACGAGCTACCGATGCTACTAAGGGTCTCCAAGCAATTAAATTCTCCAACACGTACGATTTCTGGAATTAAAGCCTACTAATAACGAATACTAGTCATAGCTTCAATTTTGAAAAAAATCTGAGAAATATTTATAAATCGTAACTTTACGAAAAATTATACATTTTGTTAAAGTCAAAAATTATTACTTGGTAATTATACCCTAATACACTTAGAGTGAAAGGGTATATTCAGTTTGGTACGCCGCTTGTAACAACCAGATGGAAGGACCTCCTGACTTGATTAAGCGATGTCCGTCTGTCTGTCCCTCTGTCTGTCTGTCGAAATCACGATTACAGAAGAATTAGAAGAGCTAGATCACTGAATTATTACTTATATATCTACGCTGTACCAACCAGAAATTTGACCTGATTCGGACCTTTGTGACCTGCGAACCGAACACTTATGTTTAAATAAACATAAAATTTACATCTACGTTTGAACTTTACTTTATACGAGCTTAAGTGAACTTTTTTTGCCAAATATATATTGCCTTTATGCTCAAATATATGAAAATAATGTTTTCTCGGAAGTGACGTGTGGTTCTCGAAAAAAATCGACATTCGGTATACCTCCCAATTTGTACATATGGGTATCAAATAAAAGGATATACTTCAGCGATTTCAAGTTTTTATGTATTTTCAGGATTTGTAAACCATGGTGACCTATGTACCTTTTTAAGTGGTCACCGCACACATACTCAACAAATGTGTGGGGTATGTCGGCTTGGACCTACTATAACTTACATAATTCTTACTAACTTCATCACAACAACTATCACAATATCCCTACTTCAAAATTTCCCATGTGACCTAATCTTCCCTGCTGGTTTTTTTAGTTTACACATTTTTGTGAAGCACCATGTATCTTCTTTTAATTGGTATATATTTATAGTAAGAAAATAAAGTATGCCTTTGAAATAATTTATGGCTTTGGAATATCGTTTTTGAATGAATTAAACCAACAAAAACAACATTTTTTTTTTTTGGAAAAATGTTTGTAAACAATTATTTTCCATCATGTTTAAGGTACAAATTGTCGTCTTTATTTTATACGATCGTAATGTTTCTAAATAACGCCTTTTGGCCGGCTAGAGGAGCAAATCGGCAAACGTAAGATTAATCGAATTGATTGATTTTTTAATTGCTGACTAATCGAATAAATAAAATGTGTGTTTAATTATTGATTAAATAATTAAACAAAATTCTGATAAATCAAAATTTTGTTTGCTTGGTTCTGAAACACTTTTTTTGTATCTTCGACGATACTACAAAACCGCCTAACTACATGTGAAAATTTCTCTTAATTTTGTATTATAATCCGGTTTAAAATGATATGTTGATCGGATAAATTAGATAAATGCGATTATAAGTTATGACATACTTAATTTTGAATGAAGTATGTGCAGAATTGAGGTTACAAACAGTTTTCTTCTATAAAATTAATTTTGTAAGTGATATTCGAAACTGTAGATAGGCGGTTTTGCAGTATCACCGACGATATGTATCTTTTTGTAATTTCAAAAATACATTTTTCACTCAGTTTAAGTTAAAAACATTTCCAAATGTTGTTGAATAAAGTTATTTAATTTTTTAATCGATCAGTATTCTGACTAATTTAAATTTTGTGATTTTTTTTATTATGGTGTACCACTCCTTCGCTTTTTCCATATTGGCATAATGCCAGATAAGGTCACAAGAAGTTGGATACTTAATGTTGGATTGAAAATTGTATTAACCTCTTTGGCAAGAATTCAGCAATATTACTACATGTTGATTGATCCAGAAGTGCCATACGGCTGCCTGTTTTTTTTACTAGAGCTGCATATTGCATGTCAAACGAGAAATTTCTTAGGGATTGCTTTTTTTATTCTGTATTTCCCCGCTGAAACGCTCTGTTAAAATCGTCTCGTCATCCACAATGAAACACCGACAATTTTTTCTATTTCTTGCGTCAATGATTTTCGTAGTATTCCGATCAGGGAATTTCTGAACTTTGTACGATTTAAGGACATCTACCATTTCCCTTTAAGGACACATGATTCAAAGCAACTGCATTTTTCAGCTACTTCTCTACACAAAGCATTTTTTTTTATGAAAAATGTCAGGAACACGTTTACTACATAGGTCTCCTGAACCATATTCTCAGCGAGATCCTACCTTTCGATAAATGTTTATATTGTCATTAATGTATTTCAAAACTATGTGACAATTTTTGCGTGCACACTCTTTAGATGTCGAAAAAACTTCGAAACTTAATTAACTGTCGAAATTTGGAATGTCCTAGGACCTGTTTTTCAGTCACATTTTGTCTTCCTCGATATATTCCACACCTTGTCACAGAAATTTAAATTATCAAAAAAATACGTTTGAATTAATTACTCCACATATCCCATTTCACTTAAGATTGCCCCACTCGAATAGATACTTTATCGAAAAAAATGAAGTATTACAAAATAAAAAATAAAATTTATATTTTTGAATGATTTTATTTTAAACTTAAAATTTTAAATTATATCACGTTATATCAAAACATTAAACTATAAATATATAATGGTTAAAACCATGATACAAATATATACAGGTACGATCACTCTCTCATTTTTTTCCAATGTTTACTTTAGGTGACACTAGGCAAGTTTTTTGAAGTTTAGTTTTAAAACCAAAAAAAAATCGACAATTAAAAAAAAATCAATATAAAATTCTATAGAAATGAAAAATAATTATCAAGGTATGCTTTGAGATAACTTAAAAATGTTCACAATAATTTTTATAATCAAAACAAAATCTGAAAAATATTTTTCATATTTTCTTTGAACATAAATTTCAATTTTTGAAAATTTGAATTTGAATCAAAACAAAATATTTCCAAATTTGTCAAAAAAACTTGCCTAATGTCAGAGTGATCGTACCTGTAAATATTTGTATCATGGTTAAAACTGTGTTTAAAAATCCCTACAGATTAATATTATTATGTAATTGAAAAGTTATTAAACAATTTCCAAATATTTCTAATGCTATAAATTTAATTTAGACTTAATTAAAACAATTTCAATGGGATCCATCAACATGTTGTTGTGGTGGTTGTAATTTCGAGCACCGGAAAACGATTGATGAACTGCAGCACATTCTCTGACTTGCGCTGAATGCGTTCCACGCGCTTTTCCTTTGACTCGTTCAAGTCCGCCAAAAACATTTGCCAACTGCGTGAGGCGCTTGGCAGCTGCTTTATAGATGTCTCAACGATAACGCTCAATACAGAGATTTCGCTATCAATTTTTTGATGTTGTTGTTCCATGTTCGTCGACTCGGCGGCAATGTTCTCCTTTTGTGCGACCATTTGGCTAGTTTCGGCAAACATATTGTTGAGAAATTTTTTGAATTGTTCAAAGTAACGAGGTAAATAACAAAGAATAGTTAGTTCTTTAACTGATGAGTGCTGCTTTGCAACTGATGTGGTGTCTGCAATTGAAAATGTTATTTATACAAAAAGTATTTTTTACCTGCTCAAATATACCATTTTCAAAACATATGGAATACGATATCGGTAAAACTGGCGCGAAATCTTCTCCGCTCAGGTCCAGCTCGAATTTTAAGCGCAAACAGATGTTTTATTGCTTGGATTTCTAGGCTGCAGGTAGTGCACGCACACGCAGGTGTGAAGTGTATCGATCTATGTAGAGGTAGTTTAAAAAGAAAAGATGACAGCAACACGTGGCGGCTACCGTCTGGCCTGGCTGTATGTTAATCTATGCGTGTTAGTGGTTTTGAAATATTACTTATGTCATTGATACTCGTTAGGTGTTTAAAATCCTTTTGAAATTCATTTCTGCTAATTGCGGCAATGTTTTATTTAGTTGGGTTTAAAGTACGTGACTAAAAATGGATATTTCGGTGTACCTAATGTATAAACAACATAGTTCTGATATTCCTAAAACTTAGCAATAACATTTTACAATTAGGTACTATATAACCTTAAGTACTTAATGCATGTTCGGAAAATATACGCTAGACACAATTTTTGGCGGGCTTAACAACTACAGAAAATTTGACAATCATATTTTACAATTAGAAACTACATATTTTATACATTACCCAGCTAAACTTTTTGTCGGGCACAACTAACTTTAGAAAAATATGTATTTCTGACCGTCCCTAAAGTATGGCAGTAATTTAAAGTTTCACAACATTTATTCTCTGAATTAATGGTAAATCCTTTTCTGTTATGGTAAGCTAAAAAACGCGTGAAACAAAACAAATGTTCCCAAGGATCGAGGTTTTTAGCGAATTTTTTTTTCCTAAACCAAACAAAATTTTGTATTTTTACTTTTTTCGTGCCCATTTTGAAAATAGTTTTTACAGCTACGATGGTTGCCTTTTAGATTATGCACTTTGGTCATAATCCAGTCAAAGTGCTGGAAAGTTTGTCATTTTTACCATAAATTTACGGAGAACTCTTTGATCTACAGAACTATTTTGACTTAATTGGAAAGTTTGGCATTTTTAGCATAAATTTGTGCAGAACTCCTTGGTCTACAGAAAACTTTTGACTTAAAAAATTAAAAAAAAAGGATAACCTCGACCAAAAAATGGCATTAACTAGTGAAAATGTTCGTCATATTTTAACAATTGCCGAAAAATGGCGCGCGTCAATTGTAGGAAGTACTTCGAAGCAAACGAACGCCCTTTTTTTTTAGGAAAACCGGGTTATTTTGGCATTAGAAGGAATTAGATTTGTCATTTCTGAATGTTACAAAGCCGTTTGTTTGCCCCCAGAAGTTTTTGGAGTATTGAGGAAAATCAACCGCTCTAGACGAATCATTTTCTTCCCTGATAATTCAAGCTCGCATTCAAAACGATGGGACAAATTGATGGGTCATCCGTCTTACAGTCCTGACTTAGCAACCATTGGCATTATTTTTGCCTAAAGAAACTGTTATAGTTTTAAGCAGCTCGTTTTGGAGTTATTCGCATCGAAAAATGTTTTCAACATAACAAAAAATTGAAAATCTTGTCATGCCAAAAGGGCGAATCTTTTCGTATTTTTGCCATAACTTTTTATCGATATTAGATAAAATAGTGGTGTTGAGACATTAACTGTTAGTTTTTGAAGCACCTATCGATTGGCATCATTATTTTAAAATATATTTTTTAAATTTTAATCATTGGCAAGAAAAATGTTTAGCAAATTATTTTTAAATATTGATGCCTATCGATAGGTGCGTTAAAAACAAACAAATAATGCCTACATAACTATTTTATATTGTGCCAATGAAAAGTTATCGCAATAAAACGAAAAAATTCGCCCTTTTGGCATGATAAGATTTTTTTTTTGCTATAACTCTTTATTGGTGCAAGATAAAATATTGGTGTAAAGGTATTAATTGTTTGTTTTCAAAACACCTATCGATTGGCATCTTAATTTAAAAATATTTTGCCAAACAGTTTTCTTGCAAATAACAAATGAATATTTGGAAAATTATTTTTAAATATTGATGCCAATCGATACGTGCTTTAAAAACAAACAATTAATGCCTTTACATCACTATTTAATCTTGCGCAATTAAAGAGTTATAGCAATAAAACAAAAAATATATGCCTTTTGGTCAGAATATAGCCACACAAAAGCCGTATTTTTAATTCAGTAAGTTGTCCAAATTCAAAGATATTTTATAGACTTTATGATAATTGGTAAATAAACCAAAAACAAATAAATTTAAATAATATATATTTTTACTAATTTTTAAGCTTTCAAACTTTAAAATTTTATTTAACTACATTTTTAAAAATGCACATTCGCCGCTTTGGTTTGACAGTGACGAAATGTTTTTTTGTAATTCATAGCACATTTTTCCATTTCACTTGAAGACCCCATTCAACATGATCTAATCAAATTAAACAGACAATTTAACCAAAAATTATCTCAGAAAATTCTATCTTAAAAAATACTCAAATCAAATACAAAAATTAACCAATCTTAAGTGAAATTGTCTCTGCATGAAGAATATTCTTTATTTAGATTGAAATAAGTTGAAAATTTAATTTTTCATCACATTTTATAGGGTGTTTAGAATTACCATTGCGTTTAGAATTAGATTAGACAGACACACCCTGATTAGTATCCCGTACCATGAAAGACTCACAAAGAAAAGAAAACTCGAACTTTTAATTTCATCAACTCAACAGCTTTAGACCTAGAGAATATATTTAAGTTTGGTTTCATAAAAAAGTGCCAGACAATAAAGTTGACATAATTCTTTTGTACACCCAGAAAAAAATTCTTCAAATAAAAACACATTTAAACTTTATTTTGTTAATATAATATTTAATTATATTTTATTTTTCCATGTTGGTTTTATCAACTAAATTTTTTTGTTTATAATATTATTTGTAATATAAATGTAATGTTTTTTTTTATATATTTGTTGTTCTTGATATTTTTATTTTTTCTCAAACATTTTATATTTAATATTTATTTTTTTAAATATTTTTTTTTCCAAATTCTGCCTTTTTCTTCTTTTAATGTTGTTGGTATTTTTTTGTACGGCTTTTATTATTTTCATCATCTTTTCCCTTTTTTATATTGTTTTTTCTTTAGTATTTTTTTCATATTTAGTCTTCTTTTTTTTGTTTTCCTTTTTCATCTTCTTTTAATATTTTTTTTTTCTTTTTTTAGCATTGTCCTTTTTTTTCTTCTTCTCTTCTTTTTTTGCTCAATATTTTTATATATAAATATTTTTTTTTATAGTTGTTGTCGGAAAATAAAAGTGTTTAGGGGGATATTTGTTTGGTGTATCTTTCAAAAAACATTATAGCCAACAAAAATTAGTTCAACATCGTGTTGTTTCCTTTCGTTTTTTTTTTTATTTATAATTATTATACTTTTTTGCTTCTGTGTTTTTAAAGGATTTTTTTATTTGGTAGAAATTTAAGTATGTTTTTGCTCATGCTATTTTTTTTTGTTCATTTGTTTGTTTAAATTTTCTTTTCGTTAGAGTTTGATTTAAAAGAAGATGGCATTATATAATGTTTTTTGAAATCATTATATTTGTAAAAAAATCTGAAATCAAATTAAGTGGATTAAAATAAAATACAATATTTACACTACAAATAAAGCCAATTAACCCATGCATTACATAGAAATTATTTATACGCTATATTAATATACAAATTAAATACGTTTGATGTTGTAAGAAGAGGTAGTAAGAAGAAAAACGATAAAAATTAACGATGAAGTAGTTGAAATGAACCTAAAATTGTTGAAATACTTATTCAATATGTCATTTTGTGTCATATTTATGTTCTTTACCGTATGAGAACGACGTAGAAATTGTCATTAACCTTGTGAACCGCCGGCCTTTCGGTCAATGTTGACCATTGATCATAAACAACAATTTTTAAAATTTACATGAATACTACAAAATTACATGAAAACAAAGCATAAAAATTGTGGTGAAAGGATTTTTAAAAACAACTAAAGCCTGAATAACACGATTGAATAAACGCTCAACTTTGGAATCAATTTTCTAATAATTTTAATCGTGTGATTTTCCAATTTTTGTATGGAAAATTGAGCAATAACACAATTGATATTAAAATTATTTGAAAATTGATTCAAAAGTTGAGCATTTATTCAATCGCGTGATTCAGGCTTAAAACTGTTTCGAAAATTGTGAATACGACACAAAACAGGTGGTACTTGGCAATACACATCAAATCGAAAAAAAAAACCTCAAATAAATGCTACAAATCTCAAATCACAAAGAAATCATTAAAGACATCAGCATTCAAATTATGTGAACTCGTACAATATCTACTTAAGCTAGAATCACACGATTGATGCAAAGCATTAACCAAATTTTATCGTATATGCATAAATGAGGGAAAATTTCCTGTTGACGAAATTTTTTATCAATTCCAAATTTTTATTTTTGTATCAGTCTCAATACAAAAATTTAAAAAGCTATACCAAATGGTGTCAATTTTTGTTGACGACTCGAGCATCAACCACATAT
Source organism: Dryomyza anilis (assembly GCA_951804985.1). Lineage (NCBI taxonomy): Eukaryota > Metazoa > Arthropoda > Insecta > Diptera > Dryomyzidae > Dryomyza > Dryomyza anilis. The sequence goes on along the minus strand of OX638133.1, from coordinate 18,190,964 downwards.
ATCAATTTCTGTGTTGATGCAAATTGATACAATTTAGTCAATCTTGTGATTGGAGCATATTTTTTATTTAGACATAAAATGTGCAACAAGTTGCTTTAGTATTGTCACACACTGTATACGCAACCAGACAAACGATGCCCAAAACCTAACTTCATGTTAACTTTAAAAAGTTAATGATATCCGAATGTTGTCGTAAAAATGATCAAAAAGGTATCTAAAAGACTTACGAATGTCCGCCTCTTTGTTGATTTTTAGCTCTCAAAAAGATAACTAAAAAGTTATGTTTAAGTCAACTATTAAAAGGCATCGTCAGAAAGTTGTCCTCTAGACTGCCGATAAGACAGCTTAAATGCAGCTTTTTGTTAACCCTTTTAACTACCACTACACATGTAAAATATGACAACAAATTCGATCCGATCTTAAGTCCCACCAGCAGCGTGGCTGTGAGTCGTCGCGAAATTTTCGGTATTCTTCTCGGCAAACATCAAAAGTCAGATAGACGACATAGAGCAGATATCGGAGGCTGACTTCGAGACACATTGCACAAAAAAATGGACAACTGTAAGAAGAATAACAGCGATTGCTGCTAGCAGAAGTTGAAGATCTGCTGCATATTTCGTTGATTTGCGGCCTGGAGGTATCGCCGAGAGTCTTGAGCCTCTCGGCGATAGAATCCTCAACAGAATCCTCAATCCAACTAACTGCAATGGTCTGAAGATATAGATGCGGAAGTCGCAACATAAAAATGTTTATGATTATCGATTTTAACAGCATTAACTGAATTTTTATGATGTTTTAATATACTATTCAAATTATTTAATATGTTGTTTCAGTTGTGAAAGCAAAAGAAAGTGTTGCCTGTAAAATTGTAAAATTTACCCTTTTTGACATATCGTTTTCGTACACTTTTAGATGACTAAATTTGGTTGCCTTTCAGTTGCTAAAATGACATCTTGCCGATGATAACTTTAAGGCATCTTCATGTATACCATTAGGCATCATTCTGACAAATCAAAAAGACATCTTCCAGTCAATCATTTGTCGTCAATCTTTCCCGTAACATTTCGGACAAATTTCGGACATCGATAACATTTAAAAGATAACTTAAAGACAACTTTCAGACATAATTTGTCTAGTTGGGCTATGTTTTCAATTTAAATGCATTTTTATATAAAATTATTTTAGTTGCAATATTTGTTATTGCCACAGTCACGTCCTGACACCCCTCCTCACACGGTAGAATGACGCCTGCAGTAAGTAACTGCCCACGAACATTTTGTATTTCATAGTCCCGATTTTGTAGAAATTCATAAAAGTAATTTACACGTCGCGGTTAATATTTTTACTATCAATCGGACATTTTCGTCCACACAAAATACACGGGCAAACAGTATAACGAAAACGGTATGCCTACTATTAATGCCTACTACTAATGCCTACTTTGAAGTATGATCCCGATTTGTTTACTTTAAAAAGTTACCTTTCTGATATATCTGTACAATGCTTAACGATAACTTTTGTAAGAACCTTTAAGTTCCCAGAAAAACGATAGTCGCAAAGATAACATTTCGTATGTTGTTCTAGTTGGGTATATAAGGTGGCCATGCGTACAAGCTGTCTTCCTAAAAATTACAAAAGTTCAATTTGTCCTTTTTTGCACCGAATATGTCATTTATTTTTGTATTGCATGTAATGATATACGTAGACCCATGATACATACATTTACAGGGACATTCACTTTGACATTAGGCATGTTTTTTGACATTCCTTAATTTCTTTGTTTGACAAATATTTTCCAAATTGCGAATACATTTTATATATTTTAATATACGCTTTTTATTTGCGTATTTTGTTAAAATTTAAAAAACTTGCCTAGTGTCAGTCAATGTAAACTTTGGAAAATAAATGAGAGAATGTACCAGTAAATATTTGTATCATGCCTAGACCTTAAATAAGTGTACTTTCCTCGTTTAATTGCCAAACTCAGCACATTTTCAAAGTTCTTGCATATATCCTAACGAAATACGCAGCGTACGAACGAAGATCTATTGGAATTTTCATTTTCGAAAGTACGTTTTAAAGTGAAGTTTGCTGCAGAAGCAGTGTCTAAGAGCTAAATAATCAAAAAAAAACTAGACGCATTCATTTAGGGTGAATGGTATGTCAGGACAAGGTAATGCAAATGCGGTAAGAACAGAGAAACTATATTTTGTAAATCGAATAAAATTAAAAATGATACGAATCGAAAGCTATGCACTACAATTTATTATGATATAAAAAAAACGGTTAACCATTAAAAATGGTCATTCGATATTTACACACGTGCTCACCATTTAATACAAATATAAGATGCGGTATAAAAAATAAATTATTTATAAAAAAAACTGAAATTTCAACAAATGCTGCCTTAACTTCTTCAACGACGCATTATCATCACCTGAGAATTAGTTTGCTCCATACGTCATGCAGCAGAAAACAAAAAAAAATCTAATTTGCATATAAGCGTCTTAACTTTCGATATAATATGAAAAAAAAAATGAAATAAATTAATAATAAAGTTCTTCTTCCTTATTTTTGGCATAAAATTAATGTCTTTTATGTTTTCCTTATAACATTGCAGTTTGTTCGACAAATTGCATGTCACGTGTATGATACAATAACAAGGTAGTAGTAGTATCCCAGAGCGCCTCTCACAAAATTTTCTTATTCCATACATTTTGACATAAGCACGGGACGTTTGTCAGTATCTTCTGGCGTTTGACATAAGCACGGGACAAGAATAATAGAATAATAAGATTACGCATTGCGCATGTGCACCCTGTATTTCTGACGTCAAAAAGTATGGAATGTCAAGTAAAGGAAATTTAAATTTAGACATTTCATAAATTACAAATATTTATTTCATTGAAAAATATTTTTTTTACATTTTTGCTGAAAAAAATTGGTGGGAAGCAGACTTCCGGCAGTTTTCTTAGTGGGTGAATCAACTATCGTGCTGATCAAGACATTGCTGTACATAGGCATGGGTGGATGGCAGATAATTTAAAATTTAAATCTAAAATATATATTTGTTGTCCTGACGGACCGGAGCTACACAAATGCTGTTGAATTATTTTGTTTTTAGAGCATTTCGATGATGTTTTCTTATCTTTTAGTTTTGATGGCCGATTCAGTGCAGTTTTGCACACATATCTACTAATCACACGCTATTTTTTCAAAAATAATTCAAATGTTTTGTTTTTTTTGCAACAACGTTCTGACACAATGAAAAATTTACAGTTGTCAAAAAACTTCTACGTACATGCGCAGAAGATTCAAGTTTGGAACAACGTTCTGCGCAATCTTTGTTTCTATTATTCTTGAGCACGGGATGCCTAAGAAGAACAAGAACTCTAATACTTCTACCTTGAATAATTGTATCATGATCACGTGTTTGAAAAACACTCTTAGAATGAAGTTGGCATTAAAACATCTTTGCAGGGTTCACATCAGGGATGGTATTTGAAAATATCGATATTGTAACTTATCGTAAATTGTACTAAATGAATCCAAATTGTACTTTTTTTCATAAAATAAAATATTTTTTGTTATACAAATTTGAAAAATATGCAATAAGAGTCTCTTTCTGTATTCCGAAAGAAAACAATGATGTAATGACGTAAAAATGACTTCAATATTATTAAAATGTTTGACTTTAAAGTTTAAACGAATTCGCAATATAGATGCTGATTATATTGATGAAAGGGGTATTCATTTCCATGTAATAATTTTTTTTTTTTTTGGAACATACCTGTATACTATTTCGATATCTGTTTTTGCATTAATGTTACTTTTTGTCCCTATTTTTTATATATTGCACAAAAAATTGAAATTGTACTGAAAAAATCATCTCTGGTTCACATTCTACTCCGATCAGAGATGTCAATCTGAAAAAAACATCGATGTTTTGGTCGATATAATACATCGACTCGTTTTCCGATGTATCTAACAAAAATATCGATGTTTGCGATGCATCGAATGAAAAATTATTATATAAATTATTTAAATTTTCATGACGATTTCTAAATATGTCAAATTTTAATAATAATAGTTTGGCGCTACAGTCCTGTATAGAACTTCGGCTGAGCTCTCTCACCATTTTGAGCTGTGAGTGTTATATTTGTACTCAAAGTGGTGGGGCCAACAGTTTATTGCCGAATCCGAATGGCGGGTGAGAGCTTTACATAGGCAATGGTTTTACTCTCGTAGGTTTGCCATTTACTGACGAGAGGTAGCGCGGTATAGAAAATGTTTCTATGAAAAGATGTTGTTAGCCCCAGTCCAGGCTTGAACCGGGGACCTTTCGGCTCGCAGTCCAACGCACTAACCACTGAGCTACCGCGGCTATGTCAAATTACAAAAATAAAATATATTAGGTTAAAAAAAATAAGTGTTTGACAAGTGTTTGGAACATTTTCTGATTATACAAAATAATTACGGTGTTGGGAATCAAAAATATTTAAGTCCATGTTATGCCATTTTGAGAAAAACACGAAAACCATGTATGAAGCAAATGGTAATGGTGTTTAATTTCAAATAGAAATATATAATTAATCAAATTTAATTAAATTTAGTTAGTTTTGATGCGCAAAAATGAATTTAACAGTGATTCGATATATCGAAAAAATATATCGATGTATCGAATAGATTCTGAATTTTATATTACATCAGAAAACATCGATGTATCGAAGAAATATATCGAGAGTTTTTTAAAACATCGATGTATTTTGGACATCCCTAATTCCGATCGGAGTAGATCTACTCCAATTCATTTGATTTTCAACAAACTACTCCTCTAATTCAGTAGTAGCATATTCTACTCCTTATTTTAATGAAATTTACACCCTTTTGAATTAACTGAATTTAAAAAAAAATATTCATAATTGAAATTGCTTTTTTTTATTAATAATTTGAGAAATAATACACAATTTATAGTTTAGCTCATTATACATTTGCTAAGATTTGTTTCAAACCAAAAGTCAAAAATTTCCCAATTAAAAGATAATGTTCAAATAAAACAGAAATTGATGGGAATGAACATTAAGCGGCGGTCGTGATATTAGTCAGCTATAGCATATTTTGCGATCTTATTAAAATCTTAAACGGTTCATCCACAAAGTATATAAAATAGTATAAGTAAAATATTTATTTTCAAAAGTAAAATATATGAAAAAATTCTATTTTGAAAATTGTCTGTTTATTTATATCCTTTATTCAGAGACCATACGTAATTATGAACTTAACTGGTATTCGTATATATTTTATATACTTAGATTAATATATTTTATTATATCTAAAATAATTTAATGAACAATTAATCGAATAATCTATTCTATAAATTATTTTAGATATAATAAAATATATGCAGTTTAAGAATCACTGTAATAAATTACTAAAGCACCACAATTTGCTGGTAGGTGGCAACACTTATAACATTTATAAAATACAGCTAACCTCAAAATTTTAAATACGATTAACGATTTCTTGTTTGGTGTTTCTCGCAAATTATTTTCTAACCCGAAAAATTTTAAGATTAATTATGTTGCGAGGCGCAAAATCAAATCCACGCAGACGTGAATTGCCATCTAGACGTAACCTAAATGATCAGAACAATAGAAACAACGGCAACCGTTCGCCAAGCCAATTGGTTCTCTTTGGTCACTTTACGCATGCCTGCTTCGACGAGTTGATCTGTCGGGTGCATATCGGTCAGGTGCCCTACTTCAATGCACCTATCTATCTGGGTAACGGACGACAAATTGGAAAGATTGATGAAATATTCGGTACACTTCAGGAATTCTCAGTGTCCGTGCGCCTCTTGGATCCCACCAGCATCATACAGTTTGAGCCAAATGATCAGCTATATATTGAGCCACAAAAGCTTATGCCAATGAGCCGATTTTTGTCAAAACCTATGAAAGCTGTCGCAGGCAATGGGCGAAATAAACCTGGCCACCTGAAGAGATCAAAACGAGGCGGAAAAAATGTGAGCCGTTTTCGCAACAAATCTGCAACAAACTAGCTTTCAGAACGAGAACGCCGCCCTAACTTTGTTAATAATTCTGTGTATTTGGCGAAAATAGATAAACAAAAATCATTAATAACAAAATTTTATGTACTACCTTAAAATACAACATTTCAATAAAGTTCTTCGCAAAGAGTTAAAATTATGAGATTTTTGTTATATATTTACGTTACATTGTAGGTTGCTTTTCACTTCAATTACACAAATCATTTTTTGATTTACAATTTAATTGTGACGACCAATTAATTGGTGACGACGTGAAATATGGTCCTAAATATTACAAAAATGAAAACAATGATATAAGGGCCACGTGGATACCATTAAAAATCAAAATTTTATTTATAAATGCATTTTTATTAAATTCTACACCTTTTACTTCAAAATTCCTTTACATTTGGCAAAGATTTTTCAAATCTACTCCCATTTATATTCCCAAATTTTTTCGAACTCTACTCCATTTGCGTTAACGAAAAGTGTGCACTCTGCATGAATGCCATTAAATCATACTTGAAAATAAAATAAGAGGTATTATTGTATTTGTAATACATAATTTTTCCGATTTGATTTTATTTGAACCTCAACTACCACCTGATTCGTCCTGTTCTTCCACTACCTATCCATGGAAAGCTATAAGCGATACCTTACAACTGACTCTAGAGTAAAGCCTGTTTTATACTTTTAATGTAGAACAAATTGTGCAAAGTTGGTTTTGTGTATGATGGTGAAATGTGAAAAATGTGTAAGAACTAATATGTAACTTATAGTATTTACAAACGAAACACAAAGTAAAAATGAAAATAAGCAGCGACTTACCTTAAAAATAAGGGAAAAGCAATAATCAGTAAGGTGCATAGTAATTAGCCCTGCCACGGTAACCCCTTCTGGAACCAAAAACAATAAAGGTTTAGAAAATTCTATCAATTATGAATATATTTAGCACATAATAATTACATTGGGCGACGCGAACCGCGGAACGAACTGTGGCAACAGGCTGCGCCGCTACCTCGACCGCGCGAGGCGCCTCTACCGCGGAAGCTGCCGCGTGCAAAACGATTGGTGGTCGAGAGGCCGGGGCGATTGGTGCGCTTGGACATAACCTATGCAAGAAACGAATAGAATTACAACAATCAAATAATAAATAATTAAATATTAAAATACACACCTTAATTTGACGACCACGGAACAAAGTCTCGTTCATGGCTAGTGCTGTCTCCACATATTCCTTGGAGCCAAACTCAATGTAGGCAAAACCCTTGGGGTGACCATCGGATTTGTTGCAGAGAATGGTGACGCGATTAATGGTGCCGCAACCATGGAAATGCGATTCCAATTCTTCGGCGGATGCGCCATAGTCGACGTTGCCTACATAGACGGAGCGCGTATCGATCTCCTGCTTCTCCTCAATGGAGAGCGGCACCGTAGCGATGCCGGTGGTGGAGCCGGCCATTTGTTTGTCCACCTCTGTCTGCATTTGCTTGATCTTTTCGGCTTCCTCTTCCATTTCCTTGACGCGTGCCTTGATTGCTTCGAGTTCTGGATCAATTTGCATATTGGATTCGTCCTGCAGTTGGAGAAAGGGTGTCGCAAAATGTTGATAATACAGTTTTTTTTTTAAATATAATAATGAGCAATATGTAATGCGACTGGCTGCTGCAACGAAACACGCCCAATTGCCAAGCCGCCAAATTGCTGGCTGCAGTTTTCACATCGCGTATTTGGCCATTTTACATTTATTTTCATTGTTCGCAGCAGCCACACGAAACTGGTTTTATTCTGTTTTATGCGGCACTCACCTCGTTTTCATTCATCAGTTCCGCTTCGGTCTCGCCATTGGCATCGTCCAGGTTCTCCAGCAGTTGGTCTTCGTTCAGAGTTAAATCTTCGTCTGCCATTTTAATCGATATTTTGTGTCGTTTGCTTTTGCACCCTCTTTGGTGGCGACGGCAACGCTTTGCTTAAAAGTTTCTTCTTGCAAGGAATGCCAACAACAACAACAAAAACCAGCAAAAGCTCCTTTTTGCAGTCAGTCTCTCTGTGCTTATTTCTCCTGCGATGCTGACGTTTCTTGCGACACACACACACACTCTCTCAAACTCAGGCACACAAATGTACACTACACACAAACGTCAATCGTCGTCGTGGGGGCAACTGAACGAAACTTCGTGCGCCTTCAAAATGGTGGCAAACGATTGAAAAAAAAATGTTGTTCGCGTAGTCAAACTTTCTATTTTCGTTGTTCTGTCAAAAAGTTGTTCTTTAATTTGTCGGTGAGTTTGTTCTTTACTTATTCTAGTTATATGCTAAAATGCAGGCACTTTCACAGAGCAACACAACAAGGCTCTTATATTAATTTAATGTTTATAAATTAAATTGCTTTTTTTGGACGATGTTTGTGGATTTTTTCTACTTTTTAGTTAACTCCAAAATTACTCTTGTCTCATCAACGTCACACACACAAACTGTTTTATCCGCTTCGTCTTTCCCGGTGATAGATTTTTTTTAGTTTCTTTCGTTCAAATTTGACAGCCAAAAAAAATAGAAAAAAATGGCGTCTGATGGTGCTGCAATTGTTGCCAGTTCCGTGGGAAATTTCCCATTTGTGAAAATTTTTAAATGCTGTCGAAAAGGTAATTCCCATGGGAAATTTTAATGGCTGATTTAATGATTTTCTTTTACCATTTTTTTTATTATTTTATGTTTTATGTAACTACAATTTACGAACATACTAAATGTAAATTTAGTGATTTAAACATATAGAACGCATCAACTTGTTAAGTGAAAAATAAGGTTGTTTTCAAAGTTCTTTTTTTAAATTTTGTGGGAATTAAATCACCCAAAATTACTAAGTGGGAATTCTTAATAAGTCGTCATGACTTATCCCCTGCAGGGACTTATTAAGGTATTTTATTTTTCGTGGGAATTTTGGTTGACAACTATGGTGCTTCTGCACTTGAACCGGTTAAAAATTTGATGATTTTATTTTTATAGTTTTTTTTTTCATATTATTACAAAATTACAATATGATAAAATTAATTCATAACGATATCTCAATTATTAGGTCTATTGCCATTACATATCGTCAACTGTGAATTATAATTCATAAATAGCAGAATATATTTATTTTTCCGAATTATGAATTTTTTAGAAATTTGTACACGATAAATTATTCAGCTTGTACCAAAATATTTTTTTGTTTGTCTTGTGCTCCATATCCAATTAGGCGGAAATTATATGTTTTCATCCAAAAAATTGCCTCATGTTAGCACTCCCATTTTCCAAAAAATTGATTTAAAAAAAAAAGTTTTTTTTATTTTTAAGAGGGTAACATGAGGTTACTTTTTTTAATTTTCTCCTATATTTCGCATTGTGGTGTGACAATTTTTTTTCCCCGCACACTTTGTAATAATTCAAAAAAAAAAAACACTTATGACCACTCCCGGTTTTCGATTTATAAGTGGGGTTCCATGGGGGCAGGTGGCAACATTTTTTGCTACCGGCCAAATCTTTAAAAATTGAAATTGTAACAATTAATATCATTATCCACCCGAATTTTTGTATATATAAACCAGTGTAGGGCATTACTCAAATAAATTTGTATTCATATAACAATTCAAACAAAATTGTATGTTTTCAATACTTTATCCGTTATTTGAAATTTCAATCAAATTTTTTTATTCTAGCAAATTTATTCAATAAAATTATTTGTGAATAAACATTTATTCTAAATAAAAATTTCAAATAAATTTGAAATGTTTTTTGTGTACAAACCAAATTTATTCGTTAAAAAACTAAAAAATGAAAATAAACAATTCGAAATAAAACAATTTATTCATTATTTAGAAAGAATAAGAAAAATAATTTATTATTTTTATTTGAAATAAAAATTGCCCTACCCTGATATAAACTACTAATAAAAAATCGGTTTTAAAAATAGGGAAAATTGTGAGGGTGAACAAGGTATTCTGCGTAAAATGGAGGGGAAATTCGCGTATTCCGCTGGTTTTTTTTGAGGAGAAAGGAAATTGCTGAATAGAGTTTGACGTATCAATAGTAAACAACGTTTTGTTTACTATAGAAACGTCAAACAAACGTCCAAAAAAATTATTGAAAACGAGGTTTTGTTTATATCCTCAACACTTGGTAATTATTTATTTTTGTTATTTATTAAAACTTGTTGAACGCGATGAGTGACTCCGAGTACGAAGAGGAGGAGATTTTAGTGTTTGCTGATTTTAAAAATCAATTAATGCAGCACGAATTAAGCGACCCAAAGACAGCCATAAAATTAATCGGCATTGAGACGCAAAACCCCATTGCGGAAATCAATGGCAACATGTTTAAGGGTAAAATATGAGTACACATTTCCTTTCGAGAATTTTATTCAATTATTATTATTTCACAGGCAGTTACGACTATGCCATGGGCACAAATGTTTTCTTTGAAAACGATGAACAGGCCTCGGCCGCCGATCCTCTCTTTGAGCAAACTTGCAAACAGAAATATAAATATTTTGCCAAAACTACGAAAGTTATAAATTTCCAGCGCATTTTTGTGGAGAGCAACACGGAGGCCACTGCTAAAGGCGATTCTGCGGAGGCAGATCCCGACAAAAAAGCTGCGGCAGAGAAAGATGTCAACATGGATGAGGCGACAGCCAATCTAAAAACGAATCTGACGTATGAAGAGGCCATTAAAGTTTTGCCCGCGGTGGCAGAGCTGCAGTGGAAAGACAAAGATGCCAGCTAATCGAATAAAAATAAATTTATTTTATTGAATTAAAAAAATATTAAAAATTACACTATAAAGTTCACAATTTATTACTTTGCACTTGTTATTTGATTTCAGCAACATATAGACGATGCAACTGCTAAATCTTTTATTTTGATTTTCAGATAAACCGCCCAACAAAACAACATAAACGAGAACATGGAGGCCATGCTGGGCAAAACCATGCGTCCGCCCATCCAGCTACTCACATTGCTGGCCGATTTTAAGGATGTACTCGAGCACGACGAGCACCCACGCTCACGCGCTGACATCGCCACGGCTATGAAACTGCAGGACGAGCCGCATCGTTTTCAAGAGGTTGAAGAGAACTGTTCGCTGGATAACCTGCAGCAATTTGACGACCTACGTATCACCTCGTACATACCGGGCTTCACTGAAATTCATCGGCGCACTGTGACGCAAATACCGCACGATGCCTTCAAGCTGAAAACATTTAAGACGCTGCTAAAGGAGAAGGAAACCTCCATTAAGAATCCTTTTGCACGCACGCGTCATTCTTTCCGTGCAGTGCAACAGCCCAACGCATCGGCGACGGCGTCACCAACAGCAGCCGCTATCGAGTCGACTGCCTTTGCCGATCTGCTAATCTCGATACGCGTCTATAGGCCGGCGCGTGCCACGCACATTGGCCAAAGCATCGAGAAGCCTGTCTTCGCCGAGGAGTTTCAGTGTCTAGGCTCCAATTATCTGACAGCGTTGCGCGATAAAATCAGCTGCGTCTGCAAGGACAAGCGCTTCTTTGAGGTGAGCGAACTCACGACCGACGAGCCGGTGGAGAAGCTCACAGATCCGGCGTTCTTCTTCATTACGGACACCTTTTACAATGACAAACGTAATGCTGCGAATGCCGACTACTCGGAGACCATCCGGCAGTGGGCGAAGACAGCGGAGGGCCTCAAGCATCTGCAGTTCAAGGTGGCCAAAATGGAAGAGACACGTTTCATTGATCTCAGTGTAAGCCTGGGTTTTCCCCAACTCTATCAGCATCATGGCAACTGTGAGCATGTGTTTGTGTTCTCGCAGGTGGAGATTATAACGCCGGATACGGCCATATGCATGGCACCGCCGACGCAGTATCCGCTGCTGAGCTCATTCAGCACGTTCAACAATCGCATGTGCAACATGTGTGGCCAGCGCGCCTATGTTTTCATTGTGGAGCACAGTGATCGGCAGCTGCACGATCCGGCCTATTTGTGCAACAAGTGCTTTTTCGGGTTTCACTACATCGATGGCAAGAAAGTGGGTCAGTTCAAAGCGTACAAGGTGAATGATTACGAGGATGATAACGAACAGCTTGCCGAGGAGGAGGCTGAAGGTGAGGCTGATGCTGAAGTAACCGATATGACACAGTTGGATGCAGATGCGGAGTCAACATCACAGCATGGCTCGGCTGTAGATGGTGGCACGCCTTCGCAGCAGAGCGAATGTGGTGACGTCGAAGCGTCCGAAACGGATGTTGAGCCGTCGCCGCCGGTCGTTTTGGTGGAGGTGGAAAAAGCGGAGAATAGCAAGAAAGTGTTGAAAATTAAAAAAGAGCAGCATGACGACGTTTGATTCGTAAACTAGTTTTAAGTATAGTTTATTAAACAGTTTAAACTATTAAGTTGTAGTTGTTCCTTAACACAAGTAAAACTTAAAAAATATATTAAAATTCAAAATTTAACGGGTCTACGGAATGAAACTAAATCAAACGGTATTGCCAAGCATTTCTCAAACATTCCTCTAACAAAAATTGGGCTGTTTATATTTAAAGGTTTTTATCTTTATGACAATTATTGATATTCTGTTGATACCTGCACAAAAAAAAAACAATGTTTATTAATGTTATAATTCTACTGTGTGCAAAATGTAATATGTTGTAATTTAAATTGGATTTGTTTTATTGTAACGTCGCACTGCATATTCTAATTCTGAACGAATTATACAAAAAAATGTTTTATCTATCGTTCCAGACCTTCATAAACTAATACAAGTATTTCACGATCTCCTGAAACATTTTAATTTGATTATAGCATAAAATTCAGAAAATAATAAAATTATCTTTTTTAGAAAAAAAAACAACTTTTGTCTATTTTAAATCGAATGAAAAGCATAGCGGTTCTATACAAAGTAATGGAAGTATTTATTAAAAATTGAAAAATTACGATATGGTGGAATTTTCGAATAGTTTGTTATTTTAAGACAATTCAAAAAAAGTATTAAATCAAATTATTGGCTATTGCACGTCAAACCGGGCGCTTTTCGACAAAAAATAATCAACAACATATTGCGACATATATGTGTTTTACCCTCTAATTTATTAAAAAAAGTTGTTTTAATTTCGAGGGTACTTTATTAATTATACTAAAGGTGTACTCGTTTTTAAAACTTAATAAAAATATAAAAAGCAATTTTTTTTTTTAGCGGTTCTATACAAAGTAATGGAAGTATTTATTAAAAATTGAAAAATTACGATATGGTGGAATTTTCGAATAGTTTGTTATTTTAAGACAATTCAAAAAAAGTATTAAATCAAATTATTGGCTATTGCACGTCAAACCGGGCGCTTTTCGACAAAAAATAATCAACAACATATTGCGACATATATGTGTTTTACCCTCTAATTTATTAAAAAAAGTTGTTTTAATTTCGAGGGTACTTTATTAATTATACTAAAGGTGTACTCGTTTTTAAAACTTAATAAAAATATAAAAAGCAATTTTTTTTTTACTTTTTACCTACGTACTTAACCGGTTTTGCACACCCTTTCGTTTTTGAGAGATCTTATCATAGCGGTTTTTTATTTAAAAGGGCGTGGCAAATTTTTATTTGGTTTGGTGATTTGGTGGCCGGTAAACTACAGTTCAGCCTTACCTTTCATTCGAGTACTTTTTAGTAGCACCGTTTTTCACGGACACCAGGTCACAATTTTTTTTGTAAAATTACTTTGTCAATATTTTATACTGTCGTTTTGTTCTAGGGCAGAAGACAGGCTGGTTTTGCTACAAAATCCGCCTATGACTGCCGGAAACATGCCGATAGGCTGTTGAAAGCTGCTGTGTTGACTGCCTGTTTTGCGCCTGTTACTTACAGAATGCGTTATATTAAACGCTCTAATGAAAATTTTGAAAACATCATGTATATAATTGGGTGTTTCAGATTAGGGTAGGTTCTAGAGCAGCTAGGTCACATTTAATGTGTTCTCCGTTTTCGACACACATTCAAGAACAGCTGGGGGGTTACTATGAATCGCGATTCGAAGGTCAATTTAAATCAAAGAACAAAGCGTTACGAAGGCAAATTCATACAATCTAACGGAATTAAAAAGATAGCCGTGTTGTCACTTTGTGAAACGAAATTTCCACCTTTAAATGTGAAAGTCACACTACCAAAGTACCATTTATTAGAATGCGAGTAATATCACTTTCGAATCGCATTACAGAGTAACCCCCCCTGCAATATTTATAAATATTTGCTTTGCCGTTACCCAGGTTGATTCAGAAATATTAGCGGTCCGTTGTGGAGTGCATCCAAATTGCGAAATGGTTGGACACCGGCTCGGGAAATATTTCGAAACATGCTGCGTTTTTTCAGACTCTTTAGGATGCTCTTTGTGGTTAATCGTTCCGTTTTTACGGAACTAATATCTATAATGAAAAAATACAAATTGAAACTAAACTTTTGAAAGTCAAAACAATAGTTTGACAATTTTATTATTATGCCACAATAAAATATTAATACAATTATTTTCAAAATCAAAAATATTATTATTGTTCATCATATTGAAAAACTGTTGATATTTATTTTCAAATTTCAACAATTATTTTCTATGTGTATTTTTGCCCGCTGCCCGGCCAAATGCCCGCTGTCCAGCTAATACACAATTTGATGTTTCGAAATGTCCAATTTGAAGTGAAAATGACCACTTTTATGTTTTATTTTGACCAATTTAATTATATTTAATGCAACTCTGGTAGAAAATGATACCGGAGGACAGTGTTGCATTTTAAGAAAATAAAAAGATTTTATAAAAATAAAAATATTAATGTATCAACAAAAAATAACAACGTACGATTTAAAATAAAAACGTACTTTAGTAAAAAAAAATATTTTGAAACGTACCAAAATTTTCGAAACGTATTAATAAAATTCAGGGCAGACGAAAAAATGTTGAAAAGGTACAAATTTATCCTGTCGGATTGAAATTGACGACCAAACAAAAAATAAATAAATAAATAAATAAATAAATAAATAAATAAATAAATAAATAAATAAATAAATAAACAAATAAATAAATAAATAAATAAATAAAGGACAGACGGAAATATTTTCAAAAGGTACAAAATTTTCGAATCAGATCGAAACTGACGACTAAATAATAGGACAAACGGAAAATTTTTTAAAAGGTACAAACTTTTCGTGTCGGATCCAAAATGTACAAAATCCTCTTCGGATCAAAACTGACGACAAAAAAAATAAATAAAGGACAGACGAAAAATTTTCAAAAAGTACAAAAAAAATTTCGTCGTCCAAAAAAATATAAAGGGTCGCTCAAAATATTTTTCTTATTTTTAAACAGAAACGTACTACATAATTAAAAAAAATTAAAAGTACTAAGTACGAACTGCTAAGTATTTCGTACTTTCACAATAAAAACGTACTCTAAATAGTACGAAAGTACGAACTTCTACTCCAATCGAAGTAGAATGAGAACACTACATTTGACGTTTCTCCCTGCATTCTGGTTTAGTGCTGTTTTGTCTTCGCTGCCGTTCGTTTAGGTTTTCAATTAAATTTTTGCTTCGTCGACAAGAATAAATTTTTTTTTCGCAACGCCGGTGTAGAATAGTTTTGTGTGTGACGACAAAAGCGCAATAAAAATTGTAAAATTTCCAAGTGGAAAGTTAAATGCAATTTAAATGTGGCGAAAAATGTAGAGTGAAATTCGTTGAACAAAAAAACAGTTTTCAATTGTTACAGTGGAACAAGTGAACACAAATATTGTGAGCCGCATTATGGATGTCGATGAAAACTTTTATGGTAAGTGATAGAATTAGTGGTTGTTGGTTGAAAGATAAGAAGCGGGCGGGCAACTTATATGCTGTCAAATAGGGGGGAGGGTAGACACTAAGTAAAACATGTTTTTATTTGTTGATTTAAGTGTCAATTATATTAGTACTATTCGCATGTGTTATTAGAATAATGCTTAGTTGCTGTGTGCTTTGGTAATACTAGGCATAACTGGCTCTACATTTGCACTAGACTTTTCTATATGATGTGCCATACAAATGCATGAATCACTGACTCACGGTGCGGTTATTGACGCTGCTCTGCTATTCAGCATTTCTGCGAATTCAGCGAATTTATTGTAGAACTGACACGTTTTCTAATCCCTTCACTTTTAGCTTTCTTGCGACGACGTTGCATAGTTGGCTTTTCCTTGTTGGCACTTTTACTGTTGCCACTAAAAAGTGAACACTGGCTCTCACATTTATCTCATTGCTACCACATCTATATAGTCTCTTCAATATAGTCACTTCAGTGCAACCTCTTCATTGCTATCTCTTCATTGCTACCTGTTCATTGCAACCACTTCACTGTTAGCTTCCCAGCGGTAAAAGCACTTTTGATATCATCAATGATCTCTCGTTTCTTGATACACTTTCCGCATTACATTAACGCAGGATTGTTATTCGTCTTCCATTACAAAGTAATCAAGGTTCTAAAAAGTAATCATATTGTATCATAACAATAAAATGTCGAAAATGGAACAGAAATCATGTATAACTTATTTTCTAAAGTAAGGCATGAATAGAATATTTCTATGTTTTATATTACGATTATGATGAAATAATATTTATTGATAGAAGAGATCAAATTTTAATTTTGAAATCATTTTTAATTTAAATTCCGAGAAATTGTCGTTATTTCATCATGATTACAACCAACTTTTATTAAAAAAATCATCATGGGTACATTAATGATTTCGAAAGTAATTTCAATATTTTAAGTTAGATCTTTATTGCTACCTCTTCATTATAGCCTCTTCTTATAGGCCTCTATATGGCCATTGATACGAACAGGTTTTTTCAACCCCATATAAGCCACGCTATGCCTGTCTCCCATACATAGTTGCTGCTGCTGTGATTTCCTATCCGTTGTTTCTATTGTAATCAGCAGCATTTTATTTTCCGTTGCTTCTCGACCACTTCTAATAGCGTCGCTTGTTTTATTTGTTGCCTATACAGCACAAAACAAAATTCAATTCTTTGCTATAGCCTATAGGTGCTAGCCTTGTTTTTGTTGTCATTAGCTATTTGGTTTTTTTGTTGTTGTTGTCATTTACCTCACTTGTTGTTGCATGAGCTTAGCACCATTAGTTGCGTCGCATCTAGATAAGGGTCGCTTGTAGTCAACCTGCATTCGTTTTACTGATTAAAATTTAATATATATTTTTTTTAAATTGCTTTTTTTTAATGTGTTTCGATGCGCATTGTTGCGCCACATTGCTGCCACATATTATAAATATATTTTTTAAACTATTGGGCATTATTCAAATATAGATCGGAATCGAATTAAAATTTTAATTTTACGCTGTTTCAGTTGGAATATGAAATTTCAATACAAAACAAACACATTTCAATTGAATGCAATTCGCGTGAAAGTTTTCTGAATTTGAATTTGAACCGAATGTGTATTTAAAAACATTCTACACAATAATTAATTAAACATTAGTCCCTCATGCATGTCCTGCTTGAGCCTTAATAAACACAAATTTTACTTGCACACTTCATTGATTCTGGCTATCATTTCTTTTGTACTGAAACCCGCATGTATTACGCCCTTCGAAATGCCTACAATTCACACTTTAATTTGTATGATTCCTTGCTTATCTTCATGCCACATGAATGGCATTTTATAAGAGTCACGATAATGTGCAGCCATGCTTAGGCTTTGCTATACGGCACCATTAAAAACAAAAACTGTATCCGGGTCCCTGATATTCCACACATGTTCCCTTCTATGGAGCGCTTTATTTGAAAAATTTGATTTAAAAGCCACATGTTTTGCATTGAAATACAAATTTTTAATGCTACTATTTTATACATTTGTTTATATTTTTAAATAAAATTCAAATATACTAAAAATCATTTGTATTTGTTTTTTTTATTTTAAAATTCCAAAATGCATTTTTTGTGCTCTACTTTTTGGACCTTTTTATGTAGAAGTAAAATACATCCACTACATTTCAAATTTCAATAAATGGTTTACCATACATATATTATCAAAATTTTAGTTTTAATTTTATAAATGTTTTAGAAGCGTACTCTACAAAAACAAGCAAACATTTTATAAACTATAACACATTATTAAATAATAGTATGATCTTTGCTTTATATAACCATAAATCATTTTCTTGTTTATCATAAATGTTTAAAATATATAAATGGTAGAGGTAGAATACATACCTTCTATGGAATGATAACAGTAATGAGTCAAACTATTTTGTGGTACCTACTAAAAACCGTTTTTTTGAGATACGTAAAATGTACATTTCATATAAAAATGGAGAAAGGAGGTGATTCTTTAGTCGGTAAGTTTGAGAATCAGTTGTAAGGTACCCAATCTACGTCAATATCTATTCTAAGCTTTGTTTTAATTGTCAAAAGAGTTATGTCAAAAGAGTTATGTCAAAAGAATGTCAAAAATATGAATGTCAAAAATATGAATGTCAAAAATATGAATGTCAAAAATATGAATGTCAAAAATATGAATGTCAAAATTATGACGGTCAAAATTATGAATGTCAAAATTATGAATGTCAAATTCAAATTAAGGATATAAATATGAAGTTATTAACGAAATAAAACCAATTCTCATTGAACATGAGTCAAACTATTTTGTGATACCTTCTGAGACCCGTTTTTTGAGATACCTAAAATGTACATTTCATATAAAAATGGAGAAGGAGGTCATTCTTTAGTCGGAAAGCTTGAGAATCAGTTGTTAGGTACCCAATCTACGTCACTATCTATTCTATGCTATGCTTTAATTGTCAAAAGAGTTATGTCAAATGAATGTCAAAAATATGAATGTCAAAAATATGAATGTCAAAATTATGAATGTCAAATTCAAATTAAGGATATAAATATGAAATTATTAACGAAATAAAACCAATTATCATTGAACATGGTAGCCGCGGTAGCTCAGTGGTTAGTGCGTTGGACTGCGAGCCGAAAGGTCCCCGGTTCAAGCCTGGACTGGGGCTAACAACATCTTTTCATAGAAACATTTTTCTATACCGCGCTACCTCTCGTCAGTAAATGGCAAACCTACGAGAGTAAAACCATTGCCTATGAAAAAGCTCTCACCCGCTGTTCGGATTCGGCAATAAACTGTAGGTCCCACCACTTTGAGTACAAATATAACACGCACAGCTCAAAATGGTGTGAGAGCTCGGCCGAAGTTCTATACAGGACTGTAGCGCCAAACTATTATATTATTATATCATTGAACATGAGTCAAACTATTTTGTGATACCTTCTGAGAGCCGTTTTTTGAGATACCTAAAATGTACATTTCATATAAAAATGGAGAAAGGAGGTCATTCTTTTGTCGGAAAGCTTGAGAATCAGTTGTAATGTACTCACGCTACGTCACTATCTATTCTATGTTTTAATTGTCAAAAGAGTTATGTCAAATGAATGTCAAAAATACGAATGTCAAAAATATGAATGTCAAATCAGAATTAGAGATATAAATATGAAGTTATTGCCGAAATAAAAACAATTATCATTGAACAACCAAATAATCAGCATCCTTTTTTAATTGAGCCAATTATCGGCACACTAACTTGCCTTGGCGTAGCGTCGGTAGCTCAAGGTTAGTGCGTTGGATTGCGAGCCGAAAGGTCCCCGGTTCAAGCCTGGACTGGGGCTAACAACATCTTTTCATTGAAACATTTTTCTATTCCTACGAGAGTAAAAACTATTGCCTATGAAAAACTCTCACCCGCCGTTCGGATTCGGTAATAAACTGTAGGTCCCCCCACTTTGAGTACAAATATAACACGCACAGCTCAAAATGGTGAGAGAGCTCGGCTTAAGTTCTTATAAGACTGTAGCGCCAAACTATTAACTTGCCTTGACTCTTTTGAGTGCCGGCATTTAAAACAAACTTTACGCCAGTGGCGTTTTTAAGCGCCGGCACAACATTAGGCAAGATCTTTATTTCTTAGTAAAACGTCCGCCTAAATTTCCAACATTACACCGTATGTAGCATTAGGGTGTCACTTATTTCACACTTTTTTCGATTTTTAGTTTTCTCACCCCCTGGGATTGTATATTAGGGACAAAAAATAAGATATGCAAAATTTTTTTGAATTTGAACTACGGGAACACGTGCCGCAAGTACATTGAAAATTGTACTAGGAGTCGAAATTTAGAATATTTCAAAACCATAATTCGAGTATGCAATTATGTGGAAATTTTTGCGAAAAAAAATATCTGTAATCGTATTTTCGATATTTCGATCATTTTCCTTTTTATCGAGTACTTTGAAGTACTTTGAAAATTGTACTAGAATTTTCAAAGTACTTGCGGCACGTGTTTCCGTTGTTCAAAATCAAAAAAAAAATTGCACACCTTATTTTTGAGTCCTAATAAACAATCCAAAAAATTTTCCTTCGTATAAAGAATGGAAACCTTAACGAATAATGTTGTCAATTTTGGGATTTCTCCATTGTTTTTTTTTATGGTTACGGTTTCAATTAAAAGTTTTATATACAATTTTTGTCCTAAATATATCAAATATGTCACTATTTCCCAAATGAAAATACAACAATTTCTATAAAATTACTCACTTTAGCTTAAAATAAACGAATTCTTTAAATAAAAAATACCCATTTCTTACAGATGATTTTACATCATTCATACCGTCTGCGGACGACTACAATCTCGATGAGCTGGACGCAATACTGCGCTCCACGGACACCCAGCTGGACGCCTCCATCGATATGAACGCCTTTACACCGCCCAGCGAAGCGCAACATTTTGAATTTCAAATGCAACCAAGCACCGCCGTTGACAACAATGACTACAACAATTTCAACTTTAATGCGTATCCCTCGCCGGCGGCAACAGCGCCATCCTATGGTTCACCAGCATACGAATCGCAGCGTACCTCTTCCACTTCCTCATCGAGTGGCGGTGCTGCGGAGGAGCTCAATTTTAATCCAGATGATTTTATAAATTTCTTCGATGATGATGACTTCAAAATGGAATTGTCGCCAGCGGACTCTGGCTTGGCGCATAATCCACATGACGATGACAATCAACGCGATACGCCCTCGCCCACGGGCAGCTGCACCAGCTCTATTGGCAGCGGCACCAGCTCCATTGATAGCGCCACCAGTTCGATAGATAGCGCCGCCAGCTGTAGCGGCAGCGCTAGCAGCGGCATTCAAAGCGATGCCTCGTCGCTCAGTTCTTTGGCACACGTGGAGACCGTTGCTGATAGCACTATCAAGCAGGAGCTTATGGAGACTACAACATTTTCTACGCAATTTGTCGCACCGCAGTCGTTGCTTAATATCAAAGCGGAGGCAGTTACATTACCCGCCGTTCCACAGCAGACATGTACCGCCGCGGCGGTTGCACCAGCGCAGCTCGCCACCAATTACAGTCTGCTGTCCGGCACTTTGATACCCGTCAAAACGATGCCGCTCAGCGCAGTGACATCACAGTCGAGCATCCAAGCACCTGTCGCTATTAAAATCGAGCCGAAGTTGGCACCTAAAGTATCAAGCGCTGCGCCTGCAAATGCAAAATTGGCTGCTGCAACAACAACTGCACAGTCAGTCACAGGCAACAAAACTAGCGTCAGCACCACGACACCCACAAACAGCAAACCCAAAACTATTTTTCTCTCCTCCAATGATTTTAAAGCGCTCATGCATAAGCTGAATACGCAGGGTAAAGGCGCCAAAATCAGCGGCAACATTGGCGGCGCACAAATGCCGAAAATTGTCATGAAGACCGCCAGTGGTCAGGTCATACAAACTGGCAACAATGCAAAGGTTTTGTCAACGGCGCACGGTAAAACGCAATTTGTGACACCAAAAGTTATTAAGGCACCGTTGATTATTAAACAGCATCAACAGCAGTCGAAGAACAACCAAATTCAGAGTGGTGGCGGCGGCAGCAATATGCGGCTGACAACAGCTACAACACAAGTAGCCGGTGCAGCGCCAACGCCTGCGCCACCGCCTGATATCAAAATATATAAGGGCATTGTCGATGAGAAGACCATGAAGAAGCAGCAGCGCATGATCAAGAATCGCGAGTCTGCGTCGTTGTCGCGCAAAAAGAAGAAGGAGTATGTGGTGTCGCTGGAGTCGCGCATCAATGATCTCGAGAAGGAGAATATCACATTAAAGGGGGTGAGTGTGTGAGGCGATTTATCTTTGAATATTTCAAATGTGTTTTAATTAGAGTTATTTAGAACATTGTGTAAAATGTGTTAAATGCATTTTAAAACTTTTAAATGTATTAAAAAGTGTTGCGAAATGTTTTGCGTATAGCTCAGGTGCTATGAAAGAGTCACTGGCAATCTATATTAATCAAAGTTTAAATAAAAGAACTGAATTTAGAGAACAGGCTTTAAAATGATTAGAGATCATTTAGAAATTGTCTTCTGATTAAGCTGTTGCTTGTAGATAATTTAAAAAGAGGCTGTAAAATGTTTGGCAGATATATAAGTATTTGAAATATATTGTTAAATCTATATTTAAAGATTTTAAACTGTGTTGTATTGGAATTTATTAATATAACCATTTAAAATTACTTTCAATGGCGTTTATTAAATTTAATATCTAGAAAAATGTCTTTAAATTGTTTTTAAAAAATGGTCTCTTAATTAATAACAAATTTTTAATATACCTCGATGAATTATTAAAGTGTTTTCCATAGGGGGAATGTTCCAGCTTTCGATAAAATTTCTCTCGAATTTGTATGAATCAAGGATTGAAACCTGAACGTGTAATGATTCCGGTTTTCTTCGGTTTGAATACCGTTTTTATACCCTACACTAATCTAACGTATTTTGTAAAACGAAAAGTGATTCATCTAAAAAAAACGTCAGAAATTCCAGTAACAAACTTTTTTTGTGTATGAAATAAAGTAAAACAACGACGAAATGAACAAGTTAACATAATCTATCACTGGAAATTCATGCGAGTCACTTTTCATTTCGTTTTACTTAATAAGGGGTTACGAGTGAAAGGGTATATTCAGTTCAATTTCAACAGAAATTAATATTTTTCAATTTATAATTGAAAAAATGTCCAAATAATATTTAGATTTTTCCATTTTCAAATGAGATTTTCTAATCAAACCTTTTGTATTTTAATTTTACAATACAAACAAATTGTTCCGAAGGTCTGTCTGTCTGTTGAAATCACATTTACAGCAAATCTAGTAGGGCTAGATCAATGAAATTCCGTATTTAGATTACTTATACATCTACGCTGTCTGGGATTAAAAATAGGCGTTATCGGTCGATTGTGAGCTGTGACCTAACTACTTATGTCAAAATTCCTCTTATATGATAAAAACCTACGCGTGAATTTTAATTTATACTGGTTGAAGTGAACTGTTTTGCTCAAATATATATTGACTTTATGCTCATATATAAATTATGTTTTCCCGGAACCGACTGGATCACAAAAAAAAAAAAAAAAAAATCGGTACAATGAAATTGGGTACTCAAATGAAAGGAAATTCTTCAGCGATTGCAAGTTTGTAGTTATTTTCAGTATTCATAAACCCTGGCAACCCCTGTACCACTTTAATGATAACCGCACATTTTAATTTTGTTTTAAGGTTTGCCATTTCATGATGGAAAGATATACGAATTCGAAATGGCTCGTATATCTTTCCATCATGAAATGGCAAACCTTACTGAAGAGAAATGTAAAAAGAGCGGCAAGAAATATGGCGTCGTTTGCTGTCCCTGTCGCTCTACTTTTGTAGCGTCCCTGTAGAAAAACCCTTGAAAAAAACTTTTGTAGCGCTCTTATTGAAAAAACCTTTAGTTTTATCGATTTACTTTCGAAATAAATGCAAGAGCACGTTTTTTTTTTGTATTTTAAATCATTAAAAACATTCACTAAAGTGCGCTGTTCTATTTAAAAAAAAACTCAAAGCAATATCACTAAAAGGTTTAGTTTTGTTTTAAGACATAAACCTTATCAAAAATATTCATTTAAATTCATTTATCACATCTAAAGATCTAGAAAAAAACCGCGCTTACAACGTATTCCATGCAGCATTTAAAAAGTGCTTAAAAGGCGTGCGCAACCGCTTATCAGCCAGCTGTAATATGAACACTTCAAGCATCAAATGAGATAAGCATTTATCTTATCAGCGACATATTTTTGCTTTTAGTTGTTTATTTGCGTTGATTATTGTCACCAAAATCAAGCAGAATTATTGTGTAAAAATATAAAAAATATATATTTTTTAAATAACAATCTGAACCCTTTTATTTATAGCACCATAAACAAAGCTGATAACAGGTTTATTTTTTTTTTTTTGGGTATTTCCATGTCTTTGTCGAAATGCAATGAAACACTTTCCATTTTATTTTTATTTTTTCATATTTCTTGGCCTTTTTTTTTTTAAAGACAACTCACTCTTATACTTTGTAGTAGTCTGTCTGTTTGTTTAAAAATTCAAATGATTGCATGCAAAATATATTATTTAGCATTTTATTGCTTTGCCCATGAGGCCAGGCCACAGTGCTTAGGTTTGCATAATTTTTGCTCGTGCAAAAATAGCTTTATCTGCAAAAAATGTTGCTGTATTTCAAGAAATATATATTGTTTTTTTTTATATAAATTATTTATAAAAAAATGTATATAATATAATGATGCCATACAGTTAATGCTAATTTACGTTGCGTGGTCGATCGGTCCATGCTGTTTGCGTTCAGAACAACAACAACAACAATCATAATGAACTATACCAAAAAGAAAGAGCGCCAATAATATTTAGCGGCTTCATAAGCTACAGAATATGTTGATTTTTTTTATGGCGTTTTAATGTAAACTAGAGTCCATTGGCTTTCACGTTTTCTTTATTTCCATATGAGCTCATGCTGCGCTGTTATGCTGAAAAAGTGTTGCTCAGTTTTAGGCGACAACGGAACATCATTAACGGTCTGATAACGTAAAACGAAACGTGCTAAAATTCGTCAAAAAAAGTCTGAAATTCGAAACTTGTCAGCATCAAAATCAACGGGAATAAAATATGATGGAGATTGTTCCACAAACATATTGTGCAACTGAAGGGTCAGATAACAGACAGCTTTAGGTCTTGCTGTCGTTAAAATCAACAATTATTGTCATTCATAGTGCGTCTTTTACTCTCAATTTCCAAAGAGTTTAGATGCATCGTTGACTGCATGTTTACGAAGCATTGATCAAGTTTCCGTCGTAGCATATAATAAAAAGGAACTTTAAAGGTACCGTCAAACCGGTGGACTCCGCGTTCGGGCCGTCATATTCCGTATTTTACAAACATTCAGTTTGAACACTCGTACCGTTTATCGTACTTGGATTGCTTAATTTGCTATTTATTTGAAAATAACATTCACTCTTAATTTTCTATTTGAAGCATGTGTTGAGACCCACATGTTTAGTGACTACAATCAGTATTCGGTGCAAAATAAAATCATTATGCTTTCGGCATAATAATAATAATAGTTTGTCACTACAGTCCTATAAGAACTTAGGCCGAGCTCTCTCACCATTTTGAGCTGTGCGTGTTATATTTGTACTCAAAGTGGTGGGACCTACAGTTTATTGCCGAATCCGAACGGCAAGTGAGAGCTTTTCATAGGCAATGTTTTACTCTCGTAGGTTTGCCATTTACTGACGAGAGGTAGCGCGGTATAGAAAATGTTTCTATGAAAAGATGTTAGTCCAAGTCCAGGCTTGAACCGGGGACCTTTCGGCTCGCAGTCCAACGCACTAACCACTGAGCTACCGCGGCTACTCGGCATAATAGTACTATATAATAGAAGACCATTTCGTAAGGGAATCGTTCGGTTTTATATACAGCATAACGATCCTTCAACAGATCATCGTATCGTAAACTAAACGAATTCAATAGCGGTCCGTTAACGTATCGTGGAAATGTACTTTCGACGGATTCACTCCGTTTTGTATCAAACATAGTGGTCCTTAAAAGTCTCGTCGAAATGTACTCTCAATTCGAAATGCATTCGATGTTCCTCTTCATCCGTTTACTGCACCGTTTTCGTATCTAGAAAACAGGACGTGACGGAATAGTATTCTATGTGGCTGTTCCGTATATGGCACCGTTTATTTAATGTGGTGTTTCTTACGTCGGCACACACTATAATTACCAAATTCATTTGTACGATTACACCAAAAATATACGTGGTAGGCTTTGCAGTATTTGGTAATTTTCATAGTATTTGGTTGTCTTTATAGTATTCGGTAGTCTTAAAGTATTTAGTAGTAATTATAGTATTCGGTAGTCTTTATAATATTCGGTAGTCTTTAAAGTATTTGGTATGTCTTTTAGTGTTTGCTAATTTTTGTAGTATTTGGTAGTCCGGTATTTGGTAGTCTTTGTAGTATTTGAAAGTCTTTATAGTATTTGGTAGTATTTTTAGTATTCGGTAGTCATTAAAGTATTTGGTAGTCTTTGTTGTATTTGGTAGTCTTTATAGTATTTGTTAGTTTTTATAGTATTCGGTGGTAGGCTTTGCATTATTCGGTAGTCTTTAGTATTTGGTAGTCTTTATAATATTTGGTAATTTTTATAGTGTTTGATAGTATTTGAAGAATTTTGTAGTCTTCCAAGTAATTGGTAGTCTTTATAGTATTTGGTAGTCTTTATAGTATTCGATAGTCTTTAAAGTATTTGGTATGTCTTTTAGTATTTGGTAGTCTTTGTTGCATTTGGTAGTCTTTATCATATTTGGCAGTCTTTATAGTATTCGGTGGTAGGCTTTGCGTTATTCAGTAGTCTTTAGTACTTAGTAGTCTTTATAATATTTGGTAGTATTTATCGTATTTGATAGTCTTTATCGTATTTGGTAGTCTTTTTAGTATTCGGTAGTCATTAAAGTATTTGGTAGTCTTTGTTCTATTTGGTAGTCTTTATAGTATTTGTTAGTTTTTATAGTATTCGGTGGTAGGCTTTGCATTATTCGGTAGTCTTTAGTATTTGGTAGTCTTTATAATATTTGGTAATTTTTATAGTGTTTGATAGTATTTGAAGAATTTTGTAGTCTTCCAAGTAATTGGTAGTCTTTATAGTATTTGGTAGTCTTTATAGTATTCGATAGTCTTTAAAGTATTTGGTATGTCTTTTAGTATTTGGTAGTCTTTGTTGCATTTGGTAGTCTTTATCATATTTGGCAGTCTTTATAGTATTCGGTGGTAGGCTTTGCGTTATTCAGTAGTCTTTAGTACTTAGTAGTCTTTATAATATTTGGTAGTATTTATCGTATTTGATAGTCTTTATCGTATTTGGTAGTCTTTTTAGTATTCGGTAGTCATTAAAGTATTCGGTGGTAGGCTTTGCATCATTCAGTAGACTTTAGTACTTGGTAGTGTTTATAGTATTTGGTAGTATTTTTGATATTCGGTAGTCATTCAAGTATTTGGTATGTCTTTTAGTATTTGGTAGTCTTTGTTGTATTTTGTAGTTTTTATAGTATTCAGTAGTCTTTATAGTATTCGGTAGTCTTTATAGTATTCGGTAGTCTTTATATTATTTGGAAATCTTTATAGTATGTCATAGTCTTTAAAGAATTTGGTAGTCTTCCAAGTAATTGGTAATCTTTATAGTATTTCGTAATCTTTATAGTATTCGGTAGTCTTTAAAGTATTTGGTATGTATTTTAGTATTTGGTAATCTTTGTGGTATTTGGTAGTCCGGTATTTGGAAGTCTTTATAGTATTTGTTAGATTTCATAGTATTTGGTAAATTTTGTAGTATTGATAGTAGCCTTTATTAGTAATTTTAGTATTTAGGATTCTTTATAGTATTTGATAGTTTTTCTAGTATTTGTAAGAGTAGCATTTGATAGCATCTTCATTGTTCAAAACAGTTTAGATTTTGGATCTCTCTCTCACATTTAAGATTCGGTTTAAAGTGTGGGAATTTCAATCGAAATTGAATTTCAATACATCCGCAATGTTCTAAAATGATTTTTAAAAGCCAATAATTTAAAATTTTAAAATATATTAGCCTACAATGACTATGTTTAATTAAAAAAGTAAATGTAAAACTAAAAAATAAAAATAAAAACTTTTTTTTATAAAAATGTAGGGTAAAATAATATAAAAATTTGAAAATTCTATACAAAATTAAAATAAAACAAATTCAAGATATTAATTTAAAAATACCATAAAAATATCATAGGCAATCAATATTTAAAAATATAAATAGTAACGTATTATATTTTGTTTATATCATTTTAGGAAAACTCCTCGCTACGCTCACAACTCGTCGCCTTTGCGCAAACCTGCCACTGCAAACACGGCAACGTCAGCGATTTCATACTCAACTCGCTGAGTATCAATGCACAGGATTCGTCCATCAGTTGCATCACCGAGCAGCAGCAACATGTACGCATTGCACCGAAGCCCTCAGCATCATCATCATCATCATCATCCACAACACACAAGAGCATCAAGCAGCGCATGCTGGCGGCCAACGTCAAGAAGAATGTGGCCGTGCTCTTTGCCATGGCCTTCATGGTGACACTGAATGTAGGCAGTTTTCAGACGTACCTCACACGCAACGCCATGGAGAATGCGGTGCTCGAGGGTGGTGCCGCTGCAGTTGTCGAAGAAACGCTTGCGGGCAACAGCGGCGGAAGTGGCAGCAGTGGCAACAGTGTTGTGGTCAGCGCCAACAGTGCACATGTCGCTGGACGTCGTGGTCTACTCTGGGTTGAGAGTGAAACCGAATTCAATGAGAAACGCAACAACAAACGCAACGAAACGGAGCTGCAGGTGCCGCCGTTACACTTTTTGCGACCAAATCGCACGACGGAGGCAACGGCAACGGCAGAGCAGCTGCTAAAACATGAAGCCGGTGGCAGTAAATGTGCGCTGGGCTCAAATCAAACGGAAAATCAACGACTGGCGAGCAATTTGCATAAATGGATTGGTGGCAATGACTATTTGAATCTGAGCATGCGCGCGCACAACGATGATTTGCTGGGACAACATGTAGGCTTTAAACTAAAGCCGAACTATTTTGAGTTAAAGCCCTACAAGGATTTGCCGTTGCAACAGCCACCGCCTGCGACAGCGACACAACAGAAGCGCAAGCATCATTATTTTCAACGCGCAGAGCTGCAACACGGTGATGCTGAACACAATGGTGGCAAACAACGTAAATTGGCAATGAACTCCGACAGCGACGATGACGACAACAGCAATTCTTTGGATCTCTTTAAACCCAAAATAGCGGATGAATATATGCGTCTCTTCAAGGGCATCAAGCGACAGGACGACACTTTTTATGTGCTCTCCTTCAACTCGGAGCATATACTGTTGCCCGCCTCGGCGTACAACAAGAGTACGCGTCCAAAGATGGCGCTGATGTTGCCTGCGGGCGATCCTACGTCCAGCGGCGATATTATGCTAATGCAAATCGATTGCGAGGTGGTCAACACCACAGAGCTGCAGCTGAAGTCGGATATGATACCGGAGAAGTTGCGTCCGGCGAAATTTGTGCAGCCACCAACGGCGCAGCCGAATGATGTGGCCAACAATGAGACGCGCGATGCAGCGGCGCAACAGAAGAGCAGTATCAAGGTGGCGGCGTCGACGACGATGCACGAGAAGCAAACGCAGACGCCGTCAATTGTGCTAAAGCCGTACTTTATGGTGGGGCATAAGCAGCAGGCTACCGCATTTAAGCGACATGTGCCGGTACCGTCAAAGGTGGCGGCAGCAGCTGCAGCAGAAGAAGTAGTAGTCGTAGATGATGAGGTAGAAGTGGAAGCGCTGGATAATTTTATTGAATATGATGCGCATAAAATGCGCAATTCGACGTTGTTGCATAAAATGCGTGATGCGATTGAGTTCTTGCCATAATTTGCAGGCAATTTTTGGTGGAATTTAGATTATTTTTTATTTTTTTATTTTTTTATTATTTTTTATTTTTTTTTTTATTAGTTTTTTTTATTATTTTTTTTAGTTTTTTTAAATATTGTTGCGGTAAAAGTAATATTAACCATTTACATTTTAAAATTTGTTTTAGAAATAGCTTTTAATTTGCAAAAGTTGCTTCTATTTTTGAAAACATCTCTAATTCTGTCGAATGCTATTTCAACTTTTGTTATATATCAAAGTTCGTTTATCCATTGTCATGGTTAAGCACTAAACTATCATTTTAACCATAGAATATATTGTCGTTGCAGCAGTTTTAAATCACCAACAAAATCATAAATTTTCTAGTTTGTTGGTTAATATTAAAAAAAGTTATTGCTAGATTTTAAAAGATAAAGTGTCAATTGATAGTTTAAAATTTTCTTATCACTTAGTAAAAATATGTAGCTGATCGTTAAGAAATTGACAGCTTTTTAAAGTTTTTTGTAAATGCATTTTGGTGATTTTGAAAATGTTGTTTGAGAGTTTTACCTCTACAACGACGATATGAAATCACTTAACTGAATATTCTAAAACGTCTCTAACCTATTCTAATAATATTTATCAATAATCATTAAAAAATACATTTTTAAAAAAAATATCTTTGGTTAGTTTTACTTCTACAACGACCTTGTATATTTTAATGCAATCATTTGCTTCAGTTTTTTATTATTTTTAATATAATTTTATTTATGCGCTTAATTTAAAGTTTTATTTTTTTTAAAATAACACTTATTGTACAGTTGATTAATGTTAATTTTTGTTTAGCACTAAGGGCGCACTAAATATTTAAAAAAATTGATTTCAATTTATACATAAATTACTTGTTTTATTAATTATCTAAAAACATAATATTTTTCTATAGCTAGTTAAGAAAACTTTGCTATTTTTACAGCAGAATCTTGCAGCAAAGCAATAATTTTAAATATATATTCAAAAAATTATACGCAATTTGGTTTGTTTGCTCAATAATATTTAATAGTTTTAAAAAATATATAGTTCTAAGTTTTGTACAAAATATAAAATTAGCAAATGCTATAAAACAAAAACTAAACACGACATATTTGCTTTAATACACTACTATAATAATTAAATATATTAATAAACATACATTTAAAAATTTATAAATTTTTACAAATAAAATATATAATTTAAAAATGTGCAAATCTTTAACCCCAACACATAATTTTTAAGTTGTTTAAATAAAGCATAAACTTAAATAAATCATTCTAAAATAATCACATACCATTTGGACCATTTGAAATGTATTACTTTTGTTTAGTTTTTTCAAAATTTAGTAATTTTAGTTATTTCATTGTGATTAAAATTGTATAAGCATTTATTTAAAATAAAATAAACCCACACTTCGAATTAATAAAGAATGTTTTTAGTTGAAACATGTCTAAAACTACAGCATATTTTCTTTAGTTTTAATACATAAACCGCAAATTATATAATAAAATACGTAAACGCTGAAAAAGCAACAATTAATTTTAAATGTCTTGAGCGCGTTAATAAAAGTAAGAAACTTACTTCTTAAAAATTACCTTTTGTGTTGTTTAACTTTAAGTAATATGTGTTTTATTTTAGTGCAATGTTTGTTTGTCTTAATTAACCGTATGATGTGTATGTTTTAATTATGGAAATATTCAAACTAATAAATTATATAAAAAATAAATGTTAAACTTTACTCTAAAAGGAACGTCCTAGTGGGGTCAAAGTGGGCGCTTCTATCACTATAAAGATTTCAAATTCAATTCTTGATTCCAAACATCATTTAATTCGCTCCAGTGGTTCTGGAAAAATCAGGTCATGAATTTACATTTACTTAAATCTTTTATATCTTCTAAATGGAGCGTCGTAGATGGCGCAGTGAGCGCATTTTATAGTGATATCAAAGTAGATTATTTATGGAAAAATTTATTAAAATAGATCAAGTGGTCCTAGAGAAATCGGCTGGTGAGTCAAAGTTTTCTTAAATCCTTCATATCTTCTAAACGAAGCGTCGTAGAGGGGTCAAAGTGGGCAACATTTTTAGGATTTTTAAAATCGATTTTTGAAAAAATAATTTCATAAATCCTTCATATCTTCTAAACGGAGCGTCGTAGTGTGGTCAAAGTGGGCGCATTTTATAGTGATACCAAAGTAGATTATTTATGGAAAAATTTAATAAAATCGGTCAAGTGGTCCTAGAGAAATCGGCTGGTCAGACAAACTTTTCTTAAATCCTTCATATCTTCTAAACGGAGCGTCTTAGAGGGGTCAAAGTTGGCGCATTTTATAGTGATATCAAAGAAGATTATTTATGGAAAAATTTATTAAAATCGGTCAAGTGGTCCCTGAGAAATCGGCTGGTGAGACAAACTTTTCTTAAATCCTTCATATCTTCTAAACGGAGCGTCTTAGAGGGGTCAAAGTTGGCGCATTTTATAGTGATATCAAAGAAGATTATTTATGGAAAAATTTATTAAAATCGGTCAAGTGGTCCCTGAGAAATCGGCTGGTGAGACAAACTTTTCTTAAATCCTTCATATCTTCTAAACGGAGCGTCGTAGAGGGGTCAAAGTGGGCAACATTTTTTGGATTTTCAAAATCGATTTTTGAAAACATAATTTCTTAAATCCTTCATATCTTCTAAACGGAGCGTCGTAGAGGGGTCAAAGTGGGCGCATTTTATAGTGATATCAAAGTAGATTATTTATGGAAAAATTTATTAAAATCGGTCAAGTGGTCCTAGAGAAATCGGCTGGTGAGTCAAACTTTTCTTAAATCCTTCATATCTTCTAAACGGAGCGTCCTAGAGGGTTCAAAGTGGGCAACATTTTTTGGATTTTCAAAATAGATTTTTGAAAAAATAATTTCTTAAATCCTTCATAACTTCTAAACGGAGCGTCGTAGAGGGGTCAAAGTGGGCGCATTTTATAGTGATATCAAAGTAGATTAGTTATGGAAAAATTTATTAAAATAGGTCAAGTGGTCCTAGAGAAATCGGCTGGTGAGTCAAACTTTTCTTAAATCCTTCCTATCTTCTAAACGGAGCGTCGTAGAGGGGTCAAAGTGGGCGCATTTTATAGTGATATCAAAGTAGATTATTTATGGAAAAATTTATTAAAATCGGTCAAGTGGTCCTAGAGAAATCGGCTGGTGAGTCAAACTTTTCTTAAATCCTTCATATCTACTAAACGGAGCGTCGTAGAGGGGTCAAAGTGGGCGCATTTTATAGTGATATCAAAGTAGATTATTTATGGAAAAATTTATTAAAATCGGTCAAGTGGTCCTAGAGAAATCGGCTGGTGAGTCAAACTTTTCTTAAATCGTTCATAACTTCTAAACGAAGCGTCGTAGAGGGGTCAAAGTGGGCGCGTTTTATAGTGATATCAAAGTAGAATATTTATGGAAAAATTATTAAAATCGGTCAAGTGGTCCTAGAGAAATCGGCTGGTGAGTCAAACTTTTCTTAAATCCTTCATATCTTCTAAACGGAGCGTCGTAGAGGGGTCAAAGTGGGCGCATTTTATAGTGATATCAAAGTAGATTATTTATGGAAAAATTTATTAAAATCGGTCAAGTGGTCCTAGAGAAATCGGCTAGTGAGTCAAACTTTTCTTAAATCCTTCATATCTTCTAAACGGTGCGTCCTAGAGGGTTCAAAGTGGGCAACATTTTTTGGATTTTCAAAATAGAGTTTTGAAAAAATAATTTCTTAAATCCTTCATAACTTCTAAACGGAGCGTCGTAGAGGGGTCAAAGTGGGCGCGTTTTATAGTGATATCAAAGTAGAATATTTATGGAAAAATTTATTAAAATCGGTCAAGTGGTCCTAGAGAAATCGGCTGGTGAGTCAAACTTTTCTTAAATCGTTCATAACTTCTAAACGAAGCGTCGTAGAGGGGTCAAAGTGGGCGCGTTTTATAGTGATATCAAAGTAGAATATTTATGGAAAAATTTATTAAAATCGGTCAAGTGGTCCTAGAGAAATCGGCTGGTGAGTCAAACTTTTCTTAAATCCTTCATATCTTCTAAACGGAGCGTCGTAGAGGGGTCAAAGTGGGCGCATTTTATAGTGATATCAAAGTAGATTATTTATGGAAAAATTTATTAAAATAGGTCAAGTGGTCCTAGAGAAATCGGCTGGTGAGTCAAACTTTTCTTAAATCCTTCATATCTTCTAAACGGAGCGTCGTAGAGGGGTCAAAGTGGGCGCATTTTATAGTGATATCAAAGTAGATTATTTATGGAAAAATTTATTAAAATCGGTCAAGTGGTCCTAGAGAAATCGGCTGGTGAGACAAACTTTTCTTAAATCGCTCATATCTTCTAAACGGAGCGTCGTAGAGGGGTCAAAGTGGGCGCATTTTATAGTGATATCAAAGTAGATTATTTATGGAAAAATTTATTAAAATCGGTCAAGTGGTCCTAGAGAAATCGGCTGGTGAGACAAACTTTTCTTAAATCGCTCATATCTTCTAAACGGAGCGTCGTAGAGGGGTCAAAGTGGGCGCATTTTATAGTGATATCAAAGTAGATTATTTATGGAAAAATTTATTAAAATCGGTCAAGTGGTCCTAGAGAAATCGGCTGGTGAGTCAAACTTTTCTTAAATCCTTCATATCTTCTAAACGGAGCGTCCTAGAGGGTTCAAAGTGGGCAACATTTTTTGGATTTTCAAAATAGATTTTTGAAAAAATAATTTCTTCAATCCTTCATAACTTCTAAACGGAGCGTCGTAGAGGGGTCAATGTGGGCGCATTTTATAGTGATGTCAAAGTAGATTATTTATGGAAAAATTTATTAAAATAGGTCAAGTGGTCCTAGAGAAATCGGCTGGTGAGTCAAACTTTTCTTAAATCCTTCATATCTTCTAAACGGAGCGTCCTAGAGAGTTCAAAGTGGGCAACATTTTTTGGATTTTCAAAATAGATTTTTGAAAAAATAATTTCTTCAATCCTTCATAACTTCTAAACGGAGCGTCGTAGAGGGGTCAAAGTGGGCGCATTTTATAGTGATGTCAAAGTAGATTATTTATGGAAAAATTTATTAAAATCGGTCAAGTGGTCCTAGAGAAATCGGCTGGTGAGTCAAACTTTTCTTAAATCCTTCATATCTTCTAAACGGAGCGTCGTAGAGGGGTCAAAGTGGGCGCATTTTATAGTGATGTCAAAGTAGATTATTTATGGAAAAATTTATTAAAATCGGTCAAGTGGTCCTAGAGAAATCGGCTGGTGAGTCAAACTTTTCTTAAATCCTTCATATCTTCTAAACGGAGCGTCGTAGAGGGGTCAAAGTGGGCGCATTTTATAGTGATATCAAAGTAGATTATTTATGGAAAAATTTTTTTAAATAGGTCAAGTGGTCCTAGAGAAATCGGCTGGTGAGTCAAACTTTTCTTAAATCGTTCATAACTTGTAATCGAAGCGTCGTAGAGGGGTCAAAGTGGGCGCATTTTATAGTGATATCAAAGTAGATTATTTATGGAAAAATTTATTAAAATCGGTCAAGTGGTCGTAGAGAAATCGGCTGGTGAGTCAAACTTTTCTTAAATCCTTCATAACTTCTAAACGGAGCGTCGTATAGGGGTCAAAGTGCGCGCGTTTTATAGTGATATCAAAGTAGAATATTTATGGAAAAATTTATTCAAATCGGTCAAGTGGTAGATTATTTATGGAAAAATTTATTAAAATCGGTCAAGTGGTCCTAGAGAAATCGGCTGGTGAGTCAAACTTTTCTTAAATCCTTCATATCTTCTAAACGGAGCGTCCTAGAGGGTTCAAAGTGGGCGCATTTTATAGTGATATCAAAGTAGATTATTTATGGAAAAATTTATTAAAATCGGTCAAGTGGTCGTAGAGAAATCGGCTGGTGAGTCAAACTTTTCTTAAATCGTTCATAACTTCTAAACGATGCGTCGTAGAGGGGTCAAAGTGGGCGCATTTTATAGTGATATCAAAGTAGATTATTTATGGAAAATTTTTTTAAAATAGGTCAAGTGGTCCTAGAGAAATCGGCTGGTGAGTCAAACTTTTCTTAAATCGTTCATAACTTCTAATCGAAGCGTCGTAGAGGGGTCAAAGTGGGCGCATTTTATAGTGATATCAAAGTAGATTATTTATGGAAAAATTTTTTAAAATAGGTCAAGTGGTCCAAGAGAAATCGGCTGGTGAGTCAAACTTTTCTTAAATCGTTCATAACTTCTAAACGAAGCGTCGTAGAGGGGTCAAAGTGGGCGCATTTTATAGTGATATCAAAGTAGATTATTTATGGAAAAATTTATTAAAATAGGTCAAGTGGTCCTAGAGAAATTGGCTGGTGAGTCAAACTTTTCTTAAATCCTTCATATCTTCTAAACGGAGCATCCTAGAGGGGTCAAAGTGGGCAACATTTTTTGGATTTTCAAAATAGAGTTTTGAAAAAATAATTTCTTAAATCCTTCATAACTTCTAAACGGAGCGTCGTAGAGGGGTCAAAGTGGGCGCGTTTTATAGTGATATCAAAGTAGAATATTTATGGAAAAATTTATTAAAATCAGTCAAGTGGTCCTAGAGAAATCGGCTGGTGAGTCAAACTTTTCTTAAATCCTTCATATCTTCTAAACGGAGCGTCGTAGAGGGGTCAAAGTGGGCGCATTTTATAGTGATATCAAAGTAGATTATTTATGGAAAAATTTATTAAAATCGGTCAAGTGGTCCTAGAGAAATCGGCTGGTGAGTCAAACTTTTCTTAAATCCTTCATAACTTCTAAACGGAGCGTCGTAGAGGGGTCAAAGTGGGCCCATTTTATAGTGATATCAAAGTAGATTATTTATGGAAAAAATTATTAAAATCGGTCAAGTGGTTCTAGAGAAATCGTCTGGTGAGTCAAACTTTTCTTAAATCCTTCATATCTTCTAAACGGAGCGTCGTAGAGGGGTCAAAGTGGGCGCATTTTATAGTGACATCAAAGTAGATTATTTATGGAAAAATTTATTAAAATAGGTCAAGTGGTCCTAGAGAAATCGGCTGCTGAGTCAAACTTTTCTTAAATCCTTCATATCTTCTAAACGGAGCGTCCTAGAGGGGTCAAAGTGGGCAACATTTTTTGGATTTTCAAAATAGATTTTTGAAAAAATAATTTCTTAAATCCTTCATAACTTCTAAACGGAGCGTCGTAGAGGGGTCAAAGTGGGCGCATTTTATAGTGATATCAAAGTAGATTAGTTATGGAAAAATTTATTAAAATAGGTCAAGTGGTCCTAGAGAAATCGGCTGCTGAGTCAAACTTTTCTTAAATCCTTCATATCTTCTAAACGGAGCGTCGTAGAGGGGTCAAAGTGGGCGCATTTTATAGTGATATCAAAGTAGATTAGTTATGGAAAAATTTATTAAAATAGGTCAAGTGGTCCTAGAGAAATCGGCTGCTGAGTCAAACTTTTCTTAAATCCTTCATATCTTCTAAACGGAGCGTCGTAGAGGTGTCAAAGTGGGCGCATTTTATAGTGATATCAAAGTAGATTATTTATGGAAAAATTTACTAAAATAGGTCAAGTGGTCCTAGAGAAATCGGCTGGTGAGTCAAACTTTTCTTAAATCCTTCATATCTTCTAAACGGAGCGTCGTAGAGGGGTCAAAGTGGGCGCATTTTATAGTGATATCAACGTAGATTAGTTATGGAAAAATTTATTAAAATAGGTCAAGTGGTCCTAGAGAAATCGGCTGCTGAGTCAAACTTTTCTTAAATCCTTCATATCTTCTAAACGGAGCGTCGTAGAGGGGTCAAAGTGGGCGCATTTTATAGTGATATAAAAGTAGATTATTTATGGAAATCGGCTGGTGAGACAAACTTTTCTTAAATCCTTCATATCTTCTAAACGGAGCGTCGTAGAGGGGTCAAAGTTGGCAACATTTTTTGGATTTTCAAAATCGATTTTTGAAAAAATAATTTCTTAAATCCTTCATATCTTCTAAACGGAGCGTCGTAGAGGGGTCAAAGTGGGCGCATTTTATAGTGATATCAAAGTAGATTATTTATGGAAAAATTTATTAAAATCGGTCAAGTGGTCCTAGAGAAATCGTCTGGTGAGTCAAACTTTTCTTAAATCCTTCATATCTTCTAAACGGAGCGTCGTAGAGGGGTCAAAGTGGGCGCATTTTATAGTGATATCAAAGTAGATTATTTATGGAAAAATTTATTAAAATCGGTCAAGTGGTCCTAGAGAAATCGGCTGGTGAGACAAACTTTTCTTAAATCCTTCATATCTTCTAAACGGAGCGTCGTAGAGGGGTCAAAGTGGGCGCATTTTATAGTGATATCAAAGTAGATTATTTATGGAAAAATTTATTAAAATAGGTCAAGTGGTCCTAGAGAAATCGGCTGGTGAGTCAAACTTTTCTTAAATCCTTCATATCTTCTAAACGGAGCGTCGTAGAGGGGTCAAAGTGGGCGCATTTTATAGTGATATCAAAGTAGATTAGTTATGGAAAAATTTATTAAAATAGGTCAAGTGGTCCTAGAGAAATCGGCTGCTGAGTCAAACTTTATGGAAAAATTTATTAAAATCGGTCAAGTGGTCCTAGAGAAATCGTCTGGTGAGTCAAACTTTTCTTAAATCCTTCATATCTTCTAAACGGAGCGTCGTAGAGGGGTCAAAGTGGGCGCATTTTATAGTGATATCAAAGTAGATTATTTATGGAAAAATTTATTAAAATCGGTCAAGTGGTCCTAGAGAAATCGGCTGGTGAGACAAACTTTTCTTAAATCCTTCATATCTTCTAAACGGAGCGTCGTAGAGGGGTCAAAGTGGGCGCATTTTATAGTGATATCAAAGTAGATTATTTATGGAAAAATTTATTAAAATATGTCAAGGGGTCCTAGGGAAATCGGCTGGTGAGTCAAACTTTTCTTAAATCCTTCATATCTTCTAAACGGAGCGTCATAGAGGGTTCAAAGTGGCCAACATTTTTTGGATTTTCAAAATAGATTTTTGAAAAAATAATTTCTTAAATCCTTCATAACTTCTAAACGGAGCGTCGTAGAGGGGTCAAAGTGGGCGCATTTTATAGTGATATCAAAGTAGATTATTTATGGAAAAATTTATTAAAATCGGTCAAGTGGTCCTAGAGAAATCGGCTGGTGAGTCAAACTTTTCTTAAATCGTTCATAACTTCTAAACGAAGCGTCAAGTGGTCCTAGAGAAATCGGCTGGTGAGTCAAACTTTTCTTAAATCCTTCATATCTTCTAAACGGAGCGTCGTAGAGGGGTCAAAGTGGGCGCATTTTATAGTGATATCAAAGTAGATTATTTATGGAAAAATTTATTAAAATCGGTCAAGTGGTCCTAGAGAAATCGGCTGGTGAGACAAACTTTTCTTAAATCCTTCATATCTTCTAAACGGAGCGTCGTAGAGGGGTCAAAGTGGGCAACATTTTTTGGATTTTCAAAATCGATTTTTGAAAAAATAATTTCTTAAATCCTTCATATCTTCTAAACGGAGCGTCGTAGAGGGGTCAAAGTGGGCGCATTTTATAGTGATATCAAAGTAGATTATTTATGGAAAAATTTATTAAAATCGGTCAAGTGGTCCTTGAGAAATCGGCTGGTGAGTCAAACTTTTCTTAATTCCTTCATATCTTCTAAACGGAGCGTCGTAGAGGGTTCAAAGTGGGCAACATTTTTTGGACTTTCAAAATAGATTTTTGAAAAAATAATTTCTTCAATCCTTCATAACTTCTAAACGGAGCGTCGTAGAGGGGTCAAAGTGGGCGCATTTTATAGTGATATCAAAGTAGATTAGTTATGGAAAAATTTATTAAAATAGGTCAAGTGGTCCTAGAGAAATCGGCTGGTGAGTCAAACTTTTCTTAAATCCTTCATATCTTCTAAACGGAACGTCGTAGAGGTGTCAAAGTGGGCGCATTT
The DNA here is from genome assembly GCA_951804985.1 of Dryomyza anilis. NCBI lineage: Eukaryota > Metazoa > Arthropoda > Insecta > Diptera > Dryomyzidae > Dryomyza > Dryomyza anilis. The sequence goes on along the minus strand of OX638133.1, from coordinate 18,151,036 downwards.
TATAGTGATATCAAAGTAGATTATTTATGGAAAAATTTATTAAAATCGGTCAAGTGGTCCCAGAGAAATCGGCTGGTGAGTCAAACTTTTCTTAAATCGTTCATAACTTCTAAACGATGCGTCGTAGAGGGGTCAAAGTGGGCGCATTTTATAGTGATATCAAAGAAGATTATTTATGGAAAAATTTATTAAAATCGGTCAAGTGGTACTAGAGAAATCGTCTGGTGAGTCAAACTTTTCTTAAATCCTTCATATCTTCTAAACGGAGCGTCGTAGAGGGGTCAAAGTGGGCGCATTTTATAGTGATATCAAAGTAGATTAGTTATGGAAAAATTTATTAAAATAGGTCAAGTGGTCCTAGAGAAATCGGCTGGTGAGTCAAACTTTTCTTAAATCCTTCATATCTTCTAAACGGAGCGTCGTAGAGGTGTCAAAGTGGGCGCATTTTATAGAGATATCAAAGTAGATTATTTATGGAAAAATTTATTAAAATCGGTCAAGTGGTCCTAGAGAAATCGGCTGGTGAGTCAAACTTTTCTTAAATCGTTCATAACTTCAAAACGAAGCGTCAAGTGGTCCTAGAGAAATCGGCTGGTGAAAAAACTTTTCTTAAATCCTTCATATCTTCTAAACGGAGCGTCCTAGAGGGTTCAAAGTGGGCAACATTTTTTGGATTTTCAAAATAGATTTTTGAAAAAATAATTTCTTCAATCCTTCATAACTTCTAAACGGAGCGTCGTAGAGGGGTCAAAGTGGGCGCATTTTATAGTGATATCAAAGTAGATTATTTATGGAAAAATTTATTAAAATCGGTCAAGTGGTCCTTGAGAAATCGGCTGGTGAGTCAAACTTTTCTTAATTCCTTCATATCTTCTAAACGGAGCGTTGTAGAGGGTTCAAAGTGGGCAACATTTTTTGGATTTTCAAAATAGATTTTTGAAAAAATAATTTCTTCAATCCTTCATAACTTCTAAACGGAGCGTCGTAGAGGGGTCAAAGTGGGCGCATTTTATAGTGATATCAAAGTAGATTAGTTATGGAAAAATTTATTAAAATAGGTCAAGTGGTCCTAGAGAAATCGGCTGGTGAGTCAAACTTTTCTTAAATCCTTCATAACTTCTAAACGGAGCGTCGTAGAGGGGTCAAAGTGGGCGCGTTTTATAGTGATATCAAAGTAGAATATTTATGGAAAAATTTATTAAAATCGGTCAAGTGGTCCTAGAGAAATCGGCTGGTGAGTCAAACTTTTCTTAAACCCTCCATATCTTCTAAACGGAGCGTCGTAGAGGGGTCAAAGTGGGCGCATTTTATAGTGATATCAAAGTAGATTAGTTATGGAAAAATTTATTAAAATAGGTCAAGTGGTCCTAGAGAAATCGGCTGGTGAGTCAAACTTTTCTTAAATCCTTCATATCTTCTAAACGGAACGTCGTAGAGGTGTCAAAGTGGGCGCATTTTATAGTGATATCAAAGTAGATTATTTATGGAAAAATTTATTAAAATCGGTCAAGTGGTCCTAGAGAAATCGGCTGGTGAGTCAAACTTTTCTTAAATCGTTCATAACTTCAAAACGAAGCGTCAAGTGGTCCTAGAGAAATCGGCTGATGAGTCAAACTTTTCTTAAATCCTTCATATCTTCTAAACGGAGCGTCGTAGAGGGGTCAAAGTGGGCGCATTTTATAGTGATATCAAAGTAGATTATTTATGGAAAAATTTATTAAAATAGGTAAAGTGAAAGAGAAATCGGCTGGTGAGTCAAACTTTTCTTAAATCCTTCATAACTTCTAAACGGAGCGTCGTAGAGGGGTTAAAGTGGGCGCGTTTTATAGTGATATCAAAGTAGAATATTTATGGAAAAATTTATTAAAATCGGTCAAGTGGTCCTAGAGAAATCGGCTGGTGAGTCAAACTTTTCTTAAATCCTTCATAACTTCTAAACGGAGCGTCGTAGAGGGGTCAAAGTGGGCGCGTTTTATAGTGATATCAAAGTAGAATATTTATGGAAAAATTTATTAAAATCGGTCAAGTGGTCCTAGAGAAATCGGCTGGTGAGTCAAACTTTTCTTAAACCCTCCATATCTTCTAAACGGAGCGTCGTAGAGGGGTCAAAGTGGGCGCATTTTATAGTGATATCAAAGTAGATTAGTTATGGAAAAATTTATTAAAATAGGTCAAGTGGTCCTAGAGAAATCGGCTGGTGAGTCAAACTTTTCTTAAATCCTTCATATCTTCTAAACGGAACGTCGTAGAGGTGTCAAAGTGGGCGCATTTTATAGTGATATCAAAGTAGATTATTTATGGAAAAATTTATTAAAATCGGTCAAGTGGTCCTAGAGAAATCGGCTGGTGAGTCAAACTTTTCTTAAATCGTTCATAACTTCAAAACGAAGCGTCAAGTGGTCCTAGAGAAATCGGCTGGTGAGTCAAACTTTTCTTAAATCCTTCATAACTTCTAAACGGAGCGTCGTAGAGGGGTCAAAGTGGGCGCGTTTTATAGTGATATCAAAGTAGAATATTTATGGAAAAATTTATTAAAATCGGTCAAGTGGTCCTAGAGAAATCGGCTGGTGAGTCAAACTTTTCTTAAATCCTTCATAACTTCTAAACGGAGCGTCGTAGAGGGGTCAAAGTGGGCGCGTTTTATAGTGATATCAAAGTAGAATATTTATGGAAAAATTTATTAAAATCGGTCAAGTGGTCCTAGAGAAATCGGCTGGTGAGTCAAACTTTTCTTAAACCCTCCATATCTTCTAAACGGAGCGTCGTAGAGGGGTCAAAGTGGGCGCATTTTATAGTGATATCAAAGTAGATTAGTTATGGAAAAATTTATTAAAATAGGTCAAGTGGTCCTAGAGAAATCGGCTGGTGAGTCAAACTTTTCTTAAATCCTTCATATCTTCTAAACGGAACGTCGTAGAGGTGTCAAAGTGGGCGCATTTTATAGTGATATCAAAGTAGATTATTTATGGAAAAATTTATTAAAATCGGTCAAGTGGTCCTAGAGAAATCGGCTGGTGAGTCAAACTTTTCTTAAATCGTTCATAACTTCAAAACGAAGCGTCAAGTGGTCCTAGAGAAATCGGCTGATGAGTCAAACTTTTCTTAAATCCTTCATATCTTCTAAACGGAGCGTCGTAGAGGGGTCAAAGTGGGCGCATTTTATAGTGATATCAAAGTAGATTATTTATGGAAAAATTTATTAAAATAGGTAAAGTGAAAGAGAAATCGGCTGGTGAGTCAAACTTTTCTTAAATCCTTCATAACTTCTAAACGGAGCGTCGTAGAGGGGTTAAAGTGGGCGCGTTTTATAGTGATATCAAAGTAGAATATTTATGGAAAAATTTATTAAAATCGGTCAAGTGGTCCTAGAGAAATCGGCTGGTGAGTCAAACTTTTCTTAAATCCTTCATAACTTCTAAACGGAGCGTCGTAGAGGGGTCAAAGTGGGCGCGTTTTATAGTGATATCAAAGTAGAATATTTATGGAAAAATTTATTAAAATCGGTCAAGTGGTCCTAGAGAAATCGGCTGGTGAGTCAAACTTTTCTTAAACCCTCCATATCTTCTAAACGGAGCGTCGTAGAGGGGTCAAAGTGGGCGCATTTTATAGTGATATCAAAGTAGATTAGTTATGGAAAAATTTATTAAAATAGGTCAAGTGGTCCTAGAGAAATCGGCTGGTGAGTCAAACTTTTCTTAAATCCTTCATATCTTCTAAACGGAACGTCGTAGAGGTGTCAAAGTGGGCGCATTTTATAGTGATATCAAAGTAGATTATTTATGGAAAAATTTATTAAAATCGGTCAAGTGGTCCTAGAGAAATCGGCTGGTGAGTCAAACTTTTCTTAAATCGTTCATAACTTCAAAACGAAGCGTCAAGTGGTCCTAGAGAAATCGGCTGGTGAGTCAAACTTTTCTTAAATCCTTCATAACTTCTAAACGGAGCGTCGTAGAGGGGTCAAAGTGGGCGCGTTTTATAGTGATATCAAAGTAGAATATTTATGGAAAAATTTATTAAAATCGGTCAAGTGGTCCTAGAGAAATCGGCTGGTGAGTCAAACTTTTCTTAAATCCTTCATATCTTCTAAACGGAGCGTCGTAGAGGGGTCAAAGTGGGCGCATTTTATAGTGATATCAAAGTAGATTATTTATGGAAAAATTTATTAAAATAGGTAAAGTGAAAGAGAAATCGGCTGGTGAGTCAAACTTTTCTTAAATCCTTCATAACTTCTAAACGGAGCGTCGTAGAGGGGTTAAAGTGGGCGCGTTTTATAGTGATATCAAAGTAGAATATTTATGGAAAAATTTATTAAAATCGGTCAAGTGGTCCTAGAGAAATCGGCTGGTGAGTCAAACTTTTCTTAAATCCTTCATATCTTCTAAACGAAGCGTCGTAGAGGGGTCAAAGTGGTCGCATTTTATAGTGATATCAAAGTAGATTAGTTATGGAAAAATTTATTAAAATAGGTCAAGTGGTCCTAGAGATATCGGCTGGTGAGTCAAACTGTTCTTAAATCCTTCATATCTTCTAAACGGAACGTCGTAGAGGTGTCAAAGTGGGCGCATTTTATAGTGATATCAAAGTAGATTATTTATGGAAAAATTTATTAAAATCGGTCAAGTGGTCCTAGAGAAATCGGCTGGTGAGTCAAACTTTTCTTAAATCGTTCATAACTTCTAAACGATGCGTCGTAGAGGGGTCAAAGTGGGCGCATTTTATAGTGATATCAAAGTAGATTATTTATGGAAAAATTTATTAAAATCGGTCAAGTGGTACTAGAGAAATCGTCTGGTGAGTCAAACTTTTCTTAAATCCTTCATATCTTCTAAACGGAGCGTCGTAGAGGGGTCAAAGTGGGCGCATTTTATAGTGATATCAAAGTAGATTAGTTATGGAAAAATTTATTAAAATAGGTCAAGTGGTCCTAGAGAAATCGGCTGGTGAGTCAAGTGGGCGCGTTTTATAGTGATATCAAAGTAGAATATTTATGGAAAAATTTATTAAAATCGGTCAAGTGGTCCTAGAGAAATCGGCTGGTGAGTCAAACTTTTCTTAAATCCTTCATATCTTCTAAACGGAGCGTCGTAGAGGGGTCAAAGTGGGCGCATTTTATAGTGATATCAAAGTAGATTATTTATGGAAAAATTTATTAAAATCGGTCAAGTGGTCCTTGAGAAATCGGCTGGTGAGTCAAACTTTTCTTAATTCCTTCATATCTTCTAAACGGAGCGTCGTAGAGGGTTCAAAGTGGGCAACATTTTTTGGATTTTCAAAATAGATTTTTGAAAAAATAATTTCTTAAATCCTTCATAACTTCTAAACGGAGCGTCGTAGAGGGGTCAAAGTGGGCGCATTTTATAGTGATATCAAAGTAGTTTATTTATGGAAAAATTTATTAAAATCGGTCAAGTGGTCCTTGAGAAATCGGCTGGTGAGTCAAACTTTTCTTAATTCCTTCATATCTTCTAAACGGAGCGTTGTAGAGGGTTCAAAGTGGGCAACATTTTTTGGATTTTCAAAATAGATTTTTGAAAAAATAATTTCTTCAATCCTTCATAACTTCTAAACGGAGCGTCGTAGAGGGGTCAAAGTGGGCGCATTTTATAGTGATATCAAAGTAGATTAGTTATGGAAAAATTTATTAAAATAGGTCAAGTGGTCCTAGAGAAATCGGCTGGTGAGTCAAACTTTTCTTAAATCCTTCATATCTTCTAAACGGAGCGTCGTAGAGGGGTCAAAGTGGGCGCGTTTTATAGTGATATCAAAGTAGATTATTTATGGAAAAATTTATTAAAATAGGTCAAGTGGTCCTAGAGAAATCGGCTGGTGAGTCAAACTTTTCTTAAATCCTTCATAACTACTAAACGGAGCGTCGTAGAGGGGTCAAAGTGGGCGCATTTTATAGTGATATCAAAGTAGGTTATTTATGGAAAAATTTATTAAAATCGGTCAAGTGGTCCTAGAGAAATCGGCTGGTGAGTAAAACTTTTCTTAAATCCTTCATATCTTCTAAACGGAGCGTCGTAGAGGGGTCAAAGTGGGCGTATTTTATAGTGATATCAAAGTAGATTATTTATGGAAAAATTTATTCAAATCGGTCAAGTGGTCCTAGAGAAATCGGCTGGTGAGTCAAACTTTTCTTAAATCCTTCATATCTACTAAACGGAGCGTCGTAGAGGGGTCAAAGTGGGCGCATTTTATAGTGATATCAAAGTAGATTATTTATGGAAACATTTATTAAAATCGGTCAAGTGGTCCTAGAGAAATCGTCTGGTGAGTCAAACTTTTCTTAAATCCTTCATATCTTCTAAACGGAGCGTCGTAGAGGGGTCAAAGTGGGCGTATTTTATAGTGATATCAAAGTAGATTATTTATGGAAAAATTTATTCAAATCGGTCAAGTGGTCCTAGAGAAATCGGCTGGTGAGTCAAACTTTTCTTAAATCCTTCATATCTACTAAACGGAGCGTCGTAGAGGGGTCAAAGTGGGCGCATTTTATAGTGATATCAAAGTAGATTATTTATGGAAACATTTATTAAAATCGGTCAAGTGGTCCTAGAGAAATCGTCTGGTGAGTCAAACTTTTCTTAAATCCTTCATATCTTCTAAACGGAGCGTCGTAGAGGGGTCAAAGTGGGCGTATTTTATAGTGATATCAAAGTAGATTATTTATGGAAAAATTTATTAAAATAGGTCAAGTGGTCCTAGAGAAATCGGCTGGTGAGTCAAACTTTTCTTAAATCCTTCATATCTTCTAAACGGAGCGTCGTAGAGGGGTCAAAGTGGGCGCGTTTTATAGTGATATCAAATTAGAATATTTATGGAAAAATTTATTAAAATCGGTCAAGTGGTCCTAGAGAAATCGGCTGGTGAGTCAAACTTTTCTTAAATCCTTCATATCTTCTAAACGGAGCGTCGTAGAGGGGTCAAAGTGGGCGCATTTTATAGTGATATCAAAGTAGATTATTTATGGAAAAATTTATTAAAATAGGTAAAGTGGTTCTAGAGAAATCGGCTGGTGAGTCAAACTTTTCTTAAATCCTTCATATCTTCTAAACGGAGCGTCGTAGAGGGGTCAAAGTGGGCGCGTTTTATAGTGATATCAAATTAGAATATTTATGGAAAAATTTATTAAAATCGGTCAAGTGGTCCTAGAGAAATCGGCTGGTGAGTCAAACTTTTCTTAAATCCTTCATATCTTCTAAACGGAGCGTCGTAGAGGGGTCAAAGTGGGCGCGTTTTATAGTGACGTCAAATTAGATTATTTATGGACAAATTTATTAAAATCGGTCAAGTGGTCAAAGTGGGCGCGTTTTATAGTGATATCAAAGTAGAATATTTATGGAAAAATTTATTAAAATCGGTCAAGTGGTCCTAGAGAAATCGGCTGGTGAGTCAAACTTTTCTTAAATCCTTCATATCTTCTAAACGAAGCGTCGTAGAGGGGTCAAAGTGGGCGTATTTTATAGTGATATCAAAGTAGATTATTTATGGAAACATTTATTAAAATCGGTCAAGTGGTCCTAGAGAAATCGTCTGGTGAGTCAAACTTTTCTTAAATCCTTCATAACTTCTAAACGGAGCGTCGTAGAGGGGTCAAAGTGGGCGCATTTTATAGTGACGTCAAATTAGATTATTTATGGACAAATTTATTAAAATCGGTCAAGTGGTCAAAGTGGGCGCGTTTTATAGTGATATCAAAGTAGAATATTTATGGAAAAATTTATTAAAATCGGTCAAGTGGTCCTAGAGAAATCGGCTGGTGAGTCAAACTTTTCTTAAATCCTTCATATCTTCTAAACGAAGCGTCGTAGAGGGGTCAAAGTGGGCGCATTTTATAGTGATATCAAAGTAGATTATTTATGGAAAAATTTATTAAAATAGGTCAAGTGGTCCTAGAGAAATCGGCTGGTGAGTCAAACTTTTCTTAAATCCTTCATATCTTCTAAACGGAGCGTCGTAGAGGGGTCAAAGTGGGCAACATTTTTTGGATTTTCAAAATCGATTTTTGAAAAAATAATTTCTTAAATCCTTCATATCTTCTAAACGGAGCGTCGTAGAGGGGTAAAAGTGGGCGCATTTTATAGTGATATCAAAGTAGATTATTTATGGAAAAATTTATTAAAATCGGTCAAGTGGTCCTAGAGAAATCGGCTGGTGAGACAAACTTTTCTTAAATCCTTCATATCTTCTAAACGGAGCGTCGTAGAGGGGTCAAAGTGGGCAACATTTTTTGGATTTTCAAAATCGATTTTTGAAAAAATAATTTCTTAAATCCTTCATATCTTCTAAACGGACAAACATTTCTTAAATCCTTCATATCTTCTAAACGGTGCGTCGTAGAGGGGTCAAAGTGGGCGCATTTTATAGTGATATCAAAATAGATTATTTATGGAAAAATTTATTAAAATCGGTCAAGTGGTCCTAGAGAAATCGGCTGGTGAGACAAACTTTTCTTAAATCCTTCATATCTTCTAAACGGAGCGTCGTAGAGGGGTCAAAGTGGGCGCATTTTATAGTGATATCAAAATAGATTATTTATGGAAAAATTTATTAAAATCGGTCAAGTGGTCCTAAAGAAATCGGCTGGTGAGACAAACTTTTCTTAAATCCTTCATATCTTCTAAACGGTGCGTCGTAGAGGGGTAAAAGTGGGCGCATTTTATAGTGATATCAAAGTAGATTATTTATGGAAAAATTTATTAAAATCGGTCAAGTGGTCCTAGAGAAATCGGCTGGTGAGACAAACTTTTCTTAAATCCTTCATATCTTCTAAACGGAGCGTCGTAGAGGGGTCAAAGTGGGCAACATTTTTTGGATTTTCAAAATCGATTTTTGAAAAAATAATTTCTTAAATCCTTCATATCTTCTAAACGGAGCGTCGTAGAGGGGTAAAAGTGGGCGCATTTTATAGTGATATCAAAGTAGATTATTTATGGAAAAATTTATTAAAATCGGTCAAGTGGTCCTAGAGAAATCGGCTGGTGAGACAAACTTTTCTTAAATCCTTCATATCTTCTAAACGGTGCGTCGTAGAGGGGTCAAAGTGGGCGCATTTTATAGTGATATCAAAGTAGATTAGTTATGGAAAAATTTATTAAAATCGGTCAAGTGGTCCTAGAGAAATCGTCTGGTGAGTCAAACTTTTCTTCAATCGTTCATATCTTCTAAACGGAGCGTCGTAGAGGGGTCAAAGTGGGCGCATTTTATAGTGATATCAAAGTAGATTATTTATGGAAAAATTTATTAAAATCGGTCAAGTGGTCCTAGAGAAATCGGCTGGTGAGACAAACTTTTCTTAAATCCTTCATATCTTCTAAACGGTGCGTCGTAGAGGGGTCAAAGTGGGCGCATTTTATAGTGATATCAAAATAGATTATTTATGGAAAAATTTATTAAAATCGGTCAAGTGGTCCTAGAGAAATCGGCTGGTGAGACAAACTTTTCTTCAATCGTTCATATCTTCTAAACGGAGCGTCGTAGAGGGGTAAAAGTGGGCGCATTTTATAGTGATATCAAAGTAGATTATTTATGGAAAAATTTATTAAAATCGGTCAAGTGGTCCTAGAGAAATCGGCTGGTGAGACAAACTTTTCTTAAATCCTTCATATCTTCTAAACGGTGCGTCGTAGAGGGGTCAAAGTGGGCGCATTTTATAGTCAAACTTTTCTTAAATCCTTCATATCTTCTAAACGGAGCGTCGTAGAGGGGTCAAAGTGGGCGCATTTTATAGGAATCAATCAAGCATAAATTAAGTATGATAGATTGAACAGAATTTATTAATTCAAATATTTAAATTGTTTCTACAAGGCTATCGAACTAGGTGCTTGTTTTATAAACTAGTTTAGATTTCTGAGAAAATGTTACATATTTTCTACCAATCTATTAAAGGCTCATCAATCAAGTGGCTATAAAAACACTTATGCAATTTGAATAATTAATAAATAATTCAATGAATTACAGAAAAACTGCATTAATTGTAGGCTACAGTGGGAAGTCGACAAATAATATTTTTTATGATATGAGGTGAGTTTTGCGTTTGACGCATTTCTTAGGCATTTGGTAAATGCACTTGGGAGCACGTGCCCAAAACATGTTATGTCTAAATAATGCAATAAATTTATTAAAGAGTAGAAAAAAGCGCATCTCATAACACGAGAAAGAGAGAGAGGGCGAGCGAATTGAAATATGGTGTAAAACAGGGCTTGTCGCACATTCCATGTCAACCGATGATTAATTCAATTGTTTGACATAAACAGCTGAGGGCGTTACAAGCGGCGGCAGCACTGTTGCAACAAGTCGTGCAGTGTAACCACTTAGGGGAGGCGCGGAAAGGTTTGGCAGACACAGCACTTCAAAGACTAACGATGCAACAAATGAATTGCATATCTATTTGTAATATGAACATTTTTTGTTAACCACCTGTTGAGGTGTAGTTGTCTTTGCATATTATGCATATTTTTAATGGGTTTGAATGAAGGTTGCGTATACGCCTAAGTAGTGCTTGCTTTTGTTTTCAGATGTCAATTAGCACTTTTTAATAAATATATAAACATTTTTTTTATAAAAGTTGCGCATACGCCACTGTTACATTATTTTGCGAACAATTAAAGCCATTGTTATAAATCACATTCAGGCAAATTTGCTTTAGTAATACATTTTAAAACGAATATAAAAAAGTGTTGTTAGGATTTATCAACACTCAGGAAACAAATCATGTAAATTTAAACAGAAATTAAACAGATTTCATGTTGTTTTTTCACACAGATTGAAAAGTGATTTTTGTAATACTAAATTTTAATAGTTGAAAATCTAAAGTTAAATTTAATATCTGTTTAATTTATAGAATTGTTGTTGTTTTCCATAGTTATAATTATCATGAGAAAATTAACATGAGTCTGTTTAACCAATTATATGTCAATAATCCCTGAGTGAAGTAATTTAGCTCTAAATCTAAACATAAATAATTCAAAATTAATTTTGACAAATTATGTCTAAAAGATGTCTTTAAGTTATCTTTTAAATGTTATCGATGTCCGAAATTTGTCCGAAATGTTACGGGAAAGATGTCTTATTGTAATACAAATGATTGATCGGAAGATGCCTTTTTGATTTGTCTAAATGATGTTCTAATGGTATACATAAAGATGCCTTAAAGTTATTATCGGAAAGATGTCTTTTTAGCTACACTTTCTTTTTATTTCACAACTGAAACAAAATATTAAATAATTTGAATAAATCTATTAAAACACCATGGAAATTCAGTTAATGCTGTTAAAATTGATAAAATAAAATTTTTTATGTTGCGACTGTCGCATCTGTACCTTCAGACCTTTGCAGTTCGTTCGGATTCTGTTGTGATATGAGTATTGAAGGTTTTGGCGATATCTCCAGGCCGCAAATCAATGAAATATGCAGCAGTTCTTTAACTTCTGCTAGCAGCAATCGCTGTTATTTTTGTTACAGCAGCTGTCCATTTTTTGTGCAATGTGTCTCGATGTCAGAGTCAATGTCACCCTACTTTCGGCTATATGTCGTCCATCTGACTTTTGATGTTTGTCCAGCAGAATACCGAAAATTTCGCGATGACTCATAGCCCCTCTGCTGGTGGTGGGACTTAACTTCGGTTTGCTAACCTCTTCACCGGATTAAGTTTGCATTTTAACTGCGACGGTGACAAGCACGAATTCGAATTCTTCAAACCGTTCTCGTAGCTTGCACATGAGTCCACACCCACAAGGCCGGTCCCAACCTGTGTGCCGGCAGGAACATTTTCGGTTTGCGTTTCCGACACATGCGAGTGAGAACGAGAAGCAGCGAGAACGAGAAGCAGCGAAGGAATCAGCTCTTGGTCGGGATTTTTTTTAGGCTCGCACAGCGATTTGTCCGAAGATGTCTTGGATCAGGAGCACGGCTTGCTACTGCAGCATTTATACGTTATTTTGATTTTTTTAAATTTTAAAATTGTTCTGATCGTTCAATTTCTAAGTCCACTTCCCTTATAATCCTTTTTAAGAATATGACGTATTTCCAACCTCGGATTTTATCGCTATTTTGGCAGTATTATCCACTATTCCAAAAATTATGGCTGCTTGTACGGAATCTGCTAAAATCACATATATTTTTGGATTACTTAAACACAGCTTTGATTTAAGATTGCTTTCAATTTTTTAAGACAAATATGCAATCAGTATATCCAGTATATCCATTTTTTATTTAACCAATAACACTATTCTACAAGGATTTTAATCTGGAATGAAACCTATCAATTCTGGTTGATTTCGGTCTCCTAATTCTTGCTGCGTATTCAGAATTTTCCCTATACGTCGAGATTTTGCACAAAATCGAGTCAAAGTGGCAAAAAAGGCCGTTTTTGGTACTTGGTACTTTACATCGCAAGTTATCGCACGATTTCGTCATGTTGCAGCTGCAAACTTTATCACAAAATAAAATATGAACCTTGCCCAACGGATAATTGGCAAAAAAATCTGTTGCCAGATATTAGTTTTTACAAAAAATCAAAAAGAACTTTGTGTTACCAAAAAAGTGTGTCGAGAGAGAAATTTATCACAATTCTCTAAGCTCTCTTAAAAAACATTTTAATATTAGTTCGCAATGTGTTTGATGTCAAATTTTCAAAAAAATGTTTTAAACTTTGTCTTAATGAAATTTGTCGGAATATTTTTTAAATTTTATTTATGAAATATTTGATTAAAATGGAGGGAAATGCACGGAGATATATACAATTTCATACTGTTGTAATGTAGTGATGCTAGGTGCAAAATCGGACAAAATCCTTATGTCGTCAAAAATACAACAAAATTGATATTCCCGATATTCAGTTGGCATCATTAGATTTTCTGTAAAAATCCCACTCTTTTTTTTTTTGTGAAAAAACCTACACAACTGTACCAAATTTGTGACAATTATGAACTTTGAAATTGCTAAAACGTTTAGTTTAGGATCTACAGAGTCGGTATTTTTTATGCAAAATCGATTATAATTTCCAAAAATGCAATTGTATGCAATTTCTAATGATAGGGTCGGATATAAGGGTTATTTTTTAATTAGAAAATAAAAGTTAGACGTTACACATTTTTGCATCTCATTTAATAACACTTCAAAAACAAAATAATACAAATTTCGATATTTTTTTTTATACAACATCGATTATAATTTCCAAAAATGCAAGTGTATGCAATTTCTAATGATAGAGTCAGATAGAAGGGTCCTTTTTATATTAGAAAATATAAGTTAGACTTTACACATTTTTGCATAACTCCTTAAAAAAACTTAAAATAAAAGAAATCTGTTTTTGAATTGCTCTTTTTTTTTGGAACTCGACTATATTGGCAAAATTTTAGGCAAACGCTAAATCTAATGATTAATCTACATAAAGCTGTTACTGTGTTATTGAAAATGATACAAAAGACTCAACAGTATTTTTATGTAACATTTTTTATCACATTCAAAATATAAAAATATTTTTTTTTAACTTGTTTTCCGAGTTATATATGTCCATAAATCACAAAAATGCAATTAAATGCAAAATGTATTCAATAATTCTTGTAGAAAAGACATTAATAAATGCAAATTTGTGTGTTAGCCGTTACACATTTCTGTACAATTTTTTAAAATCAATGATTAGTAGTAACCCAGCCGGCCAAACTATCATAAACGATATCGTAAATGATAGCAAATATTCGTAAATAATGAATCGTAAATGATTCGAAAAGACATACAGTTGCGTTCTTAATTTTTCCATCGTAACGAGGTATCATAAACGAACTAAAAACACTCATATATGATAAAATTTCGATCGTTTATGATCGTAAAATACGATTAAATACTCGTTATAAATGATCATTTTTGAACTCGTTTTTAATATTTTTACGATTCAATTTTAATCGTAAATGATAATCATTTTTAACTCTATTACGAGCTTTTTCCTACTTTTTTAACGATACAAAAAAAAAATAAATGCATTTAATTTTTATATTAAGTTCTCAAATGCATTTACTTACTTTTTAATTACGGCAAATGATTTAAAATTTTCACCAAAACAATTCCTTTAATCTTGCGTTTTTTTAATAAACGTTTGAATAGAAAAACAATAATTTTGGCAATCTTTTTTTACGATATAAACACACGAAAAATACGAGCCATCGTTATTTACGAGCAAAATATGATTGTTTTTTTTTTTTCATTGACATTTATTATCGTTTTTTACAAGCAAAATGATCGAAATTTATGATTATTTTGAATCGCCAAACGATCGTAATTTACGATAATCATAAAAAATGTGTGTAGGTGCCGACTGGGAAGGTATTTCATTGTTGTATGATATAAAAGTATAATCTAAGTCCAATATAAATTCATTCAATTTATATTACGTTTACAATAAAAACGAGTTGGGAAAGTTAGGTCACATGGGGCGGATTTTTATAGTCGGTCGGGCTCGACTATGGAATACCCTACACCTTTGGTGGGGATATTAATGTGGGATATTTAATTGCATACCTTAATTTTAAAGTTTTTAATTATGCTGAACCTCCCCACCCTCAGAATATGATTCATATATCAGAAATTTACGTCTTATATTATATTTAAAATTTTTAAAGGCTAATATTTCATAGATTTGATTTTAATAATTTACGGATCAAATTTCCACTATGAAAACTCGGGAAATAATGAAAAAAAAAGTGGGCGAATCACGCCCATTTTTTGACCACATATTTATAGGTGAAGTTCAACAATAATTTTTAAATTTTATAACTATACCTTGAATACTTTTCGAGTTATTAGTTCCGAAAGAGTTATAAAAAAGTGACTTGTATGGGAGGTGGGCGTGTCCATTGACCGATTTGGCTCATTTTCAAACTCAGTTCCTACTTTTGGCTAAAATACATTGAGACAAAATTTCATCGCATTCTGATCAGTATTTCTCAAGTTATTCTGTATTCGGACAGCAAGACAGCAAGACGGACAGACAGACGGACATGGCTAAACGGACTCGGGTAGTGATGCTGATCAAGAATATATATACTTTTCCATACCGGACACGCCTCCTAAGGGGCGTTACAATATATGCACAAAGTTAATATACCCTGTTCCTCATAGGTGTATGGTATAATAAGATAAGTAAGATAACACTACGTTATGCATTGCCATAGCAACACAGAGACCCATCGCCGAAAATCTAAATATGCAGGACGTCATATATTTTTTTAATACAACCAGAAAATCGAAAATAATATTTAAAAAGGTTTGCCAGGGGGTAAAAGTCATTTTTAGGCAAAGTATATCAAAATTGGCAAATTTACAAAATAATTGAAAAAATGGCAAAAATTGAATTTTTTGGCAACAGCCAAAAAAAACTTGCCCTGCACATGACTATTAGAATGTTTAATATGATCCTGCTTAGATTTTTATAACTACTACTTTAAAAAGTTAGTAGTTTTAGTATTTGTATAGTTCTAGTTGATAGGAGGTCCCAGGGCTCATATTCTAAGGGACAGTTTTTCAGTGGTAGTTAAACTCCATTTGTAGTTTAACTTAGTTAAACCATTTACACACAAATAGTGAGACGTACAGATTAAAAGGCATAATCCAAACGTTAGGGCGGAGAGGTTTTTTCAAGACAATGTTTACTCTCCTTTTCGGACGAGAGCTAGCGCCGTGTAGGAAATCATGTTGTGTTTTTAATATTGCGTTTCTATACGGAGACCTTACCGTTTGCACTATATATGCACTATATATAATCCAAATATGGATAATTTGTATACCAAACTAAGCGCAAAGTTTATAAATATGTGCACAAAAGCGAATATATATTACATTACTCAACAAAAATCATATTATTTTGAATTAAAAATTATTAATTTCAATTTTGTTCTCATCACTTTTTAAAAAATTTGTATTGCATGATGTTAAATTACCACTAATTTAAATTACCACTAGAGATAAAGTTTTTTTTTTATTTAAATTTGAATTATTCACACATGCAGCACAGCTGTGCAGTTTTGTCCAAAATACAAAGAATTGTTAGCACTAATGTTTTTATGGTTGCTGTTGTTATAAATGTTGTTTGATTGCACAATGAATAGTGTTACTGCGCCTGTGCATAGAGCTCATCGTCGTTGGTTGGCGTTGCCATTCGATTGAATGTTCAAACAATAGGGCACGGCAAACCCCAATGACTTTGAAGAATTATTCACAGATGTGCGCAACCGCAAATCCAAAACACTCACAAAATAAAGATGTGCTTAAGTTTATTTTATTAAAGAGTTTTATAATTTTTTTTTTTAAATATAATTAGATTTAAAGAGAAAATTTAAAAAAGTAAAGTAAAAGTAGGCAAAGTTTAAAAAAATATAAAATTTATGAAAATTTTTATGGTATACCATCAAAATGTATTGTTGAGACATAACATGTCTTGCCATAAATGTCAAACATTATGCTACAAAAAAATGTCTATGACTGTGACGTTTCGGAAGAATTTAAAATCAAAATAATTAATTAAAAATTATTATTTCATCAATTTTTAGTTTAGTTGAACAAATTTATTTCCTAAATTCGCAGTGCAAATATCAGTGATACAGTGTAGCGCGAGTGCAAAACATAAGTTTTTTAAAAAAATGTTGTGACATAATTGGACCATATCGTTTTTGTCGACACAAACAGAAAATTTATCTGTCATAAACATTAACATGAGATATGGATGGTGGAGATGCGGTGTTAGCGCCACATATAGACACTGATTTGATTTACAATACACCTGAGTGTCATTTCTCGAATTAGTATTTTGTATTGATTTTAAGGTTTGCGAGCCAACAACGAGTCGAAATTATTAAAATTTACTACCGAAATCCGAATTCGTATATCTTTCCATCATGAAATGGCAAACCTTATTGAAAAGAGCGGCAAGAAATATGGCGTCGTTTGCTGTCCCTGTCGCTCTACTTTTGTAGCGTCCCTGTTGAAAAACCCTTTGGAAGCAGGAACCGCAATAAACCGGAACCTTTCGAGTTTTGAAATCGAAATCGGAACCATTATTTAAAAATGTGTGAAACCCGAATCGGAACCCATATAATTTGATTGGTTGAAACCGGAATCGGAACCGGAACCACTATTTTAAAAATCTTGGAACCAGATCCGATTCTAATAATCCAAAGGGTTTTTGATCCTGGATAGAAAAATATTTTTTAATATATGTCCGTTTTTATATTTCTTGTATTCTTTAAAATTTATGTCG
Organism: Dryomyza anilis; assembly: GCA_951804985.1. Lineage (NCBI taxonomy): Eukaryota > Metazoa > Arthropoda > Insecta > Diptera > Dryomyzidae > Dryomyza > Dryomyza anilis. The sequence continues at coordinate 18,133,782 of OX638133.1, read as the reverse complement.
AGATTAACGTTTTTATATTATATCCCTAAAAATATAAATTAAAAAAAAGTCCAATAATAGTTAGACAATTTCCAAAAGAAGAAATCAGATATATAAGATGCAAGGTAATGTATGGCATTATATTACGGAATATGTCAGAACACCTGGCCTGGTCCAGCACCTAGTGTGGTTGAACTGCAATTTTGTTTTTTATTTACAGGTTCTCTATGGTCAGTTGATCAAAAATGTAGTATAAACTTATTCCCTACACGTCTGGGTTAGGCGCTATGGAGTCCTAAAGAGTTCAAAAGATAACTAATATAGTTCGTCATTTTGTAGCGAAATGGTTCATAGTACGTTGTTGATGTCTAAGGTGGAAATATAGGTAACTTCCTAAGGATGATTTGTACTTTAAGTTTGTATCTTAATGATTTACCACTATTTTGAATGGTTTTTTATTAACAATTCCGTTAAAGAGTTATAACCAGTAGAAGAAATCATAAAACTATCATAATATCTTTGGGAAAAATATTCGCCTTTAAAATTAAGCTAGGGTCTCTGAACAACGGAATTCTCCAGTTTTTGAGGTATAGCCCATTTTTATTTTCTCATAGTTTTGGAAATCACCCTTACGAAGTTCCCTATAATCGCTTCTTAGACATCAAAAACGTGCAATGAACCATTTTGCTACAAAATCACAAACTATATTGGTTAGCCCTTGAACGCGTATAACTTTATACTACTTTATACTACGGGGTATAAGTTTATACTACACTTTTTATCGGTAGACCATATAGAACCACAATATAAAAGAATTTGAGTTCAATTAAAAAAGATGTCATGTCTGTGTTGTATTTTCAATTTGTTGTTTTTCTTTTCAAACTATTTGAAAGTTTAGTATGTTCTGATTCTGATCATAGGACTAATATTATACTATTGTTGTCGAAATTCCAATCAAAAATAAACACAAACCGATTTTTTTTTTCAACAAAATTAAATTTTTATTTTAATTAAAAAATGGTATTTATTTTATTTTAGATTTGCTAATAAAATATATAAAACTCTATAAAAACTTAAATTTTTCTCACTGTAAAATTCTTTGTTGTTTTAAGATTTTTCTGTTTTTTTGTTGTTGTTGTTGTAGATAAGCTGTTTATTAATGAAGCCTTCGCTGCCACCTCCGGCCACTCCTCCCAACAACTATATACGTCTTGTGGGTGTCATCCATAGAATATTTTTGTTTTCTAATGTTTTTCAATTTGGCGTCAAATAATTTATGAACCCCACTTAAACCGAGTGTTGTTGTCATTGTTGTGCAAAGAAGCGCTAATGCTTTAATGAAATAATGAAGTGTTTGATGCCAAAATGTATACAAAATTAATAATAGAAAAATAAAAAGAAAAATAAAATAAAAAAATTTAATTTTGCACTAATGAATGCGCACTCAGTTTCAACGTTACAACGGCCAGAACTAAGTACTGCGCATGTGTGAAGTTTTTCTACTGTTTGCTGAGTTCTTCTCTGTGTTGGCTGTGTTCTTGGTATCGCTGTGCTTGTCTAATATTTAATTTTATTTTTTTTTTATTTTTTATTTATTTAACTATGCTGCGCATGTGTAGACAGTCAACTCGAAGGTCGCCTCGCCGTTCAATTGCAACGAACGAACGATTGAAATTCTTATGATTATTGTTGAATGACGACGTAATGGCCACAGAATGTGTTTTGAATTTAGAATGATATAAATATTGTTTTGTCGTTAAAATATATTGAATATTTTAATTTTAAAAATTTGAAATTATGACTCTATTTATCACGCTTTGAAGTTAAAGAATTTTCATTTCGAGTTTTGTATTTTTTTAAATGCTTATTCAATAATTGTATTAACTAGGGATTGAAATCGTAACTGAAACTTATATTATTAAAAACGTTTTAATTTTGTATACTGTAGACGAAACCATTATAAAGCGATTTCCAAAACCGATACAAAGAGTTTCGGGTTTATACAAATTTTAAACGTTCACAAAAAAAGTATCGTTCGTAATATTGATAAACGACGTACATCAAATTTTTTCGTAACATTGACGAACAATATAATGTGCAAGCATTGAAAGTTTTTATGTACTGTTTATCAATATTACGAAACTCTCATACGTACAAGTAATATGCACTGGACAGCTGTACAAAAGCATTTGAAATCCACTTCAAGACATTTAGTATATTTCAAGACATGTACTGTCGCCGATTCTATGCTTGAAAATCGTTTGCATGTGTTACTCACAACGACAAAGCAAAAGTAGTGTCAAAACAAAACACAAACAAGACGTAGTTGTAGTGCAGAGATCTGTGCAATAAGAATTCAAATGCCGAAATAAACTGCTTATGGCACTGAGTACTCAGTGAATTTTACATTTTTTATCATTGTTACTCTAAGGAATTTTCATTAATATTGAAATATAGAAAAAAAAATCAAATGGTGTACGAAAATCATATCGTCACTATCATGACAAAGGGGCGAATGTGTTATTTTTGACATTTGCGTTTTTTTTTACATTTTAAGTGTAGTTTTTCCTCAAGTATACTGTGCCAAAATCATGTGTGGTTTTGTTGGATATTTCTAGCCACAAAAGACAAAACAAAAAGGGCGAATTCGAAAAATTGTAAATGTTGTCATGCCAAAAGGGCGAATCTTTTCGTTTTTTTTGCCATAACTTTTTATTGTTTGATTTCAAAGCACCTATCGATCAGCATCATTATTTTAAAAATACTTTGCTAAACATTTTTCTGGCAAATAACAAATGGCAAATTAATATTTGGAAAGTTATTTTTAAATAATGATGCCAATCGATAGGTGCTTTGAAAACAAACACTAAATATCTTTACATTACTATTTTATCTTGCACCATTAAAGAGTTATAGCAAAAAAACGAAAAGATTCGCCTGGCATGACAAGATTTTCAATTTTTCCAATTTCTTCGTATTTTTGCTATAATTTTTTATTGGTGCAAGATAAAATAGTGGTGTAAAAGTATTAATTATTTGTTTTTAAAGCACCTATCGATTGGCATCATTATTTAAAAATATTTTGTCAAACATTTTTCCAGCAAATAACAAATGGCAAATTAATGTTTGACAAATATTTTTAAATAATGATGCCAATAGATAGGTGCTTTAAAAGCAAACAATTAATGCCTCTACATTATTATTTTATCTTGCGCTACTAAAAAATTATAGCATAAAAAACAAAAATATTTGCGGTTTGGTCAGGATATAGCCTCACAAAATCCGTATTTATAATTCAGTAAGTGGTCCAAACCAAAAGATATTTTATATACGTTAATTGACGAATAAATCAAAATAACAGAAAAAATTGAAAAAAATATAAATGTTGCTAATTTTTAATGCACTTCAAACTTTAAAATTTGATTTCCCAACTCTTTAGGATGACAGTGACGATATGACATTTTATAATTATTTTTTTTATTTATCGATCAAAATTGTTTTAATTATTTAATTTTTTTCAAAGAAAAAAAAAAACATTTTTTTTTTAATAAATTGCTTTTTGACCAATGCGTTGTTTTTTTTACAATTTTTTAATGTTGTTTTTTTTAAACACATAAATACCAACAAAACATTACTGCTGTGCGTCAGATTTGTTGTTGTTTTCAATGTTCGTCTGCTCACTCGTTACACGTTATGCTCACTCACTGCACTGACTGTACTTGTTGAATTTTCAGCGACAGTAGTGTCATTTGGTTTTGTTTTGATTGTTTTGAAAAATGTCTTGACACTACTTGACGCCAATGAACTGCAGTGAAGTGAAGTCGCTTGAGAGACTTCACTATAATACTATAAGACTGCCATTGCAAGATGCACTCAATGCTGTAGAGTGCAGTAGTGCATATTTTGCAGAAGGTTATTCATTAATCTTTAAGTTAAAATCAATTCCAGCTTAAAGGCTTTTAAATGATTTTACTAGGGAACGTTCAAATTCGAAATTTAGAAAAATATATACTTTTTTTATACCATCCATAGCATAAAAACCAAAAACGGTAAACCATCTTTTATTTTTACTGAAAAATACAGAGAGTATATGCAGTATTTAAAAAAAATGTAATATATAATTCAGCTCAATATCTTTAAAGCTCATGCAGATATCGTCGTTGTAGAACGAAAAGTCACCAAAAACATTTTTATGAAAAACATAATTTTCGAGTTTGTTGATTAATATTATAAAAAGTAAATGTTGCATTTTTAAAGTTGAAAAATCAATTAATACAATTTATATTTTCTTATCATGTGGTATAAAAAATTGAGATCATCGATTAAAAATTGACAGATTTATAAATATTTTTGTAAATGAATATTTGGCATTTTGAAAATGTATTTAGTGATTTTTCGTTCTACAACGACGATTTAATTGGAAATTGTATGACATAAATAAGAAATAAAATAATACAGACGAATAAAATAAAAGAGTAGGATGGAAGAAAATGAAAAAGAAATATATGTTTTTTTGCATTTTTGACATTCAATTGAAATGAACAATATTGGTTCAATTTTGTTTTCTGGCATTGGGCCAAACCTTTGTTCCCAGTATTGCGCCCTAGTTATCATCCCACCAGACATGGGCCAACTCTTCATTTCGTACATGGCCCAGAATTGAGTACTATTGGCGCAAGTCTGGCACAACATTGGGCCGATCGTTTTTTCCTACATGGGTTTCTCACTCGTGACTCGTTGTGCTCACTCACTGTGCTTGTTGAATTTTCAGTAACAGTAGTGTCATTTGGTTTTGTTTTCTCACTCGTTACTCATTGTGCTCACTCACTGTGCTTGTTGAATTTTCAGTAACAGTAGTGTCATTTGGTTTTGTTTTCTAATAATTTCTTTTACAGATAAATACAGAGAATATATGCAGTATTTAAAAAAAAATTTAAGAAATAATTCCGCTCAACATCTTTACAACTCACGCAGATATTATAACTCAAAGAGAAGAAACATTTTCTTATTACTTACAATCTATAATTTTCGTATAATTAGAAAATACTACAATTTTAATACATCAGTCCAACCATCTAACGAAATGAGTCGACCTATATAATTTTTTAAACCATTTTCTTATGTAAGTATTTGCTATACTTAGGTGCCAAAATTATAGTGCAGTAACTTTTAAATTAATTTTCATTCACAGATATTATTCTATTTTTATGATTAATTATTTTCGTTTTAATATAAAGACAATCTTAGTAAGTCCCCTAATTTTACAATTCAGCTTAAAAATTTAGTTGAAGTTAACTAAAACTTGTAGTTATCATATGATTCATTTATTTATTTACCACGTAGTGAACTGACCTAAATTATCAATAAGTATTGAAACAATAAGACAATCAAAATAATATTAATTTGATATATAGTACGATTAATTGTGAAAGAATAGTTTTTTTTTTCAATTTCTTATCAATACTAACTTGTACTAATATTTATCATGCGTAGTAACAAAAAAAAAAAAAGATATAATTATCAGCAACCTTGTTTTGTAAAACAACTCTACACGTAACAAGTTAATTGGAATTATATATTTTACAATGATTTATCAATAATCTTATGTATTTTGTTCTGGTATCTATCTGAACGTAAAATAAACTACTTAACTTTTATACATCGATATTATAAAATAAAGAACATTTATCTGTTTGTTATATAGGTCAGTTGTTAGATAATTAAAATAGATGCGTTTAATAATTATTAATAATAACTTTTAAAATATTTTAATTGATAGAATACCACATAGAAAAAATAATGTACGTAGATATAACAATTGAGATTAATTTATACAAAATAGTTAATTCTATTAATATAAGTAATTGGATAAACGAATTAATTAATAGTATTAACTGAATCCTTTCTGGGTTGGTGTATATGCATATATAGCATAGATTACAACCAACAGTTTTACAGTCACACACAGTTTTACTGTCACTACACATTTTTACAGGCACAGTTGTACCAATCATATTTTACATTGGTTCACCGTAACGCGTGCTCGGTTCGTTCGTACATGGTGCATATATCATGACTTTGATATTTTTCTCACTTATTTGTGTTTAACATTTTCTTTTCATTAAATATATATTGTCGTTGTAGAACGAAAAGTCACCAAATACATTTTCAAAATGCTAAATTTTCAAAATGCTAAAACCTTTATATATCTTTCAATTTTTAAACGATGATGAGAATGAAATATGATAAGGAAATATAAATCTATCAATTGATATTTCAACTTTAAAAATGCATCAATTACTTTTTATAATATTAATCAACAAACTCGAAATTTAAAATTATATTTTGTGACTTTTCGTTCTACAACGACAATATTAGTTCTACTGATGACATCGAACAACAAGTATTGAAGTAAAATAGTACAATAAAAAAATGTAAATATATAAAATATACATATAATAAGTTAAATAAAAATGTATACATAAAAATAACAAATAAATAAATGTCCTTTAATTTTTGTTCAATGAATTTATTAATTAATATAATTAAATATTTAATCAATACGATTAAATGTCGTATCGGCGATGAAACAATTAAAAATTAATTGTATTGATACTTTTTTTTTTACTATATTTACACATATATTTTTTTATGTGTAGGATAACTAATAGAACCTAATCATGACCCTTGTATGGGCCTTGTCAGAGCCCGATTATCACATGATCTATTTATGATTATGGCAAAGATAATTTAAAAAGCTTTAGATGTCAAAAAAGTATTTATTATAAAATTATTGATTTTATTCGAAACGCTTATATTTTCCAGAATTAAATTTTCATCGTAAATTTAATAGACTGACGGACGGACATCAATAATTCGACTTTGAAGGTGACAATTTCAATACCGGCCACGTCTCGTTCATCATTATTACAAATCATATTATTATAAAAATGAAACTGAACCAGTTGGGAAGGTTAGATCACATGTGAAATTTTAAATTTGGTGTTATTATGATAGTTAGGATTATTAAAAGTATAGTCGGTCTAAGCCGACTATAAATACCCTACACATAAGTGTGATTACCATTCAAAGTGGTATATAGGTCACCAGGGTATACGAATCCTGAAAATAACTACAAAATTCCCATCCCTGAAGAATTTTCTTTCATTTGATACCCATATTTACAAATGGGTAGGTGTACCGAATTTCGATTTTTTTTTTGGGAACCACAAGTCGTTTCGTTGGAAAACATTATTTTCATGTATTTGAGCAAAATGTCAATATATATTTGACCAAAAAAGTTTACCTAAGCACGTATACAGTAAAATTGATTTGTAGATGTAAATTTTATATGAGGTATTTGAACATAAGTAATCGGTTCTCAGGTCACAATAGACCGATCATGCCAATTTTCTTGTTCAGACAGCTTAGATATATAAGTAATCTAAATCTAAAGTTTCATTGCTCTGTAATCGTGATTTCAACAGACAGACAGAAGGACAGACGGACAGACAGACAGACAGACGGAGGTCATGCTGATCAAGAATATATATACTTTTCCATACAGGAGATGCTTTTTTCAGGGTGTTACAAACGGCGTACCAAACTGAATATACCCTTTCACTCTTAGTGTAGGTTATAAAAATGAAACGCGAGAATTCATCCATAGATCACGTAATTTTTTTTTTACATTTAGACTTATCTGCAACAATAGCTGGAGTTCCTCAAACTTGTACCCTTCAGAAGAATCAACCGGTGTTATTAGTTATCATGAGATATCTCCATTTCTTTTGTATTCATGTGCAATGCATACTCGAATTCTAGAAGTTTCCACAAACTTATGTATTGTAAGACATCGTAAGACATTTCGATTTTGTTTACAGTCTTCTACAAAGCATTGCCGTGCAATGTGTCTACAACTGGTTGTGTCTAAGTTATTTCCTTTTCATTTACACTCATATTCAGCGCATAGGCGTATTCTAGAAGTTTCTACAAACTTCCACAAACACGTAATCTCTTCCATCTCTTTCATACTCATGTCTCTTATTACTTTGCGCGTCCATTTATTTTTCGCTCACTGCGTTGACTGATCGTTTGACTTTGTTTAACACATTGCTTCAGTATATTGAATTATAGTGGGTCTCATTTATTCCACAGTGAAACTATTTACAACTTATGGCATTAATATCAAAAAACTATTATTTTTTTGATATTTTATTCTGAGTGTAGCTACTGTTGACGAAAGCAAATATAAAATTATTGCAACTTTCATTTTATATTTTTTTTAGTTTTTTCTTATTATTTTAATTTTCTTAAAATTTTTACACTTTTTACTTTTAAATGCAGCAAAATTCTGTCACATAATGAGCTTTTTTATATTTTTATTAATATTCGTTTCGAATGTAACCAAATCAAACGAAAAATATATTTTAAACGACAATTCTCTAATGTACACAACAATAGTGTTCAGAAATATCATGGTCCACAATGATGACAAATCAATCTATAAAACGTAAAGTTTCATATATTATTGAAATAAGGTTTTAAAGTATGTTTTCACATTTTTAAATGGTTTATGCCTATTTGACATGTCTAAAATATTTATATTTATGCGTCGTAATATTAACAACTGATAACAATGCAAATGCAATTTATAATATTTTTATTATCTTGTTTAATCAATTAAAAAGAATATAAAATGTTAAACTACGTGCTGTAAATATTATTTTTAAAATATTTATGACTTTTAATATTACACAAATTATGCATGTTATCAACTTTTAAATATTATGCTTGCTGTAATGGTTGATATACTTGATATCTGAAGAATGCAACCTATTGACATGTTTAATATTTGTGAGCCGATCATAAATTATGTGCACATGTCAAGCCTCTTTCAATTGCTATGCCTATAAAGATAAGACTGATTGGAGAGACAGGACATGCAGTGATGTAGACAGTAGTTAAGATAACAAATATATTATGATGGGTCCTAAATAAATTTACAAAATTTAGAAAACTGAAAATTATATTTAACAGGCCATAAAGACATTTTGGGAATTTTAAAAACGTAATAAAATAAAATTGTTTATTTCAACTATTAATTAACATTTATAGTGCCTAATACGCACTCAAATGATTCTTAGAATTTCGTTTGAAAAAAACGACTCATTTATGAATGACTCGATTTTGATTTGATTGTTAATGAGAATCACTTCCTGCATCAAGAGCGTCCGTTGTATTGCAATGCAGTATAATTTATTTTTGTATATTTGGACATGTTATTTTTATTGTTTGTGTTAAGTAGATTTTTATCACAATGTACGTCAATCAAAATTGATAATTGCACGGCTGTCTCCGTCTACGTCTCTATGGCTGTCTCAGATTTAAGTGTTTTTCGGATAACTTTGTTTCAAAACATTTTGAATGCATGGCATGCTGTCAGGTGTGCCTCAGGCGGGCGGGCGGGCGAACGGGCGGTAGCTGAGATTTGTTGTGAGTACATTTGTGAGTACATCACATACATACTCAGTACTTGACAGTCAAACAATTGACGTAATGATGCGCGTCCATTAGGCAAACAGTTTTTTTTTATTTTTGGTGCTGCTGGGCACTGGTGACATAATCTACAGACAGCGCGGAATTTATGGAATCTTGCATTAGAGATCATTGCAAAGAGCAACAAAAAACGCACACATTAGGAGTTATAAAAATTAAAAAAAAAAAAGACATAAAAAATTAAAAATGCGCAATATCGTTATTTTGTGAGGCGCCTTATTTGTTTTATGGCTCATTAAAAGCATTTCTTAATTGCTCGTGTGCCAAATGTGCGCGAATAGGCTGAAATTGTGTTGTTTTGTTTTGAAAATAAATTATAAAAAAATCATTAAAAAAAACACAAAATTCAAGGATGATGCGGGAATAGCCTAAGTTATTGCTAAATTTAGACATTTTCATATAGTAGCTGGTGTGTACGAAGACGTTTTTTATGGTTTAGCAGTTCATAAAGCTAAAAATGGCGAAAACGTATAAATTGCTAGTCTAATTATAAGCAAACTTGAATGCAATTTAGCCTAATTTAGAGCTGGTTTATTTGTTTTTAGTTTGAGCAATTAATAATGCGATCGAATGTTTTTTTATTGTGAGTTTGTTTAAAAGTAATAAAATAAAATTTTCAGTTTTTACCCACACACAAAATAGAATTTCGTTCATCACAAACGAAAAATGTGACAAAAAGTACTTTGTTTGTGATTTTATTTAACGTTTAAAGTACTTTGTTTGTAGCAAACGAAATTATCGTTTATTGTGATTTCATTAAATAGTAATAAAATATAATTTTCAATTTTTACCCACACACAAAATAGAATTTCGTTTACCACAAACGAAAAATGTGACAAAAAGTACTTTGTTTGTGGTTTTATTTTGCAATAAAAGAACTTAGTTTGTACGTAACGAATTTCTCGTTTGTTTTTTTAATTAATTTTGCTTTTAGTATATGCATTTATTATATGCATATGATTTGCAAAAGTATTCTGGCACATAATGAGGAAAAACATACTTTTGTTTTCTGAATAAATTCAAAACTTCATTTCTGATAAACGTTATTTTTCACAGCAAACATGTAAACATATGCATGCTAAATTGAAGCACGTTGTAAATGAACTTATTTTGCCGCAAACGATTTGTACACATTTTTTCCTTGGTGCAGGAAAACGGTTCGCGGACTATTCATCGTAAACAATTCATCGTATACACAATTCATCGAACACAATTCATCGTATGCACAATTTATCGTATACACAATTCATCGAATGCACAATTCATCGCAGGTCAAAAATATTTTCAAAAAATCGCGCGATTTTTTCATTTTTATCTAATTGGCACAACAGTTGATATATGTGTTACATTTATAGAAGACGTGAGAACAAGAGGGAGACATCGCACCATTATTGAAAAAAAAACTTGGCTTTTTTCTTTAAACAAATACAAAATTGTATAACTCTCCTGAGTAAATTTCATTTCGTTAGATGAATTGACCATACGATGAATTGTGCATACGATGAATTGTGATACGATGAATTGTCATACGATGAATTTGCATAAGATGAACTGTGCATACGTTGAATTGTGCATACGATGAATTGTGTATACGATAAATTGTGCATACGATGAATTGTACATACGATGAATTTTGCATACGACGAATTGTATATACGATGAATTGTGTATACGATAAATTGTGCATACGATAAATTGTGCACACGATGAATTGTGATACGATGAATTGTTTAAGATAAATTGTCCGGTTCTCCATGAAAACAATTATCGAAGTGGCTTCGATATAAAAATTCGATCTCATCTCATTCATCGAATCCCATGTTTTAATATTTTTCGTATTTAGTATTTCGTAGTGTCTACGTAATTAAACTTATTTTATCTATTCTAATTTTGAGAGTTTAAATATCGAAATTATTTTTGTGTGTTTAAGGTGCGCTAGTTCGAATAATTCTCCTTTCGTTATAAATTCGATTTGTCAATTCGATATCTGACGACAATTTTTTATACAATTTTTTATCCAGTATGCGATTCTTCACGATATCATTACGACATCATTGCGAGTAATGTGTAGGAGAATTTACGCAATATCGGACACTTTTTCGTAACGGTATCGAGCATCAAATTTGACCTACCTGCGATTCCGTAACTTCATAACGACAATATTTGATATCGCTATCTACCGTCAATTGTCGCTTTCGATAGCGATCGTTATGAAAAAAGTGCTTCCCTAACTTTCAACATTTTCTGTAGACAATTAAATTCGAAAAGATGTTTAACGATAAAAATCGTTTAAATCGTTCAAAAAGTAATCTAGCTAAAAACCAAAAAAATTTCAACGCTATCGTATCGACAATTTACGATAGATACTTAACGATGACAACTGACAATAAATACTATGTGTACGGAATACATCGGAATACATTGTCGTTAGTTGTAGTTAACAATATCGATTTTTGTCGATAGGTAGTTAGGGAATCGCTTTAATGGTCGGAGTTTTCTTGGCACCAGACTTTTTACAAAATCAACTCAATATGGAAAAGAAAAATAAACAATGTTCGAGTTGCTTCGAAAAATATTGATTCGAAAAAAATCTGATAAATGTTTATACACAGAAAAAAATAATCGACGTAAATATAGCAACTGATATTAATTGCTATTCTTCGTTAAATAAGCAATTGCGTTCTCTAATTTGAATATTTGTTCGTCAATGCAGAAAATAATTTAGTCGGCGCAGTTTTAGCAAATATAATTGATGAAACTGCGCCGACTACTTAATTTGCTGCATTGACGTACAAACGGAATTGCTGATTTAACGAAGAATAGCTAATGTTTTCATTAAATTAGTGAATTTCATTGCTGGATTGATTAACGAATGCAATTAATATCGGTTGCTTAATTTACATCGGTTACTTTATTCTGTGTATCTTCGCAGTGTGCCATTCGTTTCGATATCGTTACGAGATCAATGCGAATAGAAGGATATCACACATTTTCGTGACGATATCGAGCGACAAATTGGACTCACGTAGTAGGTAGATATCGGTTAGTTCTATCGGAATTTTCTCGAAACGATAAATTTTTCGAAATCTGAAAGAGATATCGATGAAAAAAATTTTAAAGTTCGAAATTGCTTTGTAAAATATTGCGATATCGATGTGATTAGTGTTTATATATCGTATCTTGTCAAAAAATTTAAATATACGAGAAACAAAAAAAAAATAAGAAACGATAAAGCAACGAGATCGAACTTTTTTTTATCGAAGTTATATGAGAAAGCTTCGAGACGTGAATGGTCTCAAAGACTTGACAGACTGACCCGTCTGCCATTCATTTTGATATCGCTTCGAGACTGTTTCGAGATGTCGAGGAATTCATTCGATACAGATTACGTTTATGTTTCTATATTATACTGCAATTCATTCTAAGATATACGCAGATAACGTAACGAGAAATTTAAGTTTATTCGAAACGAGAAAATGACGATTCTGGATCTACATCGCATCAAATATCAAGATTGATTTGAAAAACATTGCGATATCGATGTCATAAAGATGTATATATAGTATTTTTTTCTTAAATTTTAATGAGTGATAAAATTTTAAAATTAGTAGTGATAAAGCAACGAGAACAAACTTTTGTATCGCAGTTAGTTCGAGAAAACTTCGATCGACATGACAGACAGGGTGGTATTAATTTGAATATACAAGAAAGTTTTGAAATAAGAAGCGATAAAATTACTAGTTCGAACTTTTTAATAATATCCTTTGGTTCGAAATCGCTTCGAGTCTATTTGGAGATTGCGGGGTATTCATTCGATCTCTGTTACGATTCTCGTATCTATATCGAACTACAATTCGTACTAAGATATACTCCACGGACAAATCGAATCTATACTACGAGAATGGTACGATGAAATATACTATATCGTTCAGAAATCACCGAATATTTGGGGAACTAATTTTCGTTTAGGAGATATAGAGAAAGGATATTCAAAACTGTACAAAAACATCTATAAAACAACACTTACGATATAGTAAATTATTCTCGGAGTCAGTTCAAGCAATATTTGAGGCATCGAAGAACTTCGAGACATGCCAGACTGAGTTGAATAGATCTAAGCGATAACCATATTATTAGAGATTTTTGAAAAGCGGAACGATTCGATATAATTCTAATATACTATAAATTATACACAGAAAAAATAATCGACGTAAATATAGCAACCAATTTTAATTGCATTTATTAATCAATGCAGCAATTTAATTCACTACTTTATGAAAACATTTTCTGTTCTTCGTTTTATAAGCAATTCCGTTTGCTAATATTAATATTTGTACGTGAATACAGCACATAATTCAGTCGACGCAGTTTGAGAAAATATAATGGTTGAAACGCCGACTAATTAATTTGCTGCATTGACGTACAAATATTCATATTAATTACTGATTTAACGTAGAATAGCAAATGTTTTCATTAAATTAGTGAATTTCAATGGTGGATTGTATAATGAATGCAATTAATATTGGTTGCTATATTTACGTCGATTATTTTTTCTGTGTATAAAACGTATAGATCTCAAATTTAGTAGTAGGTATATGAAAAATATTAAATTTGCTTGGATTATTGTAAATCCTGCTGATAAAAAGTGATTTTATAAATTTAAATAAATTTGAATTTCTATACAACAAGAGTGTAACGACACTTGTAAGAAAGCTTTTTTTTTTCATATTTTATGAGTGATCGTTATTTAACGACCTCTTCGGCGTTCATTTACATCACCTTTTTATTTGAGGTGACTTTTTTGTACTAAGACAATTTATCAAATTAGTACGTGCGACAAAGTGCGACATGGACAAAAACAACAACATTAAAAATTTTACTAACAGCAACAACAATAAGAATTACTAAACGAACATATATGACAAGTTCAAGTTTAGTGAAAACAAAGTGCGTTGTCGTCGATGTCATCGCTGTCATCATTATCATCAAAAACGTTGTCGTGTCGTTAATTTGACATTTTGTAAAGTTCCTTCAACTGTCAGTTGAACCTTTTCTTGTAAACTTTAACACACGGAGAAACCATAAATAATATGTATTGAAATTACACAAAAAATAATAATATTCAAATAATAAAATAAATAATATGAAAGAAATGTAAAGAAAACCCCATAAAAGTCATAGTTTGTTGATATCTGTATTTTCTTTATTGCGGCAAACCATTAACATTGAATAAGGTGAAACACCTTGCACAGTATTTAAGTTAATTTACTAGGTTCATATGCCGCGTTTTTTATGTTATCGCTATGCTGAAATTAGTCATAAAGTGGTTGTTTGAACTCAAGTAGTAACTGCTAATTTATTTATTGCTTGTTTTTGTAGATTTTAGAAATGTAATTATGAATTAACTAAGTTTGGATGATATATGATTCATAGACTTTAAAGATGGGCCAAATTTATAATTTTACAATTCAAAAATTCGATATTAGTTTCAATTAATTGTACAATTCCATACGACTTTTTCCCATAACATCGGCATATTAATGCTGTTTAATTCTCATTTAGTTTTTACCGATAACGTAAAGTTGTAAAGAAATTTGTAATTTGAATTAAGACCTAGTTCACACATTACTTTTTGACAAAGTTCTTGTAAATAGTATTATTTTTTAATTATTTAAGTATGCACCCAGAAAAAAATTTCCTCAAATCCCATTAAAATTGGTCAATAGGACAATTATTGAATTAATAGTATACAAAAAATAAATCTTTTCATATAAACTCAATGGCAATGTCATGGTATTTTCTAGTATTTAATGATATTTTCCGATAAAAATAATAGTTTATCCTATTGACTATTTTTAATAGTAAAAAACTATTATTTATATAGAATTTTTTTCTGGGTGTGCAAACTTTTATTACATTTAAAATGTTAGGACTGAAATTCTTTTGATAAGGTATATATTAAAAAAATTAGAACAGATGGACAAAAATTAGTAATTGTAATCGGTACTTCGAACAATTCTCTATATAAACATAAAACATTTTTTTGTTTATCAATAGATCCTAAATGATTTAAAAATCATTCATAAGTAGTCTAAAAAAAATACAAATTTTCCAACTTTAGTTTCAAATAACTTAAAACTATATCATAATATTAGCATTTATAAATATATTAAAATAAGTTTTAACAATTGTAAGCAATATTGCATTTTTTGTTTTTGAGAAAACTAGCTGTGTAATGGACTATATTTATTGTATTATAAAAGTTGATTGAAAAACGAAAACAATTCGGTTGCAGTTTTATTAAAAACCTTAAGAAATAATAAAAAACTAAGTATGCAATCAAAATTAGAACCCGCGAATCATATAGAACTGATGTAGAGAATGTGCATAGGAAAATTTTCTATTCTATTTGGTTGCTAGAACCACTATTTTTCATATGGATATTACTTATATTATCGATAACTTAAAAACTAATTGGTATATGGACATTTCTATTTATATTAAAATTACCTTGAAATTTGTAAGTAAATATTTGTTAAACGTTTTTTTGAGAAACTACTTTTGTAAAGCTATACAATTTTTGTATTCTAAAAAGTGTTGAAAATATTGATTGTAATTTAAAAAAAAAACTGTTTCGATATATGAAAAAACTGAGTATGCAGTCCAAATCAGCACCCGCAAATTATATAGAAATGATATAGGATATGTAGGCTAGGAAAATGTTGTGCTATTTGGTTGCTATACCAATTTTCATATGGGTATCTCTTATATTTTCAATAACTTGAAATCAAATTGAAATATTGACATTAATATTTATATTAAAAATTACCTTAGCATTTCAAAGTAAATATTTGTTAAATATTTTTTGACAAACAGATTTTGTAAAGCTATATAATTTTTGTATTCTAAAAAGTGGCTGAAATGTGCCCAAAATGATGATTCGAATTTTCTCAAAAACAGTTTCGATATAAGAAAAAAACGAGTTGGGAAAGTTCGGTCACATGGGGCGGATTTTTATAGTCGGTCGGGCCCGACTATGGAATACCCTGCACCTTTGGTGGGGATATTAATGTGGGATATTTAATTGTATACTTTAATTTTAAAGTTTTTAATTATGCTGAACCTCCCCATCCTCAGAATATTATTCACATATCAGAAATTTACGTCTTATATTCCCATAAATTATAAAAGTATAAAAAACTAAAAAAAAAATTAGAAAAATATAATTGGGCGTACCACGCCTATATTTAAAATTTTGTAAGGCTAATATTTCATAGATTTGATTTTAATAATTTACGGATCAAATTTTCACTATGAAAACCCGGGAAATAATGAAAAAAAAAGTGGGCGGATCACGCCCATTTTTGACCACATATTTATATGTGAATTCTAACAATACCTTTTAAATTTTATAACTATACCTTGAATAATTTTCGAGTTATTAGTTCCGAAAGAGTTATATTAAAGGGACTTGTATGGGAGGTGGGCTTGTCCGTTGACCGATTTGGCTCATTTTCAAACTCAGTTCCTACTTTTAACTAAAATATATTGAGACGAAATTTCATCGCATTCTGATCAGTATTTCTTAAGTTATTCTGTATTCGGACAGCAAGACGGACAGACAGACAGACAGACGGACATGGCTAAACGGACTCGGGTAATGATGCTGATCAAGAATATATATACTTTTCCATATATATATGCACAAAGTTAAAATACCCTGTACCTCATAGGTGTAGGGTATAAAAACTGATTATGCAGTCCAAATCCTTACCCGCGAATTATATAGAAATGTAGGGAAATATAGAGTATGTTTACAGAAAAATGTGGTTCTCAGTTGCAGTGTGGTTGGTGCTATACTATGTTTCATATATGCATCTCTTATATTGTCCATCATTTGCAACCAAATTTGAATATTGGCTTTTCTGTTAATATTAAAAATTACTTTTACATTTGAAATTTAAAATTTGTTAAAAGTTTCTCGAAAAACTTTTATTGTAAAGTAGTTTTTTTTTTTTTATTTTAAAAAGTGTCAGAATTGAGCCTGAAATTTCGATTACAATTTTGATTTAATTTAATTAGATGAGATTAGAACTAAGTGTGCAGTCAAAATCATTCAAAATCATGATTCAACAAATTCATGCAAGATCTTCGTGTCTTTATCTAGGAAATGATCGAGGAAATTTCGAATCTCGTCTCGTATTTTTCTAGAATTTTAATAGTACCCAATATTCCATTTGTTTCGATATCATTACGAGATCAGTGCGAGAAGAAGGAGTATTTACAATATATCGAACACATTATCGAAGCGATATCGTGCGTCAAATTGGACCTACATGGCAGGTAGATGTCGATACGTTCTGTCCAAGTTTTGTTCGGTACGAGAAATTTTGTGAATTCGGACCAATATCGAACAAAAAAATGTTGAAAGTTCCTGATTACTTCAAAAAGTATTGCGAATTCTTGTCAAAGATATTCCTAAATATCGTATCTTCCCCAAACAATCTTTTTTCGACATATTTCAAACAGACAAAGGCGGAGTTTGTATCAAAAGCTGTCTGTTTTCTGCCCGTTCCCCAATTATGGCGACACAAAAATTACACAAAAATTTCCAACCTGCTATACACTTCCCAAAATATTCTATATATCTGTGCGTTTGCCGGAAATATGCCCGAAATATTCCAGAAAAATGTCAAACATTTTGTCTCGGGTTAACCCGACAATTGTCAAAGAAATTTAATGTACGAGAATTTTATAAAATTAGAGTCGACGAAGCAACGAGATCGAACTTCTTTTTTTTAACAAAGTTATTCGTAAAAGCTTCGAGGCATCGGAGCTGTGCCAGACATAGCAGTCTGGATAGTAATAGATAATATCGAACTGAATTTCGAATTTCGTGAGGAAGTTCGAATTTCATTCGATTGAGACTAACGTGTCCAAAAATAATGTATACGCAGAAATATTGTCTGCCATGTCTCGGAGCCCTTGGATGATCGAAGTTTTCTCGAACTAAGTGCGACAAAAAAGTTTGATCTCATTGCTTTATCACTTTTAATTTTTTACAATATAATTTAAGGAAAATATACAATATTTAAATACCCAGTCTGCCATGTCTCGGTGACCTTTCTCAATTAACTTCGATAAAAAAGTTCGATCTCGTTGCTTTCTCTATTATAATTTATACAAATTTTCGTACATTCAAATTCATTGACAGAATTCGATAATAAAACATTTATAAAATCGATATCGCAATATTTTTCGCACCAATCTCGAACTTTGATCATTTTTTCTTCGATAACGTTCCGATTTCGAAAAGTTCTCGTATTGAGAAAACTCCGACAAAACGTTTCGATATCTACTTACCATGTAGACCCAATTTAATGCTCGATATCGTTACGAGAGCGGATCCGATATCGTATTATTTCTCCATCTACTCGCATTGATCTCGTAACGATATTGAGACGAATGGCTTACTGGGTATATATCGCATCGATATTGCAATGTTTTTCGAATCAATCTCGATATTCGATGCAATATCGATCCACAATCGTTTTTTTCTCGTTTCTAATAATCTTCATTATCTCCTTACGATGTGTGTGTACTTCTTGGAACGAATTGCGAAATCGTACTCGAGATCGTATAAATTTCTCGACACCTCGAAACAGTCTAGAAGCGAAATCGAATCGAATGGAAGACTGTGTAGGATTTTTTGTTGTTGTTTTGTAGATTACATCTGATTGATATTAAATCATAAAACAAAGAATCTACTTAAACATTTAAATCTGCCCACACTTAAATCATAAAAATCTTAGAGAAATTAAAATTTTCTCTAATCACTTTAAGCTGTAATAAAAATGGAAAAATGAGGGCGTTTGGATGCTATAAATTAGAGCGCCCTAAAAGCTGTTTTATTTTAGGGTTTTACAAGAATGCAGCCTCATTTCCTCTACTCAGAACATGCGCTCTTCTTTCAGTACAAAACATTAAAAATATAGATTGTAATTAAAATCATTTATAGCCTAGAACGTACCACACTTAAGAACCAACACTTAAATGTGAGAATGTCTAACTGACAGACGGGGGGCAACATGTTCTAATTTCGAAAAAAATACGATCTATAAAATGAAAAATCAAGTATTGGGGAGAAAATGCAATTAAATTGAGTTGCGTTGTTATCACTTAGACAAAATACCAAATGTTCTTTAAACAAATCGAATATAAAAAAAAATAGAAAAATAGAAAACTATAAAAAATTCGAAACTCATGCAGCTAAATCAAATTTTCAGTGGTTTAAATGAGGGGGGGGTATTCTTGATATAAAAATCGAGTAAGAACTGCCAAGCGTCATTAGTTTAATGCGTGCGATAAGAATTAAAAACATGCCTTGCTGCCCATTTTGGACCCTAGCATGTTTGGAAAAGCCATTTGACACCCAGTAGATTCTGTGAAGCTGTGTAACCTGATGCCGCAGTTGCAGCAAACAGCGGCTTAAGAACCACACTTGTTGCTATTTTGATGGTAAATGGTGATGTTGATCGTGGTGGTACTGGCTACATTGATGAACACATTTAAGTAGCCGCCCTAAAAGCCATAAAACCTATAAAACCCATTTAACATTCTTTTGAAGCGATTTTTCCTGTGCGCTCAATCAGCTTAAAATCTAAAGGTTCTTTTTTTGTTTTTTTTTTTTTTTTTGACTCAACCAACGCACATTCAAATCAGTTTCGTTTGATAAAACTTAATGCGCTTCCAATGCTTTTTTCTGAAAAAAATTTCAAATAGTGCTGTGAATTTTTCGGGTAACCAATTTGTTTTATACGTTACGGAATCGTTGAATTCTTTATTTTTCCATAAATGATATTTTTGTATATTTTTTAATGATTTATATTTAAAAATCTATGTTGCAAATAAATACAATCCATACTCCAAAAAATAAAAACACCTCGGAAAAATACGAAGGAAGGTATTATCGAAATTTCATGTAGAGTTTGTCTAAATATGGAGAATAAACTTAAAATTATATTGAATTTAAAACAGATACCTTAGTTTAGTAAATTTTTTTTACATTTTACACTAAAAGTCAAAGAGAGACGTGTACGGTATAGAAAAAAGTATATACTGGATTATTGTCACCCTCAGAGTCCGTCTATTTGTTGAAATTACGGTTATCGAAAAACTTGAAGAGCTAGATCAATAGAACTTTGTAGTAAGATTACCTATACAAATTTGCAGTCTGGTATTGAAATTGGACATGATTGGTTAATTGTAACCAGTGACACGACCACATCTGTTAATATAGCACATATAGCCCAAACATTTAGGTTTTAACTTTACTTTATTATGTCCGAAGTGTACTTTTATTGTAAAAACACATTTTTCTTTATTACCAAATATATAAAAATCATGTTTTCCATGCGAACCGATTGTGACTCAGTAAAATATAATCAAAAGTCGGTACACATACTATTTTTATTCACAAATATGGGTACTCAAACCGTACCGCACACATTAACACCTAAATATACTCAAATCATTGAAAAATCGGTGGATTTGAAATCTTTAATCGGTGCATCTATATAAAGGATTTTTCAACAGGGACGCTACAAAAGTAGAGCGACAGGGACAGCATACGACGCCATATTTCTTGCCGCTCTTTTGACATTTCTCTTCAGTAAGGTTTGCCATTTCATGATGGAAAGATATACGAATTCGAATTTCGGTAGTAAATTTTAATAATTTCGACTCGTTGTTGGCTCGTATATCTTTATATGAAAATAAAATTTAAGTTACGTTACTGTATAACTTGTAAATATACGAATATTATATGTACATTGAGTAACAAAAATAAATAATTTGAAAAATATACAGATACAAAATATTAATATTTGTTTTTTCATACAGCCTTAATTAATATTCCTAAAGCTTAAAAATTAGCATTGAAATTAAAATAAGCGATAAATTTTGATTTTTGTATAAGGGGTCATATTGTCACAAGATACATTTTTGTATCATATTAAACAAACACCATTTTTTAAAGTGTTAAATCCTCTGTTTCTAACCCAAAATTTCCTCGGAATTTTCAAAACAACGATTTCCTACTAATTTAAGAACACGTACGGAACTTTGAGTACCAAAAGTGTACCTAAAAAATACAGCAAACAAAAAATGGTTCAACAAAAAACCCATTAAGCAATTTAGGAGCGCTCTGAAATTGGTGTCTTAAAGGAGACCAATTTTTGAGTGTTTTATGAGACCTACGAAAAATGACTCTTAAAAGTATCTCATTTAAAACTGTTTTCGGAGCTCTCCAAAATATTACTCATAAATGATTCATATTTAGGAGCCCTCATAAATTAGATTCCTAAAAGCATCAAAAATAAAATTGTTTCTGAGCGCTCAGAAAATAAACTCATAAAAGTTCTATATTTTAGAATGTTTTAGGAACACTCCAAAATTTGACTCATAAAAGAGTCTCATTCATGAGCGCTTTAGGAGCCTCCTCAAATCAAACTCATAAAATCATCAAATTTAAGAGTATTTTAGCAGCACTTAGAAAAGGGAGTCATAAAAGTATTTATGTTGGCTTTAGGAGCCTATAAAATTGATATACTACATGTATTCGTTTTGAATTTGAAATCAAATAAAAAATAATAAAATATTAGTGTAAATTCGACAGACAAACATACATATTAAATGGATTTTTTGAAATGGACTTATTTTCTCACGGATGTCTCGACTAAGATAAACATGTACTATGCTGGATTCATTTCAGACATATTATATATTTCTGAAGAAAGTAAAACTCCAAAAATGTAGCAATTGTGGTGTCTAGAAATTCTCAAAAATGTGAATGTTTTAAGAATATTTTAAAATGATCAAAAATGCGCTCTTTAAAGCTGTATCCTTTTTGGGGTATTTTTAGAGCTCAAATGTGAGTGTTTTAGGAGTAATAAAAGTGTCATAAAAATGAGGGATTTTGGGCTCATAAAATGGTGTCCTCTACCCAAGAGTTGGAGCTCTTTTTAGAGCTCAAATATGAGTGTTTTAGGAGTAATAAAAGTGTCAGAAATATGCCAGGGGTTGAGAGTCTTTATGGGCTCTTTTAAATGCTCAAATATGAGAGTTTTAGGTGTAATAAAAGAGTCAGAAATATAAGGGTTTTTGGGCTCATAAAATGGGGCCCTCTACCAAGGATTCGGGAGCCTTTTTGGACTATTTTAAGTGCTCATATATGAGGGTAACTTTCATAAATATAACACATTTAGGAGTCTTAAAAGACTCAAAATGTTTGCTGGGAAGTGACATTTTTGAAATTTGATTCATACTTCACTTTTTATTTCGTAATAATGATTATTAATCCTGTTAGAAATAAAATAATTTTTAGAAAAAAAAATCGTAATGCAAATTTTCATACGGAACGTTCGCAATTATTCTGTGATTTATTACGAAATAACTATAAACTTTAGTAACAAAGTGTACATATACAAAAATAAAGTAAATTATCTCAGCTAACTCTCTAGATAATTCATAAAAATAATTTGTATGCAAAAAGCATTTTTAAAAAAGGAAAAAAAAGTTTGTACCATCCGAAATTTCATATTCGGAATTTTTCTGTGATTTATTAGAAAAAAAAGAATACTCTTTAGAAACAAAGTATAAATTTACAAACAAAATGATCCCATCTATTTTTCAAAAATAATTCAAAAACATTATTTGTATGCAAAATTGGTTGACTTTATGGACTTTCCGTATGAATCTCGACATGCACGTCCGATTTTGTTCCGTCTGTTTGAACCACTATATCATTTATATTATTTGATCTACCATATATATCCTATTTAAATATTACTAGCAGAAAAGTTTTAAACGTACGAATGTGCCGTCCGGAACCCCAGGAAATGTCCATATGTGTACGGTATTAATCGTTGGCTTAGACATTCAGAAATCTCACTAACTTTATACCACCAACTATCAACATTTTCCTGTAGCCGCGGTAGCTCAGTGGTTAGTGCGTTGGACTGCGAGCCGAAAGGTCCCCGGTTCAAGCCTGGACTGGGGCTAACAACATCTTTTCATAGAAACATTTTCTATACCGCGCTACCTCTCGTCAGTAAATGGCAAACCTACGAGAGTAAAATCATTGCCTAAGAAAAGCTCTCACACGACGTTCGCATTCGGCAATAAACTGTAGGTACCACCATTTTGAGTACAAATTTGAGTACAGCTCAAAATGGTGAGAGAGCTCGGCCGAAGTTCTTATAGGACTGTAGTGTCAAACTATTATATTATTATCAAAATTTTCCTACATCAAAATTTACCAAGTGACCCTCACTGATTTTTTAATGGATTTCGAAATGTAATGGAAAATAACTGAAATCCATTTTTTGTAGACAGTTAAGAAAATGTTCTCCAAATATTTAAATATTTTTTAAATCTCTAAGAATTTAATATATCGATAATTGTCAAAAATGTCCATTAAGTAAGTAACGAATATTTTTTTCCTGTACATAACAACTTCGAAAATCCATATTATCGGTGGCTGATTTTTTCATGATGTAAATTATCAAATCAATAAAAAAATCGATTTCAAATTTCTTTTAGTTTCAATAACCGTTTTTCTAAGATTAAAAAAAACTGTGATATATATTCAGGAATTTTATATAAACATTTTTATATTACTTTGAAATCATTTCGGAAATCAATAAATTTTCAAATTTTTAAAGTTATAACTGATTACCAAATACCAACAAAAGACTCCAACACTATGTGTCGCTGCTTGTGACGAAGGGAAAATTGATCATAAAATTCTAATTTATACATCGTGTCCAATGCTCCAGAATAAACTGATTATCTGTGACGTTGGCTGCTGCGACCGCAATTTGAATTAATTTCCTGCCAGATATGCATCTCTGATTCTTCATTTTAAACCGAAAAAACACCGGTTTCCAACTGCACGCATTATGTGGAATTTGTAGAACCTTTAGGAACCAATGCGACGCTGCATTGAGCGGGTGCTCCACACTTGGGTGTCGGAGGCAACCAATTAATTACCCAACCAAACTGGTGGGACAAGACGTGCCGGAGCGGAGCAGACCGTATTTTGTGTAGAAATTTATTAAATTGTTTTCTTTAGTTTTTCCACTTCTCTACGTATTGGCCACCGCCGTGGAAATTCTCTTGGCGGCGACTCTAACGAAGTGGAAACTTGTTACTGCAAACCTTATTCTATAAGTCGAAGAAAAAAAGACAAAAAGAATACAAAACAAAAAAAGGAAACCAGAAAACAAAACCTTAAGGTCAATAATCTTATTTAATCAGGCTTTGCTTTTGTTATTATGTAGTATTTATTCTCAAAATGTTCTCAGTGCTGTGCTCCAGAAAGCGAAAATTTTCCACATTAACCCATTGTTCTGGGTTTTTTTTAGCTTCTTTTATTCATTTGGTGTTTCTTAATTTATGATTCTTTTCTTCTTGGTCTTTGACTTTTCAAATACTCTGCACAACCTGTAATTAAATATTTTAATTGATTGTGCGCTGCTCTCGCTCAAGGTCTTACTTTCCTTCAGAGACGCAACACATCTCAAAGTCAGCTACAATTTGTTGGGGTCAAAAGTGACCCTAACCTTCATGGCTGGCTGCGCAATTCTCACGTCTGTCGTATATGTAAATTTGTATTTTTTATATTTTCTCTATACAAACCTACAATTTGTCCATTCAATGTTGCATGTCTTTGCGTTATTATAATTCGCGCTGCAAATGAAAACGTCTTTTAGCTGCGTTTAAAGGTCTTTTCCTTCCCACAAATTAGTGTTGGAGGCTGTTTTGCCAACGCAGTCTGTAATTAAAATGCATCCAAACGTTGAGGAAGCGAAAGAAGAAGTTTTGTTGCTGAACACGCGGTGACTTGCTTAAAGAAATTATTTTTATACCGTAGGTTGTAGTTGCTGTATAGGTTTTCTTTCTGGGTGCTAATAAGAGTGAATTCAAACCAGTGAGGTAGGTTAGGTCACATAGGCTAATTGCAAGAATTGTGTAAGTTATACTCGGTCTAATTCGACTACCCAATACCCAATACAAATGAGCATTTCCTGGCGTTTCGGACGGGACATTCATCCGCTTAAAACTTTAATATTTCGAAGAAAAATTATTGAATTTATTGATTTTCTTTGAGCAAGTACACCCAGAAAAAAATACTATGTAAATAATAGTTTTTTTACTATTAATAATATTCAATAGCATAAATTATTATTTTAATCTGAAAATACCATTAAATACTAGAAAATACCATGACATTGCCATTGAGTTTATATGAAAAGATTTATTTTTTGTATACTATTAAATCAATAATTGTCCTATTGACCAATTTTAATGGAATTTGAGGGATTTTTTTTCTGGGTGTAGTATTTAAATAGGACTAAATATCTACAACAAATTAAAGAATTCTATACGTTAGAAAAAAAGATATAAATTAAATAGTTGTCGTTACGGACGGGACAAAAACGGAAGTAAATTTCGCGGTTCCTATCGAAATTCTAAAAAGCCAGCGAATTTTGCATACAAATTATTTTTTTTTTAAATATTTTATAAAATAGCTGAAATCATGTGCTTTTTTTGTATATTTACACATTGTTTCCAAAGTTTATAGTTTTTTTCATAATAAATCAGAGAAAAATTCCGAATGGTACTGAAAGTTACGTATCGAAATTAGCACTAGGTTTTTTATCTAGAAGTACCTTTGACGTACAATATTTTTTTTTTAATTATTTCAAAACATAACTGAGAGAATTTACTATATTTTTGTATATGTACACTTTGTTCCTAAAGAGTATAGTTAATTCGTAATAAATCTCAGAATAATTCCGGACGTTCTGTATGAAAATTTGCTCTATGATTTTTTTTTGCTAAAAATAATTTTATATCTGACAATATCTCAAAGGAAAAAATTAATGATTTTATATTTTTTTTTTGTGTAGTATTAAATAGTACTAAATATCTACAAAAAATTATAGAATTCTATATGTTAGATCGAAAGATATAAATTAAAGTAAATTAAAGTAAAATTTTGAATATAAATTATTTTTTTGAATTATTTTCTAATATAGCTGAAATCATATGCTTTATTTTTATATTTACATATTGTTTCCAAAGTTTATAGTATTTTCATAATAAATCACAGAAAAATTACAGACGGGACAAAAAGTTGCTTGTAGAAATTATCACTAAGTTAATTTTTTAAAATACTTTTGGCATACAATATATATTTTTTTGAATTATCTCAGAACATAGCTGAGACAATTTACTTTATTTTTGTGTATGTACACTTTGTTCCTAAAGTTTATAGTTATTGCGTAATAAATGTCATAATAATTCCGGACGAAAATGTGCACTACGATTTTTTGCTAGAAATAATTTTATATCTCACAATATTAATATATCTGACAATATTAATAAACTAAAAAATAAATAAAAAGTGATGTACGATTTGATTTTTTTTTTTATTTATTTTGATATTTTTTTTCACACTTTTGGTACTCAAAGTTCCGGACGTAACAAATTTCAATTAGCTGTCAAAAATTCTCTAGATTTACTAGGAAATAAATATTTACATTTTCAAAAATGCCGAGGAAATTCTACTTTAGAAACAGAGGATTTAACTTCCTAAAAAATGTTGTTAGTTTAATATCGTCGTCATTCAGTGAAAAGTCGTTAAGTTTTTCTAAATAGAGATTGGTATGCCACAATAATAAAAACGAACTCATTTTTACGTTGGAAAAGTCCTCGTAGTCCTACATCTTATCAAACCTAAGATATAAAAAATGAAAAATCACTAACTCCAAATATTCAGTTCAGTGAAAAGTATTCAAGTCCACAATTAGCCCTTAAAAAGAGGTCGATCAAATCTATTTTGGACTTGAACTATAGAAGAAGAGCTACATGGAAATTCCTTATCAAAAAAGACTATAATAGCATAATCGCGGCGTAGAAAATAAATCAAATTTATAGTGTCTGTGAACTTAGCATATCAATTCCTAGAAGATCAACAAAAAAGGTGAGTTCTCTTCGCATGCAGGTGAGTTCTATAGTTCCTCATACTTTTTTTTAATAGTTCTGCCCATTTGAGCCCAAAAAAATACACTTAAAAAAATGATCTGCTAACTTCCGGTAGCATATCATTTTCCAGAAAATCAAAAAATTTTTAGAGTTCTCTTCGCATGCAGTCGAGTTCTATAGTTCCTCCTACTTTTTTTCAATAGTTCCGCCCATTTTAGCCAAAAAAAAATACACTGAAAAATATTATTGATCATTAAATGATACATCAAAAAAACGTACCAAACAGAAAAAAACAACAACATTTTGAGAGTTCTCTTCGCATGCAGTCGAGTTCTATAGTTCCTCATACTTTTTTTAAATAGTTCCGACCATTTTAGCCACACAGAAAAAAATATTGTACGTATATATAACAATTGATATTAATAGCAAACAAAATCGTATTCCAATTAAAAATATGAATGTATTTACTAATTAATTAATTGTATTTTCACATTTTTTTAATTAAAATATTAATAGGAATTAATTTAATATAATTTCAATACAACTAAATCTTTAATAGTATTAACTACTTTTATTTGTTACTTTTGACAAATAAAAGCAACATTGTTTTTTTCTTCTGGATTTCATTTTGTTTTTTGTTTTTGCGTCTCGTGCGTCGGCGGCGTCGTTCTGTTTCTTCTAACATTATTTTCTTCTACATTGCGATTTTAAAACAGGATATTACATTATTTAGTGTATGTTATGTTATTAAAGCATTAAAGGGCTCAATTTATGTTTGAGGTCAAGAATTTGAACAAACAGCTCATGATGCTCATTTTGTTGCATATTGAATCATTAAAAAGCGAATATCAAATTTTATGTTTGACTCAATTAATTGGCCCACCTGTAGAAGTTGTGAAAACTGACATCGGTAAAACATTCGTTAGGTTGAAAGAATTTTACTTAGCATATCTAACAGTATAAATACTTATTTAATATTTATTTTATGTTATCTTTTCGACAAATATTTTATTTAATTTAACAAAATATTTAATTGATCCAATTTCTATCGAATGAAATTTTTAATTGATGTTACTAATTAATTAATTAATGATTTAAAAATACCCAATAAAAAATATAATCAATATGACAAAAAAATTAATTAATGTTTCTCCAATTAACATATTCTCATTATTACGAATATGGGATTCAATGCTACTAAAAGTAACATCGGCTGAGTTTCAATTAAAAATTAATTGGATTGATTAACATTTTAGTTATATTTACACACTTTTTTTTCTGTGTGCATAAAAAATACACTCAAAATAATTTGAAAAACCGTAAATCATAAAATTTTTCAAAATGCCAGAAAATCAAAAAAATGTTGAGAGTTCTCTTCGCATGCAGTCGAGTTCCATAGTTCCTCATACTTTTTTTAAATAGTTCCGACCATTTTAGCCATAAAAAATGCACTCAAAATAATTTGAAAAACCGTAAATTATAAAATTTTTCAAAATACCAGAAAATCAAAAAATTTTGAGAGTTCTCTTCGCATGCACTCGAGTTCTATAGTTCCTCATACTTTTTTTAAATAGTTCCGACCGTTTTAGCCATAAAAAATACACTCAAAATAATTTGAAAAACCGTAAATCATAAAATTTTTCAAAATGCCAGAAAATCAAAAAATGTTGAGAGTTCTCTTCGCATGCAGTCGAGTTCTATAGTTCCTCATACTTTTTTTAAATAGTTCCGACCATTTTAGCCATAAAAAATGCACTCAAAATAATTTGAAAAACCGTAAATCATAAAATTTTTCAAAATGCCAGAAAATCAAAAAATGTTGAGAGTTCTCTTCGCATGCAGTCGAGTTCCATAGTTCCTCATACTTTTTTTAAATAGTTCCGACCATTTTAGCCATAAAAAATACACTCAAAATAATTTGAAAAACCGTAAATCATAAAATTTTTCAAAATGCCAGAAAATCAAAAAATGTTGAGAGTTTTCTTCGCATGCAGTCGAGTTCTATAGTTCCTCATACTTTTTTTAAATAGTTCCGACCATTTTAGCCATAAAAAATGCACTCAAAATAATTTGAAAAACCGTAAATCAAAAAAATTTTCAAAATGTCAGAAAATCAAAAAATTTTGAGAGTTCTCTTCGCATGCAGCCGAGTTCTATAGTTCCTCATACTTTTTTTAAAAAGTTCCGACTATTTTAGCCATAAAAAATGCACTCAAAATAATTTGAAAAACCGTAAATCATAAAATTTTTCAAAATGCCAGAAAATCAAAAAATGTTGAGAGTTCTCTTCGCATGCAGTCGAGTTCTATAGTTCCTCATACTTTTTTTAAATAGTTCCGACCATTTTAGCCATAAAAAATGCACTCAAAATAATTTGAAAAACCGTAAATCATAAAATTTTTCAAAATGCCAGAAAATCAAAAAATGTTGAGAGTTCTCTTCGCATGCAGTCGAGTTCCATAGTTCCTCATACTTTTTTTAAATAGTTCCGACCATTTTAGCCATAAAAAATACACTCAAAATAATTTGAAAAACCGTAAATCATAAAATTTTTCATAATGCCAGAAAATCAAAAAATGTTGAGAGTTCTCTTCGCATGCAGTCGAGTTCTATAGTTCCTCATACTTTTTTTAAATAGTTCCGACCATTTTAGCCATAAAAAATGCACTCAAAATAATTTGAAAAACCGTAAATCATAAAATTTTTCAAAATGCCAGAAAATCAAAAAATGTTGAGAGTTCTCTTCGCATGCAGTCGAGTTCCATAGTTCCTCATACTTTTTTTAAATAGTTCCGACCATTTTAGCCATAAAAAATACACTCAAAATAATTTGAAAAACCGTAAATCATAAAATTTTTCATAATGCCAGAAAATCAAAAAATGTTGAGAGTTCTCTTCGCATGCAGTCGAGTTCCATAGTTCCTCATACTTTTTTTAAATAGTTCCGACCATTTTAGCCATAAAAAATGCACTCAAAATAATTTGAAAAACCGTAAATCATAAAATTTTTCAAAATGCCAGAAAATCAAAAAATGTTGAGAGTTCTCTTCGCATGCAGTCGAGTTCCATAGTTCCTCATACTTTTTTTAAATAGTTCCGACCATTTTAGCCATAAAAAATACACTCAAAATAATTTGAAAAACCGTATATCATAAAATTTTTCAAAATGCCAGAAAATCAAAAAATGTTGAAAGTTTCCTTCGCATGCAGTCGAGTTCTATAGTTCCTCATACTTTTTTTAAATAGTTCCGACCATTTTAGCCATAAAAAATGCACTCAAAATAATTTGAAAAACCGTAAATCAAAAAAATTTTCAAAATTTTAGAAAATCAAAAAATTTTGAGAGTTCTCTTCGCATGCAGCCGAGTTCTATAGTTCCTCATACTTTTTTTAAAAAGTTCCGACTATTTTAGCCATAAAAAATGCACTCAAAATAATTTGAAAAACCGTAAATCATAAAATTTTTCAAAATGCCAGAAAATCAAAAAATGTTGAGAGTTCTCTTCGCATGCAGTCGAGTTCCATAGTTCCACATACTTTTTTTAAATAGTTCCGACTATTTTAGCCATAAAAAATACACTCAAAATAATTTGAAAAACCGTAAATCATAAAATTTTTCAAAATGCCAGAAAATCAAAAAATGTTGAGAGTTCTCTTCGCATGCAGTCGAGTTCTATAGTTCCTCATACTTTTTTTAAATAGTTCCGACCATTTTAGCCATAAAAAATGCACTCAAAATAATTTGAAAAACCGTAAATCATAAAATTTTTCAAAATGCCAGAAAATCAAAAAATGTTGAGAGTTCTCTTCGCATGCAGTCGAGTTCCATAGTTCCTCATACTTTTTTTAAAAAGTTCCGACCATTTTAGCCATAAAAAATACACTCAAAATAATTTGAAAAACCGTAAATCAAAATTTTTTTCAAAATGCTAGAAAATCAGAAAATTATGAGAGTTCTCTTCGCATGCAGTCGAGTTCTATAGTTCCTCATACTTTTTTTAAATAGTTCCGACCATTTTAGCCATAAAAAATGCACTCAAAATAATTTGAAAAACCGTAAATCATAAAATTTTTCAAAATGCCAGAAAATCAAAAAATGTTGAGAGTTCTCTTCGCATGCAGTCGAGTTCTATAGTTCCTCATACTTTTTTTAAATAGTTCCGACCGTTTTAGCCATAAAAAATACACTCAAAATAATTTGAAAAACCGTAAATCATAAAATTTTTCAAAATGCCAGAAAATCAAAAAATGTTGAGAGTTCTCTTCGCATGCAGTCGAGTTCTATAGTTCCTCATACTTTTTTTAAATAGTTCCGACCATTTTAGCCATAAAAAATGCACTCAAAATAATTTGAAAAACCGTAAATCAAAATTTTTTCAAAATGCCAGAAAATCAAAAACTGTTGAGAGTTCTCTTCGCATGCAGTCGAGTTCCATAGTTCCTCATACTTTTTTTAAATAGTTCCGACCATTTTAGCCATAAAAAATACACTCAAAATAATTTGAAAAACCGTAAATCATAAAATTTTTCAAAATGCCAGAAAATCAAAAAATGTTGAGAGTTTTCTTCGCATGCAGTCGAGTTCTATAGTTCCTCATACTTTTTTTAAATAGTTCCGACCATTTTAGCCATAAAAAATGCACTCAAAATAATTTGAAAAACCGTAAATCAAAAAAATTTTCAAAATGTCAGAAAATCAAAAAATTTTGAGAGTTCTCTTCGCATGCAGCCGAGTTCTATAGTTCCTCATACTTTTTTTAAAAAGTTCCGACTATTTTAGCCATAAAAAATGCAC
Organism: Dryomyza anilis; assembly: GCA_951804985.1. Taxonomy (NCBI): domain Eukaryota; kingdom Metazoa; phylum Arthropoda; class Insecta; order Diptera; family Dryomyzidae; genus Dryomyza; species Dryomyza anilis. The sequence continues at coordinate 18,101,399 of OX638133.1, read as the reverse complement.
TCAAAATAATTTGAAAAACCGTAAATCATAAAATTTTTCAAAATGCCAGAAAATCAAAAAATGTTGAGAGTTCTCTTCGCATGCAGTCGAGTTCCATAGTTCCTCATACTTTTTTTAAATAGTTCCGACTATTTTAGCCATAAAAAATACACTCAAAATAATTTGAAAAACCGTAAATCATAAAATTTTTCAAAATGCCAGAAAATCAAAAAATGTTGAGAGTTCTCTTCGCATGCAGTCGAGTTCTATAGTTCCTCATACTTTTTTTAAATAGTTCCGACCATTTTAGCCATAAAAAATACACTCAAAATAATTTGAAAAACCGTAAATCAAAATTTTTTTCAAAATGCTAGAAAATCAAAAAAAATTGAGAGTCCATTCGCATGAAGTCGAGTTCTATAGTTCCTCATACTTTTTTTAAATAGTTCCGACCATTTTAGCCATAAAAAATGCACTCAAATTAATTTGAAAAACCGTAAATCTTTTTTTAAAAAGTTCCGATCGTAATTTATATCTATATCCATTCATATCAATATCTGTTCACAATAATCTTTTTTTTTTTTCATTTATGTTGTTTTTATGCCTTTAAAACTCAATACGCCCATATATAATTTTCTTTTTATGCAATAAAGGCGTATAAATAATTAATTTATTTTAATAAATTATTTTATTTATTAATAGTAGCTTTAAAACAAATTTGAAAAGTGCGCAACAAAGCTAAAAGTTTAAACTTTAATGGAAAATTGGTGCCAATAATATTGGTTGTATTTTTTATAGGATACGGAAATTCAAAAATGTTCAACACATATATCTCTCAAACTTACTTTTTCAACCCAACGCTACAATTGAAGCGTTGGGTGCAATAAGGGCGTTAGGCATCATAACGCCCTTTTTGCAATATTCGCATCGAATGATACCAGCAGTGCATTCTACCATCCTGTTAAATCGCTGATCGATTGCATAAAGTTTTTTTGTCGTTTTATGCAATATTTTTTTATGTTTTTACAGAGTCAGTTTTCAACAGAGTAAAATTAGTTTGGAGCCATATTGACTGTAATTTAATTTCATTCCATTCATATCAATAAGTATATCTAGACTATGCACAATAATCTCTATTTTTATCATTTATGTAATGATTAAAGCTCTAAAATTCAATACGCCCAACTTTTATTACTCTTTTTATGCAATAAGGGCGTATAAATCATTTATTTTAATTTATTATTTTATATATTATTAGGAGCTTCAAAACAAATTTGAAAAGTGCATAATAAGCTAAGAGTTCAAATTTTAATGGAAAATTTAAATCAATAATTTTGGTTCATTACAGAAACGGACTTTCAAAAACTTAAACGCAAATATCTCAAAACATACTTTTTCACATAACGCCCTTAATGCATTTATCGCTTCAATTACAATTGATAAAATAATTAAAATGGTATATTTGAGATCATAAGTATTTATTATTTTATTATTCGCATATTAAATATACAATTAAATGTGGTAATATTTTTGTGTTAAGGCTAGCTTGTTCACGTGATCTATGTAGGCCGTCGTATTTGTGCCAGTATTGTCCAGTGAGGCAGTAGGCCACGTAGTGTTTGAGTAGAATGTTGTAATCAATAACACCTATTAGTAGGTATGTTATTTGTTTTATTGTTATAGTTTTTTGTATGGAATCTAATGTGTATCTATTATGGTTATTTTTAATTTTATAATTTTTGTCTGTTATAACGCTTGTATCCACAATAACGTGGGATCCGTAGTACGTAAGATATGGAGTTTTCTTGTTGCATTTACAACACGTTATACTTTCAGTTTCGCAATCATTTATTGCTTCTTGCATATTTTGTAGACCAGATAATAATATGTCTATATTTACATTAAATAATGTATTTAATTTACTATTAGTATATCCGCAAGCGCAGTTAATTGTAGCGTAGTAGCATGGGTCCTTGTTAAATAATATTTGCGCTAGATGGCCAAATGGCTAAAATGGCTAAAATGGTCGGAACTATTTAAAAAAAGTATGAGGAACTATAGAACTCGACTGCATGCGAAGAGAACTCTCAAAATTTTTTGATTTTCTGGAGTTTTGAAAATTTTTTTGATTTACGGTTTTTCAAATTATTTTGAGTGTATTTTTTATGGCTAAAATGGTCGAAACTTTTTAAAAAAAGTATGAGGAACTATAGAACTCGGCTGCATGCGAAGAGAACTCTCAAAATTTTTTGATTTTCTGGAGTTTTGAAATTTTTTTTGATTTACGGTTTTTCAAATTATTTTGAGTGTATTTTTTATGGCTAAAATGGTCGGAACTATTAAAAAAAAGTATGAGGAACTATAGAACTCGACTGCATGCGAAGAGAACTCTCAAAATTTTTTGATTTTCTGGAGTTTTGAAAATTTTATGATTTACGGTTTTTCAAATTATTTTGAGTGCATTTTTTATGGCTAAAATGGTCGGAACTATTTAAAAAAAGTATGAGGAACTAAAGAACTCGACTGCATGCGAAGAAAACTCTCAACATTTTTTGATTTTCTGGCATTTTGAAAAATTTTATGATTTACGGTTTTTCAAATTATTTTGAGTGCATTTTTTATGGCTAAAATGGTCGGAACTATTTAAAAAAAGTATGAGGAACTATGGAACTCGACTGCATGCGAAGAGAACTCTCAACATTTTTTGATTTTCTGGCATTTTGAAAAATTTTATGATTTACGGTTTTTCAAATTATTTTGAGTGCATTTTTTATGGCTAAAATGGTCGGAACTATTTAAAAAAAGTATGAGAAACTATAGAACTCGACTGCATGCGACGAGAACTCTCAACATTTTTTGATTTTCTGGCATTTTGAAAAATTTTATGATTTACGGTTTTTCAAATTATTTTGAGTGTATTTTTTATGGCTAAAACGGTCGGAACTATTTAAAAAAAGTATGAGGAACTATAGAACTCGAGTGCATGCGAAGAGAACTCTCAAAATTTTTTGATTTTCTGGTATTTTGAAAAATTTTATAATTTACGGTTTTTCAAATTATTTTGAGTGCATTTTTTATGGCTAAAATGGTCGGAACTATTTAAAAAAAGTATGAGGAACTATAGAACTTGGCTGCATGCGAAGAGAACTCTCAAAATTTTTTGATTTTCTGGAGTTTTGAAATTTTTTTTGATTTACGGTTTTTCAAATTATTTTGAGTGTATTTTTTATGGCTAAAATGGTCGGAACTATTAAAAAAAAGTATGAGGAACTATAGAACTCGACTGCATGCGAAGAGAACTTTAAAAATTTTTTGATTTTCTGGAGTTTTGAAAATTTTATGATTTACGGTTTTTCAAATTATTTTGAGTGCATTTTTTATGGCTAAAATGGTCGGAACTTTTTAAAAAAAGTATGAGGAACTATAGAACTCGACTGCATGCGAAGAGAACTCTCAACATTTTTTGATTTTCTGGCATTTTGAAAAATTTTATGATTTACGGTTTTTCAAATTATTTTGAGTGTATTTTTTATGGCTAAAATGGTCGGAACTATTTAAAAAAAGTATGAGGAACTATGGAACTCGACTGCATGCGAAGAGAACTCTCAACATTTTTTGATTTTCTGGCATTTTGAAAAATTTTATGATTTACGGTTTTTCAAATTATTTTGAGTGCATTTTTTTATGGCTAAAATGGTCGGAACTATTTAAAAAAAGTATGAGGAACTATAGAACTCGACTGCATGCGAAGAGAACTCTCAACATTTTTTGATTTTCTGGCATTTTGAAAAATTTTATGATTTACGGTTTTTCAAATTATTTTGAGTGTATTTTTTATGGCTAAAATAGTCGGAACTATTTAAAAAAAGTATGAGGAACTATGGAACTCGACTGCATGCGAAGAGAACTCTCAACATTTTTTGATTTTCTGACATTTTGAAAAATTTTATGATTTACGGTTTTTCAAATTATTTTGAGTGCATTTTTTATGGCTAAAATGGTCGGAACTTTTAAAAAAAAGTATGAGGAACTATAGAACTCGACTGCATGCGAAGAGAACTCTCAAAATTTTTTGATTTTCTGGAGTTTTGAAATTTTTTTTGATTTACGGTTTTTCAAATTATTTTGAGTGTATTTTTTATGGCTAAAATGGTCGGAACTATTTAAAAAAAGTATGAGGAACTATAGAACTCGACTGCATGCGAAGAGAACTTTCAAAATTTTTTTGATTTTCTGGTATTTTGAAAAATTTTATAATTTACGATTTTTCAAATTATTTTGAGTGTATTTTTTATGGCTAAAATGGTCGGAACTATTAAAAAAAAGTATGAGGAACTATAGAACTCGACTGCATGCGAAGAGAACTCTCAACATTTTTTGATTTTCTGGAGTTTTGAAAATTTTATGATTTACGGTTTTTCAAATTATTTTGAGTGTATTTTTTATGGCTAAAACGGTCGGAACTATTTAAAAAAAGTATGAGGAACTATAGAACTCGAGTGCATGCGAAGAGAACTCTCAAAATTTTTTGATTTTCTGGTATTTTGAAAAATTTTATAATTTACGGTTTTTCAAATTATTTTAAGTGTATTTTTTATGGCTAAAATGGTCGGAACTTTTTAAAAAAAGTATGAGGAACTATAGAACTCGACTGCATGCGAAGATAACTCTCAAAATTTTTTGATTTTCTGGAGTTTTGAAATTTTTTATGATTTACGGTTTTTCAAATTATTTTGAGTGTATTTTTTATGTCTAAAACGGTCGGAACTATTTAAAAAAAGTATGAGGAACTATAGAACTCGACTGCATGCGAAGAGAACTCTAAACATTTTTTGATTTTCTGGAAAATGATATGCTATCGGAAGTTAGCAGATCATTTTTTTAAGTGTATTTTTTTGGGCTCAAATGGGCAGAACTATTAAAAAAAAGTATGAGGAACTATAGAACTCACCTGCATGCGAAGAGAACTCACCTTTTTTGTTGATCTTCTGGGAATTGATATGCTAAGTTCACAGACACAAATTTATAAAGGTCTTAGTGATATTTCACTGAACGGCAATCGTCGATATTTGAATAAAACCGTGCTGAGTTCACAAATATGGTCGGATTTCAACAATTTTTGTATTAAATGATAGATATTAATACCATTCTTTCATCTCCAATTCAAACTGAACTCCGATACAATTATTTGGATAAACTGGAGCACTGTTTATATGGGACTTAGTATTTTTCACTGAACGGCAATCGTCGAAATCTGAATAAAACCGTATTGAGTCCACAAAAATGGTCGGAATTCAATTCGATTTTTGGATTAAATGATAGATATTATGCAGTGCTTTCATTTCCAATTCAAACTGAAATCCGAAACAATTATTTGGATAAACTGGAGCACTGTTACTGTTCATATGGGACTTAGTGATTTTTCACTAAACTATAAAGAAAAGAAGCCAATAACGGTCATGTTTTTTGTCCAAACTATATTTTTTTTAGCATTTTGTAACGGAATGTGTTGTCTATACTACAAGCTTAGCTTTATTTGAATCCAAAAATATTCTGATTTGTTACGGTAATTTATATCTTTAAAAGCATTTATCTCAATATTCAATTTTTGGACTTAGTGACTTTTCACTGAACGACGACGATATGATAATAAATGTGTATTTTTGCTAACGTACGTGATAATAGGACACCCTTATACAAAATTTTTCTATTAGTTTATTTTTAAACCTTATTTTAAAGCTTTAGAAATACTTATTAAGGTTGTCTGGAAAAACATCTGTATTTCATTCAAATTATTTAATTTGTTTACAAAGTACAAAATTGGTATATTTACAAAAATAGTAATGTAACTTTATGGGTATTTTTTTATACGTTACCGTTACCGTTAATGGAATGGAATTTTATTTTCAAATGTTTAGATTCACATATTTAAGATTCCAAATCCACCGGTTTTTCCTGGAACCATATATTATAGTAATGAAAATTTTATGAAAAAGACATTCAGCGATTTTGCTGTGAATCTGTAGCATATACTAAAATATAAAATGGGCATAAAATTGGCCATGCTCAACGAAACATATATAGTGACCTTCTCCTGGGTCTGTAGGATATACAATCGCATTTTTAAGGAAATCGGTGCAGAGATAAGTTTGGTTAACGCACTAACGTACGGAAAATGTGTATTATAGATTAATAACCCTATTCTGGCAAGAGTCACAAATTCAAATCGGTCACAATAGTGCGTTTTATCACAATTTCGTATTCTGTCAACTTTATTTTCTACTTTATTTCGTAAAAGTCAGTATCAATTGTCATTTGAATCAATTGTTATTGATAACAATTCTCATTGCTCGCTAGTATAGGGCTGTAAAAATTATAAAACATTCGTCTGAAATTTTTGAATAATTAACAATTAAAATGACCAATCAGTTTTAATTTAAAATTTGTATTTTTAATTTTATTAAATATTCATTTACACAAAAATTATAAATTTGTTGTGCCAACCAACACATTGTTCAATCAACTTATTCGGTTCTCTCAACTGTTAAGTCGGTTGTTACAGCCAAAACTGAAAGGAAACTCGGTCTTTTAATAGTCAATAAAATGAGACATGTGCAACCAAAAACGAAACTTCATTAAAAATTTCAAAACAAAATTATGTCAAACCAAAATCAACGCCGGATATCCCTTTAAATTCATTTATAAGCTTGGTAGTTTCTGTAAATTAATTGATAAAATTGTCGATTTTTGTGACGTCAAAATTGTTCAATACATAAACTGATTACACCAATTCTTGTGTTCTCTCGTTCTATGATCAACATTACTTTTGATGATTTTCCAACACACATGGGATGGTTGAACTGTTAAACAAAGAAAACTGTTGAACTGTTGGAAGAAAAAAATATTCAGTTATAACAACCAAATAATTGAATATTTTTTTCTTCCAACCTCTTGTCACAACATTATTTGCTATGTTTAAATGTAATGTCAGAGCATGGCAAGTCAATGCCACGGTACATGTGCCACCACCCATAAAGTCTACGCCAAACGGAAAGACTGTTCAACGCCACCGCATGGTGCGCGGTCACTTGCTGTGTTTAATTAGTGGGTTTTTTTGTATGCGGATTCTTGTCAAAAGATGACAGGCTTGCGCTGCAAAAATACACAATTAAATTAAAAATTATACAACTGCTGAGAAATGTGCGAGAACCTTGAATTGAGGTAGGCTGAAAGCCATCAAGCGAAAATTTTGAATTCTTGATAAAAAAAAACAATCAGAATCATAAATATCAAAAATAAAAACCATGAAAATATTTATTAAAACATGAAATCTATTCAGGTGCGCGAAAAAGCAAAAATGTTTTAAAATAACTTTTAAAAAATTGCACAAAATTTAACGATCTTCTATACACTTCCCAAAATATTTCATTTATCTGTGAGTTTGTCGGAAATATGCCCTAAATGTTCCTGAAAAATGCCAAAAAATGTGTCTCGGGCTATATATCGGCCATTTCACGTCAAACCGGACGGTTTTCGACAAAAAATTACTTTATGAGATCCGATCTTTTTGAAGTTTAACAGACATGTTCTGTGCCGAAAAATATTTGATATGTGGGCCATTCCACACCAAATCGACCAAAAAAAAGTCAAATTTGAGATTTTACCTTTTGGATTTCAATAAAATTTGAGAGCAACTGATAAAGGGTATACAGATATGTACTAACCAATTTTTTTTTTAATTTTTTCGCCCACTACTTCCAGAGATACAGTGGCTCAAAGTTACAAAAAATGGGCCAAAAATCACTTTTATATGGTTGTTTATATTTAAATATCTCTTAAACTAGTTGTGCTAGAAACTCCATTGATGGCTCGTTTTAAAGCTAATAGAACAGGCTTTCAGAAAAATTAAGTTGTAACTTCCAAACGTGAACATGTGGTCCGTGGTCATTATCCTTGCACTTCAAAATTGATGTCTTTAAAAAGGACCCTTTTTAAAATTCTGAAAAAAATCCTAAGTTTTCGTCAATTTATTATAAATGTTCATGCAAAATTTCAAGATGGTATTTTGACGGCATCATATTTTAACAAATAATTTTCAAAATTTTTATTTATTTTTTGTACAGAAAAAAAATTCCTGAATATATATGTAAATCTGATTTCTAAAATGAAGTCAGTTTTGTCATATTCAATCTAGTTTCTGAGATATTGATTTTGGGATATAGTCTTTACATTTTACAAAAAATGGTATATATCTCCATAACTAGAGACAATTTGATGAAACTGACGCCATTTTCGAATTCAGAGTTACAAAATCATTGAAAAATTATTGCAAATTTTACTTTTGAAAAAAATATATTTTTTTCAATACAAAAAATAAGTAAAATTTTTAAAAATTAATTTTTAAAATATGATGCCATCAAAATACCATCTTGAAATTTGGCATGAACATTTATATTAAATCAACCAAAATATGTGATTTTTTTCAGAATTTTAAAAAGGGTCCTTTTTAAGGACATCCATTTTGAAGTGCATGGGTTATTACCACGGGCCACATGTTCAAGTTCAGAAGTTACAACTTAATTGGTATAAAAGTTTGTTTTATTAGCTTTAAAACGAGCCATCAACGGAGTTTCTGGTATTTCAACTTTAAGAGATATTGAAATATGAACAACCATATAAAAGTGATTTTTGGCCCATTTGATCAATGCATATCTCGATACTCTTTGTCAGTTGTGCAAATTTCATTGAAATCGAAGAAGATTGAGTTCCAACCGCTGGTCGATTTGGTGTGCAAAGGCCCATGTATTTTTGTTTTTTTTTTATTTAAAAAAATTTTTTTTGAAAAATTTCGTCGATATTTAAGATTTTACATTTAGTTAAACTACTGTAGCACGTGAACCATAAGTTCAATATTGAACAATTTGGTTTCATTTGAAAGGTAATGAATTGCTCTTTTATTTTTTTTTAACCTCTAACATAGGGTTTTTCAATAAGAGCGCTACAAACGTTTTTTTCAAGGGTTTTTCAACAGGGACGCTACAAAAGTAGAGCGACAGGGACAGCAAACAACGCCATATTTCTTGCCGCTCTTTTGAAATTTCTCTTCAGTAAGGTTTGCCATTTTATGATGGATAGATATACGAGCCAACAACGAGTCGAAATTATTAAAATTTATTACCGAAATATTACAAACATAATAAGAAATGATGGTCCGAAAGTTTTGGAACCGATTTTGGTGGTCAGTACATCATTTTTTTTTTATTTCCATCACAAAACTGCATCAATCATTAATGCACTAACACTGAAAAATTTAGACTGGAACCTCAACGCTTACTATATTAAAACTTTTTTTTTTCTAAAAAAAATATTTTTTTCTGACGTTTGAACGGCATTAATATATGAACATTTTTCGACATAGAACCAGACTGCAAAGTTTCAACGAAATCAAAAATAGTAAATCTCAAAAGGGCCCGGTTTAACATGATATGGCCGATATGCGGGAAATTAGGCTGCAATATTCCTGAAAATGACAGACATTTTATATCGCACTACCAAATACTTATTTTCAAAACCATTTTATAAGTATTATAAATAAATATTCTATAAAAGTGTGTGTATATGACTTTTCGAAAATTGTTTGTCCCCTAGTAGAAATTGTTCTAAGATCATGATCAGGTAATGATCATTGAATTTTTACCTTGTCATATACCGATCAGTTACATGATCGACATGATTATGTCATTATAATCTCTACCCTAAAAGGATAAATTTCTACTAGAGCCTCGGGGAATATTTGTTTCAGCGAAGAATTGTCTCAGGGAAATTTTTTCACAGGAAAGAATTGTGTCAGGGATAAAATGTCTCAGTCAAGAATTGTCTCATGGAAAAATAGTTTCAGCAATGCATTGTCTCAGGAAAGAATTGTCTCTGAAAATAAATTTCTCTGGGAAATATTCTAAAAAGTATGTGAGTCATTGCAAAACTTGTCACTATCATGCCAATGTTTAATTTTTGACATTTGCGTTTTTTTACATTTTTGAATGTTGTTTTTCCTCAAGTATACTGTGCCAAAATCTTGTGTGGTTTTGTTGGATGTTTCTAGCCACAAAAGACAAAACCAAAAGGGCGAAATCGAAAAATTGAAAATGTTGTCCAGCAAAAAGGGCGAATCTTTTCTTTTTTTTGTCATAACTCTTTATTGGTACTAGATAAAATAGTGGTGTAAAGGCATTAATTGTTTGTTTTTAAAGCACGTATCGATCAACATCATTATTTTAAAATATTTTTTTGAATTTTAGTAAGTTGTCCAAATCCAAAGATATTTTATATACCTTATAATAATTGATGAATAACACAAAATAACAAAATAAATTGAAGAAAAAGTGAATTTTATTAAATTTTAAAGTACTACACACTTTAAAATTTGATTTACCAACATTTTTAAAAATGCACATTCGCTCCTTTAGCATGAGAGTGATAGATTTCAATGATACATTTCAAAAATTTGTTTTCTCGGGGAAGATTTGTTCCAGGAAAGAACTGTCTCAGTGAAGATTTGTCTCCAGGAATAATAGTTCAGGAATGCAATGTCTCAGGAATGCAATATCTCAGGAAAGAATTGTCTCAGGAAAGTATTTTCTCGGGTACATATTGTCGCTGGGATAATTTAAACTGGGAATAAATTGTCTCAGAAAAGAAAAAGTTACATAATATTAATCGGTAATCTCTAAATCTTTTGAAAAAAAAAATTCATAAAATTCAAGTATTTTACTAAGTTTCATAATGAAATCTTTTCTGTCACAAATGGTCACAAAAGACATTTTTACTTCTATCTGCATTGTAATAAACAATAATTGTTAACGATGAGTACGAACATACAACAACAACAACTAATACAACAAAAACAGCAAGTACACGATGTGTTTAATAAACGCAAGGTCGATTCTTTCGTCGTTTCTACTTCGTCTACCACCGCTGGAACGTCTTCAATTCCTACAACGTCGTAAAGAACGCGCATTATACAAATTCGTACAAAAACAACAATGATGTTAATAAGACGTTATCGTAAATGTCTGTACGTTACGTTACGATACGGACAAATTGTCGGACAAATATTTGTGTTTCGCTTCTCTGATCAGATACGTTCGGTTGTCCGTCCCTCTGTCTATATGTTTGCCTGTCTGTTTGTCAATTTGTCTGCCTTACCTCCACGGATCAGAGCACGCATTGAACATTGAAATAATATGTATTTTATTAATAAACCTTGTTTGTGTCAAAAAAAAGAAAAAAATCACAAATCAAATACGAAATTTTCGAATTTAAGGAAGTCTACGCGATGTGATCAATGTTTATCGCATACCGTGACGAAAAACAAACAACGAATTGAAACATTTACGAATGAATGACTGACTGACAATCAACACGAGAGACTACGATAGTGTTTGCTACGACGTGCCTGTGGAATTTCGTAGTATTGAAGTGAAGTGAGTACATTTTTTAATTGTGGATTTTAGTCCTTTTAGCAGGCAAACGTTAGTTCTAAGGATTTCTATTTGTCTGCAAATGGTTTGGCATGCGTTCGTACGTGTCTCTCAAACTGAAATGGCAGACATTCTAATGCAGCCAAGCAATTAGCACGGTCAACGGCAGACAAGAACGGTAATAGATGTGAATGAGCTGGAGACAAGATCGACAATAGATATAAATTTTGAGTAGTCTCTTGTCTAGTCAGGGCATATGATAAAATGTTGACGATCAGTGGATGATCATATTTCCATATTATCGGTAAAGATCAGTTCAGTGATTAATGCATGACATAACTTTTATAGCTGGCATATTAAGGTATTAGATATAAATTTTAAAGCAGACTTTAATGAAATTTTAATGAACCGTTTATGTTAGTTAAATTCAAGAATATTCGAATAATAAACTCACCGTAATATAAATTGTTTAAGTGACATGATCGGGAACTGATCATAGAATTTGGGAAACATTATCTAGAAGAATTGTCTCGACATTATGTCGGGTACATGGAATGTATTGTCTCGGGGAAGAATTGAACAGGGATTGAATTGTCTCTGGGAATAATTGTATTGGTTTAGAATTGTCTCATTGAAAAATTGACTCAGGAAAGAATAGTCTTGAGGATGATTTGTCTTAGACATGTACTGTTCTGTGATCACAGGTTAAGGGAAGAATTGTCTTGTGGAAAAATGTATTGAATTTGTCGAATTTGATTTGTTTGAGAAACATTGTTTCGGGAGAAGTATGGTCTCGGTATAAATTGTACTGCGAATTAATTGCCTGAGGAAACAACTGATCGGTGATGGTATAATTGTATCGACGGTAAAATTATCTCAATGAAACAATGTCTCGCAAAGAATATTCTTGAGGATGCCTTAATCTAGGGAAGAACTGTTATGTAATGATGTAAAATTATCACAGTTTTGATTTATATCAGAGAAGAATAGTCTTAGTGAAAATGTATCGATTTGTGATATAATTTGACTGATTTGAATTGTTTCGACGAAGAATTGTCTCGGAGAAGAATTATACTGGGAATGAATTATTTCAAGTAAGAACTGCGGGAATGAATTGTCTCTGGAAATAAGAATAAGTAGAATGTGATAGGCATACATTTTCCTTAAGATACAAATTTGATACGATGTCTCAGGAAAGAATTGTGCCTGGGTAGAATTGACTGGATGAGGTCTTGACCCATTGAAGAACTGTCTTGTGGAAAAATGTCATAGAGAAAAACTGTCAGGGCTTAGAATTGTATTGTGGAATAATTGTCTTAAGAGAAATGTAGCATATATGTTACATGGAATTAATTGTCTCAGGCAATAAAAAATAGTTTCTGTGAGTAATTGTTTCGAGGAAGAAGTAGGTAATAACTACTCGGTGATGAATTTGACTCTGAGAATATTTTTATCGAGGAAGAATTTTAGGGTTAGACAAAATTGTGCCAGAGACGAATTGACTTGAGCATGTCTTGTTCTGGGGAGGAACTGTTTTTTGAGAAAATGGCATGTTGAATAATTGTCACGGCTTAGAATTGTATTGTAGAACAATTGTCTTGGGAGGAAATGTATTGGATATGATTTGTCTGAAAAGAATTGTTATGTGTAAGAATTGCCTCGGCGATGTACCTCGGGAGAGAATTGTACTGGGAATGAATTGTCTCAGTAAGAACTACGCGGTGATTAAACAGAAAAAAAATGTACATCATATTGATGAATTCCGTTCTTCAAACCATGATTCATTGTATTGAAGAACCACTCATAATATTAATGACTAACACCATCAATGTTATGAATGCTATCATAAATATGAAGAACGCTGGGTAACTGTCGAAATAGAGTTCTTCAATATGATAAACTGTATGTGAAGAATAGATTTCATCATATTAATGAACCAAAATATAAAATACAACATATATGTTCTTCATATTGAAGAACACTGTTCATTAAAGCAAATTTCTATTAAAATATTTTTTTTTCGTTAATTTTTTGCCGTACTTCTCAGTTCTCAAGTTAGTTCTTGTGTGTTATTTCTTATAAAATGCTTGCTCGACATGCATAAATTAGTAAAATGTTTTATAATATATTTATTATAATTACAACTTTTTATTAATGAAAAGTGATATTTATAAAAAATATATTTTTGAAAATAAAAAAAAATTTTTTTTGAAAAAAATTTTTTTTTCGCGAAAAATTTTTTTTTGGAACGAATTTTTCTTTTGAAAAAAAAATTTTTTTTTGATAAAATTTTTTTCGAAATAATTTTGTTTGTTAAAAATTTTTTTTTTTTTCGAATTTTTTTGTTTGGACAATTTTTTTTTTTTGGAATTTTTTTTTTTCAGATTTTTTTTTTTCGTAAATTTTTTTTTGTCCGTTTTTTTTCCTTAAAAATATTATGAACAAATTCATCAATATGACAATTAAAATTCATTGTATTCAATACTTTGTTCATAAAGGATTCTTCAATAAGACTTACTTACTTACTTACTTAAATGGCCCTTACAACCGTGGATCGGTTTTGGCCGCTGAGATGAAGCCGCGCCAGTCGGATCTGCTCGCGCTGACGCCAGTTAGAAATACCAAGCGTTGCCAGGTTGTCCTCAACTTGGTCTTTCCAACGCAGATTTGGACGCCCTCTTCTACGCTGTCCACCTTCGAGTTTCGATTCAAGCACCTTCTTGGCTGGAGTGTTTTCATCCATTCGTTCGACATGACCTAGCCAGCGAAGCCGCTGGATCTTGATGCGCTTGACTATGTCAATGTCGTCGAATAACTCATACAGCTCGTGGTTCATCCTGATTCGATAATAAGAGCGTTACATAAATAAGAGCGTTACATAAATAAAACAAAAACGGTTTTGGATATCAATCAAATTCTTTATTCCTGTAAAAGTACGTTCGATGCCATTATGTATGGAACTCGATTTTTTTTTGCATGGCCACCACGGGCACGCTTGCAGAAGTCCAGACGCTGAACCCAATTTTCGACGGTTTTCAAGCATAAATCGGCCGATACTGCTGCAATTTCACGTTCGATATTCGTACGAAGTTCATCAATCGTCACTGGCTTGTTGGCATAGAACATAGACTTGACGTAGCCCCACAGGAAATTGTCTAACGGTGTCAAATCGCACGATCGAGGCGGCCAATCGACTGGACCATTTCGTGAGATAACACGTTCTCCAAACTTGGTATCCAATAAAATGATTGCGGCATTCGCTGTGTGGCTTGTGACGCCGTCCTGTTGGAACCACATGTCCTCCAAGTCCATATCATCCAATAGGGGCCAAAAATATTCGGTTATCATTGAACGGTAGCGATTCCCATTCACAGTAACGTGCCGGTCTTGAGCATCACGGAAGAAGTACGGCCCAATGACGCCGCAGGCCCATAAACCGCACCAAACCGTAATTTTTTCGGGATGATGATGACTCATGGAGTACGTGTGGATTGCTGTCTGACCATTCAGCCAGAAATGAGCCTCATCGCTGAAGATGATTTTTCGATGAAAATCCGAATCATTTTCAAGCCCAATTCACGAACATACGACGCTTCTGGTGGTCAAGTGGCTTCAGTTCTTGCGTCAATTTGATTTTGTATTTGATTTTTCGCAAAATTCGCCACAAGGACGTCACAGAGATGCCCAACGCCTGAGAACGACTTGTGAGAGACACATTTGGGCTTTCTTCAACTAAAGCCTCAGCGGCAGCAATATTCTTGACACTACGGGCACTTCATTGTCTCACTGGCACGGGCACATTTTGTACTGTGTCTGTGGATTCAAATTTTTCCACTAGACGCTCAATTGTTGATCTGCTAGGACGATTATGAAGACCATCAATTGGACGTAGCGCTCTTAACGTTGAGGGCATTGACTCCGAATTTCGGTAGTAAATTTTAATAATTTCGATTCGTTGTTGGCTCGTATATCTTTCCATCATGAAATGGCAAACCTTACTGAAGAGAAATGTCAAAAGAGCGGAAAGAAATATGGCGTCGTTTGCTGTTCCTGTCGATCTACTTTTGTAGCGTCCCATTTGAAAAACCCTTTGTATATAATGAATGCATTCATTAATATGTCATTTAATGATGAATCTGGTAGTTGGTGAAAAAATTCATAACATTTATGAATAATTTCATCATATTGAAGAATTTTTTTTCTGTGTAATTATCTCTCGTTATAATTGTTTCGAAGAAGCATTATATCGGTGTGGAAAAGTCTAAGAAAAGAATAGGGCCTGGGAAGTATAATTTTGAGGATGTCTTGACTAATTGTGTAGAAGAAGTTGTCTTGAAAAAGAATTCTAAAAAGAGAATTTGAAAAAATTGTCTCGGGAATAACTTTTCTGGGTATTCAATTGTTTCAAAAAAAAAACTATTCGTGGGGTATAATTTGCCTGAAACGTCGAATTCCAAATTGTTTGATTAGTAATTTTCATATAACATACTTTGATGCATTTCAAATAGATTTATTGATTTTAATTTAATATTTTCATGGATATATATACGTCTGTTGCTAAAAATTGAAATATGGACAAATACTATATTTTTTTCCCTTTTTCATAATATTTTTCAACAGTTAAATTAATATATTATTTTTTAAAATCAATTTGAAATTAAGATAAGATAATCTTTAAAAAAATCCAGTACCAACTAGTATTTTTGTAATTTTGAAATAATAAATCAAAACCCTTCATTATCGTTGGCGGTTTTTCTGTTTGTTAATTATATGATCTTGATTATATCATCTTGATCTCGATCATCATGAACATCAACATCATTATTATAATCGAGATTACAAGATCAACCAGATTACTTGAACATGCGCACAGCGCAAGTAGAAGCAAAAGCAACAGCAGCAGGAAACTGTTGCCAATCACTGTAGTCCAATCACATAAGGACCGCGTTTCTGATGCCTACTTCAAGCGATGCCCGTTGATCTAGAATCGAATCAATGCTTTGATCATTGCTGCACTTGTGTCAATTAAATATGATCGCGCCTTCCTGCTGCTGCTGTTGTTGCTGCTGATGTTGTTGCTGCTGCTATTCAAGTTGTTGCTGTTGTTACAACACATTATTTCCGCAGGTGTGTCTGTTGCTAATTGCAAGTGTTGTTGCATGTTTGAACGCGTTGCTGCTGACGCTGCAATCATTTGTGATTAACAAGTGTTTTAATTGCTGCCAATTAATTATTGTTCTACGTCTTTATCACGATCACGATCATCATTATCGTCATAAAATAATAACACAATAAATGTTTTATTTATTTATTTTTTAATATATATAACACATCAACATTCCTGCTTTTTGTATAATAAGTGCTGAATGAATTATTTAGAACTTGATTTAAAGATTGCTTAATAAACGATTGTAAATGGAGCAAAACAATGCACCTGACCTGACATCATCATATATTACACGACGACACATTTTTTTTTTAGAATTATAAGAATTTATAGAATTATAAAAATTTATTAAATATTTGTTTGCTAATATAATTCAAATTTTTAACACGTTCTCCAAACTTGGTTTCCAATAAATTGATTGTGACATTCGCTGTATGGCTTGTGGCGCCGTCCTGTTGGAACCACATGTCCTCCAAGTCCATATCATCCAATTGGGGCCAAAAATATTCGGTTATCATTGAGCGGTAACACAGTAACGTGCTGGTCTTGATCATCACGGAAGAAGTACGGCCCAGCCCAATTCACGAACATACGACACTTCTGGTGGTAAAGCGGCTTCAGTGGCATGAAATGGCAAACCTTACTGAAGAGAAATGTCAAGAAAGCGGTAAGAAATATGGTGTCGTTTGCTGTCCCTGTTGCTCTACTTTTGTAGCGTCCCTGTTGAAAAACCCTTTACAAACATGTGAATTTTAGTTTATACTGGCCGAAGTGAACTGATTTACTCAAATATAATTGAATAGATGTTTAAATATTTAAAAATTATGTTTTCCCACTAACTGATATGTGGTAGGTTAAGATCGTCTGTAATTTTCATAATTCCTACTAACTTCATCACACCAACTACCACAATTTCCCTACTTCAAAATGTCCACTGTGATCTTACTTTCCTTCAGTAAGGTTTGTCATTTCATGATGGAAAGATATACGAATTCGAATTTTGGTAGTAAATATTAATAATTTCGAATCTTTGTTGGCTCGTATATCTTTCCATCATGAAATGGCAAACCTTACTGAAGAGAAATGTCAAAGAGCGGCAAGAAATATGGCGTCGTTTGCTGTCCCTGTCGCTCTACTTTTGTAGCGTCCCTGTTGAAAAACCCTTTATTTATGTTGAGTTTATTTCAATGTACATTGCAATTAAATATCTAATTCAAATACGGTGAACTAATATATTTGAAATTCGGTCGGAAACTGGAACCCACTCCTAAGTAAGAAAGACATTTGTTTGAATAGACATTTCCCCGACGCTAAAAATAGTTCATAATAGTGTTTTTAGAGTATATTTGGTCCTTTGACAAAGTGTTTTTAAAAAGTTCTGCCATTGTTGTACTGAATCTTAACTTAATGACAACTCAAGTGAGCAAAAATTTTCATAATTCGATAAGAAAAGAACATTCAGTAATAGCAAAGTACTTTAAAATTGAAACCTTTTGGCAAATTCAAAAAAATAAAACCCTTCGACTAAGATGTGCCTGTCATGACACAGCGTTTCGTTTCTTCGTTCCTTCAGCACACACTTAACACAAACAATGCAGCCACTTCAGGCAGCAATTGCAACAAACACCGGGCCGAGACACCAACATCATCACTGACACCATCGCCCCCAACAACGTTGACGGTCACCAAGTAACACGACAGACGTTGCATGCATTTTCGGTGTGCCGCCGACGAAGATGACGAAGACGACAATGACGACGACGAAGATGATGATGATTATGACGATGATGCCGCCTTCGCTGCCGCGTCGTGTTAATCAATTTATCAATCAGTGTTTAAATTCCGAGAAATTCGAACTCGTTTTCATGGATCAAATTATCAAACAGCTCGTTTACAACACAAACAAAAAAAACTTACAAAAAAAAACATAAAAAAAACGACAATACCAACAACAATGTACACGGGTACCTACATTCCTTGAATATCGGTTACAATAAACAAAAAAAAAAAAAACAAAACAAAAACACGAAGGACACAAAACGTTGTGTGTCTACGTCTGGAAGTGAGGGAGGCCCATGCATGCGCTTCCGAGCAACCTTTCGGTTGTAATACATTTAGCTACTATGCTCAGTACTTACTACGTTCGTAGTAGTTTTAACATATGTTGTAGTAAAGTTAATCAAATAAATTTGCAAGACAATTTTTAGTGATCGATAGCAGAAATTTACCCTATTAGGAAAACCATTATCATGATTAGTTCAAAGTGTATTTATAACGAAATATAAAACAAATATAAACTAAAACATGCAAAAAAAAAAATTTAAAACATAACATAACAAAGAAGTAAAATCAACACAGGTGAGCAAAAAAAAAGAACTTTGGACATAGTAGCTTGGACTACAGTAATTTGGCGCATCATTCGTACATTCTCAAGCTAAGTTTTACAGATTTTCATTAATTTCTTAGATAATTTTATTAATTAAATAAGTTGTTGTGTATTGATTGAACGTAAGAAACTATAATTTGAATAGTATGTTCCCATATAAATGTTATAGTTATATCCTTTTAAATAAATATGATGTGCGATTACTTTCAAATGATTTTTGCTATTGATTTTATGTTTCAATATATTTAAAACAATAGTCTGAATAATACAATTAATAATTTATCATATTGATATAATAGTATAAGTCGGTTTATTTTAATGTGATAAACTATGCCTTCAATGCAACATTCCGATATTAATAGGACATCACATTAATTTTTAATAGTAAAAACTATTAAAATCAATAGTGAGACGCCACTATAACATTTATAGTTCCCACACTATAATATTAATAGGAAAAAACGCATTGAAACGCATTTCAATAGTAAAAAATCGTTGTATCAATAGGAATTCCTATGAATTTTATAGTTTTTTTCTGAGTGAACTATATAGTACCTAAATTAAATCTAGGTTCTGGAGCCGATTCGATTTCCAACCAAAAAATTATATGGGTTCCGATTCCAGTTCTGGTTCTACACATTTTATAATAACGGTTCCGATTCCGGTTCTTTGCGGTCCCTGACAGCGATAAAACCTTTGTGGAATATCGGTTCCGGTTCTGGTTCTAAAATTTTTAAAATATCGGTTCCGATTCCAACCAAAAAAAAATATTTGTTCCGATTCCACTAATTTTTAATAACGGTTTCGGTTTAAAATTGGAAACGATTCATATTCCGTTTCTTTGCGGTCTCCGGTGGATATATTCGGTGTTTAACGAATCAGATTTGGTATACCTTACCAAAATTCGGGTTTGATTTCCGTTTTTGGTGTTTTCTAATGTCTTGAACCGAATAACTTTATACATGCAAGCACTGAAAACCAATTTCCTTAAAAATTTAATCATTATTTTAATTAAAAAAAACCAAAATTACCATACCAATTACCATTATTTTAATTAAAAAAAATCAAAATTACCATAGATTAAAATGTTGGCATGGTTTAGAAATAGTTTTTGGGATGATTTACGTAGATAAAGACGACACTTTGGAGTTCGTGAACCAAACGTGTGATATATTAATCTCAACTGAACCACACAGAGAGTAGAGATTTGTTGCGCTAACCAACTTATTCGGTTATCTTAACCACTTAGTCGATTCTTATAGTCAATAATAAAAAAGTAAAAACAATTTCGAAAAGGTTTAGAACAATTTAGAACAGTTTTAGTACAATTGGAAGTGTGTATAAACTAATATTTCAACCACCAACTAGTAGACAATTAATTTTAACCGAATTAAGTTGTTTGTTACAACTAACTTTTTCGTTTTTACAATTTGATACCAAAATATGATTTTTCTGTGTGTACGCATTACAAAGAAAGTTCGTACTAGACTCGCATGATACATTTGAGAAACAATCGGGTGCAGGGTGATATTTGAAAATTCAAAACAAATATCCACCGAGACTATTCCAACTGTCTACCATCCGTTTAATCTATAATTCTTACCTAAGATCAGCATTGTATAAAGGGCATCCCCGTTGGTTAATTTGTAAAAAAAAAATGTGTTACATGAATTTGGATGATTTTTAGCTTACAAAGGCATACATTATATCAAAAGCTGTAATTTTTCTGCTCGAAGCCAAAATATACCGCGGGAATCTGCTTTTAAAATTCCATAAAATTTGATAGCCAAATATTAATGGTATTGCATTCCCAGGAAAACAATCGGTTACAAAAATGGTTTTAGAGCAACCTTTGGTACTGTAGAACCTCTACTTAATCTCATTATATCATCGATGTTTTTTTTGTTATTATCCTAATAGAATCTGGTTATATTAAGTAAAATATTAAAATTTAATTACTTCTGTTTTTTAAAATCTTTTCCAGAATATTTTGTGAAATGAGTGTATTCAAAATGGGGGTATCCATAATTGAAGTGCGCATCGACATTTGGGTTTAAAGGGTTTTAGGATAAGTATAACATCATCTTTTAATAGATAGTTATTTAATTTGTACAATATTGATGATGGTTAATGAACGATAATCAATTCTTTAAAATGTTATGTAATATTATGTAATATTCATAGTTCATATTCCATTAGCTCTAAATTTAAATCACACTCAAATTCTCCACGAGATATAGATTTTTTTCAATTTATCCGGTAATATAAACAAAGTTTTTTATAGACTGATAAAACATTTATGGAAATATAATATCTATCTTACATGGCATCATTTTTGAAAAGTAATATTTAGGTGAAACATAATAGTATTTACTTGTGCATGCAATGAAAAATATGATTATGGCATATAATTAATTTATAATAAATCAGTATTTATCAACATAATTTCGTCATTCATAAATGGTTTCGAACATCATATTATGATTGAATTTAATGTTTAAAATAGTATGTAAATGTTTGTGACAAAAATAAAACAAATGTTAGATGATTACATGAACAATAGTATGATTAATATTAATCATATAATGATTCCTTCAAACATGCATTTAATACAAACATAATAAACAACCATATAAAGGGTTGTTCAATAAGAGCGCTACAAAATTTTTTTCAAGGGTTTTTCAACAGGGACGCTACAAAAGTAGAGCGACAGGGACAGCAAACGACGCCATATTTCTTGCCGCTTTTTTGACATTTCTCTTCAGTAAGGTTTGCCATTTCATGATGGAAAGATATACGAGCCAACAACGAGTTGAAATTATTAAAATTTACTACCGAAATTCGAATTTGTAAATCTTTCCATCATGAAATGGCAAACCTTACTGAAAAGAAATGTCAAAAGATCGGCAAGAAATATGGCGTCGTTTGCTGTCCCTGTCGCTCTAATTTTGTAGCGTCCCTGTTGAAAAACCCTTTATCAATTTTGTACACGAAAATAATAGAGGAAAATACATTCGGGAGTGGAATTTGATTAAATGCAAAATGGTATTCTCTAGACATGATTACTGCAATCATATTACACAATCATAAACTGTGATTATAAGTTTTTAAAGTACTTTTTTATTTATTGAATTTATTTATTTATTTATTTAATTATCAAAGCGATTGTAAATGATTCTCTTTATAAAAATAATGTTTCTCGTAAACATTTATTACTCCTATTCTCTAAAGTCCAACTACTACATTTAATTCAGAGCACAGTGTGAACCCTGTTTGGTCTGGATATCTGTCTGCCTGCCTCAGAAGAATTTGCTCTATAGCGCTATAATTGCGTTGACGACGTCGAGGACGGCAACAGTTGCCCACCGCATTGTTGCTGTGCGTCCATCATCAACGCTACGCCGGTGATTATGATGATTATTAATAAGTTTGATAAGAGGTCTTTATAGTGTTCTTTTTCTTGTTGTTTTCTTTTGTTATTCATTATATTTTATGCATTTTGCTTTTGACTTGCATGCTGGCAACAACATCATATCAACCACCAACCAACCTGTCTGTCTTTCGTACAGGTAGAAATTTTAATAGCAATCCTTCCAGAGCCCAGCCTATTGTATGCTGCCTCTTTACAATATTTCTTTTTTTATTTCTTTTTTTTTATATTTTTTTAACACTTCTTGACTCGCCACAAGAATCAACTGTTGCCGTCGGCTGGCTGCCTGACGGACTGACAGTCATGAAGTCATAAACAGGTAATAAAAAAAAAATGCGGCGGCCGCTCTCTGCGAGGATCTTATTGCGCGCCAGGATTATGCATAGACGCGCAGGATTAGTTATTTCATTTGCCTGTGGTGAAAATATTGAATTACCAGACGACAGCTATGAGTGGGAAATTTGCCCGAAATGCGCCCAAAATATGCGCACAGTCTGTGGGTTTTTTTCAAAACAATACAAAACGACATAAGTCCACTTAAATTGTCATTATGGCCGAAGTGTCTGTGAAAAAGTGAAAAATTGCCATTAGATTGAGTGTTGATGGTTTTGAAAAATATGCTAATTAAGCGGTGAGGCATATGTGCACGGCACGTACTTGGTTGAGATTTATGGTTGGGTCATTGGTTAGTTTGATCTTTTGGTAGACAGTAACAAACAGCAAATATTTGCATGACTTACCACATAAGTTTTAAGTGTACTTTGCATTGTAGCATAGGGTTTAAAAAGTTAACCTAAAAGATTAAATTGAGATTTATAATTAAGTGTGGCCAAAACTATAAAATAAGCGTGATGTATTTATAAAGGAAATCTTTATAACATCTCTTAGTATTGTTGGCTATGTTCCCAAAGTCACATACACAGACAAAAATCTTCAATATGATGATTTTATTCATAAATATTATGAATTTTTCACCAACTACTAGATTCATCATATCCCTAGTAGAAATTTTGATAGGGCCATGGTCATGAAGTGATCATGTCATTATTTGAGATGATCGGAATATGACGAGGCCCATAATGTTTTTGTCCTGATCATGTATTGAACTCAGGTCATGATCATGTACTGATCGGGCAATTCCCCATTTTAATATTTACCCGACAATTGCCTTGTCTGAGCACGAGCATAATAGGGTTTCTCTCATTAATCTCGATCATTGCCTGATGCTAATTTCGTTATGAGGAACAAATAATGTAGCTATGATCGGGAACATTGACTGTTTAGATAATGTAAACCCTGCAATGGTAAGCATGATAAGCGCATGCAAAGGCAATGATCATATTTTCTCTAATAGGGCTTACCAACGAAAACCCGATAATTTCCTGATGGCGCATCGGGCAAATTTCTACTAGGGATGATAGAAAGATTTTTTACGAATTTTTCAAAAAAAAAATTGTTTTTTGAAAATAAAATTCGAAAAATGGTTTTAAAAAAATTAAGTTCGAAAAAAAAATTTTGCGAAAAAAATTTAAAAACAAAATTCTTCGAACAAAAATTTTTTTTTGAGAAATAAATTTAAAAAATCTCAGACCGAAACTTCCTCACCAAACTTCCCGGACATTTCTTTTTTTTTCGAAAAAAATTTACAAATAAAAAAAAATAAAAACGAGTTGGGAAAGTTAGGTCACATGGGTAAGTTCGGTCACATGGGGCGGATTTTTATAGTCGGTCGGGCCCGACTATGGAATACCCTACACCTTTGGTGGTGATATTAATGAGGAATATTTAATTGTATACCTTAATTTTAAATTTTTAATTATGCTGAAGCTCCCCACCCTCAGAATATTATTCATATATCAGAAATTTACGTCTTATATCCCCATATATTAAAAAATTTATAAAAAGTATAAAAAACTCGAAAAATATAATTGGGCCACGCCTATATTTAAAATTTTGAAAGGCTAATATTTCATAGATTTGATTTTAATAATTTACAGATCAAATTTCCACTATGAAAACCGGGAAATAATGAAAAAAAAGTGGGCGGATCACGCCCATTTTTGGACCACATATTTTTAGGTGAATTATAACAATACCTTTTAAATTTTAAAACTATACCTTGAATACTTTTCGAGTTATTAGTTCCGAAAGAGTTATATGAAAGTGACTTGTATGGGAGGTGGGCGTGTCCGTTGACCGATTTGGCTCATTTTCAAACTCAGTTCCTACTTTTGGCTAAAATATATTGAGACGAAATTTCATCGCATTCTGATCAGTATTTCTCAAGCTATTCTGTATTCGGTCAGCAAGACAGCAATACGGACAGACAGACAGACGGACATGGCTAAACGGACTCGGGTAGTGATGCTGATCAAGAATATATATACTTTTCCATACCGGACACGCCTCCTAAGGGGCGTTACAATATATGCACAAAGTTAATATACCCTGTACCTCATAGGTGTAGGGTATAAAAAATTCAAACAATAACTTCGTGATCTAAATTTCTTCACAGTGTTGATAAAATGCAAGAACAAGTACTAAATATGGCTTGCAGTCTTGTTCTTGCAGTTTTGTTATTTTTCTTGCTTCTGATATTTTTTTTTGCAAAGCAAGACTCTTCTTTATGACAAACTCTAGTAATGGTCTTAGTTTGCAATATCCCCAATAAATATTTTGAGATCTGTCCCTGCGGGAAAAAGGTGTCAATTGCTCTAAAACTACCTATCACATGACCGGTACCATTGCTACCGATTAAAGACAGAATCTTGAAGACCAGTTCTGTGATAGGTCTAAACGTCAGCATGAGGAGACGGATCGTATCCATGCTAAACATGTCGCTAGTGAAGCGAAAAAGCACTAGGTGACGCCATAGTCACGAGACTTATTAATGCTCTGCAACTAATGCGTCTATAATTCGTAGACTGATTTTCGATACTGTATTGATTGCAAGGGTAGAATCATTAGTTAAATGTAAATGCATGAAGGAGAAGATAAAATAAAATAAATATAATGTAAATGTAAAGTAAAGTAAAGTAAAATAAAATAAAATAAAATAACTAAAATTTTAAATATTGTTACGAAAATTCAGTCTACGGAAAACTAGTCTACAAGTTCGTATCTCTGGATTTTGTACAAAAACACACTCATATGTTTGGTTTAAATTATAACAATTAACTTTATTAATTCACATTAACTAACAACTTTACTAATTATAAATTTAAACAACACTATTTAACTTGACATTGTTCTTACATGAGATGCACTCCACCACTTTCCAATCACTACTGAAGTGCTGTGCCTCAGATACGGCGCCCTTATGTACTGCATGCATCAGTTCGACACGTTTCGACAAGCTTCGACTTGTTTCGAGAACATCTACTCGTTTCGTGAATGACGCAAGCTATTGGCAGCCATTCATGCGCTGATCACCTTTCTCTTTTTCGCACATTGCCTCAGTGCGCTGAATGATCTTCCGTCTCTTTCTAACACAATGCATAGTGCGCTGAATTGTCTTACGTCTCATTTACTCTTGCACCTCTTTTCGTAACAGTATATACAAAAAGTAACAATACAAACATAATAAAAAAAAATATTTAAATTTTTTTTTTTTTTACTGAATGTACCATTTTGTAATATGTCTAAAGTTACCGGTCACAGAACACGATTATAAGACCAGTCCTGTGTTAGGTGTAAAGGCCTGCAGAAGGTGTTAAATGACCCTTTCCTAGGACAACAACCATGATCCTGCAGACCTTTACACCTATCGACGGAATGGTCTTCAAAATCGTGTTCTGTGACCGATACCTTTAGACCTATCACAGTACTAGTCCTCAAAATCCTGACTAGGATCAAAACTAGGATCGGTTAACTATCTCCGAGGAACCAGTCACGTGCCTTGTCTAGAACCGGTTCGTTTCCCCGTTGGGGTACTTCTTGCTAGTGATGATCAGATGCAAGGACAAAAACTAGACATGGTAGTCTCGTTCTTGTTCATGTTCTTGCATGTTCGTTGTTGTTCTTGCTTCGGCAGGTGAATCTCTGTTCATTTGCAAACTATTTTTTATGATAGACTCAAAATAATGCTCTTATCTTAGTCCGCAATTTCCCTAATCAGTATTTCAATATCTTTACTTCTTGCTTGTGATGATCAAATGCAAAACGAGTCAATAAAATATTTTTCTTGCCCATGCCCTTGAAGGGTTGTTTTTGCAATTGCTTCGGCAGGTCGCTCTTGTTCATTTGCTTCGTTTATTTTTCATAATTCCCCAATCGATATGTCGTGATCTGTACTTATGATCAAATTCAAGTACAAAAATTAGCTTTATTGCAGCGTCATATAAAAGAGCCGAAACAAGGATCGATTAACTATCTCCGAGGAACCAGTCATGTGCCTAGTCTAAGACCGGTTCGTTTCTCCGTTGGAGTACTTCTTTCTAGTGGTGATTAGATGCAAGAACAAGAACGAGACATAGTAGTCTTGTTCTTGTTCATGTTCTTGCAGCTTCGTTGTTTTTCTTGCTTCGGCAGGTGAATCTCTGTTCATTTCATACTATTTTTTATGGTAGACTCAAAATAATCTTATCTTAGTTCGCTATATCAGTATTTCAATTTCTTTACTTCTTCTAATTTACATTCAAGAACAAAAATTAGGTTTTTTGCATCGTCCAAAACGCAATGCATGCACCTTACTGAATCTGCAAGAATCTGGCATTTCTTCTGATTATGTGAAATGAACCGCATTCTGAAACTTTTGGAAATTAATGGACCTACAGTCCAATGCCGAATCCGAACGGCGTGGTGAGAGCTTTTTTATGAGCGTTGTTTAATCTAGGAGGTTTGCCATTGTCTGCCGAGACGTAGCGTTGGATAGAAATATTTTTTTTTTCTCTGAAAAGATGTTGATAGTCGCTGGTATCGAACCCGGAACCTTTCAGTTAGTAGTCCAACGCACTAAACAAATTGAGCAACTGATTGGTTAAGCAATTGCAATTCTTTATGCAGCGCTTTAAAGTTAACTCTTATTATTACTGGTAGATCTTGTTTGTAGTGTCGGTAGCTCACGGTTAGTGCGTTGTACTGCGAGCCGAAAGGTCCTATATTCAAGCGTGGACTAGGACCAACAACATCTTTTCAATGAAAACATTTTTCTATATCGCGCTATCTCTCGATAGTAAATGTCAAACCGACGAGTGTAAAACATTGCCTATGAAAAGCTCCCTGCCGCCGTTCGGATTCGGCATTGCACTGTATGACCCAACTCTTTAAGTACAAATATAACACGCACAGCTCAAAATGATGAGAGAGCTCGGTTCAAGTTCTTATAGAACTGTAGTGCCAAAATTAGATCTTGTTCTTGCATCAGTAGGCCTTGTTCTTGCATCGACTTGCTAAAACTTCAAGAAAATAAAGAGGAGTCATGAAATATTTTATCGCTACTACTTCTTTCATCGACAATAATGCTGTTCGATAACTGATAATCGTCGTTTTGGGAAACATTTAGTGGCTCTTTAAGAAATAGATCATATATGGCAATAGATAACAACACTGCCGATTCCGATAGGAAATTGGAACATGACGTTCAGTTTTTTTGTACTTTGATTATGTTAGACTTTCCGGGTAATAGACTCAGTCCACACCTTTTACCAATCTAAATTATAAGATTGCGTCAACAAAAAAACTGAAAATGTAGTAGAAAGGTACAAAGTTCATATACTGATAATTAATATTTTATAGACAATACATATATTTTTTAGAGATTTCTATGGAAGTATTGACAATAGATAATAGTACTATTTCATATTTCTTAGTTCTATTTCTTAGTAGAACTATATATAAATTTTTAAAAGTTTATCTGTCTCTTATGTTCAGAGACCACAGACAATCTCTATATTTTATCAGAATACGTTTTGTCTGATTTTGTGGTAACTTCACGAAAGGTGAGACCACTGAAACACCGGTTAATTATGACAAACTAAACGGTAAATCCTTTCTTAACAACTTGCCGCGCAAGTCTGTTTTCTTTTGTAACAAATTCCGGACTACTACTGATAGAACGAACCATGGTACTCTGCCCTACAGCGGGTGATCCATTCAGATTTACCTGCGCCTGCTGCATACAAATTTTGAACAATAGCATTACGTAATTATTACGCAAGTGAATGCTGTAAAGCGGCTTAACGGAAGAAACCCCGCTGACAAAGTGAGATTTTAAAGAAATTCTAGGAAAAATGTTTATTAAAGGATTTTCAACTCGTATTAGTTTTAGTGATTTCAGTTGTGTGTGTAAAGGATTTCCAAATAAAACAAATGCAATTTTTTCCATTTACCACGTAAATATATTTCTATTTACGTAACATTATTTATTTACGAAATTGTTGACTTTTCGTATATTCGAAATACGCACAAAAACAAATACGCATGCGCACAACTGTCGTCAAGGACTGACTTCCTTCCGCAGTTGTTTGACAGATGGATGGATGGATGAAAAGATAGATGGATTTTCAAGTGATTCAAGGGACTCGAAAAGCAATTCAAGGAAGTCGTCAGGAAAATGCTGACCAACCATGTGAAGATCTTCGATGAATGAGTCACACAATAAGGTTTGCAGTGACTCACATGAGGGTTGACACAAAAGTACCCTGTTGCGTAGGGGGAACTGGCTGGGCACTTAGGCAAGTCTTTGAGTAATATTTATGTGCATGCTTGACTGTTGTTTTTTTCTTACCCATAGTTTCTAACAAAACGGAGGGTTCAAGTCAAATGGCGTTTTTATTTACGACGATCATGTGTAATGAATGGAACGAAGTTTTGTTTCTTACATTGAATTGTGTTATAATTTAAAATTATTAAATTGTTCGATGGTAGCATTGTCAGAATCAGGCAACCGAAACGTATAATTAAAATATGTAAGGTTATAAAGAAGAGAAAAGCTGAATTTTGTGTAAAAGACTGTTTAATATTCCTTTGAAAATGTCCAATCAAATGTTTTTAAAACGCAGTATTAATGATGGACAGTAAATGCAGTTCGCTAGATCTGGTAGATTTCGCAAAATATAGAACAAGATCGATTATCTGATGCAAGAACAAGACTGGCATTGCAAGAAATACGCAAGAACAAAAGTCTTTCTTTATTTTTTTTTTAAATTCAGCTTGAGTATTGATTTTTAAATTCATATTTTGTAAAATTAAGGCATGAACTATTTTCTAGAAAAACACAGTCAATCGATGCATGCTTTCACATTATAACCTTTGACATTACGACATAACATGATAAGAAATTTTTAGTATTTAACAAACCTTGAAATTAACGTAAATTGACTTTACTAAATAGAATTTGCAAGAAAGAAAAGTCTCTTGATGCAAGACCCTGAGTGAATAAGACCGAAAACAAAATCAATCTGCCGATGCAAGAACAAGAACGACACTGCAAGAACAAAAGCAAGAATATGTTATGATTTTGTTTTTGAATCTTCTCATCATTAAGTATCATTGGCGTAGATTTTTGGAATTTGTTACATTATAAAATACAATTTTAACCATATTATGTATCAGACATGTTCTCTAATTTAAATTACGATCAAAATTCTTTTATTTAAACACAAAAATCGATTTAAATCGGTTCACAGAACTTCAACGTATTGTAATACGTTTATTTTAAATTCAATAATAGTATTCTGGAATAGCAGAGAATGAATCGCAAACGAATTGAACCTTTAATACGATTTCAATCTGGTGTACATGTCGTGTTCCAAAACACGATTCAGAGAATCGGTATTCTGGAAACAACTTTCCTAACGACACACGACACACTTTCCTCGAACACTTTAACATGAATGTATTCGCAAAAAAACATACTATCTAACACCATAATATAATAAATGTTTGGCGCTAAAAGTCCTGAAAAAATTAGGCCGAGCTCTCTAATCATTTCAGCTATGCGTGTTACATTTGTACTCGAAGTGTTGGGACCTACAGTTTAATGCCTAATCCGAACGGCGGGTGTGAATTTTTTCAAAAGCGGTGGTTACGCTCGGAGGTTTGCTATTGTCTCCTGAGAGGTAGCATCGGATAGAAAAATGTGTTTCTATGAAAAGATGTGGTTGACAGATGCTGGGATCGAACCCGGGACCTTTTGGTTCATAGTACAACGCACTAACGAATCGAGCTACCGATACTACACCATAGATGGGCATAAATCCAAAGTACTACATCGAGAACAATGGGACTCTAATTCGCCGATTAGCAAAAGCCACATTCAAGTCTTTACTGATGATTCTAAGTTGGTAATGGGGGCAGGATCAGGAATACTCTGTGAAGCACTGCAAATACAAGAGTCGCGCAGACTGTCGGATGATTGTAGTATCTTTAAATAGCAATTTTCGCTATAGATAGAGCTACACATAACATCCAATCTAAGAAATTTGATCTATCATAGATTATAATCCCAGTTGATAGTCAAGCATCGATCTTAGCACTATAGAATGAAGTATAAAGTATTTAACTGCCGATCACTTAAAACGCTGGAATGATATACTAGGTTCTCGGACATATCAATATATAAGGGGCCTAATTTCTTCAGGACTGTAGCGCCAAACATTTATTATTTTATTATGGTGTTACATAGTTTGTTTTTTTGGGAATTCATTCCTGTTAAAGTGTTCGAGGATAGACGTGTGTCCTTCGGAAAGTTGCTTCCAGAATACCGATTCTCTGATTTGGGACCTTTTAATTAAAAGGCGATGTGCACTAGCTCATCAAGATTTCGCACGAATCTTAGTGGATGCATGTTCTACAAGAAATATTTCGTTAGGAGTCCTAAGAAGACATATTGATCTAAAAATGCTAGGAAAATGCCAGAATTGGCTATCCATAAAAGACTGCGTCATCTAATGGCATCTCTGGCCACGCACCAAAGAGAAACGAGCAAAAAGCCTTGGCGTCCTGACGGGACTTTGTGAAATTGGCACAATTGAACACATATTGGGCATCCGCGCGCCCGTATACTGTAAAGAAGTTAAGGATTAGATTTAATTGAGCATTTACTATATGAATGTACAAACCTTCAAATACAGCGACTCGAGTACAGGGGGAACAGGTTCTTTGGAGAACTAAAAGAAATAGTTAAAGTTCAAATTGAAATCCTGCTAGGTTCCTTAAGAATCGCAAGTTGGTTTCAATGGAACCAACAGCCGGTTATTTGAAACATGCGGGTGATCACACATAAAAAAGACAACACAATGGAACATCATGTCCTCGTGAGTGGTGTTGACAAATTTCCGGAAACACCCTCTTAATAACCTATTCTATTTAGATAGATATGTTAGAAAGAAAAATATTTTTTTTTTAACTCTATAAAAACAGCAATAATGGTGTTTTACGATTATTTTAGAGGGTTATTTTGTGAGGATATCGGTAATTATATGTTTAGTTTTCGACCATTTCGACCAGTTTTGGTCCATTGTGTTTCCCTCCGAGTTGTGTTGTCTATGGGCTTGTTTCCAGTATTGTCCATCCAGATACTTGAATGAATTTTAACTATCTTTAAGCGAGTGTCTGTTTTTCATTTCATCTAGTTCCTGAAAGAATAATATTTGATTTCTCTTATAAATAAGATAGTGCAGGACATTGATCGAGAATGTGATAACTATCTACCTTGACCCCACGGTGTTTTATGACCAGTAATAACTCCCGCGGTAGCTCAGTGGTTAGTGCGTTGGACTGCGACCCGAAAGGTCCCCGGTTCAAGCCTGGGCTGAGGCTAACAACATCTTTTCATAGTAACATTTTTCTATACCGCGCTACCTCTCGGAAGTAAATGGCAAACCTCCGTGAGTAAAAACATTACGTATGAAAAGCTCTCACCCGCCGTTCGGATTCGGCAATAAACTGTAGGTCCCACCACTTTGAGTACAAATATAACACACACAGCTCAAAATGGTGAGAGAGCTCGGCCTAAGTTCTTATAGAACTGTAGTGCCAAACTATTATTATTTTTAATAACTCCCGTGAGTTTTCTCAGTTTTGTGTTGTTTCAGTCTATTATAGTTTTGCTATGCCCCTTTATTAGGTTGTTCCACAATTATTTTGTCGTCTGGCACTAGTTGGATTCATGCCATCTTTGTTATATAGTTCTGCTAGTAATTTTGATATCTGCATGGTAAGTTCAGCAATCGGTGGTTGTACTGTGTCATTGATTACTTCGATAGGTTTTTCTGTCCCTAGTTTCGCAAGTCCGTCTGCTTTTTCGTTTCCTGGAATATTAGTATGACCTGACTGTGCTGGGTACAGTTTTAAACAGTGTTGTTCGTTAAGGACCCGGAATTCTCGAACACAACGGCTGCCTACTTTAGATCTTATATTCCTATTTTGTAGGGCTTTGATGGTAGCTTGGCTGTCAAGTTCTCTAAAAGGTTTTTGAGTTCTTATTTCTCCTGAAAGTCGATATAAAGAGTCGTGTAATCCGTCTTCGAGTTAGGTAATAATTCTTGCAGAATGAATGCAATTTGTGCCGATTAATTCTTTTAATGAATACTATTGAATGCTCCTTCTATGTCTAGTAAGCAGCCCAAAGTGTCTTCTTTGTGAATTAGAAGTCTGAATGAACGATGTTGATCTCGGTGGTTAATAAAACCTATGCGACAAATGTATTTAACCATCGAGACCTTTTCAACGATTTTGAAATTGTTTTCTACTATAAACATTGTAAGGTGGATCTATACCTTGGTTTTTGTGGTGATCGTATGCCCAAGTCGAGATTCAATTCCGAGATCTTAATCTAGTGCGCAAATTTCTAGACCGATGATCCCGGCTTTTCAATAGTTTAGGCTAAGTTGTACAATCCACAAAATTGTTCTCTTTGATTATTTCGTGTGTGAACTATATTTCCTACTGGGTGCTCGAAACAAATACATGTCATAACTGTCAACGATGTTATAAAGTAGAAATCAACTTAATTTTAGCAATTACTAAACACCATAAAGCCATTGGGAAGTGATCGAAGAAGAAGAGTGCTAAATAGAGAATGAGAGTGATGTTAGAAAGAAAGAAAGAAAGAGAGAGAGCGCGTGCGAGAGAATAATCTAAACTTGGCAATCGAACGAATAAATGAAATTTTAACTTTCAAAAATTAAAAACATCAAAAAATAATAATAAATTCGTTCAAGGGGGTAAATTATGGACAAAATATATTCATTAAATCGAAACTATAGAATAAAAAATGCTATCAATTAAATAAATAAAAAACGCATTAAAAGCAAAAACAACGTTTATCTTATCTACAAAAGATTTTCAATTTACTCAATCAGGTTAAAAAATAAAAAAAAAAATTAATAAAGAAATATAACACATACTAAGAGCCGGCCATGCGAAAATAGAGAGGCTGCGAAAGTAGAGAGATTGAGAGCAAATTTGAGGCTTAATTGAGAGAATGAGTAACGTGAAAAACTGAATATTTCAGGTGTTGTTGTGAACACACCTGTAGAATAACTTGAAATTCCACCTGAGCTGTGAGTCGGAGAGGAGAGTCGGATATTCACACTGAACGTACACCCTACGAAATTGGCCAAGAGCGCATAGACAGATACATGACACAGATACAGATGCACTCATGCAGATACACAAATACACTGTCAAAGATGAGCGCAGATACAAAGATACAACAAACGGACAACAGACTGCATGGGTGGGTGAGCGTTACTGCGTAGGGCGCGCGCATGTGTGCCTCGGCGAGTCAGCAAATCGATCAAGAGCGAGTAGTATCTGAGCTGAGTATCTATGTGCGTTGTATGTGGGAGAGCGGAGTATCTGTGAGAGTTGTACAGTGGAGTTTGCATTGCACGCCGCTACGATCTATGCAACGAACTATACGATCGAGCAGTAGTTGTCTTGGAAGAGTCGAACGTCTTGGATGTGAGTAGCGCGCGAGGCACGTCACACATATGAAGTTCAACTTGTGCAAATTGTGTGTGGATTTTTTTGAAAGTTTTTTAAATAAAGATTAAAAAATTCTAAAGAAAAACGAAAACATTAACTAAAATAAATAATTATAAAATAAAAAAAATACAAGTTGCAGATACACAAAGAACAGATACATTTCAATTTGTATCTGCAAGTTAAAAGTTTTAATTGAGTTTAATTAAAATTGATTTACGTCATTTGCAAAGTGCTTAAAATTGAATGCCACAAAAGTAAACAAAAATAGCGCACGATAAATTTTATTTGAATTGAATAAAGTTAGAATTTGTGTTGTTAACAGTGTCAAGTATCTGACAGATACGTATGAATAATAAAAACAAACGCGCTTTTGTTTTTGTATTTTTTTAGCTGCTTGGCGGAATTAGAAAAAAGTGAAAATAACAAAAGTGTCGAGAAAATAGCAAACAGCATATAGAAAATAATAATAAAAAAAAAATAATAATTTACTTAAAAGTATCTCGTGAGTGCGACAAAGTATCTGCAAGTGTTGTTTTGTTACTGACACCGTTTGTGTTGTGCTGTGCAAGTGCTTTTGTCAATATTTTGCAATAACTGAACATTTGACAGCTGTATCTAACTTGTTGTATCTAATGTATAAAGCACAACAGTTTTCATTAAAGTATCTTTAAGATACAAATTGTATCTATGCAGTGTACGAGCCACACTATACAATACAAACAAGAACTCTGCAATTGATTAACTCAATTGAACACTGAAATCAACACAACACAACGAACACAAATAACAAACAATTGTGCGCCCCGATATACAGCGTTGCCAGCCTAATCGGAATTCAAAACGTGCTTCAAACGAACTGAAAAACAACAAAACAAAAATTCTACGACAATTTTCGCCCAGAATTTGTACGATTCCGTGATTATTATAATAAATACCCACTCTGTTGCTGTTTTATCATATTTTATGCATTTATTATTATTGATTTTAAGTCGCCGTTTCGTTTCGGTTTGAATTCAGTGTGTGAGTTTTGTTTTTTTTTGTTTT
This sequence comes from Dryomyza anilis, assembly GCA_951804985.1. NCBI lineage: Eukaryota > Metazoa > Arthropoda > Insecta > Diptera > Dryomyzidae > Dryomyza > Dryomyza anilis. The sequence continues at coordinate 18,065,979 of OX638133.1, read as the reverse complement.
TTTTAGTATTTTGCCAACGTCTCTCGAACGTTTCTCTACTACGTTCGTTCGTTCAGTTGCCTGAGTCTCGATCGTCATATAGTCGTCGGACGGTCGATCGGCCATAGTCGTCGTCGTCGACGTTGTTGTTCAAGACCAGTTTTTGTGATTTTTTAACGTTTTGTTTTCTTTAAACCACGTTCACTTTGGAATTTACTAAGATCGGTGGCAGTAAAGTGATCGTGCTTATTCACTCACGCATATAGTGGTAGAAACGTCTCAAAAACAAAAAAAAACAAAAAAAATCGACAAAATATAAAAATAAAATCCAAAAACCGCATTAAAACTGAGCAAAATTTACCTAAAAATAAAAACCTGTCATACATCTAAAATTGTCAATATTTGTTGAATTTTTAAGTTTTTTTTCCTCTCGTTTTGGTATATCTTTGTCAGTCTCATAATAAAAACATACATAATTATATAAAAAAATTCAACTAAAAGAAATTTACATTTTTCTAGTGCCAAAAGCCAAATCGAGTCCAAAATAAACTAAAGAAATATCGAAATTATCAAAAAATACCTTTGCAGTGCGTGTTGCAATCGATAGTCTATATGCTGCATACAAATGTGTTAAAAAATAAAAATAATTAATACAAATTAACAGTAAAAAAAAATAAACTAAAAACATATAAAATAAAACATCAAACGAAGGATTACCGCCAAGGATTTCTACAAGTAAAACTCATAGAATTAGCTTCACTTCAAGGTAAGTTTGTTATTTGTATTTCATAAATAGAATAGTGTCCATTCAAACTATTCTTATAACCCACAAAAAAAAAGTATTTTCTAATTAGTGTACACTGCCTTAGTAAAAAATAGTATTTCGGGTATGAATTTGTTCCACTGAACTTCAACCAATTCAATTTGATAGGTTTCTGGAATATCAAAAAACAAGCTCGATGTTAATACAATTCTAATAATCCGCAAAATATGTATTTAGTAATTAGTGTACACTGCCTTTGTAAAAATAGTATTTCGTGTATGTATTGAATTTGTTCCACTGAACTTCATCTAATTAAATTTGATAGTATTCTGGAATATCAAACAACAAGCTCGATTCTAACACAATTCTAATAATCCACAAAAAAGGTATTTAGTAATTAGTGTACACTGCCTTAGTAAAAAAAAAAATTGTTTAACGGATATATTATGTAATTCCCCATCGCACGAATTTCAAAAATTTGATATTCGAATTGAATACGTTACACATAGCTTTTGCCATACCATTCTTATAACCCACAAAAAAAAAAAGTATTTTCTAATTAGTGTACACTGCCTTAGTCAAAAATTGCTTTTGTGGTATGTATTGAATTTGTTCCATTTAACTTCAACCAATTCAATTTGATAGTATTCTGAAATAACAAAAAACAAGCTCGATTCCAATACAATTCGAATAATCCACAAAATATGTATTTAGTAATTAGTGTGCACTCCCTTAGTAAACAAAATAGTATTTCGGGTATGTTATGTAATTCCCAATCGCATGATGTTCAAAAATTTGATATTCGAATTGAATTCGTTACACATAACTTTTGTCAAGCCATTCTTATAACCCACAAAATAAGTATTTTGTAATTAGTGTACACTGCCTTTCGTAAAAAGAGTATTGCGGGTTTGTATTGAATTTCTTCCACTGAACTTCAACCAATTCAATTTGATAGTATTCTGGAATAACAAAAAACAAGCTCGATTCTAACACAACTCTAATAATCCACATGTATTTAGTAATTAGTGTACACTGCCTGAGTAAAAATAGTATTTCGGGTATGTTATGAATTTTTCAATCGAATGAAATTCAAACATTTGATATTCGAATTTAATTCGTTTCACAGAACTTTAGTCAAACCAATCTTATAACTCACAAAAAAGTATTTTGTAATTAGTGTACACTGCCTTAGTAAACAAAATCGGATATGTTATGTAATTCACATTAGCAAAAAAATTCAAATATTTGAAATTCGAATTAAATTTGTTCCACAGAACTTTAGTCAAACCAATGTTATAACTTACAAAAAAATATTTTTTAAATAGTGTACACTGCCCTAGAAAAAATAGTATTTTGGATATGTTATGTCGCAAGAATTTCAAAAATTTGATATTCTAATTAAATTCGTTCTACTGAAATTCCACAAATCCATTTTGATAGTATTCTGGAATATCAAAAAACATGCTAGATTCTAACACAATTCAAATAATCTAAAAAAAGAGTATTTTTAAAAAAGTGTACACTGCCTTAGTGAAAATAATCAGTATTTCGAATATGATATTTACTGCCCATTCGCATAAAATTTAAATATTTGATAATTGAATGGAATTCGAATTGAATTTTATAGAACTCTGGAATATCAAAATCAAGCTCTATTCTCAGATAACTTAGATAATTCATTAAAAAAATTGTACACCAAATAGTGTACACTACGTTATTAAACCATAGCGTTTTTTGTATGTTCTGAAATTCCCATTCGCCTGTAATTCAAATATTAAAAATTCGAAGTGAATACATATCACAGAACTAGAAGAAATGGAAATTGATTGAGTTCTGGAATATCAAAAAACAAGCTCGATTTTAATATAAATCATATAATCTAAATAAAGAGTATTTTGTAATAATTTAAACTACCTTAGTAAAAATATGTAGTATTTCGGATATGTTTTGTAATTCCCATTCGTATGACATTCAATTATTTGATATTCGTATTGAATTCATTCCATAGAACTTGAATCAATTGAATTTGTAGGAATTCTGGAATATCAAAAATAAAAAAAGATTGATTCTCAGACAACTTAGATAATTCATTCAAAAATGGTACTCTAAATAGTGTACACTACGTAATTAAACGATAGTCTTTCAAAATCGAAAAGTTCTAAAATTCCCATTTTTCAGAAATTCCGATATTTTAAGTTCAATTTGAATTCATATCACAAAATTAGAACGAATTGAAATTGATTGAATTCTTAAATATCAAAAAACCAACTCGATTGAGCATGTTGTATATTTTGTTTTTGAAACCTTTTTTACCACAGTATTGGAATGAATTAAATTTGCTGGAACTCTGGAACAATAAAATAATTCTAATACAATTTAAATAATCGACTAAGGACCATTTTCCAAAAATTTCAAGTTAAGTGTTTCAATTCCATATATTCTATGGGTAACTCTAAGTTAAATTCGCAGTTAGTGTTTAACCAACGATGTTGAAAACAGCCATAAGAGTATTTTTTAAATAGTGTACACTACTTTTATAAGTCTTTATTAGTTACCATAGTCTTTTGGGTATGTTCTGATATTACTATTCGCATAACATATAAATATTTAAAAAGAAATTCCAATTACATTCGTTCCACAGTGCTTGAATGACTTGATTTTGTTCGAATTCTGGAAAAAAATACATAATTATCGAATTAATTAATTTTTTAATATATGTATATTCGATCGGAAGTTATCACGTTTTTTTTATTATATTTGTTATTTACATTCGCAAAACATTCATTATTTGTGTTCAAACGCAATTTAATTCTTAAAAAGAATTAAAATTTCACACAACACCTGCATCTTTTTCAGCAGTCTTCTTGAAGGGGGCACTCCATACATTTTATATTATTTTCGTTTTCAGTTTAGAAACGTACTCACGTTTTGAGCACCTGATTTTTGTTAATAAAATGCGGATAAATATGTCAAACAGTGAAGGTTTTTTTTTTGGAGCAAAGAAAGCAGTAAAGTAGGTTGACAAGATCGGTCAGAGACATTTTTTATATTAGAATGCTTAATATGTTTTAAAATTTGGTGCTCATTTTGTTTTTTTTTTTTGTTTTGGACATTGCAAAAATTGTGTTTTCTTTGAAATTATAATTTTTAATTATAATTTATGATTATAATTTATAGTTATAATTTATAATTATTACTTATAATTATAATTTATAATTATAATTTATAATTATAATTTATAATTCTAATTTATATTATAATTTATTATAGTATAAATTATAATATAAATTATATATTAATTATAATTTATAATATATAATTATAATTTATAATTATAATAGATAATTATAATTTATAATTATAATAAAGGGTTTTTCAATAAGAGCGCTACAAAAGTTTATCAACAGGGACGCTACAAAAGTAGAGCGACAGGGACAGCAAACGACGCCATATTTCTTGCCGCTCTTTTGACATTTCTCTTCAATAAGGTTTGCCATTTCATGATGGAAAGATATACGAGCCAACAACGAGTCAAAATTATTAAAATTTACTACCGAAATTAGAATTCTTATATCTCTCCATCATGAAATGACAATCCTTAGTGAAGAGAAATGTCAAAAGAGCGGCAAGAAATATGGCGTCGTTTGCTGTCCCTGTCGCTCTACTTTTGTAGCGTCCCTGTTGAAAAACCCTTTATATAATTATCCGACATCTTAACAAAATTTATATTTTAAAATTTTTTTTATTTTCTATTCCCAAATTCTACTTTTTCAATTTAAAATATATGAATTTGAATTCTGTGCAATTCAATTTGATTTTGGTTTTTAAAAATATCTGACATGTTCCAGAATTCGAACGAATTCGTTTACTGGAATACAAATTGTTTAAATTCTTTTCAATAAATTCAATTCGATTTTGATGTTTTTAAATTATCTGACATGTTCCAAATGTTTAACGTATTAATTATAACGTTTCAATTCATTCAAATTTGGTTTTTCCTATTTCTGATCCTGATTTCCAATATAAAAACTACGTATTTCAATCGAATTCAAACCGTTCCATTATTTCAAAATCTAAATTATATCAATTTTGGTGTTCGTATTTTAAAAATTAATTAAGTATTTATACCAATATTGCTCAGATCGATAAGAAATTGATTTTATTAAGTAAAATTCTCTGCATAAATGAAAAATTTAGTTGAAGCAACCAAATGCGCATTCGTTTGAAACGAAATTTCTAGAAATTGGTTACTGGAACTGTTATATACAGCTGGTACCTCAAAAAAATATCATATACGAACTCCAAATTGTTTTAAAATGGTTCCAAATAAGTTGTATTCCAAACTGGAACTTTTTGGTTTCGGTTATAAGAAACGACTTAACGTTTAGGAGTACCGAATTAGTTTTTTTTTAGATTAGTTTTAGTTGGTTGGCGCATCAAAATTTCATTAGTTAGAAGTCCAAAGCTATTTATATTATATTATTTATATTTCTTATATTAAATTTCGAAATATCTATAAATTATATATTGTTCTACAAAATAAATTATTGATCAAAATCTCTAACATTTATTGATATTATTTTTATATCGTATTTTTTTTTTTTGCTTTTTGAAGTTTTAAAATCTCACAGATACAAGTTATAGATACTTTGCGTGTTGTAAAATATTTTTGTTTTGTTCAAAATAAAACAGAACAAAAACTCAATATATCTAAAGACGCCCTATACTTAAATATCAAAGTACAGCGTACATTTTCCGTTTCGCAACGCCCAGGCGGTTGCTGTAACTGACAGATATGCGTATCTGCATCTTTCAGCGGCGCTGCACTTTGTATCTGCGCCGCTGTAAATGTAGCTATTTTAAGTTTAAACAACAACAAAAAATTCTCTATATTCCGCGTATTTCAGCATGTGTAACTCATCAGGATTACAACAGCACTTGGCGGCATTAAAATAACAATGTCACTCAACAAAAACAACAGAAAGAAGCAGCATCAAAAGTATCTGCAAGATACAACACATGCAACTGAAATGTTAAGCCTTGGCGCTGCTGCAGCTCGGTGTAATTAAAACAAAACAAAAAGAAAAATTAAAAATACAAAAAACCAAAAATAAAAAAAAATCAAAGAGTAACTCAACGACGGTGGCGCAATCTTCAGCTGTTTGCATTTCCAACATAGGGGCGATATTTTCGTTGTTGAACTTTTGTTTATTTTAGATGCGTCTTGGCGCGTTATTTTTAACGCAAAAATGGCGGCGCAACAAAATACATATATTGTTTTTTTTTTTTGCTTTTTGAAGTTAAAAGTGAAAAAATTTCAACACACAGCAAAAATTTGCCATCAAATGCCGCCACTATTCAAGCCAGACAACAGCGCACAGATACAGTTGTATCTGACAGATACTAAAACTATCTGTGTTGCAGCAATGATTGAAAGTGTTGCTGATGGTGCGTACATGCAGTTAATACTGTTGTTGTTTGTGCACTTGACGTGGTGTTGTAATTAAAACTTGCGTTTCTTGTCCAAAGCGTGGCGCACCGCAAAAAAAGTATCTGCAAAATACATTGCTGACGGACAAACAGATAGACGTACGCAGCAGCAGCAGCAGTTGACACCATTTGTTGCCGCTGCAATTATTTGACGTTGCAAGAGCGCTTCCGCTGCACGCACTCACGCACGCACGCTTCCAACACGCACACGCGCTCAATGACACGCATATACCAAAAAAAGTATCTTACAGATACAAGTATTAAATCAAGCTATGGCTGTTTTGGCTTAGACAGCATTTTGTGCAAAACTGTTGACTACAAATTTGCGCAAAATATAATTTAAACTTTTGCAAAATGAAAAACACGCAGCGCCAGCCATTAATTAAAAAGCATGCGTACACAACAAGTATCTAGATACATATGTAATGCATGTATCTATGCGTGTATAGCGCGTTGTGCGGCGATTTTACTAAAAAAGTGAAATTATATTTTAAAACAGCGCACATTTTGCAATTCACTAAAAAATATATGCGAAATTCTTTAAGTGTTAAATGTTTATTTAATGATTTATTTTAATTGAAAAAAAAAAACAATTAATTGCTGCCAAAAAATCGTAAAACACGCTCATGCATATTGAACAGCAATAAAAATGCGCAAAAAAAAGTCGATTAATATTGGCTTTACATGAGTTTTAGATTAATTGTATCTCAAAGATACGCGTCGTCAATTAGGCGGCCTACAGAGAAAGCGTTAGCGTAGACAGTTTTAACAAATATTTAACAAATTTATTGAAAATATAAAAAAATCAAATAATACATAAAAATTAAATAAAAATAATAGACAATAAAATTGCAATCAACAGCAGCAGCAGCAAATGAAAAATGCAACGAAATTTCAACAATGAAAGGAAAAACCGAATGCATTCGCTGCGTCACACTTAAAAACCAAGGCAGCAGTAGCAGCAGCAACAGCAACAGACACTCACAGATACAAAGCTACACAAAAGTTACACAAAGATACAGAGCTACGCAGATACACAGTTGCTGCAGATACATTTGCCATGCAAGCCGCGCAGCAGCAACAGTAACGCGTTGTCAAGACGGCCTACAAGCAGCAACAACAACGGGAAACATGCATACAGAGAACGGACCGACGGACAGACAGACAGACAGTCGACCAGACAGACATATAGATAAACTATATATATTAATTTCAATTTCCAAGAAATATTTTTTACAACGCAAAACCCGATTTCAGCGCAAAACTGTAGGAGCTACAAATGCGGCGGGGCAGCAACTCTACCGCGTGACTAAGTCAGCAGTAAGGGAAGCACTCGCTTACCGCGGATAAACCAGAAACATGCAGCCTGAGCAACTGAGACAGAGAGCGCTAGAGACAGAGCCAAAGTCGAAGTCGAAGGCGCTGCAATGAATTTTTAATGAATGAAAACAAGTTGCGCGCAACGCAAAATGCTGCTGCCAGCAGCAATCACGTTATTGGCAACAAGTTGTGGCAGAGTGACAGATAGACAGTTAGACAGACAGTTAGACAGACATACAGACGTACATACAGTCGAACAGACAGGCATTCAGTTGATTAGACAGACATACGGACGGGCACACGACGATGCGTTGTTGCAACAAGTGCAGCGAGAGTATGCGAGAGTTGCTGATTTGAGAAATAAAACAAAAAAACAAATTTGAAAATTTTTATTTTTCAAATACTAAATAATTTTAATCGTCGTTGTAGAACGAAAACATTTTCAAAATTTCAAATATTTATTTACAAAAATCTTTATATATCTGTCAATTGTTAATCGATGATCTCAATTTTTTAACCAAATATTAAGAAAATGTAAATATATCAATTGATATTTCAACTTTAAAAATACATCAATTACTTTTTATAATATTAATCAACAAACTCTAAATTTAAGTTTTTCATACAAATTTATATCCCTAGTAGAAATTTCGGTAGGGCCATGGTCATGAAGTGATCATGTCATTATTTGAGATGATCGGGATAATGTCCTTGTAACTCAGGGTCCAGTCCAGATCATGTACTAAACTCAGGCCATGATTATGTACTGATCGGGCAATTCCCCATTTTATTATTTACCCGACAATTACCTTGTCAGAGCCCGAGCATAATAGGGTTTCTAGGGTTAAATCTCGATCATTGTCTGATGCTAATTTCGTTTTGAGGAACAAATAATGTAGCTATGATCGGGAACATTGACTATTTAGATAATGTTAACCCTGGTATGGTAAGCATGATAAGGGCATGCAAAGGCAATGATCATATTTTCTCTTATAGGGCTTACCCAACGAAAACCCGATCATTTCCTGATGGCACATCGGGCAAATTTCTACTAGGGATGGTGACTTTTCGATCTACAACGACATAATAGTCTTAAAAAATGACTTACAATTACAACATAAAACATTAATTTGATAACCTCAAAATTATGGATCCAGGAAAATTGTTCCCCGGGTAAATTATTTGCCAGAAATGTCTACCCCGAACCGTTATTTGCGAGACAATTCTTTTTCTAAATACAGTGATAGTAGACGATTGCTTCTTTTTCAGTAAGTAATATTCCCATACATAATTTATATAATTCCCCAAAAAGATTATACACTGGACTATTCTCGGAGCACTAATAGCAAGACAATTCTTCTATGAGTCAATTATTTCCCAGCAATGAATATTCCCATTACTAATTATTATTGATATTTCCCAAAAAAAAAATATTCTACACCAGACTATTGTTCATCGGACCACTAATTGCAAGACGATTATTTTCTAAAATAATTATTTAATGCTTCCACAAGTCAATTCATTCTCAGAAATTAATAATTAATATTCCCATAACTTAATAGTACTCTTTACCAACAAGATTCTTCGCCGGACTATTCTTTGCAAGAAAAATGTTTGGGAAAATATTTTAAAATAATAATGCCAATCGATAGGTGCTTTAAAAACAAACAATTAATTCCTTTACAATACTATTTTATCTGGCGAAATTAAAGAGTTATAGCAAAAAACGAAGAAATCGGCATGCCAAAAGGGCGAATCTTTTCGATTTTTTGCTATAACTCTTTATTGGTGCATGTTAAAATAATGATGTAAAGGCATTAATTGTTTGTTTTCAAAGCACCTATTGATTGGCATCATTATTTTAAAAAAATTTCTTGCAAAAAATTGTTGGTAAAGAGTAGTATTTAGTTATGGGAATATGAGACAATTCCTGCTCAAAACACATAGATAGTTCTATAGCCCCAGCCTGTTCTTCAATGAGACAATTCTTTTACAAACAATAATATTTAAATAACGCAGAGAATTCTTCCCTAAACTAGTTTTCGCAGTGCGATACAATTCTAACCTGAGATAAATATTTCCTCAGACAATTCTCTCCAAGTATGAATCTTTTTGAAAAACAGAAATTTATTATAACTATCCTGAATATTCATCGCAATCATACTATGACTTTGACAATTATAATTTGTTTGCTGTAATCATTTTTTCTCGTTCAAATTCTAATAAATATTTCCTCAGACAATTCTCTCCAAGTATGACTATTTTTGAAAAACAGAAATTTATTATAACTATCCTGAATATTCATCGCAATCATACTATGACTTTGACAATTATAATTTGTTTGCTGTAATCATTTTTTCTCGTTCAAATTCTAATAAATATTTCCTCAGACAATTCTCTCCAAGTATGAATCTTTTTGAAAAACAGAAATTTATTATAACTATCCTGAATATTCATCGCAATCATACTATGACTTTGAAAATTATAATTTGTTTGCTGTAATCATTTTTTCTCGTTCAAATTCTAATAAATATTTCCTCAGACAATTCTCTCCAAGTATGACTATTTTTGAAAAACAGAATTTTATTATAACTATCCTGAATATTCATCGCAATCATACTATGACTTTGACAATTATTATTTGTTTGCTGTAATCATTTTTTCTCGTTGTGCATATAAATGATATAACTATTTGTATTGAGAACTGTTTAAAAAAACCCTTCTATTTCTACCAAATGTTAATGAACCATTAATTATGATAACAGAGCAATTCCAGAAAACTTATACTATATTCATTTCCGACTCTGCCTCTATGTTGCACTAATCTAAGGTAATAACTTAATATCGAATATTTCTTCATTGCCGGGGATTGAACTACGTCTATTGACCAATTAAAATATCAACATTAGAACGCACAAAATTCGCCACAGCCGTCGTGGCAGATAAGACGACTAAAAGCCAGGCAATCAAAACAACTCGCGTTCGATCAACACGATCAGCACTTTTGATTGGATCGCTTAGATCGGTTGTGTTGGTTCAATCATAACTGATGCTGGACTTGGACTCGTACTTTGCGACTCGTACTCCGAGCTGCAATCTTGTTGTGCTCGTAATGCGCAGAACGTGCTGCGTGTTGACCAAGAACATTTATGTGGACTGGACCCAGAGATATGGGCAAAGACAACGTTGACGTCTGGTCACTCTTAACTTGATTTCTTTGTTACCTATGCTGTTGTGCTTTGGACTTAATGTTCTTGTTCTTGTTGTTGTGGTATTTGTTGTTATGGTTCTGGACTTTTTGCACTATGAGTGGCACCTTTTAAGTCGATCGATGGAACGACGGCAGACAGACAGACAGACGGACGGACGTACATGTTCTGCGTACGCGTTTCCATTCCATGAAAAGTGATCGCAACTCATTCGATAGTTGTTTTTGTTCTTGTTATAGTTTTAGTTCTTTATTTTTTATATTTTGTATCTGCCTGTTGCTGGTGTTATAGCCAACGACTATGCTAACGTGTTTTTTATCGAGCCCAAACAAATTGCGAATGCGTCATGCATTTAAATCGTCGTGCTTGGAACGTAAACGGTTTGAATCGTATGCGATCGATCGATCGATCGCTATATTCGCCGCACCGTCCGATCGAATGCAATGTACCATTATTGTTGTTTTTTTGTGTAGTCGTTTGAGGTCTCAGAGCGACCACTTTACCAATGTTCATTATGAGCCCCCCGATGACCATGATGATTATTTTCGCATTCAAACTAGACGCGCACATTTAAATGTGATACCGAGAATAAATGCGTTCGATGCGATCGAAAAAATTACAATACAATTAGTGATCGTGGTAAAACATTTTATGTTTGGTTTCTTCGCAGGTTCTAAAGATTAGTAGCTGCTTGAGTATTTAGCCCATTTGCATTTGTGACGTTCAACGGCGGCGGGAAATTTTGCGACATGTTCGTGACGAATTTTGCACAGCGCATCATTGTTCACAAATGAGTTTTAATATTTTTAAGTGGTTGCCTTGTGTGTGTGACACATGTGCCGTGCATGACGGAAAAACCACAAAGTCGTGTTTAGTGGGAGCCGGTTAATTCTTTGCAGCGAAAAGCTTTTCCTGGTAAATTCTAATCTGAGATTACGGGAGCCCGTAAATCTTCGCCGAGAAATGTTTTACCTTTAATCTGAGACGTTATGTCTCCGAGACAATTTATCTCTGAGATTTTATTTCTCCAAGAGAATTCTTCACACATGCAGCTGTTTCTTGGACTATACTTCACAGAAACAATTCCATCTCAATACAATTCTTTCTTGCAATAATTCTGTCCTAAGACAATTCTTCCCCGAGAAAAATTTTACCCGTATAACTCTTCCGAATGCATTTTTTCCACGAGACAACTGTACCCACCCCGACTTAATTCTTCCCTGATACATTATTTCTCCGAGACAAGTCTAACATGAACCAATATTTTCCCAAGACAATTCTTCCCACAGAAAAGTCGTCCTAGACTAGTCTTTCCAGTGACAATTCTTTCCCGAGACAAATCTTTCCTTAGATAAAACTTTCCTTAGACAATTATGTGAGAAACAATTCCGCGGAAAATTCATCCCTGAGACTTCATATCATCCTCGAGAAAATTACTACCCGTATGAATCTTCCGAAGACAATTATACCATGAGATAATATTTCTATCTCCTGAAAAATCCGTCCCGTGACATTTTTCCACAAGACAACTTTACCCACACCGAGTCAATTCTTCCCTGATACATTATTTCTCTGAGACATAAACCAATATGAACAATTCTCCGTCTCATGACATTTTTTCCACAAGACATCCCTTACCCGCTCCGAGTTAATTATTCCCTGAGACATTATTTCTCCGTGACAAGTCTAACATAAACCAATATTTCACAAAGACAACTTTTCCCACAGAAAAGTCGTCCCTACACTAGACTTCCCAGTGACAATTCTATCACTAGAAAAATCTTTCCTTAAATAACTCTTTTTTCCTTAGACAATTATGTGAGAAATAATTCCGCGGATATTCACACCTGAGACATCATATCCTCCTCGAGACAACTTTGATCCGTAAAACTCTTCCTCGAGGCAATTGTACAATATTTCCGCGATACACATCTTCCCTGAGACATAATTTCCTTGCAAGACAAGTCTAACAGGAAACGATATTTCTCTTTCCACATTCTTCCCCCAGAAAAGTCGTCCCTAGACTAGTTTTCCAAGTGAAAGAGTTAAGGAAATAGCTAACGAAAGACTTAGCTATTTCCTTAACTCTTTCCTGAGATAATTATGTCCCCTGAAAACATTTCTTCCACCAGATAAAATTTATCCGTAGTTAGCAGACAGCTTAGCATATTATATACGTATTATCTGCAAAATTTCCCCGGAGACAAGTCTTATATGAGACTGTTTCTTTCAATAGACAATTCATCCCATAGACATTTCTAACTTAGACTAGTTTTCCCAGTGCCAATAACTTCCCGAGATAATTGTTTTCTGAGAAAATCTTTCCTCAGACAAATTTGGAAAATTCCGTCCCGTAACATTTTTTACACGAGCTAACTTTAGATTCAATTCTTCCCTAAGACATTATTTCCCAAAACAAGTATTGCGTTAAAAATTATTGAGTGGAAAAATCATCTCTGCGATATCATATTCTTCCCGAGACAACTTTGCCCGTACAACTCTACCCAGAGACAATTTTACACATGACAATTTTTCCCTGATATAAAATTTTCCACCGAGACATGTTTAACATGAACCAATATTTCGCTAAGCCAATTCTTCCCACAGAAAAGTTGTCCCTAGACTAGTCTTTCCAGTGGCAATTCTTTCCCGAGACAAATCTTTCCTTAGATAACTCTTTCCTGCGACATTTATGTTATAAGAATTGTCCCGTCCTAGGACAATTCTTCTTCGAGACAATATTTATCTGTAGTTAGCACACAAGACAACTATGTCATATTATTAAAACTCTTGATTAAGTTTTTCTTATTAGGGAAAATTTCTACTGGGGATAAGACAAGTTTTCCCCAAGACAATTCTTTCCACATACATTTCTTCCCAGAAACATTTCATTCCCAGAAACATTTCATTTCCAGAAACATTTCTTTCCCAGAGTCGAATCTTCCCAGAAACATTTCTTTCCCAGAGTCGAATCTTCCCAGAGACGATTCTTTCCAAAGGACGTTCCTTCCAATAGGACGATTCTTCCCCGAGCAGTAAATATCCGGGTAAGAATTGTTCGGAACTAGTAACCAGGGAAGCGTTGTGCAAGAAAAAATATTTAGGAAAGAACTGTTCGAGGGAAGAATTTTCCCGAGACAAAATTATCTCGGTGTTGCATTATATGCTAGGAAAAACTTCACAATCCTCCATTTTTCTGTGTATTTAACGTAAATATGCACGATATATACCAGAAAAATTAGAAAAATTTTATCTTTGGTAATCTTTGCATATTTTTGCACCGTGTAACTTGTCGCCGCTTTTGCTACAGTTGTTGCCGCGAACTCTCGAGTCTGAGGATCTGGCAAAACAAGCAGCTTCCTTCTTCCACTTGATCGCGCACGCACAAGAGTTTAATTCGATTTCAGCGATCGCGCGTAACTCATGAGATGTAAAAAATTAAATAAAAAATATGAAAAAAATATAAAAAAAATAATACAAAAAAAAAACAAATTAATATTTATGTCTGTGCCTAGATGGCGTTGTATTATACGGCGGACATGTTTTTTTACACTTGTTTTCGTCGAGTGGATCGCTGCGAGTGGTACGCGACTCGAAGGTTAAGTGGTTATCAACAACAACAAAAAAATATTGATAATAATAATAATAGTCAGCATCCAGCAACTAGCAACAAAACAAGCAGAAGAACCTACTCAAACTCCAAGTGTCTCCAATCTTCTCGAATGTCTTCTACCACTTCCGTTCCGTTCTACCGCCGTCTTTTTGTAATAATAAATGCAATATTTTTCGCGCACAATTTTTCATTATCGTTATTATTGATGTAGCAGCAGCAGCGAAAATGTATTTCCTCCGTTGGCGGTGATAATACTTTGCGCCCTCTGTTCATCGTGTTCGTCCTGCCGATGGCGGGCATTGCATTGATCGATGGCCTGCCTAATAGGCTGCGTTGCCTGCAATACCATCGAATTGGATTTCGATTGGATTAAGTGCTGAAATATTGCTGTTGAAATTAATGAAATTGTTTAGATTTATTTGCATGCTATAACTCGCTAACAGCGTTTGTGCTGTGCCTGTACCCTGCCGTGATCTTCCGTGCTCTTCCGTGCCGTTGGTAGGCTTTGCCATGCCTACGCATGCGCTGATAAATGCCACAATTTATGTTAAGGATTCTAAATTGTTTGGCTGGCATTTTTCGTTTAGTAACCTTGTAAGTAGTTCTACTAAAGAAGGACGGCGGCTGCTGTATATTTGTCTTTATATTGCCGCGGGACAAAAGATGATGGGTACTTTATAACATATATTCGATAAATTTGCAAATTGTGTTGAGTTTAAAATGTTAAAATCTATTTACGGTTGGCATTTGCTTAACTAGACAATATGTTAAAATGTTTTATGGATATCGTATATTGGAACTTTTGATTAATTCAATAGGGTTTCAGAGGCATTAATTTGAAATATTTTAAAGCAGAAAATTGGAAAAGGTGGAGTTTATATCAATAACAGTCTTTTGCCTATTCGGTTTGATTTAATAACATGTATCAGAGTAGAAAATATGCATCTTTCGATAAAAACTCCGCCTTTCTCTGCTTAAAATCATTCGAAATATGTTTTTGAATTGCTTCAAGCCTTCCAAAAATTGTGCCTAGGGTAGATAAATATTTGAAACGTTCCCGAGTTAAAATGCTTGTATTCTTTTTTAGTATATTTTGAGCATAATTCTGGCAAGCACACATTTAAAGTGAAGTTTATGGGAAGCGTTTAGCAGATTATAAAATTGTTATGATATTTAAAGGCAGATTCTCGGCATGTTTTCGGTATGGGTAGAAAAATAGAAAGATTTTGAGAAAAACTTCGTTTTTGTCTGTTTAGAAACTTTCGAATAATGCTTTTGAACCGCTTTGAGCCTGCCAAAATCTTTGTCTATTATTAAAATTAACCCGAACAATATGTCTGTCATTTTTCTGGAATACTTTCAGCGTATTTATAAAAAACACACAGGTAAATGAAAGATTTTGGGCAACATATGGTAGATTATCAAATATTTTGGAATTTTAAAGGCAGATTTCCGGCATCTTTTGCATATGATAAAAAATAGGCAGATTTTGATACAAAAGAAAAATGTTTTTAGCTGTGATAAGGCTGTCAATTTGTATATGATAGATAAATATTTAAAACATACCGAGACAAAATATATTGCGTTTTTTTAAGGAATATTTCGAATATGTTTCAGCAAAACACACAGATAAATGAAAGTTTGTGGTATATAAAGAATTGTGTGGAATTTAAAGGCAGATTACTTCATTTCTTCTAATTATGTTCGTTTTTATCGAAAACGATATAAATATTGTATAATTATAAACTTACTTGCGTTTCATTGTTCCGTAATTTGCATGTGTTTTGTAATTGCGTTCTTCGATTATTTGTGTAACGGTTAATCGAACACAATAATAACTTCTCTGAGATTACTTCATTTCTTTTGCAAGTGCAACAACAAACATGCGCGAATCCAACAACACAGCATGGAAGTACAACAAACTAGGTGTTACTGTACAACATGAACTTTTGGTTGAGATGCGAGATTACTGATCTTGAGAACATTTTTGTGTTAAACAGAAAATCGTTCTATTCCAGACATACTTTCGGTATGTACAGAAATTAAACAGCTTTTAATACAAACTCCCTTTGTCTGCTGAAAATTTTTCGATGCAATACTTTTGAACTGCTTTAAGTCTACCAAACATTTTGTCTATTGTCAAAATTAAACCGAGACATTTTTAGATTTTTTAAAATATTTTTTGGGTACATTTTCGAACAACACACAGGTAATTGGAAGAATTTGAGAAGGCATGTTCTCATTTTATGTGGAATTTTAAATGCAAATATAATATTTTGCGTATGGAAAGAAAATAGACAGCTTTTGAAATAAACTCCACATTTGTCTGCTTGTAATCTTCCGATGAAATGTTTCTAAACTGCGTTGAGTCTGCCACAAAATTAGTAAGCATTCCTAGACAAATTTTCAGGCATTTTTCATTAACATTTTGAAAATATTTTTACAAATAAAAAAAAACTTAGTTGGTTGGTTGTTGAATTTTGTGGAATTTTAAAGGTGGTATCAAGACATATTTTTGGTAGAGGAAAAATAATAGAACATTTTTTTGAAAATAATGTTTTAAAAATGTTTTGAGTCTACCAAACATTTTGTCTGTTATCAAATATAACCGGAACATTTTTGGTATTTTTATGGAATATTTTGGGCACATTTTCGATCAGTATTTGGAAGATTTTAGGAAGGCATGATATCAATTTTTGTGTAATTTTCAAAGAACATTCTATATTTTGCGTATGGAAAGAAAATAGGCAGGATTAGATTCAAATTCCACCATTGTCTGCTTGAAATCTGCAGTTAAAATGTTTCCATATTGCTTTGAGCCTGCCAACAAATTTATAAACATCCCAAGACAAAATTTCTGGCATTTTTCATGAACATGTCGAACATATTTTCACAAAAAAATACTATTGGAAGCATATAGCAGTTATTGAATTTTGTGGAATTTTAATGGCATATTTTTGGTACGGTCGAAAAATAGAAAATGCTTTAAAAATAATGTTTTTGAACAGCATTGAGCATGCCAAAAATTAAATATAAATTCAAAAAAGCAGAAAATTTAATTTCTATCGTATTTTATCACATTTAAGAACAAAGATTATTTTTTTACAAAATTTAAAACATTTGTAAAAATTTATATTTTTCAATATTATTTAAAAAAAATATATTTAAAAAAATATATTTTTTTGTAATTATTAAAAATTGAAAATATTTTTTAAAATGTCGCGGCAACCTGCCCCAACCACCTGCAATCAACCAACCAACACGTGGCCACCACTGCGCATGATTGCAATGCAACCAGACCCCAACAACCAAACCAGCAACAACAATTACAGCAACAACAACAACTTGGCCAAGTACTTGCTGCAACATCAATTGACTGCACGCGCGTCTTGCACTGCATTGCAGCCAACACACAAGAGCAGCCAGCAACAACTGCGCAAATTATAAATTGCAACTTTCATGCGAATTGTTGTTGCAACCGCGAGGCGACGACAATGACGTCGACGACGCCAACGACGAAGACACGGACAATGCTGCCGATCGATTGCGGCAAGTAAGAGGAATAAAACGATCGACCGACCGAGCGACCGATCGAAGTCAATTCAAGGCTAAAGGATGTGACTCTGAAGGGCAAACGTTGCACGCGTGCGCGCGCGCGTCTTAAGCAGCAACAGTTGCTGCATTTTGTAATTTTGCAACAGCAGCAGCCGGCAACAAGATTGGCGTAGCGCATGCAACGCATGATGTGCGTCAAGTATGTTGTGGTCGGTCAAGTACCGACGGCATCGACGGTTGAAGTGGTACACAGTGCGGTTACAGGTTGCGGCAACAGGTGGTGGCGGGTGAATGGATGGCCACCACAACGCGTAGGTACTACGTGGTGTAATCAACAAAAACTAGAATTAAATGCATTAAAAAAAAAATACGTTGCTGGTTTTTAATGCCTACAAAGTTGATGTTGCTGCTGCTGTTAGTTGAGGCAGCAGCAACTATAGCAACAACATAATTATAGCATATATCAAGAGCAAAAGATTGCAGCATGTTAAAGGAAGTGATCGCGATTGTTCTAGTTGCTGTCGATGTTGCTGTCGCTACTTTTGCTGCTGCTGCTGCCGTTGCTAGTTTAAAGCTTGTTCGACAACGAATTGATTAACTTAAATGCTGATTATTATATTTAGCACTTGTGCCAGGCAGTAAAGGGTTAAAGCGATATGGTGTAGAACGTTTTGTGCGGCGACAGACAACAATTGGCAATATTTTTTTAATGATATTGACACAGGATGCAATAAAAATATTAAAAAATAATAAATAATAAAAAAATAAAAAATAATAAAAAAAATAAAAATAAAAACAAGAAAAATATTAAAATTAAACGCTCATTCTACATTTTGCTCCTACAAACCATTTGAAGATCATTCGATGAAGTCATGCAAAATTTTTCATATGAAACTGAAAATATGTTGAATATTGTGCACTTTAGATTTTTGTAAAAAAAAACTGTACACATAAAATTTCTTTATCGATAATTAAAACTATTTAAATATCAGCTCGATATCTATAAAGACAAAAACATTGATGTCATTCTTCATTATTTACAAGTTTAATTCAGAAATATTCACTTTATATTCAAAAAAGATCAATTGATACTTCAAAATTCTATTTGAAATTAAAACATAAAAATTATAATTCAGAAACTCCTTTTGAAATTCAGATCAAATCAATTGTAATTTAAAAATTCCATTCATAACCCTATTAATTTTGTATCATTATAAACTCAGGAAACGAACTCGAGTTTCTTTGTTCCGAACTTTGCATGTGTTTTGTTATTGCTTTCTTCGAACATTTGTGTTGCGGTAAATCGTACATAACAACAAACACATTCATTTTTGAGTTCATTTCATTCCGTTTTGCAAGTTCAACAACAAACAAATGCGAATACAACAACACAGCATCAAATTAAAGCATACATAATGTATTGGTGTTGTTGTACAACATGAAATTTTTGTTGGCAGACAAAATACTGTACACTTCTGATATTGAGAACATTTTTGTGTTGAACAGAATATTCAATATTTTGTGTTCTATAGATTCTTTTTGTAAATAAACTAAATTTTCTGAATAAATAAAATTCGTTTATCGATATTTCGATATCAGCTCGATATATATAACGACAAAAAACATCTAGAATGATATTAGATATTGTCGTTGTAGAACTAAAAGTCAACAACTACGTTTTCAAAACGCCAATTGTTCACATACAAAAATCTTAATATATCTTTCAATTTTGGATCGATGAGCTCAATATTTGTACCAAATGTTAAGAAAATGTGAATCTATCAATTGTTATTTCAACTTTAAAAATGTATCAATTACTTTTTGTAATAATTACCAACAAAGTTGAAATTTAAGATTTTCATAAAAATGTATTTGGTGACTTTTAGTTGTACTACGACGATATGTTCGTTTTTTTTTCGAAAACTACAACATTTTTATATAATCACGAAAGAGACTCACATTTTGTTTGTTCCGAATCTTGCATGTGTTTTCGATAATTTATGTAGCAGTAAAACGAACACAACCACAAACACATATCGTTCGCTGAGTTCACTTTATTCGTTTTTTAAAGTGCAACAACAAACAAATGCCAATCCAACAACACTCCATGGAAATACAACAAACAAAATTCGTTGCTGTTGTTGTGTACAACATGAAATCTTGAATGAATGAGCTTGAGAACGTTTTTGTGTTGCACAGACAATTAAATATTTGGTGCGCTTTAGCTTTTTTTATCAATAAAAAAGGAATGTACAAATTAATATTGATTATTGGTAATTAAAACTTTTTCGATAATAGCTCGATATCTATAATGACAAAAATAGTGATATCATTCTAAATATGTTCGTTTTTATATCGAAAACCATATAATTATTGTATAATTATAAACGTGCTCGCGTTTCTTTGTTCCGTACTTTGCATGTGTTTTGTTATTGCGTTTTTTGATCATTTGTGAAGCTGTTTATCGAACATAATAATAACTTCTATGAGTTTACTTCATTTCTTTTGCAAGTGCAACAACAAACATGCGTGAAACCAACAACACAGCATGGAAGTACAACAAACTAAATTCGTGGGTGTTGCTGTACAATATGAACTTTTTGTTGGGAGGAGAGATTACTGACCTTGAGAACATTTTTGTGTTAAACAGGAAATCGTTCTATCGAGCCTTAAAGATGTCGGTTCTTTTTCAAAAGTTTACCTCGAAATTTTACAGAAATTTAAATATTTTTTGATAATTTTTGTTTGCCTCAATATTGTTTAGAAACATTGAATTGATAGATTTGAAACATTCAAAGGCAGAGTTCATATCAAATGCTGTATATTTTCTGTTCAGACCCCAGAAATATGATTGGAAAACTTGATAACCCTACGAGCATAATTTCTGGTATTTCTTAGAGTAAATTTCTAATGCGGAAGCGTCCAATTTAGATCTTCATTTGATTTGTTACATAAAATTGAAAACCTTATACAACATGTCACATTTTCTACATTATTTCGGCGCGCGCATCGCATCATACATATGTCATAATCGAAAGTGAAAACTCCGCTCCACCCAACCCTAAAGATACGACAACTTCAACAAAATGTTACCAGACCCACAACTGATAGATACGAAACGAAATCGAAAGCGTTAAAATAACAAGAATTACGTTAAGAAAAAACCATACGGATTTCGTAATACAATGGACGATGGCGACAATAAAATGCATTGCTGTCAGTTTTGCGCTTTGCAGCCAAACTCATAATTTTTATGACGACAAAGAAAATTACAAGAAATACGTACTAAAAACAAAAATAATACAAAGAGAAAAAATTTAAAATATGTACAGATCAACAAAAACCGCATTGACTTTTGAAGGGGGATTCGGTTAACTTATAGTCAACGCGCCGACAACATCTACTGTTGCTGGGCCATCAAGTGATGTATTTACTTTGACATGAGTGAGACCTGTGAAGACGAGAAGCAGCGAACAAAAGAGAGCAGTTTAAAGAAGAATTACAAAGAGATGTACATGATAGTTTTTTCAGTAGGGTCTGTGATGTAAGGGGGGCCGGGCCGGACTGCAACGCATCAAAAGTCAAGACAAGTCACATCAACTTTGCTGCCGCCAGTCGAGTCAAGTCAAAGTGAGCGACTTTTAAGCGATGAACGCCATAAAAGTCAAAGAGCCAACGCAGAAAAACCCGGGCAGACAGTCGGATATATGCAACAAGTTGGACTGAAGACAGACAGAGAGACAGTGGAACCAAACAGACCGCACAGACTGCCGGTCAGCGCGGTTTTTATTATTTGGTTTTTCTTCTTTTTTTTTTATTTTTTAACCCATACCAAAAACAACCGGTTGTCCAACTAGTTTTACCACCTGTACAAGCCCTGCGGTCGTCGTTGTGTTTCAAAAACCAATTTTGAGCATTTTTGAAAACGAAATGAAAACGCAACAAGTGCACTTAAGACGCACACTTTTGCACTTTGTTGCTGTTTAAAAGAGACAACAATCAAAAATGCACGAAGGCTAACAACAATTTATTTAGCTGTTGTTGTTGTTGCTGCAATTTCAGCAAAAATTTAAATTGCCAAAAAAACAAAAAAACAAAAAAATAATAATCAAAAAAGGCAAATCGTTTTTGTAGCCATTAATTACATAAAAAGACCTTTGAACTGACTTTAACCCTTGTAGAGTCACTGAAAAATGCTCTAGTAATGCTTTAAAAGTTTAAATAGTAAATGGAAAATCGATTTCAAAACCAAAAATTTAAAATAAAATATATAAAAGGGAGTCTGATTCGAAATAAAATATATCATCGTTGTAGAAGTAAAAATCACCAAATACATTTTTATGAAAAACTTAAATTTCAACTTTGTTTGGTAATTATTACAAAAAGTAATTGATACATTTTTAAAGTTTAAATACCACTTAATAGACACACATTTTCTTATCATTTCGTACTAAAATTGAGCTCATCAATCAGAAATTGACAGAATATAATGATTTTTGTAAAGGAATAAAGGAATTTTGAATATGTGATGTGACTTAATGTTGTTGAGTTTTAGTTCTATAACGACGATATGTGAACGAAACTGAGTAAAAATTATTATAAAACATTTCAGTTTTCAAAATTATCAAAGTGTGAATATGCCCCATTGTATTTGCTCTGTAATACGTCTCATTGAATTCGTTTGATTGATTCTAGAACCATTTCGCTCAAATTTTGTAATAGTTAAAAAATATCGAAAAGAATTCAAATGTTTCGAAAAAGTATAAGTGGTTTAAAAATATTTTTTGTATTAAGAAAACTAAATTCGTTTGATTTTATATTTTCTTACGCAGAATTGGTTCAAATATGTTCCATTGTATTCCCCCTAGAATTTTTCTTTATTTATTATTTTACATTTACATTTATCTATCGAATATCTAACGAAATTTTACAATTAAATTTCGTAATACAAAAAAAAAAATGTTTTCCAAAAGCATTACAATTTTTTAAGGAAAAGTATGTATGTGATTTGAAATCATTTCTGTATTAAGAAAATAAAAATCTTTTTATTTATAAGTTTTATACCAAAAATTTGCTCGAATATGCTTCATTGCATTCCCCTTGATTTAGGGATGTTCGAAATACATTGATGTTTTAAAATCACTCGATATATTGCTTCGATGCATCGATGTTTTTCGATGCCAAAAATATATGACATATATAGACATATAAAATCTTCATCAAATGAAAAAATTTTCTTCGATTTACATCGATTTATTTTCAAAATGGACATTCCTTTCTTGATTTTCCAATATTCATATATCCATAGCTACTATATGTATTACTAATCATAGACCAACTTTTTGGCATTTTTTGAAACCATTTTTCCATTGTATTCCCTCTGATTTTCCAATGCTCATATATTCAATTGCTACGATATGTTGTCCCATTGTATTCCCCCTGGCTTGCCAATATTCATATCCAATAACTACTACACAGCATAAAATATTCTACGTAAATATAGCAACCAATATTAATTGACGTACAAATATTCATATTTGCAAACATAATTGCTGATTTAACAAAGAATAACAAATGTTTTCATTAAATTAGTGATTTTCATCGCTGGATTGAATAATGAATGCAATTAATATCGGTTGTTATATTTATGTCGATTATATTTTTTGTGTATATGAGACTTACTATATGTATTAGATCAACTTTTTGGCAGGTTTTGAAAAATTTTTTCGAGAACAACAATGGTAAATTTTAAAACCGCAGTCTGCTTAGCTCATTCCAAAAATGAAAAACAGTTTAAGACACTTTCCAAAAACTTAAATTTTTCTTCTTATGTCGAAAATAAACGCTCAATATTGCTAAAAAAAAACTATTAATTTTTCTCTGGTCACTATTAAAATGTACCCTATTAAAAATGGTATAGAGGATCATGTGCCGATAATGTTAGTTATAAATATAAAAAAAAACTTACGCACACAGAAAAATCCTCTTTTGGCATTAGGTTAATCGAACCAGCATTGCATTGTCGCAACCGAAATACATTTGTTGTAACCTCATGAACGTATCTCATTGTACTATAACCGAAAGGTTAGTCTGCACATTCGGTTGCCGTATACTCATGAGTGCATATTTCATTCTCCCAAAATTGCTATGTGATATATTTACGCATCTATAATACATATAGAAAACTTTATATAAATAAATTTTAAGTATATAAAAAATGTTATTATAAAATTTTCTTAAAAACAAATTTCAATTGCAGGGGTTGCGATAACCTCATGTTCACCGACTTGAAGGTTGCAACAACCTCATGCTTGCTGATTTGGAGGTTGTCACAAGCGAATTAAGATGTTGTTGCAAATAATTTAGAATGATTGCATATTTCATTCTGGCAAACTTGATATGTGACATATTTACGCATCTATAATACATATAATATAATACATACAAAATGTATATAAATAAGTTTTATATATAAACTAAAAAACTTTCTTTTAAACAAATTTCAATTGCAGGGGTTGCGACAACCTCATGCTCACCGACTTGAAGGTTGCAACAACCTCATGCTTGTTGATTTGGAGGTTAAAACCAACTCATGCTTGTTGACTAGGAGGTTGCCACAAGCGAATTAAGATGCTGTTGAAAATAATTTAGCAGTTGTTGCCGCAACCGAATAATTTAGTTAGTTGCCGCTATAAATCAGTTTTCTGTGTGCGCTTAATTGAATGTTTATATTTTGAGTATATTTTCTTTATATTTTCTACATATTTTCTATATATTTTCTATATATTTTCTATATATTACTTAATGCAATTATTTTAAATACTAAAAAATGTTCTTTCAGTATTCGAAAGTGTGTTTACTTGAGAATATATGTTTGTAGCATGTTTACCACTAAAAAGATGACCAATATAAGGCCAAGATCATATCTCCCCTAATCTGTTGAGTTTCTACTATAGCATGACCTTAATTTTGAGATATACATCTGACATAAAGTATAACTGTCCTAAAAATACTCAAATCAAACCAAAAACGATTGAAGTGATTTAAAACTAATTTATTTTTTGCAAATGACACATCGTCGGTGAAGTGTTAAACCCCGGGGTATATATATAGTATATGACACTATATAGTAGATATATCATGTTGACTTGTTGTAGTTGTTTTTGTTGTTGACTTGCACTCGTTCTGCTTTATACAGCATTTTGCGATTAAAATACAAAGACAAACAACGTTTTATTTAAAAAAAATAAAATAAATAAAAATAAAAAATATTAAAACAAACATGCTTATCGCTGTTTTGGCGGAAGAAGCCATCGGATAGTAGGGTATCGCCTATCTGAAGAAGAAGTAACCGACGTAAAAGACGCGTTCAAAGATCGTGGGTGAATAAAATAAAAGAAGAATAACAACAACAACAACAAAAAAAAAATGGCAAGTCAGTAAAATGCGTAGCATATTATAAGCATTTTTGCAGAGGTCTGTAAATAGTACACATCACAATGTTAGTTCAATGAATTTATTTAAATTGTGATAAGAAACGCAAAGAGACGTGCTCCAATTGAGTGCGACGACGAGTGCAGATTAAATGCAGTTTATTTTAAATTAAAGTTTATTTTATATATATCAGTGCAGGAAAAAAAAGTCAATTATATGGAAAAATTATAAATATTTTTCATTGTAAAAATTATAAGATTAGGTACGTATAGAAAAAATACCAGGAATTTAAAAAATTGTTTTAAAAATAGATATGATACAGAATTCAGAATTTGTGTGAATCTAAAAGATTTTAAAAATATATTTAAACATTTGAACGAATTCTATTATCGGAATTCGATTTTTTGTTAATCGAATTCAAATCACTGCAATCACAAAAAAAAATATAAAATCAAAATATAAGTTATTATTTTAATGGGTAAATACCATTAAATATTACAAAATACTATTAAATACTATTTTAACGAATTCTGTTACCGGAATTCGATTTTGTGTTTATCGAATTCAAATCACTGCAATCACAGAACAAATACTATAAAATCAATAGTTTTTTTGCTATTAAAATTAGTCAATTGGTTTAATTATTATTTTAATGGGTAAATACCATTAATTAATACAAAATACTATTAAATACTTTTTAATTGTTTTTGTGTTTACATGAAAATATTTATTTTTTGTATACTATTGAATCAATAATTGTTCTATTGATCAATTTTAATAAGATTTTTGATTGTATAATATATGACATTTTTTCTAGAACATATCACATTTTTTTAATGGATGGTTTGGAGCCTTTTTGATAAAAATAACTATAAAATGATTAAAAACTATCAAAACAGAACAAATACTATAAAATCAATAGTTTTTTTAGCTATTAAAATTAGTCAATAGGTTTAGTAATTATTTTAATGGGTAAAAACCATTAAATACTTCAAAATACTAACAAATTTTTTTGTTTTTATATCGTCGTTGCAGAACGAGAAGTCACTAAATACATTTTTATGAAAAACTTAAATTTCGAGTTTGTTGATTAATATTATAAAAAGTTATTGATGCATTTTTAAAGTTGAAATATCAATTGATAGATTTACATTTTCTTATCATGTGGTAAAAAACTTGAGATCATCGATTAAAATTTCACAATTATATATAGAGATTTTTGTAAATGAATATTTGTCATTTTGAAAATGTATTTGGTGACTTCCCTAGTAGAAATTTTGGTAGGGCCATGGTCATGAAGTGATCATGTCATTATTTGAGATGATCGGGATATGACGAGGCCCATAATGTCATTGTAACGCAGTGTCCCGATCATGTACTGACCTCAGGCCATGATCATGTACTGATCGGGCAATTCCCCATTTTAATATTTACCCGCTATGTTAAGCATGATAAGGGCATGCAATGGCAATGATCATATTTTCTCTAATAGGGCTTACCCAACGAAAACCCGATCATTTCCCGATGGCGCATCGGGCAAATTTCTACTAGGGTTGTCGTTCTACAACGACGATATGAAAATGTGTATTTTTTTATACTATTGAATCATAACTGTCCTATTGACCAATTTTAATAGAATTATTTTCTGAATGTAAAATAGAAATTTTTTCTGAAACTTATAAAATATTTTTGAATGGGTCATTTTGAGCCTTTTTGTTAAAAAGAACTATAATATGATTAAAAACGGAGAAAACAGAAAAATTATAGATAAATTATACGTCTTCATTTTAATTTTTTTGTTTTATATCACTGTATCGTCGGTAATACTGCATTACAACCTATCTACAATTTTGAATATCGTTTATAAAATGAATTTAACAGTAGAAAACAAACTGTTTTGAGTCTCTATTCTGTACTTACTTCATTCAAAATTAAGTGTTTCATAGTCTATAATCGCACTTTTCTAATTTATTTGATTAATATATCAATTTAAACCGGATTTTAAGATATTAAAAGTCGTTATTCTTACATGTAGTTGAGCGATTTTGCAGTATCGTCGATGATATATTGAAAAAACAGGAAGAATTCGGTATTATTTTTGCTGTACTTTGTAATATTCGTATTACAGATTTTAGTTATGTACATTTTGAATATTGTATACTTTTATACACATAAAAAAATAATCGACGTAAATATAGCAACCGTTATTAATTTCATTCATTAATAAATCCAGCAATGAAATTCACTATTTTAATGAAAACATTTGCTATTCTTCGTTAATTTTGCAATTCCGTTTGCTAAAATGAATATTTCTACATCAATGCAGCAAATTAACGTAAAAATTATTTGCTGCATTGATACAAATATTCATATTATTAGCAAACGAATTTGCTGAATTAACGAATAATAGCAAATGTTTTCATTAAATTAGTGAAATTCATTGCTCGATTGATTAATGAATGCAATTAATATCGGTTGCTATATTAACGTCGTTTATTTTTTTCTGTGTAGATAAGAGTTAAATGATAAAGTAAACGTTTACTCTATCGTTTACTCTATCGTATACTCTTTCGTTTACTCTATCGCCTACTTTATATTTTACTCTATCTTGTACTCAATCGTTTACTCTATCGTTTACTCTATCGTTTACTCTATCGTATACTCTTTCGTTTACTCTATCGCCTACTCTATATTTTACTCTATCGTGGTACTCAATCGTTTATACTATCGTTTACTCTATCGTTTACTCTATCGTTTACTCTATCGATTACTCTATCGATTACTCTATCGTTTACTCTATCGTTTACTCTATCGCCTACTCTATATTTTACTCTATCGTGTACTCAATCGTTTACTCTATCGTTTACTCTATCGTTTACTCTATCGTTTACTCTATCGTTTACTCTATCGTTTACTCTATCGTTTACTCTATCGATTACTCTATCGTTTACTCTATCGTTTACTCTATCGTTTACTCTATCGTTTACTCTATCGTTTACTCTATCGTTTACTCTATCGTTTACTCTATCGTTTACTCTATCGTTTACTCTATCGATTATTCTATCGTTTACTCTATCGTTTACTCTATCGTTTACTCTATCGTTTACTCTATCGCCTACTCATCGTTTACTCTATCGTGTATTCTATCGTTTACTCTATCGTGTACTCTATCATTTACTCTATCGTTTACTCTATCGTCAAGTCTCGTTTACTCTTTCGTTTATTTTATCGTTTTGTCTATCACTCTATCGTTTACTCTATCACTCTATCGTTTAGTCTAACACTCTATCCTTAACTATAACGTTTACTTTATCGTTTACTCTATCGTTTACTTTTTCATTTGTTCTATCGTCTACTCTATTTTTTACTATTCATATAGCTAAAATATTTAGTAACGATCATGTTAACGGCATTTTAAAATATATTTGTACAAAATCAGCTATATTTAAATAGATTCTTTTTAGATTATTTGTATAATTTACGCATAATTTTTGACACTAATGTGCGAAATGAACACTTAAACGCCTTCGCACAACAAAATATAATCTTTCGAGGATTATAAAAATGGGTTTGGCAAACGAGTTTTAAACAGCACCCTTCGCCGAAAATAACAAACAAACAAAATTATACTTAACTCTTAACGATGCATAATAAAAAAAGAAACGATTCAACGATGATCGTTTGAAATATTTCAAGTGTTCAAGCGACAAATGCAAATATAATAAAATCAAAATAACTACAAAAAAAAAACCGGTCAATGTTCAAATTTAAGCTGAACATCAACGGCCTGAACACGATCATCGAAAAAATATTTTATTTGCGAGCAAATAATACAAAAATAAAAATCAATAAAAGTATAAAAAAAAAACAACAAAAATATATTCAAAATAAAAATAAACAGAAAACCACAAATTAATACCAAGAATTAAATGCTACATAGGGACCTTGAGAAGTATTTGTTTGTAGTATCAACGTATTTGAATTTATTTAAATAGACACATGGAATTCACGCTTGAATTCAATTCAATTGAATGAATGAATTCAAGCACCCCAATCGATTGCTATGCCATGACGACAATTGAAATGGCATTAATTGCATTGAAAATTGAATTTGTATAGAAATGAATTTAAACAAAACGTAAATTTAACGCTATTTTGTTTGTGGTATTATTTAAAAGTTAATTTTTGTACTTTTAAAAAAAAAGTTTTATTGTAATTCTTTCTAAAAAAATTAAAAAAAAATCAAAAATTTGAAATTTCATTGTACAATTTTTGCATTGGCCTCATTTTGTAGTAACATTTACTACTCATTTTGAGCCATTCACTACTTAACTCGCATAGTGTTTTTTTCCAGCACCCTACCACCTACATCGTAGTTATTTTTCTATATGCACTACGACTACGACTACTTTTAGTAGTTTCTACCAATACAGTAGTTGTGTGTATTTGTTTAGTTTACCACTCATTCATTTATTCATTTCACAAATATTATTCTTTCGACAAAAATACAGCAAATCAACAACTTCTTCATAATTAAATTAACACCTCACACTGACACTGACACCGAGTGTCGGAAAAATAAAGTTTTTTTAATTATGTGTCTCTGTTTAGACAATGCCAGAGTGTTGTTTGTGCACCAGTACCGGCCCCCCATCTCCGATTGCCCCATTCTATATGTATTTTACTCCCGGTTTGATTTAGCGAGGTAAACAACATTTTCCAGTTTTATGTCGATAGTTTTGTCAGACTGAAAATAATTCTTGGCGGTGGTCTCGGACTTCAAGTTGGCCGCTTCAATAGTATTATTTTTTTTCATTATATATGCTTAATAGGGAAATCAATTGTCAGTTTATTTAATTGACATTTTTATTTTTAGAGAATTATATAAAGAAATTGTGAAATTTATCATTTTTCTTTCATTTTTAAGATTTTTTTTCTAGAAATGTATAAAATTTCGACGTTTTTATTTATGTTACATACGATTTGGTTTTTAGTAAATTGGGGAAATCAGTACGGAAAATCAGCTGTATTTTTTAGTTTATTTTTTTTTGAAATGTCAAAAATTTCGATTTTTTATTTATGTTTTATATGATTTACCAGTTTACATTATCTAAATAGTCAATGTTCCCGATCATAGCTACATTATTTGTTCCTCATAACGAAATTAGCATCAGACAATGATCGAGATTTAATGAGAGAAACCCTATTATGCTCGGGCTCTGACAAGGCAATTGTCGGGTAAATAATAAAATGGGGAATTGCCCGATCAGTACATGATCATGACCTGAGGTCAGTACATAATCAGGACACTGCGTTACAAGGACATTATGGGCCTCATCATATCCCGATCATCTCAAATAATGACATGATCACTTCATGACCATGGCCCTACCAAAATTTCTACTAGGGAAGAAGTATTTCAGGAATTTGCCTCTGAAAACGTCACAAAAATTCGACATTAATTTATTTGACAAATATTTTTGTGCTTTTCATAGAATGTTTTTGTAGAATGTCCATTGGAAAAATGGTACAAAGAATTAATGAAATTTAACAAATAGATTTTAGAGATATCAAATAAAATCGTCTCTAATTATCAATATGAATTAATCTGTCAAAAATGGAGTTTCTAGAATTGACAATTTGTTTTCAGCAATGTCAAATAAAATACTTCTTATTTATGTTCAATACTATTTTGTTTTGTATTAATAAACGAATTCGAATTTCGGTAGTAAATTTTAATAATTTCGACTCATTGTTGGCTCGTATATCTTTCCATCATGAAATGGCAAACCTTACCGAAGAGAAATTTCAAAATAGCGGCAAGAAATATGACGTCGTTTGCCATCCCTGTCGCTCTACTTTTGTAGCGTTCCTGTTGAAAAACCCTTGAAAAAAACTTTTGTAGCGTCCCTGTTGAAAAATCCTTTAAAAGACTCAATTATATAAGTTTTTAGAAATACGTCTTAAAAAGATAATATCTGGAAAAAAATTAACTAAATTTAACTCGACTTTAAATTAATTGCCTATAATTTTTGTCTTTTATATCAGAATAATATAACAAATTCTTTAAAAATAGCTATAACAAATTGAATTTCTGAATTATTATAATTTGTTTTTAGAAATACCAAAAATATGGAACGTTTTGCGTTATGAATGCCCAAAAATGATAATTTTCGAATTTGAAAATTTGATTTTAGAAATGTCAAATAAATTCGACTTTAAATGATGTTTAATTTCCCCAGACAAAATGTTAAGCAGGAAAATGGTTCGAAACACGCAGGCAAACAAGCTACCTATACGCATTCAAATCACATTTAATATGAAGCTTGGTGCACCCAGAAAAAAATGCCCTCAAATCCCATTAAAATTGGTCAATAGGACAATTATTGATTTAATAGTATACAAAAAATAATGCTTTTCATATGAAGTAAATGGCAAAGTCATGGTATTTTCTAGTATTTAATGGTATTTTCCGATTAAAATAATAATTTATCCTATTGACTATTTATAATAGTAAAAAACTATTATTTATATAGTATTTTTTTCTGGGTGTGGTAGGCAAAGGTGCGAATGTGGACAAAAGAAGCTAGTTTCTTGATATAGCATGAAAACAAAATTGGCAGGGAAATGGTAGGCATTGGTAGGGTATGATAGCCAAACAGTTGTAAGCAAAATGGTAGGCACAAGCAATATGTAGTAGGCAATATGTTGGAAGCAAAATGGTACGGAAAGGTAGGGCACATAAACATATAATATAAATCATCAGTGCCCATCCATTCCACAGTACCAAAAACTTTCTGTTGTACAATAACACCGACGAATTTTGTTTGTTATTTTTTTGCGCGAAAAACTCAAACGCTTCGATTCTCTATTGCTGGATTCGCATATGTTTTCTGAAGGAACTCCGAGTTGTTTGTTATTGTGTTTGCAATTTTGCCAAAAAAGTGATTGCAGAAAGCAATAACAAAACACGTGTGTATTAAAAACAACATGTGTTTGTTTTTGTACAGCAAGAAGTTTTTGTTTCGGGCGTCATGACGGTTAAAACTATTTGCTGTGCACTTTTGATGATTATGTTGATAGCAGCAATAATCTTCTGCAATACGCTTTTTAAAATTTGAAAGTAGAAATTCCTATACAATGTGTTTGCCTGCTACTCGAAGGCTACCTTTCCCTTCCATATTCTAGCTATACAGATACCTTTCAAAACTTCAAAACCAATACTTTCAGAAAAATGCGTTTGCCTGCTAGGGGTAGGCTTAAACATACCAGTTTTCTGCGTAAAAGCTGGTATAGAAAGCCTGCCTGTTTTCATAAATTCAAAATGCCTGCTATGCAATGTGTATTTCCTACCATATTAATGTGAGTTTTCCTCAAAATTACTTTTATAATATCAGTTTCCTTGTATATTTTTTGTCTGGGGATTGTTCTTTACATATATGAATTCATTTAGAAAATTTGGGAATTATAATATTTAGGGGGCTCCCCTAAATAATAAATTAGACTTCTGAAACCTTAATTTTCAAATTGTTTCTGAGAGCTCAGTAAATGGATTCATACACAACATCCAGTTCCAGTTCAATAATAGTTCATAAAAGAATCTCATTTAATAGTATATTCCATTAATAGTATATTAATAGTATATTCCAGCCGCCCTCAGCAGTCCAGAGGTAGCGCGCTGAACTTGCATTCTGAAGGTCTCGGGTTCGAATCCCGGCTTGGGCATGGGCGCTCGTGGTGATATTAACCACAAAATTGTAGGGAATATATTTCACAGTACAATGGATATAGTCTGTCTGAGTGCTGTGGATCTTAGTAGATATTCCAAAAAAAAAAACAAAAAATAGTATATTCCATTGAACGTCAAACCGGGTAAGTTTGAAATTTAAAAAAATATGGGCTGACTATCAAATCGGTTTTATATATTTCGGACCATCATTTTTTATTATGTTTGTATTTTTTGTCTTTAAAACGACTATTTTAATAAAAAAAAAATACGTGTCAAATACCGTTCTCGCAACGATATCTGACTCTCCAAATTGGACCTACATGGTAGGTAAATATCGATGTGTTCTATCGGCGTTTTCACGGTACGAGAAATTTTCAAAATCGGAACGTTATCGAGAAAAAAAATAATCAATTTCGAGATTGTTTCGAAAAATATTTCGATATTGACGTTATAAATATTTGTATATTGTCCTTAGAACCCAGTCTGCCATGTCTCGGAGACCTTCGATGCCTCGAAGCTTTCTCGAATAATTTCGATAAAAAAGTTCAATCTCGTTGCTTTCTCGATTCTAATTTTTAATAAATTTCGTACTTTCAAATTCTTTGACAAGATACGATATTTAAACATTTATCAAATCGATATCGCAATATTTTCGCAGCCATCTCGAACTTTGATCATTATTTTCTTCGATATCGTTCCGATTTCGAAAAATTTCTCGTCTCGAGAAAACTCCGACAGAACGTTACGATATCTAAGTACCATCAATGTCCAATATGACGCTTGTTATCTTTACGAGAATGGGTCCGATATCGTGTGTTTTCTCCATCTACTCGCATTGATCTCGTAACAATATCGATACGAATGGCATATTGGGAACGAGCAATTTTGAAAATTATCGGCGATAATGCTACGAAGTTAGTTCGAGAAAGCTTCGAGTCATTGAAGGCTTTCGAGACATGGCAGATTTGAATTAAGGTGGCTGCAATTGCATTTATTGTTATCGTCACAGTGCGACTCTGGCAATTGGCGAAAGTGAAGATCAACTACTTATTTTTTTTTTTTTTTACATATATTTTCAATTGGAATTCGTGTATTGTGTAATCTACGAGGTTTTCTAGTGTGCATTCTGTGCATTTAGCTATCATAGATACTTTTATAGATACTGTATCTATGGCAGTTATTTTAAATATATGCTGTATCTGCAACTTGATTTTAGATACTAAGGCTCATGCTAAATACAAATTTGTACTTGGTTTTGTTCGCATAATTCTGGTAACTTTGTTAAGGCAGAAAGTTCAGTTTAAATGGGATTTTTTTTTTTTTTTTGAAAATTGCAATTATTGTAACAGGAATTTAATGCAAACACTATAAACTAAATAATGAATACACACCCAGAAAAAAATACTATATAAATAATAGTTTTTTACTATTACAAATAGTCAATAGGATAAATTATTATTTTAATCGGAAAATACCATTAAATACTAGAAAATACCATGACATTGCCATTGAGTTTATATGAAAAGATTTATTTTTTGTATACTATTAAATCAATAATTGTCCTATTGACCAATTTTAATGGGATTTGAGGGAATTTTTTTCTGGGTGCAGGTCTTAAAGTATTTAAAATGATAAAAAAAGAAGATTGTATGCTCTTAAAATCTTCCTCTCACCCACATTTCATGAGCCATTTTAGACTCTTTTTGGTGTTCAAATTAGAATGTTTTAGGAGTAACAAAAGACTCAGAAATATGGGTTACATAAAGGTAAAGTCGTACCTTCTTAAATTCTTTTAAGCGGATAACTCTTAAAACAAATTTAACACATTTAAGAAAAAAGATTAAAAATGTTTGTTGGGTAAGAGTAAATTTAGCATATTTTATGAGCAATTATAAAACATTTAATTTGTCGAATTTTACATTTTCTTTAATAAAATTTGTTACATAAAATCGATATTCTGGAATTTTACCACCATAAAAGGCATATTGAAATACGTAAATCTAAAAGCCTTCATTAATTAAAAATTAAAAATATTTATTAAAATGCAATTTATTAATGAAAAAATGCACAAAAACTTAAAATTTTAATAAATGCTGCTATAAAAAGACACTTAAAATCGCAAACCTTTGTTATTTGACTTACTTCGTGCTATATACAACTTCAACACTTTCAGTCGTAAATTTTTATAGCTCAAATTCCAGCCAACAAAAAAAATATATATTTGCTGCTACTTTTTGACCTCAAATTCCCAAAGTAACCAAAAACCGAAAACCACTCGGACACGTTTCGGTAATTAGGAACAGCCGAAAATCCTGCGCATCATCAATATAAGTAACAAAAATTGCCGACATTTATTATCAGTTCGTTCCATTTGGCTGCTTCCAGTTAAATTCACAAAAATTGAGCACTACAAGTTGCACTGCAAAAGCCAAAGACAAAAAGTGCAAAAACGCGATACGAAAGCCATTATGATTTAGGTTCTTAAAAATGATATGCTATACTATAAGCCTTTTAAAAAGTTTTTTTTTCATTGCAAACATATTTTTTGGACATAAGATATATGCAAAATTTCATGCTTGTTTTAAAATTTAACATATTTCTGGAGATTTTCTCCATTTATTTGAATTTATTATATGTTTTCTTTGCGTGTTCTTTTTAACTTTGTATCTTTTGTTGGTCTAAGTGCGCACAGGGCGTCAGTCAATATTATCGCGCAAAGATAAATTAGTCGCGCTGTAAAAGAATTTCACGCAAAATTCAGGTACGAGTTGAACCAAAAATAAACAACAGGTAAAAGCATTAAAACATATATATATCTGACAGTTAAGCAAATATATATTTGCATGCGTAAATCGCGTTCTTTGTGTGGCGACCTTTTTTCGAGATCTTTAATTTTTTTTTTTTTATTTTATTGACACACCTTAAGTTTAAATTTTCACGGAAACAATACATCTTACTGTGTGTGATTTATTTCGAGGTCTTGCCGAAGAGATCGCGGAATTCCGCGTACCACATATGGTGGGTTTTTTTTTTCGATTTTAGCACATATTCTATTTGGGTTCTTAATTAGCCAAAAATTCAAAAATATTGTTTTTTTTTATACCCTACACTAAGAGTGAAAGGGTATATTCAGTTTGGTACGCCGTTTGTAACACCCAGAAGAAAGCATCTCCGGTATGGAAAAGTATATATATTCTTGATCAGCATGACCTCCTGAGTCGATTTAGCGATGTCCGTCTGTCCGTCTGTCTGTCTGTCTGTCCGTCTGTCTGTCCGTCTGTCTGTCTGTCTGTTGAAATCCCTAAGACTTTTAAAATTGAAGAGCTAGATAAATGAAACTTATAACTTAGATTACTAATATACCTACGCTGTATGTGCGAAAAAATTGGCGAGATCGGTCCATGGTGACCTATGATCCGACCACTTATGTTCAAATACCACATATAAAATGTACATATAAAGATCAATTTTTATGTATACGTGCTTAGGTAAACTTTGTTGGTCAAATATATATTGACATCATGCTCAAATACATGATAATAATGTTTTCCGGCGAAAAGACTTGTGGTTCACAAAAAAAAAAATCGAAATTCGGTACACCTACCCATTTGTAAATATGGGTATCAAATGAATGGAAATTCTTCAGCGATTGAATGTTTGTAGTTATTTTCAGGATTCGTATACCCTGGTGACCTAT
This sequence comes from Dryomyza anilis, assembly GCA_951804985.1. NCBI lineage: Eukaryota > Metazoa > Arthropoda > Insecta > Diptera > Dryomyzidae > Dryomyza > Dryomyza anilis. The sequence goes on along the minus strand of OX638133.1, from coordinate 18,029,187 downwards.
ATATCACTTTGAATGGTAACCACACATATGTGTAGGGTATTTATAGTCGGCTTAGACCGACTATAATTTTGATAATCCTAACTATCATAATTACACCTACTTTAAAATTTCCCATGTGATCTAACCTTCCCAACTGGTTTTTAGTTAACGTCATAAAAGTTTCGCTGGAATTTCACGCGTTTTGTGGTTGGGTTATAGGGGTTATATAAATTAGTCAGTGTCAAAAGATATACACAATTCGATGCACAATTATCAAAAATAGCATTTTAAATTTTTAATTCAAATTGTTAAAAGTTTAGTCTACGAATTGATTGATTAAATTCGATTAATAGAATTTTGGTTTTTGTTTTGCTCATTTGGTTTAAACCAAAAATTGTTGACTTTCAAGGCACCACAAAATTTCAATATCAAAAACATGCGATTATTATTAGTCATAAAATAATTACTGCTCACTTATCGATTGGCATTTCCCCCAAACTGCTGATATTATACAATATATATATTTGTATATCGCAGCGAAAATGTGCTCTTATCGTAGCATTTTAATATTTTTGTACTTTCTTATCGGCCACGTAAAATTGGTTTTAACAAATTTTTGCCATACTTGAATTTCGTAGATAAGCAACGACCTTCTCAAGTATATTTTGCAAAATAATATATACTACAATAAATATTTTTATTTTATATAAATAAATATTATAACATATTAACATAATAAAGTCGAATTTAAAGTTAGTATTAGCTTTTGAAATTTACAAATCTTGTCATGCCAAAAGGGCGAATTTTTTCGTTTTTTTGCCATAACTCGTCATTGGTATAAGATAAAATAGTGATGTAAAGGCATTAATTGTTTGCTTTCAAAGCACCTATCGATTGACATCATTATTAAAAAATATTTTGCCAAACATTTTTCATGCAAATAATAAAATTTCAAAAAAATATTTTAAAATAATGATCATGATCGATAGGTGCTTTAAAAACAAACAATTAATGCCTCTACACCACTATTTTATCTTGCACCAATAAAGAGTTATGGCAAAAAAACGTAAAGATTCGCCCTTTTGGCAAGACAACATTTTAAATTTTTTGAATTCGCCCTTTTGGTTTTGTGTTTTGTGGCTAGAAATATTCAGCAAAACTACACACGATTTTGGCACAGTATAATTGAGGTAAAAATACATTAAAAATGTAAAAAAAAAAAACGCAAATGTCGAAAATTATACATCCGCTCCTTTGGCATGATAGTGACGATAGTTTATAAAAAATACATATCCCTAATACCTATAATATTCATAATTTATTTCGTTTATAATATTTCACAAATTCTTTATTATATTAACTAATTTTCTTCTTTATTTCAGGTATGTTTTCTTGAACATTTTCAATTCTCGAGTCATCGATTATAACTAGTAAGTTTAAAAGAAATTTCAATATTTTTGTATAACATTCTAAATTCAATGGAAAAATCTCCAAATCAAGCAATTTATTAATGATATTTCATATAGTGAGTACAGATTATAGTATTTATATATTTAAATCTTAATTGCACCCTAATTTCACTTCAGTTTGATTATCTAGATATTTATTTTCAATACCGCGCTACCTCTCGGCAGACAATCCGAACCTCCGATCGTAAATACTGCCCATGAAAAAGCTATAGGCCCCACCGCAATGGAGAGAGAGCTCGACCTATGTTCTTTAGGACTTAATATTGTTAAATTTAACAATTTGTCCATATTTTCATTTCCTTGATCATGAAACAGAATTATTTTATACACACTAAGAACTAAGCCCTACCCAGCAAACCAAACGATAATTTTACGATATCGAACCAATATCGTTTAAAGCCACAAATTGTCGTTTTCGATAATCTATAATGATACGAAAACGATAAGGTTTTTCGAAAATGGATTTATTTTTGATAAGCAAATTTTATTTGTTCAGAAAATATTATTTTTTAACAAAAAGTATAAGGAACACGCAATTATATTTTCAAATACTTTGAGTTTCATATCTAAAATTTATCATTATTATATCGAATTTAAAAATTATTGTCAAATGGTATATATAAATTTGTTTAACTATAATTAAACTGTTTATGCTGATACTTAAAAAAAAACCTTATTAAAACCTGTATTAAATCGATATCGATTTATTTATTGTATAACAGATTCGGTTACGGTTTTTAATTTAAAAATCAAATCGTTTATTTAACAGAATATCGGTTATGATTTTATTCTCTTCTTTAAAATATAAAACATAAACGAAGGAAAAGGTGATTTTTTAAATATTCTATGTATGGTAATGGTTAAATTTTGATATATTATGTTTGTTATTAAAATATGATTCATACTATGGAAATAGATCCGAAATTAATAACTATTAAGTTTCCTTTAAATTCTAGTTCTAACAAAATAGTTGTCTGCTGTTTTTTTCATTCTGAAAATAACATCATTACTATATATTTAATATTAATTGTTTTTCATGACGTCAACATACGACTGGCTTTAATTTGCTTATAATTGTTATCTTCTTTCATGATTTAAATTTAGCTTTAACTCTATTACAAATATTAAAAATAGCTACATTTCTCTTATTAATATTAAAGCAAGCATAATAATGGTGTGGAGTTATTTACGTTGATAATGTTTTGATTTGTGCAAACATAAAAAAGTCGAAACCAAAAACTTTGCAGCAAATAATAAGAATTTCTATAATTTCATTCGAAAAATTAATAACTTTATTTTTTTTATTAAATTAAGAGATAGAATTTGTAATTGAATATGTGTGCTACAAACTAATATTGTTAATTCTAACTAAAAGTAAAAAATATACTGTTATTTGATACAACTACTAAAGTAATTTCAAGAAAAAATTGTTTTTGTATGCGTTAAAAACATAAAAAATACTTATGCGAAACATTTGGTATTGAAAAAGTACTTGAGTTTAAACATATTAATATTTACTTTAAATTAGCATTTTGCAAAAACATTAATATGTATGCCATATGATAATTTAAAGCAGGAAATAATACTTTTCAAAGCAAATACTTTTCAATTAAGAAATGCTTCGCTTAATTGCTGCTTAGGTCCTGAACCTTTTTGTGAAATAGGTGGCAGTGTTGTACAAAAATTATTACGAGACGAACTTTTTAACACCAGAGAAGAATTATGGTTGGGGCAGCTTAAAATGCGTTAATCAAAGAAATTCACTCGATCCTATGAACTGAGAAGATTTAACGTATACATTATGCTATCGAAGAAAAACATGAGAATTCTAACAGGACTTCTTACAGGGCACTGTCGGTTTGCTAAACATCTGACTGGGATGGGTATACAAACGGACAGTACATGTAGATTCTATCTAGAAGACAAAGAAGATCCAGAACATATTTTAGAGGCATGTCCAGCGCTAAAGCGTACAAGAATGCAAATACTTGGAAATCGACAATCAAGTCCAGTAGATATTAGTAGGATGAACCCTAACCATCTAATGAGATTCTTAACAGAGATAGGCTTGACGGACATCCTATAGAACTATCAGAACCAGAACCCACTATAAATAGTATAGGGAGATGCCACAGCTGAGAATGTTATCAGTTATGGGGTCAAGCGGTGCACAATAAATCTATTCAGGTCGCTGTGCATTATCCCGAAGCAATACTAATAATAATAATAATTGCTACTTTTGTTTCCCACAAGCATTTCAAATATTTATCAGTAAATATCAATAAATTGTCCGCGCGAATTTTATCATCAACGTGAATTTTTGTAATTAATAAAATGTAATCTGTAAGGGATATATCCCAGTAGATTAAAATAAATATGAATTTTAAATGAAAATTTGTATTGGTTGTATCAAATATCATATTTTTAACTTTTACTTGGATTTAATTGTTTGTATCAAGCGTATTTTGCTTATTTTTATAAGTTTATTTATGGAAATTTGAATTCTTCTTTGGTTGATATATTTTTTAACTTAAATCCTTTTTAATACCAAATGTTTTGTACTACCATTATTTCTAACAGACACTCTAACTATTCAATATAATAGCAATAAACACATTATTGATTGTGTCAAATAGTAGTATTTTTACTTTAACTTATTCTCACTTTCTGTAATTCGAAACGAAAATGATTCGTACTATCATTGTTTCTAACAGACACTATAACTATTTAATATTATATCAATAAACACTTTATTGGTTGTGTAAAATAACAGTATGTTTACTTTAACTTATACCCACTTTCTGTACTTCGATTCGAACGACGAGAGGAAAATTTGACGACAAAATTTCGTCACACGAATTTGAATTTATTGTTACTTGACTTTTAAAACTTTGAAATTTGTTGAAAATTACGTCACCTTCTTTTAATTTATGAAAACTTAATTTTTCTCTAGTTTGAATACTTTTTAACGAAAATAATTTTTAATACTGTTTCGTACTATCAATGTTTCTAACAGACACTATAGCTATTTATAATACATGCAATAAACACATTATTGGTTGTGTCAAATAACAGTATTTTTACTTTAACTTATACCCACTTTCTGTAATTCAAAACGAAAATTATTCGTACTATCATTGTTTCTAACAGACACTATAACTATTTAATATTATATCTATAAACACTTTATTGGTTGTGTCAAATAACAGTATGTTTACTTTAACTTGTACCCTCTTTCTGTACTTCGAAACGAACGACGAGACAAATATTTGACGACAAAATTTTGTCACACGAATTTAAATTTATTGTTACTTGACTTTTAAAACTTTGAAATTTGTTGAAAACTACGTCACCTTCTTCTAATTTATGAAAACTTAACGTTTCTCTAGTTTGAATACTTTTTAACGAAAATCATTTTTAATACTGTTTCGTACTATCATTGTTTCTAACAGACACTATAACTATTTATAATAGCAATAAACAGATTATTGATTGTGTCAAATAGCAGTCTTTTTACTTTAACATATACCCACTTTCTGTACTTCAAAACGAACGACGAAACGAACGACGAAATGAAAATTTGACGTCAAAATTTCGTCACACAAATTTGAATTTCATGTTACTTGAATTTTAAAACTTTGAAATTTGTTTAAAATTACGTCTCTTTCTTCTAATAGCCTTTCGATTCGAAATACAGAAAGAGACAGTTAGTATAAACGATAAATGCTTGTAGGAAATATATTTTTCATTTATTTGCCTGTTTATTTTTGAAAATTGTAATTCTTACAAATATTTGAAATTTGTTCTTAAAACTAAATAATTTAGTTACTGCAAGTCCGATTCGAAATACAGAGAGAGGTAGTTAGTATGAACTATAATTGCTTGTGGCAAATATATGTTAGATTGATTTACTAGTTTATTTGAGAAAATTGTACTTCTTACATATATTTGAAATTTGCTCAATAAAATTTAAAATTTAGTTACTGCAAGTCTCCACAATTAAGACACTTATGCTGCACACTGATTATTATAACATTCCACATATGTTTGCCACACACAGTACCACAGCAAAGTATGTTATTAAACTAAATGTTAGTTGTTGAGCACACGATCTTCTATAATTTAAACGCAAACTCAGCTTGTGCCTAACATATTTTCAAATATTTAAGTTGTCTTTGATAAAATCAACTCAACTCAAAAAGACTAAACAACATCATGATTAACTTTGTGGTATTCAGAGTTGCTTTCTGATCGTACCCGAGCTGAAGACGTTTGCTGAACAGTTGCGTACCGCGCAAGTTTGGTGATCATCGGTGATGGTAGTGCTGACTACTGTGATCGATCAAGATTAATGATGGTCACATGGTTGCTTGCTTGCTTACGACTGACAGGTTTATTTCAACCTATACGAGAGCTACATATAACAGTCGCTCGATGATTATATTGCCTTAGCAAATATTGTTGTAATGAAATGAAATGTTGTTGAAATGATTGTAAATTAACAATATTTGTAAATCGCCAATGAACTGAAAATATATTTATAGTTTTTAACAAAACAATTAAGTTTTTTGTGTTTTTTGTGTTTCTTTGTATTACGAGTTAAACAAAAACTGCTGAAATTCTACAACTTTTTGGTTTTAATGAACGCTGTTAAACGTTTGCGTTAATTAAACGTTGGTTAAGTTGAGTAATTTTTTGTTTTTGGTTGATTTTTATGATTTTGCAAACTGCAATAATTAATGATATGTTTGTGCGCAGAGTTATGTGTGTGTTTTTTTTTCATTTTATATTTTCTTAGTTAGACAAAATTAATTGCTCTTCGAGAAAGTATTGGAAATCATTGAAAAATCTAGCTGCATTGTTTATGCCGACCATGAATTACGACTAGAAAGTGAAATTTATGTCTTTTTCTTCCAACACTTGTCTTTCTTGCGGTAAGTTATATAAAAAGCAATTAACATCAAAGGTCAGGAACCGTAAGTCGATGATCAATCATATGGTACATTTGAATTGCACTTGACTTGAGTTTGGACTGGATTTGTTCATATATATTGAGTTGAGATTGAGTTGAGATTGAGTTGAGATTGAGTTGAGATTAAGCTGAGATTGAGTTGTCGTATATGGCATTCTTTGGGGATAATCATTTTTCTTCAACGTTCAGCATGATCTGTAATTCAATGCACTTCAACGTATATGTATGATGAGACTTTTGTCATGCGTCACAATGCATTCAAGCCTTAAAAGGTTTCAAGCACGATCGTCTGTAGAAAAATATATAAAAAAACTGCGTTCTGAGAAATCATCTATCGTAATTCTATATATTATCTACCATATATTGGCCCGAAACAGACTTCAACAATCAGCGCTACACATGTTTTTAACGCATTGCAATATCGATCTATAGTCTTCTACAATGATCGTCGAATATCACTGATAGTCACTTAAATGATTCACCTTAATAAATAATTCTAAACAACCTCTTTTATCGATGATCATTGATAAAACCACTTCCAACTTAGATAATGTTCAAAACAATAAAATATGACAAAGTCTACTTGTCATTTAAAGATAATATTGCTGATAATCATTGGTACCTATTATTTTTTTTTTAATTATGACTAAGAATTGTTTAAAATAATTTTGCATTTATTAATGCCAAACAAGTTTTATTTGTCGAATAATATATAGCATTATATAAACTAAAACTTAACGACGATTATCGCGCAATTTTTGACATTTAAAAATGTTGTATCTTTTTCTAATAATAATTTTATTTATTACTACTTTTGACACTAATCGGTATTTTTTTCATTTAACATACAACTTGTTTATTTAATGCCAGACATCATGACTTCACTTTCTTTAACTTTGTCGAATTTTAATTAAAATTTTTTAGTTAAGCACATGATTCATTATGAATTCTGATAATTGCAACAGGCATATATAGTATGTGGCAAGTCGGCGAAATTAATTGCCAAATATATTTTTAAAAACAAAAAAACATGTTTTGCATTCATAAAGAAAATCCTTAAATTTTTTTAAGCGCATTAGCAATATGTTGGTCATATAAAAGTTGCTGGCAATATGTCATGCTCATCGGTCGCACCATGCAAATGATCATCAAATGATATTCAGAAATGACTGACTTCAAAGCTGACTCAGTGGAATTAGTCATTTGAAATGTGCCTTTTTTTCTGGTGCATATTTCGGTTCAGAGTTCAATGAACTGCTAGAAATAATGGTTAGTTTATCAAATGCAATATGATTTTAATAAGTATTCACAAAAATTTGTATTATTCTTATAATATGGCGGACAATTCCTCATTTATGTAAAAAAAAAACTTTTTCGGACAATTTAAACCCGGACACTTTAAGCACGGACACTTCTTCCTCAGACAATACTTTGCCAAGACTCAATTTTACTCAATTTGGAAATGATTACGATCAGGTTTTTAAAATATAAAAATACCATCATTTTCAGGCAATATTTCTGAAAACAATCCTCTCTTTTAGAAAAAGATCGCGAAATGGCAAATTGATTGTTGACGGGTTATTTGAAGTTAAAAATCCCATCATCACCGTACATTTTTCCCTTTTTGGAAATGATAACTGCTAGATTATGTTGGTCGGTTTACTACAAATTTAAAATACCATCATCAGAGAAATTTGTTTCTCAGATAATTCTAAATTCATTTCCTTTTAGGATATATTCAGAATCATGGCCAGATAATTTTCGTCGGTTAAAAATCATCTCTAATCAATCCATTCCCTTATAATATACCCTGATTTAATCATGATACCCTGCAATTATCATGATCATTGCCAGATGATATACAGATTAGTAGTCGGGCTATTAAAGAGTCATCCCCGGATAATTCTTCTCAATCTGAAATATATAAATATATAAAGTATACTTTGTAAATACAAAATGATTTCGTCAAGTATCGTCAAAAATTAAGATTTTAGAAAACTGATAATTGCCAAATTATTTTGGTGACTTTATTTCAAACAAAAACTAACATGATCTCCGGACAATTTTTATATAATTCCATTTTTTTTATTTTAAATTTTTTCATTTGGCAAATGTTGATGTTCATGGACTGATGATTTTAGTCGGGTTAGAAATACCATCATTTTAAGACAATAGTTTTCACCCTTTTAGAAAATAATTACGAAATGGTAAAGTGATTGTGACCGAACAATTTTCATTTTTAGGAAATCAGGTCAAATTATTTTGATAGGGTTTATTACACATTAAAAATAGCATTCCTGGAAAATTTTCTCAGATAATTCTAAATTAATTTTCTGTTAGGAAATGCTCAGAAAATTTTGATCGGTTTACAAAAATAAAATCAGCCCTGAACACAGAAATACATCCTATTATGTAATTATCATGATCATTGCCAGATGATATAAAGATAAGTAGTCGGGTTAATATAAATTCATCCCTGGGTACTTCTTCATCATATAATATTGAAAGAAATAATGGATAGTTTGTGAATACAACCTGATTTCGTCATGTGTTTCATTTTCAAGAACTAATAAAGACTAAATGATTTAGTTTAGGTTATTACAATCCAATCCCCGGACTATTTTTCCTCAGACAATTCTAAATTTATCCTTTTGGGAAATGTTCATGATCAAGGATAGATAATTTTGGTCGGATTATTATAAGTTCAAAATACCAGCATCCCAGGTCAATTTTTCTCTTCGAAGAATTCGAAATGTACTCTATTAGTAACTGATCACGATAATGAAGAGCTGATTTTGGTCGGTTTGCAAAAAGTTGAAAATACCATCATCACCGAAATATTCATCCACGAAACATTATTAAATTTGTTTTAATAGACTATGAAGGTCAGGTGATTTTGATGGGGGGTTATTACAAATTAAAAATACCATATTCAGTTTCAGATTTCAAAATACTAACATCCCAGGGCAAAACTTCCACTTAGAATTCTGAATTTACTCTAATAATTCTAAATTTACTTCCCAGGGCAAATCTTCTCCTTAGAATTCTAAATTTACTCTATTATAAACTGATGACGATCATGGAGTGGTGATTTTTGTTGGTTTATTACAAATTGAAAATGCCATCATCACCAAAATAATCTACCGCGAAACAATACTTTCTTTAGAAAATGTTCAAGTTCCTATTCAGATGATTTTTGACGGTTTATTATCAATTAAAAATACCATATTCAGCTTTAAATCAAAAATCTTTTATTACCAAATATGATTTTGAGATATTTCAATATCATTTATGTGTGATGTATAAATATGAATGTGGTCTACTTGGGAGTGTTGTGTAATGTATGCAAAAAGTTAATTTTTCCTTAAATTACAGTTGGCAACCTGAAGTACCATGAAGTTGTTCAGAGGCACGTTTAGACATTTCAAAGGGGCCACGTACATAATGGGTGACAAAGACGCGCGACTGAGCAAACGTGTGATGAGTGCAAAGAGTGATAAACGACTAAGCAGAAGCAGTAGAAGAACTCAATAAGAATTATGTTGCACTTAAAGAAATTTCGCAGTATGCACCAATGAAAGAAAAGAGAAGAAAAACAGCAACTATTGCCTGCTGCTGTTGATCAAGTGTGCAATTTGTTGTCGTTCCTGTGGCACGTCGCTCGGTCGTCTTTGTTTTTGTTGCAAGTGATTTTTAACAAATTTTAAGCATCTTCGCATGACGTCGTTCACATCGGAAGAGCGAATTAACTGCGCATGCGCAAGATTTATGTGGTTGAGTTTATGATACTTTGTTGTTGCTGGTTGTTATCATGATTTACGGTTAGTTTTTGGGCAGCGTATTCATTTGATATGCGGCGGCATGCGGATCTGTATGTGGTTTTGTAGAGTGATCAGGATTTAAATTTTAGAAAAATATTGAATAAATTATTTAAAGTTTTGTGATAGAATTAAAAGTAAAGAGTAAAAGAGGCAAAAAAGTAAAAATTCAAAAAAAAAAAAAAAACGAAAAATAGTAAAAGTAGTAAAATATGTCAATATGTAAAAAAAGTATAATAAATAAAGGAGGTAAAAGCAGTGAAAAAAGTTGAAGAAGTGATGAGTAAAAGAAGTAAAATAAACGAAGTAAATAAAGTAAAATAAGTAAAAGAAATAAAAGAAGTAAAAAACCTCAGATGAAGTCAAAAGAAGTAAAAGGATTGAAAGAAGTAAAAGAAATAAAAGAAGTGTAAAAGAAGTAAAAGAAGTAAAAGAAGTAAAAAAAGTAAAAGAAGTAAGAGAAGTAAAAGAAGTAAAAGAAGTACAAAAAGTAAAAGAAGTAAAAGAAGTAAAAGAAGTAAAAGAAGTAAAAGAAGTAAAAGAAGTAAAATAAGTAAAAGAAATAAAAGAAGTAAAAGAAGTAAAAGAAGTAAAATAAGTAAAAGAAGTAAAAGATGTAAAAAAAGTAAAATAAGTAAAAGATGTAAAAAAAGTAAAAGAAGTAAAAGAAGTAAAAGAAGTAAAAGAAGTAAAAGAAGTAAAAGAAGTAAAAGAAGTAAAAGAAGTAAAAGAAGTAAAAGAAGTAAAAGAAGTAAAAGAAGTAAAACAAGTAAAAGAAGTAAAAGAAGTAAAAAAAGTAAAATAAGTAAAAGAAGTAAAAGAAGTAAAAGAAGTAAAAGAAGTAAAAGAAGTAAAATAAGTAAAAGATGTAAAAAAAGTAAAATAAGTAAAAGATGTAAAAAAAGTAAAAGAAGTAAAAGACGTGAAGAAAGTAAAAGAAGAAGAAGTAATCGAAAACAAAAATAATTAAAAGAAGTAACAAGAAGTAAAAGAAGTAAAAGAAGTAACAGAAGTAAAAAAGTAAAGGAAGTAAAACAAGTAACAAAAGTAAACGAAATAAAAGAATTAAAAGAAATAAAAGAAGTAAAAGAAGTAAAAAAAATACAAGAAGTAAAAGATATAAAACAAGTAAAAGAAGTAAAAAAAGTGATAGTAGAAAAAAGGTAAAAAAAGTAAAAGGAGTTGAAGAAGTAAAAGAAGTAAAAAAAGTAAAACAAGTAACAAAAGTAAACGAAATAAAAGAATTAAAAGAAATAAAAGAAGTAAAAGAAGTAAAAAAAATACAAGAAGTAAAAGATATAAAACAAGTAAAAGAAGTAAAAAAAGTGATAGTAGAAAAAAGGTAAAAAAAGTAAAAGGAGTTAAAGAAGTAAAAGAAGTAAAAGAATTAAAAGAAGTAAGAGAAGTAAAAGAAGTAAAAGAAGTAAAAGAAGTAAAAGAAGTAAAAGAAGTAAAACAAGTAAAACAAGTAAAAGAATTAAAAGAAGTAAGAGAAGTAAAAGAAGTAAAAGAAGTAAAAGAAGTAAAAGAAGTAAAAGAAGTAAAAGAAGTAAAAGAAGTAAAAGAAGTAAAAGAAGTAAAAGAAGTAAAACAAGTAAAAGAATTAAAAGAAGTAAGAGAAGTAAAAGAAGTAAAAGAAGTAAAAGAAGTAAAAGAAGTAAAAGAAGTAAAAGAAGTAAAAGAAGTAAAAGAAGTAAAAGAAGTAAAAGAAGTAAAAGAAGTAAAAGAAGTAAAAGAAGTAAAAGAAGTAAAAGAAGTAAAAGAAGTAAAAGAAGTAAAAGAAGTAAAATAAGTAAAAGATGTAAAAAAAGTAAAATAAGTAAAAGATGTAAAAAAAGTAAAAGAAGTAAAAGACGTGAAGAAAGTAAAAGAAGAAGAAGTAATCGAAAATAAAAATAATTAAAAGAAGTAACAAGAAGTAAAAGAAGTAAAAGAAGTAAAAGAAGTATAAGAAGTAAAAGAAATAAAAGAAGTAAAAGAAGTCAAAGAAGTAAAAGAAGTAACAGAAGTAAAAAAGTAAAGAAAGTAAATGAAGTAAAATAATTAAAAGAATTAAAAGAAGTAAAAGAAGTAAAATTAGTAAAAGATGTAAAAAAAGTAAAAGAAGTAAAAGACGTGAAGAAAGTAAAAGAAGAAGTATTAAAGGAAGTAAAAGAAGTAATAGAAGAGAAAAATAAGTGAAAGAAGTAAAAGAGGTAAAAAAAGGGAAAAAGAAGGTAAAGGAGTAAAAGGAGTAAAAGAAGTAAAAGAAGTAAAAGAAGTAAAAGAAATAAAAGAAGTAAAAGAAGTAAAAGAAGTAAAAGATGTAAAAGAAGTAAAAGAAGTAAAAGGTAAAAGAATTAAAAGAAGAAAAAGAAGAAAAAGAAGTCAAAGAAGTAAAAGAAGAAAAAGAAGAAGAAGAAGAAGAAGAAGAAAAAGAAGTAAAAATAGTAAAAGAAATAAAAGAAGTAAAAGAAGTAAAGAAGTAAAAGAAATAAAAGAAGTAAAAGAAGTAAAAGAAGTAAAAGAAGTAAAAAAGTAAAAGAAGTAAAAGAAGTAAAAGAAGTAAAAGAAGTAAAAGGAATAATAGAAGTAAAAGAAGTAAAAGAAGAAGGAAGTCAAATAACTAACAGAATTTCAAAAACTAATAGAAAAAATTTAAATTGTTCAAAAATAGTAACCAACAGTTTTCCATATAGTTTTTTCTGCAGGTGCATCTGTACTTTTACCCTCTCTATTACATGCACACAATCAAATGTCATTAAATCAAAATGAGCTCGAACGTCTAACCGATCACTCCATACACAACAATCTACTCTACTACGTCGTTCCCGAATTCCACAACTCATTCTTCCTGAACTGGGAGAGAATAACGTCAGTTTTATCGCAACGCATATGGATGAATAATGACTTAATCCCTGCGAAAAATGCGGAATTGAATAGTAAAACGATGGCTTGATCTACCACACAATTCACCTTCACTTTGAGTCTCGTCGAGCCCAATACGAAGTACACGAAGTCCGTCGCATACGATTCTAGAATCTGGCCGCAACTCTCAACTCTACGCTTTGCTGCGCCACTCCACTCAATTACAGCATCCGTCACTGTTACACCAAGAGTCGTGGGTAATTTAGCAAAATTTCGAATAGATCCGCGTCGCAGTCGTCGCACGTGTCTAGAATGCAATTACCTTGAAACTGTTCTTGTTCTTTTTGTTGCTATTTTTGTTTTTTCTTGCGACCACCACTTCCTACTCGCAAATGTTGCCACATGCAGCAACCAAGGAAGGCGCACAGCAATTTGGCTGCTGACAACGGTAAAACTTCTTTTCAATTTAGAATTCATTTTCGTTGCATTTATTTTTTAAGTTGCTTCTTACTGCTTACTCTTTTTTGCAACGTCATACAGTTTATTTTTTATTTTTATTATTTTTATGGTTGTTTTATAGCGCATATGTTGCATCACAGCGTTGCCAGAGCGTTGTTGTAGTTTTTCCAGTTTGGTACATTTTTATTTTTTTTGCTCATTTTGTGGCCACATTAGAATCTGCGCTTTTCGGCCATCTATGGTAATGGTTGACAGCAGCCGGTCGCTTGGTCGATCGGTATTTTGGTCCGTCGGTCGTGTGGCCTTTCACCAGTGTTGCCAGCGTTGCCTGCAGCAATTACAAAATATTCTCACACGTTCTCAGCGTGTCTTACAGACAAACAGCGATTGATTGAGTTTCCGATAAAATATTTGATCAACTAATAAAAATGCCGCAAATCTGTGTTTTAAGAGTTATGAATGCGAGGGGGGGGGGGGGGGGGCGAACGGGCTCCCATTGGCAGCAACTTTGCAAACTCATTGCATTTGCAATTTAAGCGGGATTTTAGTTGTTTTTAACGCTCTGCAGGTGGCAGCTTAAAGGCCGCTTTTAAATCGGTCTTTTTATGACCAACTCTCATATGTTGTTGAAATCATCATAAAATACTTGAAATATATGTTGTTGTTGGCCATCGTTAGATTGCTTTGGTTTTTATGCGAAAACTATTTAGGTGCCATAAAGTTAGTGAGTTCGATCGAATTTGCTCTGAATCGATGATGACGACAACGGCAAGGCTTTAATGGGTTTTGGTACCTTTTAAAGCTGCCTTCACTTTTTTTTTTGATTGCATTATTAAACTGGTGACATTCTTAATTTTTATTAAAAGTTTTTATTTTTTATTACTTTTCAGATAGCAGTCACTGCTTTAATTTTGGATTTCTTAAGGCATACACAAAACTGTGAGTATTTTTAAATGGTATATTTTCGAAATTCCGTTCGGTATTGTATAGACTTTTCAATTGGTTATAAAGTGCTGCTACAGAGTTCTTTATTTTATTACAAAATAATCTTATTACAATTTTAATTTCAAATACTCAAATTTTAATATGTTTAAGTTTTGTGGAACGTATTCAGTTTCGTTTTTAAAGTCAAATTTTCAAATTTTAATTCGTTTAAGTTTTGTGGAACGTTTTCAGTTTGATTTTTAATGTCAAATATTCAAATTTTAATCCGTTTAAGTTTTGTGGAACGTATTCAGTATGATTTTTAATGTCAAATATTCAAATTTTAATTCGTTTAAGTTTTGTGGAACTTATTCAGTTTGATTTTAATGTCAAATATTCAAATTTTAATCCGTTTAAGTTTTGTATAATGTATTCTTTTTGATTTTTAATGCCAAATATTCAAATTTTAATCCGTTTTAGTTTTGTGGAACGTATTCAGTTTGATTTTTAATGTCAAATATTAAAATTTTTAACCGTTTAAGTTTTGTGGCACGTATTCAGTTTGATTTTTGATGTCAAATATTCAAATTTTGGATTGAAAGCGATATTGAAAATATAGTTCTGTGGTACGTTCAGTTTGATTTTTATTTTAAAATATTCAAATTTAGACCGAAAGTGAATTTGAAATTATAAAGGATAGTAAAAACATCTTAGATTAAAGTTAATTTTTTAAAATTAAATTTATGCCGATGCAAGAACATTAAGGACGATGCAAGAACAAGTGCAAGAGGAGTATTAGGTCATGTTTTAGCTCCTGTTTCAATTACAATTTGATTAAAGACGTTACGTGTTTGAAAAACAACTAAGTAATTAATAAACTGTTCCTGTTTTAATATTTGCTTATCACTATGCTGAAATTTCGTTTAAAATTTATATTATGCCCGATGCAAGAACAAGAACTACTCAGTACTAAGAAGAAGTTTTTGTCTTGTTATAGCTCTTGATTCAAATATAATTGGAAAAAACGATGTTAGTATTCAAAAAGAACTAGCATTTACATATCACTATGTTGAAAAGGTACTGAAATTTAGATATAAATATAAATTATGTCGATGCAAGAACAAGAACGACCCTGCAGAAAAAAACTAGTATAAGTCATCAATTACAATAATCTTAAAAACGGCTCTCAAAAGGTTTTGAAAACTCGATTTAAGTATTACTGTTCAATTGCAAATTTAATTGCTATTGATTTTATGCCGATGCAAGAACAAGAACGACTGTGCAAGAACATGTATTAGTCTTGTTCCAGCTCTAGTTTCAATGACAATTCTATTAAAAACGCGTCTTTCATTGAAAAAACTGACTATGCTGTAAGAAGTTCTAGCATTTACCTATCACTAGGTTAAAAAGGTTCTAAAATTTCGATTAAAATATAAATTATGTCGATGCAAGAACAAGAACGACGCTGCTTGAGCTGTTTTTAAGATGAGCTTTAAATTACATTGTAAAACAGCTATGAAAAGGTTCTGAAAACTCGATTAAAAATCAGCAGAAAAGGTACTGAAATTTCAATTTAAGTAATGCCGATGCAAGAACAAGAATGACCCTCATGCGGGAATAGGTAGTAGTCTAGTTATAGCTTTTATATAAATTAAAATTTTTATTAAATACGTTATATGATTTGAAAATACTAAGGTAATCTGTGCACTTCTTGTTCTAACATTAGTTTATCACTAGAATGTTCTGAAATTTTATTTAAAATATCAATAATGATGATGCAAGAACAAGAACGACACTGCAAATAAAAGAGCAGGAACCAGTATTAGTTCTGCATTACAATTTTCTTAACAAAAAGGTTGGAAATAAATTTAGTATACAGTAAAAATCAGTAGAAAAGGTTTTGAAATCTCAATTTAAATAATGCCGATGCAAGAACAAGAACGATGCTGATGAAGGAACAAGTATTAGTCTTGTTTTAGCTCTTGTTTCAATTATAATTTTATTTAAATACGTTACATAATTGGAAAATACTTAGTTATCAGTACAGTTCTTCCTTAACATTAGCTTATCACTATGAAGATTCTGAAATTTCATTTAAAATGTCAGTATCGATGATGCAAGAACAAGAACGACACTACAAATACAAGAGCAGGAACAAGTATTAGTCTTGTATTACAATTTTCTTAAAAATATCATGAATTATGAAAAAAGTTAGTATACAGAAAAATTAAGCGGAAAAGAATCTGAAATCTAAATTTAAGTAATGCCGATGGAAGAACATGTATTAGTCTTGCTTTAGCTTTTGTTTCAATTATAATTTTATTTAAATTCGTTAAATTATTGGAAAATACTTAGTAATCAGTACAGTTCTTGCATAACATTTGGTTATCACTAGGAAGATTTTGAAATTTAATTAAAAATGTCAGTAATAATGATGCAAGAACAAGAACGACACTGTAAATACAAGAGCAGTCTAGTATTACAATTTAAAAATGTCATGAGTTATGAAAAAAGTTACAGTATACAGTAAAAATCAGCAGAAAATTTTTTGAAATCTAAATTTAAGTAATGCCGATGCAAGAACAAGTACGACTCTTATGCAAGAACATGTATTAGTCTTGTCTTAGCACTTATTTCAATTAGAATTTTATTTAAATACATTAAATAATTGGAAAATACTAAGTAATCAGTACAGTTCTTGTTCTAACATTAGTTTTTCACTATACGGTTCTGAAATTTCAGTAATAATGATGCAAGAACATGAGCGACGTGAAAATACCTGCTCTTGTCGTTCATGTTCTTGCATCATTATTACTGCAATTTCCGAACCTTCTATGTCTTTTAAAATGTTATGTATTAAAATGTTCTTAAAAATTTGTCTAGTTTGGAAAAATTTAGTATACGGTAAAAATCAGCACTCTTAAAGTTATAGAACTGTTATATAGAATTCGCATAGAAAAAACCCGGTTTAAATTGCAAAAATACTTTAAATTCAAATAAAACACTAAATCGCTGCAAAACGTGTAAAAATGCATTTAAATTAAATAGTTTTATGCATTCAATTAAATATTTTTCAACTCGAGTCAAATTTTACAGAATTTCTACAATACATTAAACTATTTTTATTGGCATTACCTTAAGTCTGACCGATAACACTGCCCACTACATCGCACATGTTTCCGCCGAACTTCCGTTAGTGCAAATATTAAATTTTTACGTGAACTGGGCCAACTTAAAAAATGTTGTTTTATTTATTTAATTTAGCAAATCACACAAAAAGTGAAATTCTTGAAAAACAATTAAAATTCAACAATTTCCGCTACAAATGTAAACAAGTAATTAAAATGATATAAAATAAAATGCGCAAATATTTTATTGAATTTAAATAACGCACGCATTTAGTAATTCGAAACAATTATTGTTTTTTTTTACGATTCTCTCAATTGTAATTGTTGTAAATTTACGCACGTATTGATTTCACTTCCATTGGTGGAAATTGAAAAGCAAGTGTAATGAAAAAAAAAAACGTTAATAAATAAAAATAAAAGCAGCATACCGAAAAAAATGTTAAATATTTCCTGGGTTTGGACGGGCCAAGTAGAAAGTGCAGGCAGCAACTATGGTGGCTAAGTGTTATTTTTTTTTGGGTTCATAAAAAAAACATACCAAAAAAATCGGAAGCGCACAAAAATACTACGGCCTACAAAATACGAAAAAAAGATGAAAAAAACAAAAACATACAAAACCAATAAAAATATGCAAATATTTACAACAACAAAAATATAAATACCCTCATATAAAAACTTAAATGAAAGCAATAAAAGAAGAAAAGACAGAAAAATTTAATTTTAAATAAAAACAAATAAATAAAAATCAGAGTCAATGAAAACCTATAGCCGTTTTTGTAAAGTCGAATTTAGTGGTTGACGCCATTTTAATGATAGTGTATTTGTTTTTTTTTTGTGTTTATATTAAATTCCAGTGAAATTTTTACAAAGTTTCTATAGCATATTTTTATAATTTAAGAGTTTAGGTTATATGTAAATTAAAATCTTTTGAATAGAGAGGCACAATTTTGATTTAAACCTTTTATAGAGCTTTTAGAGGAATGCTTCAATAAGTCAATACTATTATTTTTATTAAAACACAGTAAGAAAGGTTCGGTCACATGTGAAATTGTGAAGTAATAGCTTTTTGGAAGTTGGTGTAATGGAGTTAGTAAAGATTATAAAAGTTATAGGGTATATATATGCTGATCAGGTCCATTTCCAATACCAATTAGTGTAAATATACAATAAATCTAAGTTATCAGTTTCATTGAACTAGCTCTTTTTGTTTTTGCGTAATCGTGATTTCAATGGACACGCAGACTTATAGAAAAACAGAGATATCTCAGAAATTTTCACTTCGAAAAAACTCCTATTTAAATTGGTCAATAGGACAGTTATTGATTCAATAGTGTACAAAAAATAAAAATAAATCATATAAATATAAAACAATTAATAGTATTTAATAGTATTTTGTAGTATTTAATAGTATTTACACATTAAAATAATAATTTATCCTATTGACTTTTTTAATAGCTAAAAACTATTTATTTTATAGTATTTTTTCTGAGTATAGGGTAGACATGATCATTACCTTATCATGCTGGGCGTGTTATGAAAAAGAAACAATTCAATAATCTTTTTTATACCCTACACTAAGAGTGAAAGGGTATATTCAGTTTGGTACGCCGTTTGTAACACCCTGAAGAAAGCATCTCCGGTATGGAAAAGTATATATATATTCTTGATCAGCATGACCTCCTGAGTCGATTTACGATTACGGTTACGATTACGTAAAAAGTAGAAGAGCTAGAGCAATGAAACTTTAGATTTAGATTACTTATATATCTAAGCTGTCTGAACAAGAAAATTGGTATGATCGATCTATTGTGACCTGAGAACCGACAACTTATGTTCAAATACCTCATATAAAATTGACATCAACAGATCAATTTTACTGCATACGTGCTTAGGTAAACTTTTTTGGTCAAATATATATTGAAATCATGCTGAAATACATGAAAAAAATGTTTTCCTGCGAAACGAGTTGTGGTTCCCAAAAAAAATTCGAAATTCGGTACACCTACCCATTTGTAAATATGGGTATCAAATGAATGGAAATTCTTCAGCGATGAAAAGTTTGTAGTTATTTTCAGGATTCGTATACCCTGGTGACCTATATACCAATTTGAATAGTAACCACACACATATGTGTAGGGTATTAATAGTCGGTTTACCCCGACTATAATTTTGATAATCCTAACTATCATAATAACACCTACTTTAAAATTTCCCATGTGATCTAACCATCCGAACTGGTTTTATATAATTTGTACTAGGATCATAATAGGAAAGAAATTATTGTATTTTTATATTTTCACAAAATCACCAGTTACATGATCAATGCGTTAATTTCCACCCTTTCTACTAGGGAACTGAAACCCTGATACCTAAATTAATACCGTATTTTTTTGTGTTTTAATTCATGTTTTAAATAGCTTCTGTCACCTAATATCAAATATGACAGACAGATGGCGCCACAAAAATCAACTTGAATTTTCAAAAAAAATCTCGTAAAAATTGAATGAGATCAACCTACTTCGATTGCGTCTTCATTTTACAAGACATGCGACAATGCTAATCCAACAAAATGCGCGATTATTGCGCATAACGGTTTTTATTTATTGACAACTAAAGCGTTTGACAGCAAGTTGCCGAATAACAACAAAGCGTACGATAGAAAGAAGAGCAAACTCATGGAAACCCAGCAGGAATTGACGAAAAATCATCATGTAAAGCGAACATTTAAAACTTGATACATTTTAACTAAACATTGTTGAATTTTATTATCTTAGTTAATTTTTACAATCATTAGTTTTCATAGATGAATGTTGAATGTTGTCTGACATGTCATGACCTTATTATTCAAAGAATGACACATTTGAATCAGATTGTAATCGGAAAAAAGGGTTCCAACGTATAAATTTGAATATTTACTAAGTAGTCTGAATACTTTACGAATTTGAAAGTATGTCCATCGAAATACTAGTGAATTATATAGTAAAAACATCAAAGAAACTGATATTATTAAGAAAAAGAAGTTTATATTTTCGTATTAATATTCACAGACTTGACAGACATCGTCAATGATATGTCATGCATGAATAAGGCTTATAACTTTAATTTCGAATATAGAAAGGAACCTTTTAATTCGAAAACGAGCTTCGAACGTATAACATTTAAAACTGCCTCCGCAGTAAGAGGTATACATGATTTCGAAATGTTCGCAGTATGCCATTCGTATCGATATCGTTATGAGATTATTGCGAGTAGATGGAGAAATCACACGATACCGATCGCCAAATTGGACCTAGAAGGTAGGTAGATATCGGAACGTTCATTCGGAGTTTTCTCGATACAAGAAACTTTTCGAAATCGGAACGATATCGAAGAAAAAATGATCAAAGTTCGAGATTGCTGCGAAAAATATTGCGATATCGATTTGATATATGTTTAAACATCGTATCTTGTCAAAGAATTGGAATGTATGAAAATTAAAAAAAAAAATAGAATCGAGAAAGCAAAGAGATCGAACTTTTCTTATCAAAGTTATTCGAGAAAGCTTCGAGGTATCGAATGTCTCCGAGACATGGCAGACTGGTTGGTTATCAAAATTCTTCTGGCAAAAGCGTCAAAGAATCTGAGATTACTAGGTAAAAGAAAAGTTAAAAGTGAAAAAGTTTTCGGTCTTCGTTGTTACTGACCTAACATTGAGAAACATTTGAGAAGTAGCCTAAACTAGAGAATTATTAGACAAAAGCATCAAAGAATCTTAGATTATTAAGGAAAATATAAACAAAGTAAATTATTTTTTATTTTTAGACTGAGAAAAACATCAAAGAATTTGAAATTATTAAGAAAAAGATTGAACAATTGAACTTTTTTAATTTTTAAAAGGAAAGATTATGTGGAAATGTCGCTTCCCTTTCTGAGTTAGTAGAGTTTGTTAACTTTGTACATGAAGAGGTGGAAAAAGGTAAAAATTGTTATCGGTCATCGATGTTGCTGAGCTGACATTGAGAAACATTTGAGGAATGAACTAAACTAGACAATTATCTGTCAAAAGCATCAAAGATTTTGAGATTTGCAAGGAAAAGATGGGCACAGTAAATTGTTGTTCAATTTTGGACTGCTAAAATAACAAGAATTTATATTATTTAGAAAAAGAAGTACAAATTAAAAAGTTTTTAATTTATAAAAGGACAGCTTAGGAAAAGATAAACTGTAGTGCCGAAAGGAACATGGTTTGCTAACTTATCCTAACCTAGATTAATACTTGAAGAATTGAAGCAGGAAAATAAATTGTAACGGTCATCGATGTTGCTGTCTTGGAATTGAGAAACATTTGAGGAATGAACTAAACTAGATATTTATCTTAAAAAAGCAGCAAAGAATCTGTGATTTAAAACAAAAAGATGGACAAATTGAACTTTTCTTCATTTTTAAAAGGACAGAAATGTGGGAAAGTAGAACTGTTCTTTAGTAGTACGGTTTGTTAGCTTTATACATGAAGAGTTGGAAACGGAAAAAAAAATGTTATCGGTCATCGATGTTGCTGACCTGACATTGAGAAACATTTGAGAAATGAACTAAACTAGACAATTATCTCAATATGATTATAGAAACTTAGATTAGAAAGGAAAATATAGACAAAATCAATTGTTGTTAATTTTTTGACTGACAAGAGCACAATAAACTAGATTATTAATAAAAAGAAGTACAAATTAAATTACTTTTAACATTTACAATGACAGAAAAGAAGAACGATAGTTTCAAAAGTACATGAAGTATTGAAGAAGGCAAATAAATTGTAACGTTCGTCGATGTTGTGGATCTGACATTGAGAAACATTTGAGACATGAACTAAACTAGAGAATTAACTGTCAAAAATTAGATTATTAAAAAAAGAAGGACAAATTAAAGAAGAACAACTTATGGAAAAGAAGAACTGTTCTTCCAAAAGAAGAGATGGGCATAGTAAGTTGTTATTGTTAAATTTTTGACTGACAAAAGCACCAGAAACTAGATTATTAATAAAAAAAGAAGTACAAATTAAATTACTTTTAACTTTTAGAAAGACAGAAAAGAAGAACGGTAGTTCCAAAAAGTAGTTTTATACATGAAGAATTGAAGAAGGTTAAATTGTAACGTTCATAGAAGTTCTTGACTTGATATTAAGAAACATTTGAGAAATGAACTAAACTAGAAAATTAACTGTCAAAAATGAGATTATTAAGAAAAAGAAGGACAAATGAAGAACAACTTATGGAAAAAAGAACTGTTCTTCTAAAAGCAGTACGGTTGGTTAGCTTTATAAATAAACAAGAAAAATTTGAAAAAAATGCCATCGATCATCGATATTACTGAACTGACATTGAGGAACCTTTGAGAAATGATTAATGAAAATTCCCAATGGGTCAGTCTGCAAAATATACGTAATGAAAAAAATGTTATCGGTCATCGATATTGATGAGCTGACATTGATGAAACGGATTATTGAAGGTTTTCCTAAAAAACAAAGAACTTCATGTCATCCAGCATATACCTGACATTGAGACACCTTTGAGTTATGATTAATGAAAATTCCCAATGGGTCAGTCTGCACGGTATACGTAAATAAAATTGAAGTTAGGCAAGGTAAAGAAAATAAGAAAAAATATAAACTGTTTTGACAGTTTTTTTTTTAGGTGACTAGGCCAATACACTCAAACAACGCGCATTCGATCGGTCGACCGACTGAGTGCCTGACACACATGCGCAAAATTGTCATTCACTCAGTTACTTTGTCAGTCGTTCGTTCATTCATTACGTTGACTTTATCAAAGTTACTCAGCGTCATTTTAATTCATTGTTAAGTAAATTTTTTTTTTTTTTATTTTCTCTTAAATTTTTTATTACTGTATCTGGTTTTTATTGTAATTCATTAATTGACTTTAAATTTATTGGGCTTTTTTCGAGTAATATTTTTGTTCCAACCAATTAATACCACATTGTATTGCATTGAATTGTTGTATTTTTGTGGTTTTTCGATGATTTATAGTAACCCTGAATTGATTGGCATTTAATGCACATCAATTATAACAGCATGCAGAAGATGGCGCTGCCGCGGGTGGTTTAAAATTTTCATTTCTAGGGAACGCACGCGCGCGCGCTTTTTTTTTAAATCTTATATACTACTTTTTTCTACACTTGACATTGAAATGTGTTGCTTTAATTTGTTGTGATGGTTGTGTTTGCAAAATTTATTATTATTATTATTATTTCGATTTGATGACTCTTGTTTTTGTTGTTGTTTTAAGCCATGTTTTACAGATTAACGTCTCATTGTGTACTGAATTCCCACACTTAAAATTTATTTAATAGTTTTAATTTGTTATTGTTTGTTACTGTATCAAGTTGTCCGTGAAAACTTTTGAGCAAATATTTTTTATTTGCTATTTTCAAGTGTTTGTTGTTTAGTGTATTTATTTGTTTAAGACCAATTTGCAACGACGTTTAATGATTTGTTGTCACACAGTTTAAAACACTTCATTAGAGCAATAAATAACTGAAAAAAATGTTGATAGAAAACAACGATAGTTCTGTCAGATTAGCAAAAGTCGCGACTAAATGGCCGTGAGTTTTTTGTTGAAGCGCAGAAGTACTTAGAAACCAAGCAGAAATTGAAATCGTTGAGCACAAGGTCAACAATGAAGGAAGGACATTACAGAATTTTATCATTGATGAAACGGATTATTGAAGGTTTTCCCAAAAAACAATGAACTTCATGTCATCAAGCATAAATCGCTTTTTTAAAAGCTTTCTATAAAAAGCTTTTTATAATTAGCTTTTTTTATAAAAGCTTTTTTAAAAGCTTTCTATAAAAAGCTTTTTATAATTCACTTTTTTTTATGAAAAGCTTTTTTAAAAGCTTTTTTTAATTAGCTTCTTTTATAAAAAATCTTTTTAATAAAAGCTTTTTTTTATTAAAAGCTGTTGAGTTTTTTTTTTAGTTTGGTCGACGATATATACAAAATAAAGTATTAAATTAATTAACGACTACTTGAGTCATAACAGCAACAACAGTCACTAAAAAGCCTGCCACAGTCGACTTAATCTTCCAACTCATCGCAAAAATGTTAAATTTATCTTCTTTAATAAACAACCACGAAAAACAAACAATTTTAGCAATTAAAAATAACAAATTACACAATAAACACTGTGCAATTTTGTGTCAGTATTATTTGCTAGCAATTCTAATTGAAATAATTGCTGCTATCCAGCAGCAATTAGACGATTATTGCCGCACATATATTTGACACCGACGACTTGACTGCCAATTGACACAGAAGACCACCGACCATGTGACCCTCAAAGGCGTTCCCAATTCGTTTGGTATGCGCAGACGTAGCAGCTATTGTTGGCTGGCTGTCTGTCTGTCTGCAGTTGGTGCAACTGTTGCTGCTGTTACTATCGCTGTTCGTAGCAATATTTGCCATCGTTGTTGTCGCATTTAAATTGGCTGGCAAATCGTTCGTTCAAGCGACTGACTGACTGCTCTGCCAGTCTGGGTGAAGTTTGAGTGAAATTTGTGTCATTGAACAAGGCGGCAAGCAACATTTCTCTAATTTATGTGTGCAACGGCAACAATTGCAAATATCCCAATTTCACAAAAATGCAATAGAAAGAAAAAACTAAATAAAATAAAAACTATGTACGTTTGCAACCTGGGCGCAATTGTTAATTAGGCAGAAATTGCGTTGTTGCTGTTACTGTTATTGTTGCTGCAAAAACTGCTGTTTTTATTGTTGCCATTGTAATGTTGCACCTGAGTGCACAGCGCAACTGTGCGCACAACAAATGCAATTCAAAGCAATAAATTTATAAAAAATGAATTGAATCCACAATTGAAATGCATTGAATTGCAGACAGTTGGTTGGGGCGCGGGGTGAGCAGACCAGTCAGACAGAGTCATTCAGTTGTGCGAAATGCAATCATGGCAAAATGCACTAAGTGCAGAGGCTATGTGCATTTAAAGTTTTTTTTTTGTAAATACTTATTTTATAAAAAGCTTTTTATAAAAAAAAATCTATAAAAAAAGCTTAAAAAAACGTTTGTGTTAAAAGCTTTTTAAAAGCCTTTTTTTTGTATAAAAAGCTTTTTTTTTTATAAAAAAAAGCTTTTTAAAAAAAAAAACTTTTCTTAAAAAAAAGCTTTAAAAAAAGCTTTTTTTTTTAATAAAAAAAAAGCTTTTTATACAAAAAAAAAGCTTTTAAAAAGCTTTTAACACAAAAGTTTTTTTAAGCTTTTTTTATAGATTTTTTTTATAAAAAGCTTTCTGTGTTAAAAGCTTTTTAAAAGCTTTCCATAAAAAGTTTTTTTTTTTATATAAAAAGCTTTTTTATATAAAAAAGCTTTATTTTAAAAGCTTTTTTTTTATAAAAAGCTTATTTTATAAAAAGCTTTTTTTATAAAAATTATTTTTTTTTATAAAAAGCTTTTTTTTTATAAAAAAAATCATTTTATAAAAAAAAGCTTGTAATAAAACGCTTTTTCATAAAAAGCTTTTTATGTAAAAAGCTTTTTGTTAAAAGCTTTTTGTTAAAAGCTTTTTATTAAAAGCTTTTTTATGAAAAGCTTTTTTTAAAAAGCTTTTTGTTAAAAGATTTTTATGTTTTATACGTTTAATAATGCAAACATTTTAGATGAGCTTTTCTGAAATCGGTCTTACAGTCAACATTAAAAATATTTAATTACATTTTTTTTAAATGAAAAAAAATAAATGTATTAAATTCAAAATGTATTAAGAGCATAAAATCAAATTATAAAATATAAAAATCTATATAAAAATTATTTATTAAATATCAAATTACTTTAAACAGCTTGTATTGCTGTCAGCTACATAATGCAATAATAGGTCATAAAATGCTTTAAAAAAAAAATAACCATAAAAAAGCTCTAAAAACCGTTAATGTTATTTCGCAAACTCACCCGCATGGGCCAATTCAAGCGTGGCCGTTGGCCTGTTGCTGCTGCTGCTGATGGCCAAAATGAAAAGTGCAGAAAACAGCCTACCTTAATGTGCAGCGAAGCTTTTATTGTCAGCAGCGCTAATTACAGTGCGAGCCATAAAAATGTGTGCCCACTAACACTGCGCATGCGCACGATCGTCGATCGTGTGTTGCTGCTGCAGCTTTATGCCGCCAATGAGTTGGCTATAAATTTTATAGTGGCTGTGAAATTATAAAAAAAAAAAATTAATTCATAGGAAATTCTTTAAAGAAAATAATAAAATTTTGAAAGAAAAAAAAATGAATTATTAAAGCACGCAAGTCTTCATGATGCGGAAAAGCAGCAGCTATTTTTTTAGTATATTTTTCTTTTTTTTTGTCGCCCCCGCTGCTTAGCAAATGCTCGCGCGAACAGGCCATAAAATTAACAAGTGGCTGCCATCACTTGACTGGTGCTGCTGCTGCTGCACGATCGCTCACGTATTAATGCTAATTTTTATAATTATGTGAAACTAAATGCGATCGCATAATAAACGCAACAAAAACTTTGCATTTATTGCATTTTTATGCGCATCCCAGCAACGTCAGTCAACACGATCGTATTTGACTTTGTGGCAGTTAATACCCAGTTGATTTTCCTACTACAATGTGTACTGCACTTTAAAAGATAAACTACAACAAAAACTAATAATAAAAATTCAAATATGCACTTAATGCAAAATAAAAATTGTTATTGATTCTATTGAATTTTGTTGGCGGGCGATCATTTGTTGATCGGCGCTGCTTTTGACGCATGCAAATGTCAGCCATTCAGGTAGTTGCCGCGCCGCGTCTGTCGCCATTTTGCATTTTATTTTATTATTAAAATGTCAACGCGGAATGCAGTCGCATTCATAACTATTTTTATAGCCTGTGTGTTTTTGGTTGATGTGACGCATTTTAAATGAAGTCAAAAGTCATCGAGACGCGTTGCTAATTGAATTATTAAACAGTTAATGGCATCCGTTTAGTGTGGTTGTGGTTATTACGAAAAATGATAATATTGTTATAAATGCATAGAATGGGAAAAATTTAATTTTTAGTAAAAGCTCTGGCATATAAGTAAAAGCTTTTACTTAAAATGAAACGTTTTGTCGATAACAAAGCTTGTTATTTATATTAAAAGCTTTGAAATGGAAAAAATCCTCTAAAAACTTGTATATCCAAATAAAGCTTATTTAATATTTATTCATATTGAAAGCATTGAAACGAAAAAATCCTCAAAAAGCTTGTATTTCCAAATAAAGCTTATTTACTATTTAAAGTTCAACAGCTTTAAATTTTTTTTTGCAAAAAATATGAAAAAATCCTTTTTTTGATGTAGGCTCATGTTTATATTAAAAGCTTTCACTTGTCTTATGGTTTTTTACTATTATAAAGCCAGTCTCAATTTCTAAAAGTTGTTAAAGAAAAATCAAAATGAAAACCTCTGAAAGCTTCAATTTGCAGATAGAGCTTTTTTTAACTTTTTTCAGTTTAATATCTCAAAAGTTATTTACAAAGTGAGAGGATATGGATTTTTTAATAAAAGGTCATGTACATATTAAAAGCTTTCAAGTGTCTCACAGTTTTCTCTTAAAAAGCCTACTCAATTCTAAAAGCTTTTCTCTAAATTCAAATATTAATGTGCTAGTATTTCGAGTTTAATAACTCCAAAGTCCTATATAGAGTGAGAAAACTTGTTATTCTCTGAAAATCTCATAAATATATTTAAAGCTTTTACTTGACATAAAACGTGCTTGCGTTTAAGAAGCTCGCATTTAATAATTAATGCTTCGAATGAAATGGAAATCCTAAAATAGCTTTATTTTTGCAAATAGAACTTTGCTTCTTTTTAAAGTTCAATATTTTTAAAGTGATTTACACAGATTTAATACAATTTGTTTTTATAACTAAAGCTCATACTTAATAGCTTTTACCTGACTGAAAACGTTTTTATAATTAAAAAGCTTCTTTCTAATAATTCTGCATGCTTACCAAGGAACAAAAAAAGTATTCTTACATTTGCAAAAAAGCTTTGCTATTATTTAAAGTTTAATCGTAAAGTTATATCTTTGCAAGGAGTGTGGAAATTTGTTATATTATGAAAAGCTTCTATATTTTCCTAAAGATTTTACTTGTGATAAAGCGTTAAAACTGAAAATTTCAATTATATTTCGGAAAATAGCACCTTGCGTGGTTTTAATAAGGTGTTTTTTTTTGTTCATTGTGCCCCAGTTACTTAAGCGGCTTATTTATTAGCGTTTAAATGCATTAAAAACTGAGCCAACTATTTATTGCATATTCTGACAATGTCTCAACAAAATGCAAATGTTTTCAGACTAAGTACGCGGTACGTGACTGTTTAGCGATATGCGACCGTCGAGACCTATAACTACTACGCATACCACGCAAATCGAGTTTAAAATTAACTCAAAATAAAAATAGCAAAAAACCTTAAAACTTTTATATATATTTTATAAACAACAATGGCAATTCGTCGATTGTGGTTTTATACACTTGACAAAAATTTGACGTATAAAATTTAAATTTTTAAATAAATAATAAAT
The DNA here is from genome assembly GCA_951804985.1 of Dryomyza anilis. Taxonomy (NCBI): domain Eukaryota; kingdom Metazoa; phylum Arthropoda; class Insecta; order Diptera; family Dryomyzidae; genus Dryomyza; species Dryomyza anilis. The sequence continues at coordinate 18,000,034 of OX638133.1, read as the reverse complement.
GTACTTAATAAATTTATGTATGTATTGATATTTTAAATATGAACGTTGTAAAATGAAAATCTACTTATTACATATTAATTTCAATTATTGGTTTATAGAAATTTGTATATGTCTCACTAATACTAATCGATGAACTCAATATTGAATTCAATTCTTGGGAATATGTAAAACAGTGAAATGGATTTTCGACTTTTAAAATTTATTTATATATGATTTACATATGGTATTAGTATTCAATAAACTTTAAAATTAAGTATTTGATAAAATGTATTGTTCTAAATATGGTCAACATGATAAGGTATGAACATGTCTGTCCTAATAGGTTAAATTTCTACTAGTGGATTAGGTACTGGTTGTTTGAGACAAGGATAAAATTATTTAGAAGATTTTATTCAAAAAACCTCATTTATTTTCTGAAGACAGTTCAAAACGTTTCTTACTTTAGATAATCCTACATAATCTAGTAGAATTTAGCACAACCTGAAAAAAATACTATAGAAATAATAGTTTTTTTACTATTAAAAATAGTCAATAGGATAAATTATAATTATAATCGGAAAATACCAATAAATACTATAAAATACCATGACATTTCCATTGAGTTTATATGAAAGATTTATTTTTTGTATACTATTAAATCAATAATTGTCCTATTGACCAATTTTAATGGGATTTAAGGGAATTTTTTTCTGGGTGCATATTCCTAGTAAATTTTTTTCTATTTTCCTTATCCGAAAATGATCATTGAATATTTTCCTTGTCATAACCCGACGCGATGAAAAACATAATCTGGTCATTATCATGAATCATACGCTAATAGGGTAATTTTCTTCTAGATATTAGGTCATAGATATTGGTCATGTAACTGGTTGGGTTGTGACAACGAAAAATATCAATTACCATTTCCCGATCATGACCCTAAAACAATATCTCTAGGGTAACCTGTAATATTTAAATATGGAAATATCAAATGTCTAAAAAAGAATATCTGTAAAATATACTAAACGTATTTAATTCGATCGAAAACTGGGCATGATCCATTATCCTAGTAGAAAATTGTCCGATGCGCCATCGGGAAAAGATCGGGTTTTTGTTGGGTAAGCCCTATTAGAGAAAATATGATCATTGCCTTTGTATGCCCTTATCATGCTTACCATGCCAGAGTTTACATTATCTAAATAGTCAATGTTCCCGATCATAGCTACATTATTTGTTCCTCATAAAGAAATTAGCATCAGACAGTGATCGAGATTTAATGAGAGAAACCCTATTATGCTCGGGCTCTGACAAGGCAATTGTCGGGTAAATAATAAAATGGGGTATTGCCCGATCAGTACATGATCATGGCCTGAGGTCAGTACATGATCAGGACACTGCGTTACAAGGACATTATGGGCCTCGTCATATCCCTAGTTGAAATTTACATTATTAGGCTAGACATGATCATGTCCAGATCATGTTCGTCATGTAACTGATCGGGTTATGACAAGGAAAACATTTCATGATCAGTTCCTTGTCATGACCTTATTACAATTTCTACTAGGGATCCCGATCATCTCAAATAATGACATTTTCACTTCATGACCATGACCCTACCAAAATTTCTACTAGTGTATAATTGTTTTTGTATGAAAATTTGTAAACAAACGAATTAAACACTATAATCCAAAACAAAAATAGTTTTTCCAACGATTTCAAATCGTTCAAATCAAAGCTGTCGGCTTGAATTTCTTTAAATAAACTTTTTTTTATTATATGAATTTCGATCGAAACCTAGAACATTCCAAGTAACAAATCCTATCAGTTTCGTGCCAGTATCCAGCCAGTTTTACTAGCCCATTGTCGAGGAACTCGCAAGCGATGTTACGCACTTTTGAACGAGAAACCAGAGTAACACTCTTCGGATTCTACGCATTTCACAACCAGTAACCGACCTATTCTTGACTAGTTTTACTGGCAGGGATCTACTCTTGAAATCCCTACCAGTAACCGGTCAGTTTTTTTACTAGTTTTACTGGGAACAGACCAGTTTTTGACTAGTTTTAGTGGCACGAATCTACTGTTTAAATTCCTACCAGTTCTTGATCAATTATACTGGCGGAGATCTACTCTTCAAATTCACAACCATTAACCGACAAAGTTACGACTAGTTTTTTCTGTCGAGTATATACTCTTCAAATTCACAACCAGTAACCGACCTGTTCTTGACTAGTTTTACTGGTAGGGATCTACTCTTGAAAGCCCTACCAGTAGCCGATCAGTTTTTCACTAGTTTCACTGGGAACAGAGCAGTTTTTGACTAGTTTTAGTGACTCGAATTTACTGTTTCAATTTTTACCAGTTTTTAATCAGTTTTACTGGCGGGGACATATTCTTCAATTCTCTGCCGAGTATATACTCCTCAAATTCCTAAGGGAAACTTAGCAATATTTGAGATACCTAGTATATTGTTGCTTGGAATGCCCCAATGTTTAATTGTTTCTTAGTGTATTGTACAAATTAATATTGTATAATAAATATTTTTATTTCAACTTTTTAGTTTTCTTAATAACGCAAACGCATATTTTGTATATTTTGCACGCAAAATTTCGCTGTGTTTTTTTGCAAAACTATGAAATTTAACAAAATTTTTGCATTGTTATTTTTGTGAGACATATACTCTAGTAAGGTCATGATCGGAAACTGCTTAACTAATAAGTTTTAACCTCAATATAACCAGATCAGTTATACATATCGTCTTGTAGAACTAAAAGTCACTAACTACATTTTCAAAATGCCAATTGTTTCTTTACAAAAACCTTTATATATCTTTCAATTATATATCAATCAATGGGATCAAAATTTGTACCAAATGATAAGAAAATGTTAATCCATCAATTGATATTTCAACGTTAAAAATACATGAATTACTTTTTATAATATTAATCAACAAACTCGAAATTTAAGATTTTCCTAAAAATACTTCCCTAATAGCTTAAATTTCTAGCAGGATATAATTGTTTATTCAAGTTAAACTCTTATTTTTAATTTTAAATTCAGTTTAATTTGAATTTTAAATCTTTACCATTTCAAAACTATATTTATTGCTCTTTTGAAATAGTATGATTGAAAATTGCCAGATCGTGCATCAAATATTTTATTTTATAATTTACTCCACTACTTATTATGCCGGTCATTTACAAGAACCACAACAACAACAAAAAACCCTAGATTCTTAGAAGGATATTTCTTTGATTTGCCTCATTATGAGTTGGGTATCGTGTACACTTATGGTAGGTAGGTAGTATATCTAAACACACAATAACTTCATACATAAATTATATAGTTAGGTACTACTACTACCATTTGTAAGTGGCTCCCTGTATTGTATTGTTTTTGTATAATTATTCTCTAGTTTTTGTTGTTGTTGTTGCTGCTATTGTAGTTTTCACGTAGTGCCCTAGGCAACTGTCAAGTGGCTGTCAGAGGTAGAGCCAAACGTCAAACGCCAAGCATAGAAATTGCAATTTTATTGCATTATAGAGATATGTTGTTGCTGCTGCTGCCGCCGCTGATGTTGCTACTTATTATTGTTGTTGCACATTATTGTTGTTATTGCATTATTATTATTGCAATGCATTTGCAATTGCAATTGTTGTTTTCATTTTCCACATCAGTTAACAACACAGAGAGGTCTTTAAGTAGAGGGTACCTCTAACATGCAGCCATGCACTGGCCGGGTCTACTCTGGTCTGGCTTGGCTTGGCCTGGGCTGGCTGTTACCTGCTACCTAGTTAAGCGCTGCAGTTAGGTGAGCTATAGGCTAGGCTACCTATCTGCTACCTATGTTGGTATGTTGCTGCTGCCAAAGGTGATGGCTTTTCTATTAACATTTTTTTTTTTTTAATTTCAAACTATTCAACTGATTTCACATTGTTTATCTGGCAACACTATGTGTCGATATTAGTGATGGTCAAATTAATTGATACTTATTAAGAGTAACCATTAAGAAAACCAAGTACATTTTAAAAACATAAATATTACACACAGAAAACTGATTTGTTGCGGCAACCAACTAAATTGCCCTACCGAATCATACGGTTGCGGCAACAACTGATATAGTAGTAGCAACAACCTCTTAATTCGGTTCAAAATTTACTTTACAAAAATGTATTCAACCGTATACTTAATTATAACTTCTGCAATGTATTGCCCAGAGCAAAAATATTAGATTCATTTTAAAGATAATCGATCATAGTTTAATAAACAATTTCTTCATACACTATTTTTATTTCGCACTTATCGTTTTCCTTGCGGATCACTCCTTGTAGTGCTCTCAAAATTCTCAAATTCCTCAAAATACCATTTTATTATAAAAAAGCAATATGTAGTTTTTATAGAATTCTTTTCTTTTTACAAAATTTTACAAAATTTTCATTCAGAATAGTTGTTAAAAAGTGTTCTCTCGTTTTTCATAAAATGAAACAAGGAATCAGTTCCTAAAATATTTGCACCCCAATGCGGACCACCCTGTATATTTATTTTAAATTTATAAATATGGGATTTGGTGTTATAGTTTCCTAATATCTAGAATATGTGACAATTACCCTTAAGCTTTCAAAACAAAATTAATTTCTTATACATATTAATGATGATCTTAATACCTTTTAAAGTATACCTCAAAGGGATTAACTTTTTAATATAACATTAATTAGCCCTAACTATATGAATATGAAAGTTGCAGATCGAAGATATCAAATTTGATATAAAATGATGGGAAAATTTTAAACTTTTCAATGGCATTTCAACTTTTATTATTTTTTACTATGAAACTATGAATCATTCGGAGAAAACTACAAAGTGATTTAAAATAATTTAAATTTTTTTCAATTAGATTTGGAGGCCTTAGTTTTTAATTTTTTCTGTAGTTTGAAATAATTCAAGTATATTTTAAACCAATATTGATCGAAAATTGAAACAAAAATGTATTAAGTACCCATGAAAACCACATCCCTAATCGATAATGCAGTGCGTCATAAAGACCGAAGGACAGACAAAGAAACTTTCGGTTTTTGTTGTTGCCAATTTTGTGGGCCTCACATGTGCTATGCTTGCACGAATATACATATGGATGTATGTCTGTCTGTCCACACGAATGTCTGTCTGACAGGAGTGGCCGTATTTGCGAATTGTTGCTGCCGCCTGAGTTTTCAGCTGGTTTTTCTGAAATCAAAAAATTTTGTTGACGGTTTTGGCAACAATTGCTGCTGTAGTTGCTGCCATAGATACTGCTGCCATAGATGTTGCTGCCATAGATGTTGCTGCCACTATTGCTTGCAACTCCCATGACTCAGTTTTGCTGCGTCTCTCGTCGCCTGCCAGACCGTCCGTCAACTTTGATAGATTTTAACGTGGAAATTTCACTTGAAATTATGCTAGAAATTTTATTATTATTATTTTTTTGTATTACTTGTTGCTTGTTGTTGCAGCATGAAAGCGTATGTTAAGCAAATTAAGTGATTGCCTTGCGGCCGACATGTTGCTGAAATTCGAACTATGCAAAATTGACTTCTGAAGATGTAGAAAAAACATAAAAAATTCAAATTGTGCACAGATTAATCTGTATCTGACAACATTGACCGTCAACAACATTTTTGTCTAATTTGCAAATATTTTTATTACAACTCAGAGTCAACAGGTAATTATCACAGCAACAAATTGACAGCTTATTAAGCTTGTGTTCAATGAAAGCTTTTTTTTTTGTTTTTTTGGCGAAAGCTAGCGCAAAAAGCATTAGGCTTTAAGCTAATATAGCATGATTTACATTTTTTTTTAAATATTTATTTTAATATTTATTTAATGACAAAATTTTGCAGTAATTCAACAACAAAAATAAAATTCACGAACTACGATGAAAATTTGTGATAATTTTTAATGAACCCACTGAGGATAGAGCGAGACAAAAATACTAATTCAAAATTCAAAAGTTTGCTAACTTTGACATTGAGTCATGTTGCTGAAATTTTTAATGACAACAAAAACAGATTTCGAACTCTCATGTAATGCCAGAGAAACGTCTTTGGTTTTAACTGCCGACAGAAGAAAGTGTCATTGAAGACGCAGACACAGAGTTCATGACTTTTCAGTAGGATGGGTAGATAATGGAAATTATGAGAAAATAAAAATATTTGCAAATACAATTTTTATTCAACCAAAAAGTATTAATTTATTTTAAAAAAAAAGCATTGAATAAAAAAAGATAAAAATTAAATATAAAAAAAAATAATTTAAAAAAAAAAAAATTTTTGAAAAAATATGTTTACAATAAAAAAAGGTGCGTCAAAAATAGCGTCAACAATTTTCATTATTAGAAAAAAATATTTAAAAAAAAATGGACAATGGAGTTTTATACGTAACCATTTTATAACTCATCATTTTATACATCATCATTTTATACGTCATCATTTTATACATCAAAATTTTATACATCATCCTTTTATACATCATAATTTTATGCATCATCATTTTATACATCATAATTTCATTTTATACATCATCATTTTATACATTTTCATTTTATGCATCATTATTTTATACATCACCATTTTATACATCATCATTTTATTCATCATCATTTTATACATCACCATTTTATACATCATCATTTTATACATCATCATTTTATACATCAAAATTTTAAACATCATCATTTCATGCATCATCATTTTTTACATCATAATTTTATACATCAAAATTTTATACATCATAATTTTGCGCATCATAATTTTATAAATCATCATTTTTTTACATCATAATTTTATACGTCATCATTTTATACATCATCGTTTTATACTTTTTCATTTTATGCATCATTATTTTATACATCATTATTTTATGCATCATCATTTTATACATTTTCATTTTATGCATTATAATTTTATACATAATCATTTTATACATCATCATTTTATACATCATTTTTTTATATATCATCATTTTATACATCATCCTTTTATACATCATCATTTATTATATCATAATTGAATACATCTCCATTTTTTATATCATCCTTTTATACATCATCATTTTATACTTTTTCTTTTTATGCTTCATTATTTTATACATCATTATTTATGCATCATCATTTTATACATTTTCATTTTATGCATTATAATTTTGAACATCGTCATTTTATGCATCATCATATTATACATCATCATTTTATACATCATTTTTTTATACATCATCATTTTATACATCATCCTTTTATACATCATCATTTATTATATCACAATTAAATACATCTCCATTTTATTTATCATCCTTTTATACATCATCATTTTATACTTTTTCATTTTATGAATCATTATTTTATACATCATTATTTTATGCATCATCATTTTATACATTTTCATTTTATGCATTATAATTTTGAACATCGTCATTTTATGCATCATCATTTTATACATCATCGTTTTTTACATTTTCATTTTATGTATCATTATTCTATACATCATCATATTATACATCATCATTTTATCATCATTTTGTACATTTTCATTTTATGCATAATTATTTTATACATCATCATTTTATACATCATTTTTTTATACATCATCATTTTATACATCATCATTTTATACATCATCATTTATTATATCATATTATTTATCATCCTTTTATACATCATCATTTTATGCATTATAATTTTAAACATCGTCATTTTATGCATCATCATTTTATACATCATAATTTTATTTATCATCATTTAATACATCATTATTGAATACATAACTATTTTATATATCATCGATTTACATCATTTTATGCATTATAATTTTACACATCGTCATTTTATGCATCAGCATTTTATACATCATAATTTGATACATCATCATTTTATAAATTTTAATTTTTTATATCGCTATTTTATACATCATCATTTTATACATCATTTTATGCATTATAATTTAATGTAGCATTTTGTACATCATTTTATACATCATCATTTTATATATCATCATTTTAAACATCTTCCTTTAATATTTCTTCATACATCAAAATTACATCAATATTGTACATCATCATTTTATTCATCAATTTTTTATACATTACATATTTTAATTTTTTATCAAAACATTTTTACATATTTATTTTACTAATATCTTAAATTGTAAAAACCTTTTTGCAAAATAAAATATTACTCATTAATGCCGCCTTAAATTCGCAGAATTCGAAAAGAGCTACATCTCTGAATGAACTTTGCCAAAGTGAAAGACTTCTTCTTCTGCTGGTGGCTGCCAGCTCATTCGATTTCTGCAAATCATCTGAGTGTTTTGCATATTTTTCCGCAACGCTATTTAGGTTTATTGCCATATTGTGTGGCGCTCAAAGTGCCAAAGAATCACACATAAAACTGTCAAAAGCAGCGTCAATTTCTGCGTGAAAAATGCGATTTATTTTTGCCAACAATAAAACAATTTAGTAAATACAAAATGTTTTTCAATACATTGAACTTTGTTGAACAAATTACCGCCTGACAGTTGGACAAAGTTATCAAACGCTGTATTGCTTAAGCTTTTCTCTTGCTAACAGCAGAAATAATAATTTTAACTTGGCTAACAATATAGGCAAAATAAAAAAAAAAAAAACTATAAAAAACAACAAAAGTTTCAACCATAAACAGACAAAGCCATCAACTGTTGCTGCCAATTGTTTGAATATTTTTCAGTGTTTTAGCCAAGTTGCCGGTCGCCGTTGACTGCGTTCGTAGCGAGCAGCGAGCAGCAGCGGGCCCTCTGGTGTAAATTTGTGTATTTAACGGATATTCGCAATCATTACCGTTATGCGCTGTGTTAATTTGCTGGCCAGCGTAAATTATGACCACCGCTGCTGTTTGGCCAATAAATATTGGCAACAATCATTTGGCTTTTGTTTTCATTGATTGCCATCGAGAGCTCAAAGAAATCTGAAAAATTGCACAGTATTGTGGAGGCTGTATTTCTGAGAAATATTGGATTTTTTTCGAGTTGGAAGTTTATACAAATCACAGCATTTACAAGGTGATCAAAAACATAAGATACTTTTACAAATTTGTTTAACTTCGGTTTATTCTGTTTATTGCATTTTTATTTACAGACATTTTTGCGATTTAATTTTTCGATTCTGTATATCTCAGATCTCGATTCAAAAATGTTTATTTCCAAAGGTATACAAAGTACTTTTGTTGGTAAATAAAGCTTTTGTACTCAGAAAACGTATTTAAAATGCATTCACTGGAAATTTCTGATACAAAATTCAATCGCAAGTTGCCACGTAATACATTTTTAATGAATACTTAATATAAATGTCGAGTTTCGAATTGCATAGTTTGTACTTATTAAAAAATCGTATCAAACACCTCACGTAATTAAACAGTATTGAACGTTTCCCATAAATTCTGCGTTATATTAGATAAAAAATACCAACATGGACAAAAAATATGACAAAGGTCAACCGATCGCGCTAATTTTCAATACCACACAGCACAGATAGACAAGAAATTTAAGTTCTGAGTTTTATTGACGTAGCTTCTCTAGTTTTCCTGTAATCGTGATTAACAGACAGACGGACAAATAAGCAAAAATCGCTTAATTTCGAATAAACTTTAAAAACAATTTTTCTTTTAATTGTAAGGATCTCTTTGACACAGCATAGATGAACAAGAAATCTAAATTCTAAATTTCATTGATGTAGTACTTCTAGTTTCCCTGTAATCGTGATCAACGAACAGACGTATAGAGTGACGAACATACAAACAAAATATACTTTAAAATCAATTTTCTTTGATTTGTCAGGATTTTTTAATATACTATTCTAGCGAATCGTTCAGACTATTTTTGATTTTTGTATCTAGGATTTTTTGTTAAACCAATAACAAATTGTTGGTAACCAAACATAGTTCAAAATATTTTAGTCTTTACATTAGTCTTTACGTTAGTCTTTATAATAGTTTTTCAGTAAGTCTTTCTGTTAGTCTTTCTGTTAGTCTTTCTGTTAGTATTTCGGTTAGTCTTCCGGTTAGTATTTCTGTTAGTCTTTCTGTTAGTCTTTTTGCAAGTCTTTCTGTTTGTCTTTTTGCAAGTCTTTCTGTTTGTCTTTCTGTTAGCCCTTCTGTTAGTTTTTCAGTTAGTCTTTATGTTAGTTTTTCTGTTAGTCTTTCTGTTAGTCTTTCTGTTAGTCTTTCTGTTAGTCTTTCTGTTAGTCTTTCAGTTATGTTAGTCTTTCAGATAGTCTTTCTGTTAATCTTTCAAGTAGTCTATCAGGTAGTCTTTTTGTTAGTCTTACTGTTAGTTTTTCAGTTAGTCTTTCAGTTAGTTTTTCTGTTACTCTTTTAGTTAGTCTTTCAGTTAGTCTTTCAGTTAGTCTTTCAGTTAGTCTTTCTGCTACTCTTTTAGTTAGTCTTTCAGTTACTCTTTTAGATAGTCTTTCAGTTAGTCTTTCAGTTATGTTAGTCTTTCAGTTATGTTAGTCTTTCAGATAGTCTTTCTGTAAATCTTTCAAGTAGTCTATCAGGTAGTCTTTCTGTTAGTCTTTCAGTTAGTTTTTCTGTTAGTCTTTCAGTTAGTCTTTCAATTAGTCTTTCTGCTACTCTTTTAGTTAGTCTTTCAGTTACTCTTTTAGATAGTCTTTCAGTTAGTCTTTCTGTTAGTCTTTCTGTTAGTCTTTCAGTTAGTCTTTCAGTTACTCTTTTAGTTAGTCTTTCAGTTAGTCTTTCTGTTACTCTTTTAGTTAGTCTTTCAGTTAGTCTTTCTGTTCCTTTTTTAGTTAGTCTTTCAGATAGTCTTTTTGTTAGTATTTCTGTTAGTTGTTCTATTAGGATTTCTGTTAGATTTTCTGTTAGTATTTCTGATAGTCTTTCGGTTAGTCTTTCTGTTTGTCTTTTATTAGTCTTATAGTTAGTCTTTCAGTTAGACTTTCTATTATTACTTCTGTTAGTCTTTCGGAAAGTACTTCTATTAGTCTTTCTGCTAGTCGATATGTTAATCTTCAAATTCGTATTTAAGATAGTCATTCAGTCAGTTTTTCTGTTAGTTTTCAGTTTGTCTTTCAGTTATGTAAGACTTTCAGATAGTCTTTCAAGTAGTCTTTCAGGTAGTCGTTCTGTTAGTCTAACTGTTAGTTTTTCAGTTAGTCTTTCTGTTAGTCTTCTGTTAGTCTTTCTGTTAGTCTTTCTGTTAGTCTTTTAGTTAGTCTTTCTGTTAGGCTTTCTTTTAGGCTTTCTGTTAGTCTTTTAGTTAGTCTTTCTGTTAGTCTTTCTGTTAGGCTTTCTTTTAAGCTTTGCTGTTAGTCTTTTAGTTAGTCTTTCAGTTAGTCTTTCAGTTAGTCTTTCTGTTAGTCTTTCAGTTAGTCTTTCTGGTAGTCTTTCAGTTAGTCTTTCTGATTTGTAAATTGAGTATGCAATCAAAATCAGCACCTGAAAGTGCTGCTAGAAAATAGATTTTCTCTTTTTGTAGAGTAGTGTATTTTAAAATATACTTCAACATCTGAATGAAAAAACTAAATAACTACAGAAATATTAATTTTTTGGTTTTACCCAATTGCAAATTATTGGCAAAAACATCTGGCGATAGATTCATATTATGCAGTCTGTATTAATATGGTTTTTTTTTTAAAGGTGCCGCACATTTTAAAATGCTAATATTATGTGTAATTTGAGCACAGAATGGTGTGACAGAACTCGTTCTATATACGTCAAAGCTTTTGTGCCAAAATAAAATTATTCTATTATTATAAATTATAAATTATTATTATACAGATTTAAAATATGATTTAAATATTAAACAGCGTTTTATATTTTCTTGCAGGTGATCACAAAAAGCCGAAGTTTAAACTGTCACAAATTTATAAGAAACTAAGGTAGGATTAACACTTATATTTTAAAACGATTTTCTATATTTTAAAAGAATATATTTTGGATGCTTAATCTATTCAATTTTAATTATAGACTTATATACAGAATTATTTTGTTAGAAAAAGGTTTTGATTTTGATGTCACAATACAAATAAATGTTTTCCAAATGAATTTAAATCCTTCAAATCCACAGCAAAGAGATTGAATACATTTGAAAAATAAATGTCTATACTGAAACAACGAACTCAATAACGTTTCTTTACAAATTGTATATGAAATTCGAACGAAAGTCGAAATTTGAAAATTCACTTTCAATCGAAATTCAAATATTTGACAAGAAGTATCGAATTGAATACGTTTCAGAGCACTGGAACGGTTCTATATTCAGGTCGAAATTAGAATTTTAAGTATTAAAAAATTGAATTCCTGTAACAGAGAAAAACAAATGCGATCTAATTGAGAATTGGGGGGTTTTGAAGATTAAACCTAAAGTTTCTATACGTCGCTATCCGATTTATATCCGACAAAATCAATAATCATCTGATAAAATTTTGTTATATGCAGATTTCTTGAAAATTTGCTAAATTTAATTTTAAATACTGCATTGTCGAGAAATTTAGTTTGGTCTTAAAATTTAACGGAAGTTGGCAACATGGAATAGGAGATTATTATTAAAAATGAGCGTTACTGTGAAATTCTAAAAAATGAAAATAAAATCAATATCTTAAATATATATATTATAATAAATAATTACCTTTAACTATTTAAAAAATATTTTTCATTAACAAATCTATAAAAATGCAAAAAATCCAGCGATTTATTAATGATTAAAACCTTGATCTGCGAACCATATGCAGAAAAAAATAATCACTAATAAACTAACCGCAGTTATGCCAATAAACTGGGTCAATACAGCCCCTCATATACATATATTTTTTATTTTTAATTATTAAATTGCATAATAAACGTTCGATTCGACTGAAATAAAAATTAAAAATATAAAAAAAATAAAAAAAAAAAATAAAAAAAAACGTTAAAATCAAATTAAATTAATAACGTTAATTATGCAATTTCATGCTGCTGTTACTCCACAAATAGACCCAAAAAAAAAAAAAAAAAAAAAAAAAAAAAAATTTAAAAACAAATTAATGCAAAATATAAAAATTAAAAATTTTAATTTAACACGCAACATAGTTGGATACACGCCCCAGACAACGAAATACAAAATGTAACTAATAAATATGCCTACAATATGCAAATAAATAAAAAAATGAATGTGATTTAAAAAAAGTAACATTTTTTTGATATTAATATTTGCAATGTTTATATAAAAAAACTGGAAAATGTTAATTAAAAAAAAAAAAAAATAAATAAAAAAAAATTAAAAAAAAAAAATAAAAAAAATTAAAATGCGCCAAACTAGTTTTCGAATTCATGCAATATTTGAAATGCCAACATTTATTGGTAACACCAACCAACTATAACCAGCAACACGTGCACTACAAACAGCATAATCTACAGCTGTCTGTTGCTTGTTGCTGCTACTGCTGTTGTTGTAATCTATGTTGCTGCAACGCTTTGTTGTAATTACATAAAACTGTCTGTCTGTCTGCAAAAAATGTTTTATGCGTTATTTGTTAACATTTATCTTTTCATTGGGCACAAATTTGCATAGCAATTTGGGTGCAACAACAATAAAAAACAACAACAACAACAATAGTCAACAGCAACATCAATAGCAACAGCAACAGTTGCCGCAAGCATTTGTTGCATGTCTTTAGCAGACTTTTTAGTTTTTTCGCATTTTAATTTTATTTTTTATTTTATTTTTGCATATTTCTCTTGCATATTTAAACGCGACCTTGCGGAAAATACACCCACTTGCCACATGTCTTGTGCAAAATTTATGCTGATTTAAATTCTAATTGACTGTAATGCTAATTGTCAGTACCAGCACTATTAAAATACGTAATAATTACTTGAAGTTTGCATATTTTATGCATTTGTGCGTGGGTTTTTTTTTTTAAATGAATTATGCGCAGTTGTCAAATGAACTGAATGTTTTATTATTTTGTTGAAATGTCAATAATAAAAACAACTTTATTATTGTTGATTCAACTGACTTTTTGTTAAAATGTCAAGTTTTAGTAAAGAAAAGAAATTTGCTACGACAGCCAACTAATTGTACAACTCAATTGTTCGACTCTAGTAAATGTTTATTTAATTTAGCTAATTTTTTATTATTTATTTTATGTTAAAACTTTAAATTATAGTAGTGACTTTATAAAATGTCAAACACTGTTGATTGTCTATGTTTGTGAGGTACACGAGCGAGATTTTTGAGTTTTGATCTGTAAAATGTTCGAAATCTCAATATTTTGTCGAGATTTTTTTAAATGAATTATTATTAATATTTAAAGGTAATATTGAGGTAGGCTTCATTTAATTTTCGTTTGCAATTTGAAACGCGCGCCATAATCAAATTCCCAATTTATCATGTCTCGGATGCCTTCGTTGCTTCGCAGCATTCTCGAACTAACTCTGATAAAAAATTTCGACCTCGCAACATTATCGTTTCATATTTTTAATATTAATCGTAACTTCAAATTTTATGACTACATACGATAATTATACATTTATCACAATCAATCGAATCTCGAAATTTGACTATTTTTTCTATCTATAACTACCCAGTATGCCATTCGTATAGATATCGTTACGAGATCATTGCGAGTAGATGGAGAAATCACACGATTTCGGACGCCTTCTCGTAACGATATCGAGCGTCAAATTGGACCTAGATGGTATGTAGATATCGGAACGTTCTGTCGGAGTTTTCTCGATACGAGAAAATTTTCGAAATCGGAACGATATTGAAGAAAAAAATGATCAAAGTTCGAAATTGCTGCGACAAATATTGCGATAACGATTTGATAAATATTTAAATATCGTATCTTTTCAAAGAATTTCAATGTACGAACATTTTTAAAAATTAGAATCGAGAAAGCAACGAGATCGAACTTTTTTATCAAAGTTATTTGAGAAAGCTTCGAGGTATCGAAGGTCTCCGAGACATGGCAGACTGGGTATTCAATGTTGTCAAATGTCTGGAAACATTTCTGATCGATATGGTGATATTCTTCTTTATCTCGCTATGATTTCATCATGATATCGAGACGAAAGGGCATACTGGGTTGGTAAAGGGTTTTTCAACAGGGACGCTATAAAAGTAGAGCGACAGGGACAGCAAACAACGCCATATTTCTTGCCGCTCTTTTGACATTTCTCTTCAGTAAGGTTTGCCATTTCATGATGGAAAGATAAACGAATTCGAATTTCGGTAGCAAATTTTAATAATTTCGACTCATTGTTGGCTCGTATATCTTTCCATCATGAAATGGCAAACCTTACTGAAGAGAAATGTCAAAAGAGCGGCAAGAAGTATGGCGTCGTTTGCTGTCTCTGTCGCTCTACTTTTGTAGCGTCCCTGTTGAAAAACCCTTTATAAAATTTCACAAATCATTGTCTAATGAAAACTTTAAAATATTCTTTTTTTTTAATATAATTCACATAATAGTTGGATTAATTATAGAGCTCTTTAATTAAAACTAAATTTTTATAAAGTTTAGATGTCTACATATCATTTTTTAAATTCACATTCAAATAGAAATGATCTAATAAATTACAGACACTTAAAGTAATCTCATTTTAGATTTTCAGAACTATAGTTTTTTTTTTCAATTCGACCCTGAGTCTATAAAGGCAACCTTTTTGTTAGCATTTTTAATATAAAAATATTTTTTATATTATAACCAAAATAAGCTGATTTTGAAGAATCGTTTAAACAGTTTTAGCATTAATTTTGGCACAGTTTTGCTTTAAATAAGATAACCTTACCGCTTATAACCGAAAACTGTGAAGTATCCATAACATTCTAAACAGCTTAGAGCAATAAATTATAAAACCCAAACAATATTAAAAGCCTTTTGGAACAAAAAGTCAAAAATCTAAAAATCTTTTCAAATAAACACCTCCCATTGTATGCTGATTTTCGGCGATATTGGCCCCGGTAAACTAATAAATAATGCGTTTGGCTTTCAAGTGCCAAGTCAAAATATTTGATGACAAACAATACCTCGAACTTCAGTGCTACCTTTTGTGAATTGGTCTTCCTGTCTATAAGTCTGTCTGTCTGTCGTCTTGCGCACGTTTTGTTTTTGTTAAATTTTCGGTTTAAGCCAAAAATAGAGTCTGTTCTTGTTTTCAGAAAACAACAACTACTTTATTTGGACATGATGAAAAACTGCTTTGTCTTCGCAACACGCGCTGCATAATTTATGCACAACTCGAAAAATATATATTTTTTTTTTGGCCCAACCGTGTTTTGGCGTGATTATCACGCTTTGCTACTATTTTTGCATTTTTTTGATTTTTACTTTTTGACCGCATAAACTTGCCGAAAATAGCTTTAGTTTTTTTCGGCTATATTTCCGCATTTTTTTTTTTATGATTTTTACTTAATTTTTAAAATATTTTTTTCATTTTAAATTTTATACTTTTTTTTTTAATTTTTGGTTCTTTATGACAACAAACATTTATTTTAATTATCATTTTATTTTTTAATTAGTTTTAAGTTTGTTTTTAATGTTGTTGTTTATTCGCCATTATACAATACAACAAATAGCGCAGCCAAAATGCGATCGTGCCCGGCCAAAATGACAACATGCAAAAGTTAAAAGATTATGTCAGAGTTTGTGTGCTCTTGTTTTTGTTGTTGTAGACGCATGCCAATGACTTTTTGTTGTTGTACCACAAAAAAAAGCTAAATGAAAAAATAACAAAATTAAATAAAATTGTCAACTTCCGCCAGAAAAAAATTAGCTACGCTATTCTGCTATAATTCGTGATTTTGTTTTTAATGTTAACGAGATAAAAATGAACTGTTTTCGGTTTATTTCAGTAGTGGCTATAGTAAATAAATTTCGTCGTTTTTATAGTATTTTTTATAAATTAAAAATACATTTATTAGTTTTTTATATTTGACTTTAAAAAAACTAAATATAATTGAATTAAAAAATTTTAAATTACATTAAGATTAGTGTTCTTCGCCATATTTATTTTAATAAAGTATTTTTTATATTAAAAAAAATGAAAAATTTATTTTAAAATGATTGAAATTATTATTATGATTATAATGTTTAAAAACTTAACCAACACCAAAGTTTGTTTCAACACTTTGCTGTTTGAAACCGATTATTATGGCATATTTTGAACTTGTAGGAAAAATTTGAATTATTCACAAAAAAATTTCAATTTTTTAATAAAATTGGAAGTTTGTATTAAATTTTGATACTACCTAGTGGGAAATGTCATCCACGATTTGTCAATGCGTCACCTATGTCAGATCAGAACCATCGATGACCGATAGCATTTTCCCCATAAAGTATTGTTGACATTCTCATAGAAATGTACACAAATTCATGCATGACATAACCAGGACAGTTACAAGACCCACATGTTGGCGACATGATTACGAAATTGTATTTCACTTTCGATCAAAATGCAAATTAAGCTACTCAACAAAACCAGAAAATATTTTTGTCATGTACATTTCATATATCAATTCTATATAATTCGTGGTTGCAGATTTTGACTGCACACTCCGTTTTTTCAATTACGTAAAGATTTAAGAAAAATAACTCTCGATATCTTAGGCCTTTTTCAGCAACTTTTTAGAATTAAAAAAATAAACAGTCCCCTACACAGCTAGTTTTGCAAATATCTGTAAACGTAATTTTTCTTTCAATTGTCTAGCCTAATTACAATATATCGAAAAATACTATTATGCCGATAGCTATTTAAGATATTTGAATCCAAACTCAAAAAATATTGATTTTTTTAGACTTTTTTTAGACGATTTTTTAGCATTTTGGATCTAATGATAAATTGGAAAATGAATAATGTTTATATAGTAGATAGTTCAAGCTAACGATGAAACTTATTAATTTTTTATTATCGGTTCTCGTTTTTAAAATATGCCACCCTATCAACACAGTTTCCGTTAAAAACTGTTTTTTATTTTACATACAAATTACTGAAAATTGCTGTTTTTACACGATTTTTTCCCCAAAAACGCTATGTGGTAGAAACAAACTGAGTATGCAATAAGAATAATTAAATATTATATTTTCAGATTACGTGCATTGGTTTTTCTTTGGAAAATGTATAATATAAATGGGTGCCAAAATTAAGTTCTCAGCCCTAGTAGAAATTTTGGTAGGGCCATGGTCATGAAGTGATCATGTCGTTATTGGAGGTGATCGGGATATGACGAGGCCTATATTGTCCTGAGCATGTATTAACCTCAGGCCATGATCATGTACTAATTGGGCATTCCCCATTTTAATATTTACCCGACAATTGCTTTGTCTGAGCCCGAGCATACTAGGGTTTCTCTCATTAATCTCGATCAATGCCTGATGCTAATTTCGTTACAACAAACAAATAATGTAGCTATGATCGGGAACATTGACTGTTTAGATAATGTAAACCCTGCTATGGTAAGCATGATAAGGGTATGCAAAGGCAATGATCATATTTTCTATAATGGCGCATCGGGCAAATTTCTACTAGGGAGGGCATATACTAAAAAAGTGGATCAGTTAGAAAAAAGTTAGTAATTTTGATAGTTACTTTGGACTATGTTCTAAATAAATGTTATTCATTTTTTGTTAATTATTAAATCATAAATGATAAAAAAATAATTCTAAAAAAAAAAACAACATTTTCCGAGTTTAGATTTAATTATCTTATAAAACTTATGGGAATATAAGCATTCATAAGTATATTAAAATTAGTCCAGACAATTAAGAGAAAAATTGCGTTTAAGTTTTTTTGTTCAACTATTTTTTCACAGCACTATAATTTTTTTGTTCTAAGTAGAGCGTGGGTAGGGCTTAAAAATACTTTTGTAATTTTCTCAAAAACATTACGTATTAGTAAAAAACCGAGTATGCAGTCAAATTCTGCACCAGCGAATTATATAGAATTGATGTATGGGATGTCCATGTCAAAATTCGTGTTGTGTAGTGTAGTTTAAATGAACCTTTAGTAACAATAGGAAATCACAAAAATATATTCATTTTATTTTTAAACCAGTTTCAAACAGAAAAATCTTTTTTTTTTAAATTGATACCTTTTCAAATAGTATAAGCCAAATTATTTTTTTTTTATTTTTTTTTTAAATTTTTTTTTAATTTTTTTGTTTTTTTTAAATTTTTTTTTTTAAATTTTATTTCTAATTTTTTTTTTAATTTTATTTTTAATTTTAAACCCTTCTCTAATTAAATTATTTAAAATATTAGTTTATTTCTCAAATATTTTTATTTAAAAAAAAAAAAAAAACTAAAAGTAATTAATACATGCAACATGACAATCAATCATCTGTATTTGTTTTATTTTTCATTTAAAAATTAAATTTTCATTTAAATTAAGTTCGACTTCATTAAAAAAAAAACAAAAGCTCTAACGTCGAAAAAAACATGTTTATCAAGTTATAACGTATACCGTTGCTGGAAACTCACATATCAAACAAAACAAAAAAAAAACTAAAATTAGAAAAAATCATATGCATAAAAAATTCAATCGAATAACCCAAATTTTTAAACAACAAAAAATATATACTAAACCAGTCAAAACATTGGCAGCTGCTGTTGTGTTTCAGTTAATTACACTTGCTCGTTGGTTGGTTGATTGTTACCCACCTTAAACCTCTGTAACCCCACCCGCCGTACACCGCCATACACCGCTGTGTACCATTCAGCGGAACGCTCTAAAACTCTTCTCACGCCGCCGCCACGGCTATGGTGCTCGATCAGCGCGCTCTCAAACTGCATTTCGTGCCCTGAAGCTTTTCTGTTTTTTTTTTTCGGTGGTGTTCGAACACTTTGCGCACGCGCACGCGCAGCGCAGTTATTTCTGGGGCAAAACTATTTGGACGTGGTCCATAGCGGCGCTACACATGCTAAATAGTTGCTGCCGTTGATGCTCTGGCTCTATTCTCTGTTGGGTCACACGTCGTGAGATAAATGCGTCTTTCATGTTCACCGATTACATAATTACAAAGCGATTTAATCAAGTGAAACTTTTCGAAACACTTTTTCGAATATCGAGTTTTTTTTCTCATCATCCATCTACAGCTGCTTCGTTTTTTTTTTTTGTTTTTCCAAACATTTAGAAAAATTAAAAATGTTACTGAATACTGCACATTAACAGCGACTTATGTTGTAGTTTTGTGCTGATCTTTGGGGTCACTAATTGAATTTTGAGACTTGGAAGTAAAAAAGTCTTGGAATGATTTGTGATTAATCACTGGGAATTCGGATTAGAGAATGCGTATTAGGGAATTCGGATTAGAGAATGCGTATTGGAGAATGTGTATTAGAGAATTCATCTTTAGAGAATTCGTTTTTGAGTTTCCGAAAAATTTGAAGAATGACGGAAGAAAAATTAGTTGCTATTTCACATAGTATTTATAGGTTATATGCTAATCTTTGTTATATTTTAATGGCATATCATGTCTGTTATTAATTTTAGTTGGGTTTTAGAATATTTTATGCTTTAATTATAGGGGTGACGTTAAAATAATGTCGTGCCTAATGAAGATTGCGCTAATCTTGATTACGATGCGGTGTTAAAAATCAAAATTTGATATATTTTTTTACTTTTTGTCTTCAATTTCCAATGACTAATAGGTCACAGCAGCTGCAGATAGAAAATGTGATAAATGACTTAAATGATAATGCCAAGCGGATGGACTTAAAGTAGTAGTAGAACTATGTATATTATTTATAAGGCATTCAGAAAAGTAATAGTATTTGTTTTTTTTTTTGTAGTTATACCACATAGAACATATCGTCACTGTCATGCCAAAGGGGCGAATGTGCATTTTTAAAAATGTTGGGAAATCAAATTTTAAAGTTTGAAGTGCTTTAAAAATTAGCAAAATTTATATTTTTTCAATTTTTTTCTGTTATTTTGGTATATTTGTCAATTATTATAACGTATGTAAAATATCTTTAGTTTTGGACAACCTACTGAATTAAAAAATACGGATTTTGTGAGACTATATCCTGATCAAAACACAAATATTTTTGTTTTTTATGCTATAACTTTTTATTAGCGCAAGATAAAATAGTAATGTGAAGGCATTAATTGTTTGATTTTAAAGCACCTATCTATTGGCATCATTAATAAAAATTATTTTGTCAAACATTAATTTGTCATTTTTTATTTGCCGGAAAAAATGTTTGGCAAAATATTTTTAAATAATGATGCCAAACGATAGGTGCTTTAAAAACAAACAATAAATACCTTTACACCGCTATTTTAACTTGCAGCAATAAAAAAATTATAGCAAAAATAACGAAGTAATTGGAAAATTTGGAAATCTTGTCATGCTAAAAGGGCGAATCTTTTCGTTTTTTTGCTATAACTCTTTAATGGTACAAGATAAAATAGTAATGTGAAGGCAATTATTGTTGGTTTTCAAAGCACCTATCGATCAGCATTATTAATTACAATTATTTTGCCAAAAAAAAAATCCTGGCAAATTAATGTTTGGCCAAATAAATTTAATTAATGATGCAGATCGATAGGTGCTTTGAAAACAAATAATAAATGCCTTTACACCAATATTTTATCTTATACCAATAATAAGTTATGGCGAAAAAACGAAAAGATTCGCTCTTTTGTCATGACAAAATTTTCAATTTTTCAAATTCGTCCTTTTTGTTTTGTCTTCTGTGGCGAGAAATATCCAACAAAATGACACGTGATTTTGGCACAGCATACTTTTGGCACATAAACTACATTCAAAAATGTGAAAAAACGCAAATTTCAAAAATTGCACATTCATCCTTTTCGCATGATAGTGACGATATAACAGGTTGAAATATGTTATTCGAGTTTTTAAGGCAGATTTATGGTACAGATAAATGGTAGTTTGTGTGAAGCATTTGTTAGATTATCAAATTTGGAAGAAATTCAAGACAAAATTTAATATGAACTTGCCAAGCGGATGGACTTAGAGTAGTAGTAGAACAATTAATAATATTTAGAAGGCATACAGTATTTTTTTTTTGTAGTTATACCACATAGAACATATAAAAAATTAATCAAAAAAAAAATTTCAATTTATAAAAGTATCTTTCATATTAACCCAATTCTCACAATAAATCTTTACATTTCATTTCATTCTTTTCTATTTTATAGTTAGACCCAACACGAGCATTTTCTTGTTTAACGCCCACAAAAATGTTTCGGACACACACAGCATAATCTACACCGTTATGCTATTCAATCAAATTTTATTTTACAAAATATGTAAATCTAAATTACGTTTTGATGACTGGGTAAAAGTGGTAAAACTAAAAAGTTCAATGTTTGATTGTGGCGCTGTGACTTTAAAACACACACACACACAATGTATGCCCTCTGGGCTATGCAAATTCAAGTAATTAAGAGGTGATTGATTTCTGGAGGGAAATAAAAAAAATATAAATCTATAAAAAAAATCTATAAACTTCGTAGCACATGCTATGAATCATCATCTAGCTGTACGCGGCAACAGAGTTTAGCTCAGTAGAACCAAAGGCGTTGCAAACAAAAAAAAAAAAAACACATTCTTGAAATTTAGTTTTTGCCATATGTTTTTGTTTTAGTATTTCCAAATGAATAAAACCGAATTAATTAATTTTGATTGAAAGTTTTATATGCTTTAAATGTTGTTTTTTCAATTAATTAAATAAAATTTGGCAGTTTTCATTAATATTTCAGTTTATTCAATGGTTTTACTGAAAGGCTTGATAATGGCTTTATAAAGGTACGACTTTTAAAACAAATTTAAAGGCATTTTTACATATATATTTTTATAGATTTAAGGAACTTTTTTAAAACTAAATTTCACACTTTCAAACGTATAATTATTTTTCCATATATTTTTATTTCATATACAAAAATTCGTTAAATTATATAAGTATTACTGATAGTTCTCAATTACTCTAAATTTAGTAAAATGAATAAATTGTTTTTTTTTTTTTAATATAAATGCAAAAATATTAAATATGATATAAAAAAAATTAAACTAAAATTTAATAAAACTACTTTGAAAAACACTACATTTTAAATAGTCATCAAATTTGAATTACCCCTCAGCTTAAGTGATCTTGTAACACATATCAATTACAACTTATTGCTGTAGCTGTTGTGATATATTTTGTAATAATAACAAACACAGCTAATTTTATATATTACAACTGAAATTTAAACCCATGTCTAAACTCGATGTTAAAAAATATAAAATGCGCAGAACAAATCAAGCGCGCCAAATGTTGATTGTTGCTCATTTAATTACGAAGTTACAGCAATTGCTATACTTGCATTTGCTAGAAGTGTTACCAAGGTTTATTGCGACCAATAGTGGCGCAACCTGGAACTGGAGGCCAACCGAAGCAAAAAAAAAAATCCAACTTTGTGTTCTGTTCGTGCGCCAAGTGTTGGCCAAACGACAAACGTCAAAACAGTGGGTTGGTTTTAAACACCTTCAAAGTTTTATAAATAGTAAATATTAATAGAAATCTTGTAATTTGTTGCAATTGTTTGGTGCTGTTGGTGGCCAACAATTGACCAACGTTCAACAATATTTTTTGCACGTCATCGACGGTTCAAAGTGATCGGCAATATGAGGTTTTTTGCTTTGAGTTTGGGTTGATCTTGTTATTATTAGATTTTTTTGTGCTAGATTTTTATATTTTTGAGTAGCTGTTGATTTTTTGTATTTTTAAGTTTTTTTATTGTTTTTTTTATTGTTTTTTTATTGCTAATTTTCGAACGTTTCCGGCAGCATGCAAAGGCGTTCTTATTTAAAAATGCAAAATCATTGCATGATCGTACTATAGCTGATCTGTTTTATTAAATTTTATATATCTTTGTATTCTGTATTTTACACTCTAAAAAAATACCATAAAATTAATAGTTTTTACTATTAAATATGATATGGATAATGTATAGGATAAACTATTATTTCAATAGGTAAATACCATTAAATACTACAATATACTATAAAATTATTTTTGAGTTTATATAAAAAATATTTATTTTTTATATACTATTAAATCGATAACTGTCCTATTGACTAATTTGAATGGGATTAATCAGTCGGACAGGGTTTTAAGATTTCGTCTCGTGACAAGTCATAGTATGCATTAAAGTAATGATTTATTAAGAAGATTTATTTTGAGATATTTGTCTGAGTGTATTTTTTTATATCTAATTTTTAATATCTATTTTTTCTATACTCATTTTGTTTATTACTATTTTTTCTATATTTATCTTCGGCCCACTTAAGCTCCACGATCGGTGTCTTAAGCTGTTTCTTTTGATTTTGTGGTGGGCGTCAGTTGTATTTCTATTTTTTTTTTTTCATTTACTTTTGTTCTCACTTCAAAATGCAGCAATACTTTTTTGTATAATATTCTGATCTTGTCTAGGTTTTAAATTCTTTTCTTTTATTCTGTTTAGTTGTCTGCATTTTTTTCCGTCAACTTGTCAGAAATACCATTTAAGCCAACTTGTTGTGTCAGCCTTTTAAAGTATTTTAAGTCAAGTCGTTTTTTTTTGCTTTTGATATTCTGCATTAAAGAGGCTTATAGCATGTTTGTTGTTAACATTTTTTATATATCAATTTTTGTTAAATCGCGTTGGGTAACAGAAAATAACTAAGTAGACTTTAATTGATTTCAAATTATATTAAAAAAAAAAATTTTAAGTTTTTTTTTTACTTTTTATATATTTTTAGTTTAATAGAAATAAAATAGCTGCTCTTTAAAAATATTTTATACATAGCAAATATTTTTTTTATATTTTATTTTTGTTCATTGTGCCATTCTTCAATTTGTGTTTTTTTATATATTTATAAAAAAAATATTCTATACTTTGACACTACAAAATAATACCTAAATAAAATAATCCAGAAAAATATATTAAAAGAGTCATATATTAAAAATTACCACATTTGTTGAAGAGTGTAACATTTTTGGTATAATCCTAGATAAATTTTTAGAAGTGGCGCTCATTGTTATATTTTCTGGAACGGGTTATACATTTTTAAATAATATAATATTTTAAATAATAATTAATTTTATTAATATAATTAATTGGATATACGAATTATTTATTAGTGTAAATTAAATCCTTTATGATTGGTGTATATGCTAAAATATATGCATATACATCAACCGATAGTTTTAGGGGCATTTTACAGTTTTAAATTCACTACACAGTTTTAAAGTTACTGTTGTACTGATCTTATTTTTTCTTAATATTCCCAACGTGATTTAACAAAAAAAAGGCAGGAATTTTTGTTAAATCACGTGCCATTCTTCAATTTGTATTTTTTATCTATTTATAAAAAAAAAAATCTATACTTTTACACTACATTTTTAACCAAAAAATATTGAACGTTAATTATGCGATTAATTGATATAAAATAATTAATATAATTAATTGGATATACGAATTATTTATTAGTATAAATTAATTCATATATGGTTGGTGTATATGCTAAAATATATGCATATACACCAACCGACAGTTTTAGAGGCATTCCACAGTTTTAATTACTAATTAATTTTATTAATATAATTAATTGGACATACGAATTATTTGTTAGTATAAATTAAATCCTTTATGATTGGTGTATATGCTAAAATGTATGCATATACACCAACCGATAGTTTTAGGGGCATTTCACAGTTTTAAATTCACTACACAGTATTAAAGTTATTGTATTTTTTCCTAATATTCCTGCTGTTGCTTTTCCATTGACGTATTATATTTTCAAATACGATATTTTTCACTTTATTTTGCCATCTGCAGACTACGGCTATTTGGCACAATGTATGAAATTTTAATCATAAACTATGAATAATAAATCATAAAATGTGTTGCAGAACCTTTTCCAATTACTCATGACTGGTGTATATTATTATACATAAAACATACGCATGATTTTATTCAGTTAATCATAATAATTTAATTTTACACTAATCATATATTATGAATAAAAACCAAATCATTATGATTACTTATTCTTGACTGAATATCATGAATAATTTTTGCTAAATTTATACGTAAAATACATGATTTATGAGAAAATTTAGTTTATTGGGTGTTATTTCATTTGGAGCTATTTTGAATTGCCTATGTTTGTGTTCTTATTAAATTTTTTTGCTTTTAATTGTCTGTTATGCCTTATATGTTATTTTTTTTCAGTAGTGTGGGCAATTTATTTTCAATTAATTTAGCAAACAAAGTTAACCTTGACTTGTAGCTAATTCTGTATACGAGGGGGGTCTTTAAAGGCATATATAAAATTATATTAGAACTTTATATATGAATTTAAATTTTAATGTATATGTAGTAAAAATTCTAAAATCTATGTTAATGATCAGTCAGTTCTTATATTTCATATTTAGTTAAAAATTGATTCTTGAATAATTTGAACAATATAAAAAATTTATTAAAAATATAAATTTCATTAAATAGCAAATTTAAATTTTTACATAAATACACGCTTTTGACCCACATATGCCCATTTAAAAAATGCGTCAGCATGATCAGTGCGTTTCGCTTTTTCTGTTGACATATTCTTGTTTTCTTCTGAGGGTCTGGAAAGATAAAAAAAAACCCTGTATAGAAAACATTAAAAATCAAGCGAATAAAACCTATAATGGACCACACAGAACCACCACATAGAGTTGGAACCTCGATCATGACGACGACGACGATCATATCGGGTATATGCGTCGAGAGTCGCCATCCAGTGCGCAACCACTTCAAACGAGAACATTGCGGCCAACACTTGAGGCCGCAGCAAAACATAGAAATGCGCCAGCTCCAGAGTGCTCTAGGCGATTTTATGCCAGTTGATAAAAAACAAAAAATAAAAAAAATCTATGATTAACAATAATATTTCTGAAAGCTTAACAGAAAAAAAAAATGAGAAATAGATAAAAAAATAAAAATCATGGAAATTCTTTGCCAACATTAACACAATTCCAGATCAAAAAGCACCGATCAAGCAGCACCGATCAACGATTCAGCATTCAGTCTTAAGACTAGCGTCCGAGATATGGCACGATCGGTATTTTTATTTTTATTTTTCACTGCTGTCATTTGTTTTTATTACTATCTGCTGCATGCTGGCGCTTTTGTCGTTTTATTGCAGACATTTATTCTTGTTTTTTTTTAATTTTAATTTTTTTTTTGTTTTGTTACTTTTGTCATAAATGACACACCTATCGAATGGCGTCTGTCGTTGGCCCTTTCACCGACGCGCCGGTGACAAACGTTTAAACTTGGCTGAAAGGAGCTGATGAAGGTAATGTCGAGAGACCCATAAACCCAGTTCTAGTCGGTGACTGGCGGTGACTTTGCAGCAACCTTAAAAAAAGACGTTAATAATGTTTACGGCACGGCCTATGGTAACAATTAATAGTTGAAAGTATTTTTAAGTTTACTCAAAATATATCAGCTAATGATTAATTGTAAAGATATATTTAGAATAAGAAAAGCTTTTAGTAATGGTCTTTGTTAATTTATTTTTGTAATTATAGATAGGGCAGGGCTCTTTGAAGTTAATTTTGATACAAAAAAAAACGTAAATTTAACATATTAATGGTCAAATTTCCATAATCACATTTCAATCAGTGATTATGGAAATTTGATTATTTTATAGTTTTCAAGCGTTAAGAAGCATTTACAAATATTTTTCATACATAGAACCGTAACTGGAAAATAATTTGTAAAGCAAATCAAAATTTTATTTGTTAAAGAAAATTAATTTGAATTTGGTACTTACAGTGTAGATCATGGATTTGGTCTTTGAATCATCCTTTAATGGAAATAATTTTTTCGTTTTACAATATGCACAAATTGTGTATACTAACCCTTGTTGAAATTTACCCTATTAGGGTAGACATGATCATGACCGGATAATATTGTTCATATAACTAGTCGGGTTATGACGAGGTAAATATTCAATGATCATTTCCCGATCATGACCCTAGCACAATTTCTACCATAAAAGATGAATCAAAAATGAAGTCGATACAGGAAATTTGTATTTAAAAATAATGAATCGAAATTGAAATTAGCATTTTTAGAGTAGATCATAATTTTATCATTTTGGTTTCGAATAATACAAACTGTTTGCTTTCCTTTTAGAAATTGCACAATTCTTCTAAAAATAAAAAAAAACAACCTATACTGGAATTATTTATATAAAAAAGTATAAAAATTAAAAATAGGACTTTAGGAATCATGATTTGGACTTTCTATTATCCATTACTTCATTGCGCAATTCTCATTAAAAACAGACGTATCTAAAATGTAAAAGATACTGGAACTTTTTATTTAATCAATATTGAAATTAGCACTTTAAGGTTAAATCATAATTTAAAACATAAATTCGATTATACTGGAAATTTGTATTTAAAAATAAACGAAATTGAAATTAACGCTTTTAAGGTAGAACATGATTTGATCTTTGTATCATTTAATAATAAAATTAAACCGATACTAAAAAAATAATCGAAATTGAAATTAGCTCTCTTAGGGTAGATCATGAATTTAATCTTTTGACCATCATACAGTGGATACAATTTTCTTTATTTTACAAAATACGTATTTCTCATAAAAACAGATGTATCGAAAATGAAAAAATACTGGACATTTGTATTTAAAAAAAAATTGAAATTGAAATTAGCTCTCTTAGGGTAGATCATGAATTTAATCTTCTGATCATCATATAGTGGACATAATTTTCGTTGTTTTACAAAAAGGCATTTCTCATAAAAACAGATGTATCGAAAATGAAAAAAATACTGGACATTTGTATTTTAAAAATAATCGAAATTGAAATTAGCACTTTCCGGGTAGATCATGAATTTCATCTTTTCATCTTACTATATTAGACTTAATTTTACAAAATGAGCATTTCTCATAAAAACAGACGTATTGAAAATAAAAAATATACCGGAAATTTGTATTTAACATGTAATTGAAATTAGCACTTTATGGGTAGATCATGAATTTCATCTTTTGATCTTACTATAATGTACACAATTTTCTTCGTTTTACAAAATGCGCATTTCTCATAAAAATAGACGTATCAAAAATAAAAAAATACTGGAAATTTGTATTTAAAAAATAATCTAAATTGAAATTAGCACTTTTAGGATAGATCATGATGTGATCTTTCTATCATTCAATAATAGGAACAATTTTCTTTCGTTTCAAAAAATGCGTAATTCTCAAAAACAAAAAAGACTTATCAAAAATGAAGCCGATAATAAAAAAAAATCGAAATTGAAATTAGCACTTTCCGGGTAGATCATGAATTTAATCTTTTGATCATCATATAGTGGACACAATTTTCTTCATTTTACAAAATGCGTATTTCTCATAAAAACAGACGTATCGAAAATAAATAAAAATTCTGGAAATTTGTATATAAAAAATAATAAAAATTGAAATTAGCACTTTTAGGATAGATCAAGAATTTCATATTTTGATCATCATATAGTGGACACAATTTTCTTCGTTTTACAAAATGCGTATTTCTCATAAAAACAGACGTATCGAAAATAAAAAAAAAAATACTGGAAATTTGTATTTAAAAAATAATCAAAATTGAAATTAGCATTTTTAGGATAGATCATGATTTGATCTTACTATCATTCAATAATAGAAACAAATTTTCTTTCATTTTACAAAATGCGTAATTCCCCAAAAAAAAAAATACTAATCAAAACTGAAATCGATACTAAAAAAATAATCGAAATTAAAATTAGCACTTTTCGGTTAGATCATGGATATAATCTTTTGATTTTCCTATAATAAACACTTTTATGACAATAATAATTCGATTATCTTTTGTCAACTCCATAATTTTCTAACAGCGCTTCATGAACTTCTGACGATACAAATTATCTTTGCTAATAACATTTTTTTACCAAGATATCAAATAACAATGTCTGCGCAGCATGAAGAGCTCAATTAAAGAATCGATTATAAAAATTCTTCTGCGATTCTATGCTAAAATGATTGAGTGAAGAACGCAAAAGTCGTTGATTGGTGTCATAATAAAAAAATTTAACTTTTGCAATAAACTGAAAGACAACTTTCAGATGACTTGATGTTGAAGATTTTTTTATTTTTTTTATTGTTGCTTGTTTATTATGCGTATTGGTATTGGTTACATTTGACAAGTTATGCAAATTGACGTTCATTTTTTTTGGCATTTCTGTGGATTGTGGAGATCAACTTGGAAGCAAAGGTTGTTTTTTTTTAGTATTTATGTAGGTGCAACAATCATAATAAAAAGTTGTTAATGGTGTTGGTGCATTCAATGGTGTTGTTGGCAATTATTGCCACAGGGCGTTTTTGTTGTTCCGACGGCGATTATGCGAATTGGGGACACCATAGATGCCATGACAGTATGAGGTCTGTTGTTTTTTTCGATTTTATTGTTGTGGCCGGTTAACATGGATTAACTTGGCTAACTGCTTGGCGCACTCATTGCCTGCTACCTGTTGGCATCAATAATTGCGGTTAGAAATCAATCAAAAAACTTTATTGAAATTAGCATTTCTTCATTTTGGGGTTTTCTATAAAAAAAAAACAAAATTCAAAGTGGTATAGCAAATGTGGTTATTACTGATCAGGCTGTTGTTATTAATGTTTATGCTGGTACACTGAAAAAAAATTCTTTAAGTTTGTCAATAGAGCATCAAATATACATGCAATAAAAATGGTTTTATATATCAACATACAATGCTATTTATTGTTTAAAACAATAACTAATTCTATTGGAAAAAACTATTAATTTTATAGTGCCGTTTCTCTGAGTGTACAGTTGATTAGGACTGAAATACGCAAAACTTCGATTTTATAGGAGAAACTCGATTTTAACATAGAAATAAATTTGATTGTTAAAAGAAAACATAAAAACAAAACTATTGATCATAGCTAATCGAATTTTGAGACATACAATTTATTGCCAATTTAATAAATTAAACTAAATTGCCAATTTTAATTTACTTTCTTTAAAAATATAAAAAAAAAATACAAAATTTAAATAGAAAAGAATCATGTGCAGATTCTCACAGCAAGTGCTCTCAAGATCACTGCGTTCAAATAGCAAACAATGTGAATGAATTTCTTCATTAGCCGTCATTTTTGTAGCAACAGCTGTTGCCGTTGTTGCTGTTGTTGCTGACTCCGCCATTGTGGCCAACATGTGGCACGCAAGGCGGCAATTAAGCGGCACGTTCATTAGCCACAAATGAAGTGAATTTTTAATGATAAACAAAAGTGTCTGAAAACTAAACATTTTACACACAACAAATTATGTAGTATGTGTTTAGCATATGAGTGGAAGCAAAGTGATGCTAAGAAATAAATGATTGCGTCAACCAACCAACATTGCTTATTCTCTTCGGTTCACACAACTGCTTATTCGATTCGCTCAACTGTAATGTCAGCACTTAGTTTGTACTACAATCAATTTAGAACAGTTTTAGCACAATTTGGTTTGTGTATATGATAATATTTCAGATGGCGTAAACAATTAGTAGAGATTTTGTTTTAACAGTTCCCGATAATGTTCTTTGTACCATTTCTACTACGGCTTTACATTTTCGGGTAGATCATGGATTTAATTTTTTGATCTTCCTATGATGGATACAATTTTCTTCGTTTTACAAAATGTGCATTTCTCATAAATACAGACATATCGAAAATGAAAACAATACTGGAAATTTGTATTTAAAATATAATCGAAATTGAATTTACCACTTTAAGGGTAGATTATGATTTGATCTTTCCATCATTAAATAATAGTAAAAAAATGGGGTAAACAATTTGTAGAAATTTCGTTTTAACAGTTCTCGATAAAGTTCTTTGTATTATTTTTACTAGGGCTTTACATTTTCAAAATTTTAAGTATTGCTTGCACAAATTTTTATAAATCTGTCCATTTCTGATAGATTAGGCAATCTTTTAAATGACATTTTGACTTTAATCAATCTAGCAAATACTTTTTATAAGACTGACCAACAAACTTAAAATTTAAATTTATGTTAGAAAATTATTTTTTTTTTTTACTTTTACAACGATAATATTTTGTTAATAATATTTTGTTTGATATTTTGTTTGATAATATTATGTTTGATACTTTGTTCGATTTTTTTTGATATTTTGTTTGATACTTTGTGTTATTTTATATAATACGTCAATTTTTTGCCTGTCTTTATTGCCATACGCTAAATCCTGCGTAAAGCTGCATTTCTCTCCCATATATTTTCGACAATTTTGTGTATAAAATAATTTTGTTAATTGTTTTTAAAATTGCTTACTTAATGTCATGTCACATATGAGTTAAGCGCAGCTGAAAATAATAGTATAGGTTTAATAGTAAAAATAATTTAAAAATGTAGAACAAAAATATTAAAGTTCAAACAATATAAACGAAATCAAATAAATGATTTTTTTTTTAAGAAATACATTTTGTATTGAAAAAATATTTAATAAAAAATATATAAATTTTTGTACAGTTTTTTTTTTTTATAAAATTGAGCTAATTACGCACAGAATACAGATTTGTTGCGCCAACCAAGGCTTTGCCCAACCAACTTATTTGGTTCTCTCAACCGCTTAATCGGTTGATATTGTCAAAATAAAAAGAGTTATAGTATGTACTACAACCAATTTCGAACTGTTTTAGAACAATTTAGTACAGATTAATACCATTAGGTGTGTGTATAGACTAATATTTCATGTGTAAGGGCTAATATGGCAGTTCCAACAGTTAATTTGTAAACCATTAAATTTAACCGAATAATGTTAGTTGGTACAACCAACTTTTTCATTCTTCCAACCTGATGCCAAAAGAGGATTTTTCTGTGTGTACGAAGATATTGGTAGACCTTAAACTTTATAAATTAATATTTTGGAATATTTTTCATAAGAAAATGTTTACTTAAAAACAGAAAATGTTTACTTTAAAATAAGTAAATGTTTTCCTTTAAATTGTCTTCATATTAAGAAAATAGTTTTCTTGAAAACATAATTTAGAAGTTAAATTTTGCTTGATATTAACATTAACTCAATAAATTCGTCCATGATCATGATTAATATATTCTTGATAGCCTCATTTCTTTACCAATCACCACACAATTGTTTATAAACATTGAGAACAACATTTGAATCAGGAAATGTGAATATATTCATTAAATGGACGATATTGCAATGGGCTTAAATTCACTTTCGATGAAAATTCAAATATTTGACAACAAAAACAGAATTGAATCTTGATTTGAATTTGAACAATTTGATTTGTTGAATTTTGAGTGTCAGGAAGTTTTGATCTATTGTTTTTTCGACGTTTCATTAGTTATTTTCTAAAGTTCTTCAAAGTTTAAAAAATATATTTTAAAATTTAGTTTTAATTTACTTTTTGTTTTACTTGTTATAAAGATCAAAAAGGTTTTCATTTTCAATAAACAAAGTTAGTTTCTATTTTTTTTTTTTTTGTTTTGACAAAGGAAAACTAAAGCACACAAAATGGACCAATTTAATTAAAAAATATTTATTTTTGAGCAAGCCTACATTTTCTGAGCAAATCTCTTATTTTATTTGAACATTTTCAAAGTAATTGGACAGTCCAACGTTTTTATAAATGCCTATCAAGATCAAATTTAATATTTTCGAACAAAACCAATTGGTTTTCAGCATGAAATTGAAACAAATTCGGAACATTTTGGGAATTTTAAGCATTTGCTTCAATTTTTGAGGAAAGTCAATTTTTGTAATATATCGAAAATTTATTAATTTTGCAAATGCTGAAATATTACACACAAAATAGCGATTTGTTGCGCCAACCAACTCTTTGCTTAACTCATTCAGTTCCCTCAAACGCTTAATCGGTTGTTATTGTCAAAATGAAAAGTGTTGTAGTTTGTATTGTAACCAATTTCGAACTCTTTTAGAACAATTTAGTACAGATTTAGAACCATTAGGATTGTGTATAGACTAATATTTCAAGTGTACAGGCTAAGTTTGCAGTTCTGCCAGCAAATTTGTAAACCATTCGATTTAACCGAATGAAGTTAGTTGAAACAACTACTATTTGTTTCTTCCAATCTCATGCCAAAAAAGGATTCTTTCTGTGTGTACCCTTAAATCGCAAAACTTGAACTGCTTGAATTTAATTGAAATATTTTAATTGAAATATTTTATATTGAAAAATACAATTTTGGCACAACAAAATTAATTGAATTGAAAAGTGAACAGACGAATTTCTCAATAAAATCAAAAAAAGTAAATTATTGGAAAATATGATAAATTTAACTTTTAAAACAATTAGTTTCCAGTTTGTAAATTATTTAAAAAGTAAAATTATTTTTTGATTTTTTTTTTTTTGTACAAATGTATTAACATTTTTTTTTTGCGACAACATAAATCACACTCGCTAGTTTCGCGCCACAACGCATGCGATTCTCAACACTTTCTTTTTCACTCATTGCGCCATGAATGTGAGCAGAGACAGACAATTGTAGACAAGATCTTTGTGCCTAATGTTGCTGCTGCTACTGCGCACATTCAACAGTCGCAGCAGCACTTTATTCATCTTCATCTGCAGCTGTTGCTTCTTCTTCGGCTGTGGCTGTGCCAAATGTTGTCAACGCGGTCATATTTTCACGCGAGCGGCATAATTTTGGATTTTGTTAATTTCTGTGGTTGTCACTCGTGTTGCTGCTATATTTAATTAGCATTGTTATAGATGCCAACAGCATTACTAGCAACAACATTTCACATATGTTGTTGTTATTTGCACAGCAACTTTCACGTTTGTCTGTCACTCGGTTTCACATGCAACAAGTGCGGCGACAGCGGCAAAGACTTTGTTGCACTTGTTGCAGCCTCTGTTGCTGCGAATAATGATGATGTTGCTGCTGCAGCAGCTGACTATAGTGTTGTCAGAGATAAGTTATATTGATTATGACGTTGCTGCCGACTGTTATTAAAAATGTCTTTATTATTATTGCTGCTGCTAGTTTGCATTTGAATGACAATTGAAAAGCTTAAAATGTTGTCATGGAGAGACGTTTTGTGATACTCAAATGAAAGTGAATTTAAAAAAAATATATTATTAGCATTTTTGAGAAATTCACCACACCGGAACTCAACACTCCGTAATACACCACACATGAACTCACCATGCCATAATTTACTACACTAAAACTCACCATACTAAAACTCACCACACGAAAACACGCCACACTAAAATTAACCACACTAAAATTCACCACACTAAAATTCACCACAAAAATACTAACCACAGCAGTGCAAAAATGTACATTTTATATATTAAAGTTCAATTTTAATTTATATATAGATTTTTTGTTCAAATCAAATTATTCTTTAAAAAATAGTTAAATAAATAACAAAATTTAAAAAAAACCTAAAAACAATAAATTCCAATTAATCCGCACACGATCATCTGCACTTTAAAATAAAAACCCACGCCCACATGCAAAACCCGCACTTTAACTGTAATCTGCACTCATTAACAGTTCAGTGCCATCATCAACCGCAAACGCGGCGGCACGCACAACGCAACGCGCCGCTAATGAAAAGCTTTCACTTTCATTAGAGTTCACGATCAGCAACAGCAGCGCAAAGATCGACGCATCATTAGCAGCTCAGCGGCAGCAGCAGCAACAGCAAATGACGACGACAGCAATAATAATAAAAACAGCAACATCAACTCAACAGCAGCAACATCAACTCAACATCGACAACAATGTCATCAACATTTGTAATGCGCCGCTCATGAACGCGATCATGATCATGATCGCACTCATTACCAAACGTAACTGTCAACTGTTCAACCAGTTAATTGAGTAATTTTTAAAATGTTTTTATTGTAATAGCTTAAAACAACCTTCGCGTCTCACACCGCCAATGACACTGACAGGTGTTGGTTGGTTTGTATGTTGTGTCGATCGATCGATCGATCCTCAGCAACTTAAACCCGCTGCATTTTAGCTAATTTATTGGTAATGAATTGTGGTAATTTCAACGTTGGTAGTTGGTAGTTGTTGCTGTCTGTTTGTAACCTACGCACTCTTTATGGCCTCCATGAATGTCGACTGATCTTGTCGACTTATTTTGGTTATTTTAAATTTTTTCTTTGATTTATTTGAAAAACCTGCATTTGATGTGTCTCTAATGAACATTTAATGTGTGTGCGTTACATCAATTACTTTGGCGTTTCAAGGCATCTTCACTGAAAAACATATTGCTTTTCAATGGCTTTTAAGAGGCTTTGTGCAAGATCAATGATCGTCAAAGCCGTGGTGGTATATAGCAGCTATTATGTGTCATTTTTTGATTTTTGCATACTTTGAGGTTATGGTGATGTGTGGTAGATCGGTGTAAGCGCTTTATTTAAGCGATTGGAGGTAATTTTAAAAAGACATTTTTTATTTTGAAATTCTAAAAATTTTATTTTTTTTAAATTTTTAATTTTATATTTTTGTTAATGAATTACTTAGCTCAAAATTATATTTAAAATATTTTTAAATTGATGACCATCTGCCAAATATTGTCTATATCTTTAAAAGTAATTGAGATTCAGTTGTATGGAGTCAGTTGTATGGATTGCTCTCTTTGTTATACTTTTTCTAGAGTTATATAGAGTTTGTCGTGGTCGCTTCATCAACGATTTTGGGTTATTTAATTAATAAAAACAAATTTAGAATTTCTTACGTTTATCATAAATTCGTGTTCTTTTTGTTTTACGTTATCAGTCAAAAATGTATCAAATTCTGTGATGTTTTTACAAACCGCTTGGTTGATTTGATATGGAATAACTCCAATGAGGTTTAATTCAACGGGTTAATATTAAACCGGTTTGAATCAGTTTGAAAAATAAAAAAAAATAAAAAAATTAATTACCAACATTTTAAAAATTTACGAAAATTTAAGAAATTTACAAAAATTTGAAATATTAACAAAAATTTAATAGGTTTACGAAATTTATACACAAATTTAATAAATTTACGAATATATAAGAAATTTACATACATTTTTAAAATTACGAAAATTTAAGAAATTTACGAAAATTTAAGATATTTACAAATATTTAAGAAATTTACGAAATTTTCGTAAAATTTACGAAAATTTGATATATATACGAAAACTTAAAATATATACTAAAATTAAAAAATTTACGAATATTTATGAAATTTACGAATAATTATGAAATTTACGAATATTTATGATATATACGAAAATTTAAGAAATTTACGAAAATTTAAAAAAATTAAAGAAATTTAAGAAATTTGCGAAAATTTAAGATATTTACAAAAATATTAAAAATGTTCGTAAAATTTACTAAAATTTGATATATATACGAAAACTTGAAATATAAACAAAAATTTACGAATATTTATGAAATGTACGAATATTTATGATATATACGAAAATTTAAGAAATTTACGAATATTTATGAAATTTACGAAAATGTAATAAATATAAGATATATACAAAAATTTAAGAAATTTACGAAATTTTCGTAAAATTTACGAAAATTTGATATATATACGAAAACTTGAGATATATATTAAAATTTACAAAATTTTGGAATATTTATGAAATTTACGAATATTTATGAAATTTACGAAAATTTAAGAATTTTACGAAAATTTAAGAAATATTCGTAAATTTAAAATATTTACGAAAATTTGAAATAAATACGAACATTTTAGAAATTTGTGAAAATTTTAAATATATACAAAAATTTAAAATATATACAAATATTTACGTAAATTTAAAATATATAAAAAAATTTCAGAAATTTCATAAATTTACGAAAATTTACGATATTTAAGATAATTTAAGATATTTACAAAAATAATGATAAAATGGCCTCATCATATTGTTCATTTTACTGGTGTGGTTGTGACAAGATGATGATCAGTCCCCAACTTGACCTTAGTAAAATTTTTACTAAAGCCATGAACGGGAACTTTTAAATGATTGTTCCCCTTGACATAAACCAACCAGTTGCATGACCAACATGATCAAGTAATAGCCATGTCTACGCTAATAGAAAAATACAAATGTCTGCTAGGGTTACACAATAAAAATGTGTTGCATAAACTCATTTTCAAAATTATTTATATCATTTTTTAATGAAAAGAAAGTCAATAAATATTTGGACAACTGAAGCGCATTGAAAACTAATTGCTGCCTTTCAATTACAATGCAATTAAATTAATTAACAATGAAATAAAATTTAAAAATAAAATAAAAACAACCAAAACGCATTAAGAAAACATAACATATTGAATAACTGCATAAATGGTTGAACAAACACAGCAACATTAGACAGACACACATCGAGCAGCTTTTTCAACCACAGCAATAGCAAATAGCAACAGCAAACACTGCAATCGCAGCAGCAACAACTGCAACGCAATCAATTATATCAATAATAATTGCAACGACTCAATGATTGCGCCGAATGTTTCTTTGTTTGTTTGCCTCAACAATGCAGCAAACGCTAATTTGTGGGCCAAAAACTTATGCTGTAATAATTTTTAACAATTAAGCAAAACAAAGCCGCACTAATTGCGGCAATATGAAGCAGCATTAGCTGTAGCAGCAGCAGCAATAAAAATTCAGCAGTTATTTTGTAAACGACGGAAATGCAACCTGCTTTAATAGGCAGCAATATATTTTTTTCTTAATTTATTAATTATTTGATTTATTTAAACACAACTTACGTAAAACTGTGCAACACATTTTTAATATTTTTCTGCATTTTTTTTTTTTTTTTTTGATTTGCAGCAACAGCAATAACCGAGAGCAACAACAATTACAGTTCAATTGTAAACCGCACAACGTTCAGTCACATTTAATGCGCCAACAACATATCTAACCATGTTGTTAACCACAGATTTAAACGTCGTTTAATTGGAAGGCGACAATCATTGTCAACCCGTGCGGCAGCAATAGCAATAGCAAACTTCCTGCGCAACATTGAAACTGTTGCAACAGCAATACTTTTAAAAACAGCAATAACAACGTCAAGTCAACTATGAACAAAATGCCATATTTTCCAAATATCAGTAAAATGAGCCAGAAAATGAGCAGCAACACCTCGCTGGACAACACATCCGATCAGGATTACAGCGAGTTTCTCAACGAGTATCTGCTGCAGACGCACTCGCCGAGCAATGAGCCGGAGCTGCAGTATGAAGGTGAGATTTAAATTTAAGAAATTCAATTTTAAAACAAAAAAAATATTAATTTTAAATATTTTTTTCAATTTTATAGAGGGCGAACTTGAGGCCGAGTGGCTGATATCCGCTGGATTTCCACAGCTGACCAAACCATTTGAACAGGTGAGTTTTAAAATTCTTCATTTGTGCAGCACTAAGATATTAAATCTGTAGATTATAATAATTATGAAAAAAGAAATACGTAGTTCTTTAAACATTTGCATAATTCAAGTGATTTTTCAATTTTGAATTGTAACGTTTGAATATTTTTAGGCTCTTTTTATAGACTATAATCCTCTAATTTCAAATATATTTTTGAAAAATTATTTTTATTTAATTTTCCATAACCATTTTGCACTAATATTAATTATTAATTTCGTCGTTGTAAAAGTAAAACTACACATCAGAAAATGTAAGGTCTGTGCACAGAAAAAAAAAATAATCGACATAAATATAGCAACCGATATTAATTGTATTCATTAATCAGTCCAGCAATGAAATTCACTAATTTAATGAAAACATTTGCTATTCTTCGTTATATAAGAGCAAGAGCTTTCGTTAATATCAATACTTGTACGTCAATGCAGCAAATAATTTAGTCGACGCAGTTTTAGCAAATATAATTGCTGAAACTGCGCCTTCTTATAAATTTGCTGCATTGACGTACAAAAATAATCATATTAACAAACGCAATTGCTGATATAACAAAGAATAGCAAATGTTTTCATTAAATTAGTGATTTTCGTTGCATGTTTGATTAATGAATGCAATTAATATCGGTTGCTATATTTACGTTCTGTGTTCAGACTTAAATTCATGCGTAAAAACTCCTGCTTCAAATTTCTTCCACATGCTTGAAAATCATGTGAACTCTTCCATTCACAAAAATCCGCTAATTCATTTCAAAATTTCATCGAACTATTCAGGTCTGAAATTTTAAATGATTTTTTTATGATTATTCAGTAATGTACATTGTTAATAGTACAGACTTGAATAATATTATTTAAATTCAGTCCTCAGTTTTCAGATCTGCATTATTTCAATACTTCACAACTGAATTTAGTACCTACCGAATAATGACTGAACAATAAAAGCATGAATACAGGTCTGAATGTTCAGTTCTGCATATTTAGGATTAAATTCTTCAGGGCTGAGCAATTTACTATTATTTACAACATTTTTATCAAAAACTATTCTTTAAAATTTGTTGATTAATATAAAAAAATTGATTAATAAATTCAAAATTTTGAATTGCCATGCAAACTTTTCACATGTCCAAATCAATTTGACCACTTAAAACACAAATTACCCGATATATAATGATTTTGGCAAGTAATAACTATAAATCGAAATGTAATTGATGCCTATTACAGATGCCTATTTTAGATATTTTTTATTCAAAACCAGAAGTATATTTTTTTATATATTTTTTTATATATTTTTTATATATTTTTTACTACTGCTGAACGAAATCATCTTCAAATTTATTTTAATTCATTCTAACTAAGTTTTGCCTCATTCAGAAGTTAATTTTTTCAGGATTTCGCATATTCCATGTACCGACACTACTCCATCTTTCCTTCTCCCTTTAACCTATAATCCTTTCTTACGATCAACACTGTGCATTGGACGAATAGGGGTCATCCCCTGAGCGTTGCAGGTTTGATTAATGAATGCAATTAATATCGGTTGCTATATTTACGTCGCTATATTTACGTAATGTGTTCAGACTTAAATTTGTAAAAAAATAAAAAAATGATCACCGATCATAGCATTGATCATTGAATTTTTTTCTTTTTCAAAACCCGATCAGTGATAATAAAAACATGATCCGGTTAGGATCATATTTACCCTTATAGGATAAATACCAATTAGAGGATGGATAATTGATCATTTCTTCTTTCAAATAACACTACCACTTACCCAAATGGTGTAAATTGCTGCTATCCATACACACAGGATAGAGAATTGTTGCGCCAACCAGACTCATTCCCTAACCAACTTGTACGGTTCTCTCAACCGCTTAGTCGGTTGTTATTGTCAAAATAAAAAGAGTTGTAGTTTGTATTGCATTCGATTTCGAACTGTTCAATTCAATTTTGAACTGTTTTAGAACAATTTAGTAAAGATTTATAACTTTTAGAAGTGTGTATAAACTAATATTTCAAGTGTATAGGCTAATTTGGCAGTTCCACCACCAAATTTGTAAACCATTCGATTTAACCGAATGCAGTTAGTTGGTACAACTAACTTTTTCATTCTTCCAAACTCATGTCAAGGATTTTTCTGTGTGTAGTCAAAATTCTAATCGAGAACTAATGACTCTCATGTCTTTTGTAATAGGATACATTTTTCTTGGGCACAAGGAGAAAAATAAACATCTAAAACAGAAGTCGAATATGGCTCAAATGGAAAATAGCAGAAGTATCAATAAAATGCTACTAAATTTTTAGAATTTATTATCTGAATATCAAGAAAGAAAATGTCTTAGTTATAAAAAAAGTAAACAAGATGTTTAATTCTGCATTTTGAGAAGTTTATTTATTAATACAAAAATAAATGCTCTTTGTTAATCTCTTGATACCTTAAAAAGGCTATTAGGTTATAAGGTTAGAGATAGAGAAAAATCTCATAGAGTTATTTAAACACTACATAAAGCTCTACGGTACATATTTTTCTCTATTCCTAACTATTTTCTCTATCAAGCCTTAAGATAATAATCGCTGCATATCAAGAATAATTGATCTTAGTAACTTTCAACATATTGATAGACAGTCAAACTAACAAACAGTTGGCGATGACCCTATGTAAAACAAAGCACAATACACCCAGAAAAAAATACTATATAAATAATAGTATTTTACTATTAAAAATTGTCAATAGGATAAATTATTATTTTAATCGAAAAATACCATTAAATACTAGAAAATACCATGACATTGCCATTGAGTTTATATGAAAAGATTTATTTTTTGTATACTATTAAATCAATAATTGTCCTATTGACCAATTTTAATAGGATTTGAGGGAATTTTTTTCTAGGTGTAGGGTTTATTACAGACAAAGCAATATCGAAAAACAACAACGAACACGTGTTCTTTAAAATTTGGAAATAAAACAGCAACAACATTTTTGACCCCTAGCACATCAACTCTACATTATCAAGAACAATTGCGCTTAGTTACTTTTTTGATAACTAAGTGAAACTGTTTCTTAAAATCCAGAATGTTTCCGTTTAGCTGTATATAGCATTCTGGATTTTAAGAAACAGATCCACTCAGTTATCAAAAAAGTAACTAAGCGCAATTCTTCTTGATAATGTAGTGGTTAATGTGATAGGTATATATTTGGTTTCCTTCTGAATTTTAGTAGTTTTTTCAGTCCGTGTAAGCATTTACATTGAGTTAGAACAATGATCGGTAAAGTATTTCTTACTGTAATAACTCGATCACTTGTAGTACTTAAAAGCTAACACTTAAAAGTTAATTTTGCATCTAGTAATTAAAA
Source organism: Dryomyza anilis (assembly GCA_951804985.1). Classification (NCBI taxonomy): domain Eukaryota; kingdom Metazoa; phylum Arthropoda; class Insecta; order Diptera; family Dryomyzidae; genus Dryomyza; species Dryomyza anilis. Next base: position 17,957,242 of record OX638133.1, on the reverse strand, counting down.
AAAAACTTCACTTTTTACTGGAATCTATTTTTAATTTAACGAAAATATGAAACATAAGTTCGAAGAATTTTAATAATAAAACAAAGTTCAATAAACCTTTGTTTACAACTATTACCAAATATATTTATTTTCAACTATTTAAAAAACATAAGAAGAATTCAGTGAACTCAGCTCGATTTACATCTGTTACATATTGTAATATTAAGAATGGTCTAGACTTTCTCTATGTTGAGGAGTTCGTTTTCAAGTCTTTCGTATACTATATACCTAAAAAAACATATTTCAAAATTACAAAATATATTATAACATAAGTTCATTGTGCTATATTACAGTAAAAACACTCCGTCATAATATATTTTCTTTGAAATATTAGAATCCTCACTTTTGTTACTGATACCCAATTGCCAATAGTTTCCGCAAACATTGTGCGCCTGTTGTCAGGCTGTTTTTGCAATATCACCTAAAGTTCTACAGAACATATATCACTTTCATTATTATAGTATGCTTTACTATATATACTATAGTTATGTATTTTATATTTTTCCTGAAGTTATTCTGCTGATCGTGCGACTTGTAACTTCTACTTCGGAGGCGCGCGCGTAAACATTATTTTTTCGCGCTTAAATTCACGCTATATTTTTGTTGCATTAGAACATGATGCCGTTCGTTTTGTATTACAATTTATTTATTTTAATTTTATTTCTTTACTGTGCTTTATTTTATATGGATGATTTTTGACGATTTTGCCTTTTGACGCAAGTTGTGCGGTTGATTGCAATGTTTTGCAGTCAGTTTTCAACTTTTCGTTGAACTTGTGCAATTTTGTGACGCTGCGTGAATTATTTAATTTGTATAAGTTTAACGGAGAATTTAAGAAAATTGTATACGGTTCGGAGAAAAATGCCGAAACGTTGGGTTTTCAGCTGTTTGGTAAGGAGGCCCTTCAAAAAACTGAAATGGAACTGTGGAACTTAACGAATATCTCTTTTTTGTATTTTTCAATTCATTTTCGTTAAATTTGACCTTAGCCTGTTCTATAAATCAGTGTTTCGATACATATTTCGATCGATTTTAATCCGTGAATGTTATGTGACGCGAAAGCAATTCGATTTATTTGTGGTATATTTAAAATTCTATTGAAAGTGAATTTCAAAATTACCGTAGAAACAAATCGACTCGGTACAGTAGAGAAATAAGGAATTCGATGCGGTAAATGATTCGGTTTTTCGGAAATTCTGTATTTCGTATCAGTTGCGAGTGCGTTTCGATGCTTCGTTAATGGACCAACATTCTTGAAGAGAATCAATGAATATATGTTTCGAAGATCCGTCAACGTACCGCTATTCTTGACAACATACGGAGTTGTATCGAAATTCGAAACAAAACAGAATGCAATCCGAAGAAACAAATTGACCCATATATTGAAGAGAAATAAGAAATTCGATTCTATAAAAGATCAGTTTTTTGAAATGCTGTATTTGGAAACACGCACTCGCATTTCGACGGTCCGTTAACGTACCGCCATTCCTGACATTACGCGGAGTTGTATCGAAATTCGAAAGACAACAGAATGCAATTCGAAGAAACAACATATCGACCAATAAACGGGGTCGTATAAGGTACAGAAATAAGGAATCCGATTCTGTAAACGATCCGTTTTCGGAAATTCTGTATTTTGCGAGTCCGCGTCGACGGTCCGTTAACGTAATCGATCCGTTATCGGTGTCGTATACGGAAAAGAATTAAGGAATTCGTGTCTAAACAGTCCGTTTTCGAAAATTCATTATTTTGAATCAGTTTCGAGTGCGTTTCGACGGTCCGTTAACGGATCAACATTCTTGAAGAATATATTGAGTGGAACCAATGAATGTACGTTTCATCGTGCCGTTAACGTACCGCCATTACTGACATTACGCGGAGTTATATCGATATTCGAAAGAAAACAAAATGCAATCCGAAGGAACAACAAATCGACCCGTTAACGGTGTCTCGTATACAGTATAGAAAGATGGAATTCGATTCTATAAACGATCCGTGTTCGGAAATTCTGTATTTTGAGTTAGTTGTGAATGCGTTTCGACGGTCCGTTAACGGATCACCATTCTTAAAGAAAATACTGAATGGAACCAATAAATGTTTGTTTCGACGTTCCATTAACATATCGCCATTTTTGACATTCCTCGGAGTTTTATCGAAATTCGAAAGACAACGGAATGCGGATTCGTGCGATTTGACGGTACGTTAACGTTCTGTAATCGAATATGCTATGACGGAATCCGGTTTTACAGACCGTAAACATGCCGTTGGAGACATTTGTGACAGAGCTCCATACAAATATTTCATTGGATATTACAAAATGAATCCCCTTTTATTCATAACCAAAAGAAATATGTAACGAAATATATAAATTATAACAAAGACAACTTCGATAAATAAAAATGTCTTTAATTACAAATAAACTTACGAGTAGTAGATATCTTTGAATAACACATAAAATTAAATTTCAAAGTATCTTTATCTTTTCCATAGAACCCACCGTGAATCTATAAAATTTATAACACTGAATCATTTAACATTTAAATATTCGTATCATAAAACTTATTAAAATTCTTTCTCTCTCAAATTTTTCAACAGGGTCTTGAGCTGCGCACCTCCGAACTGGAACCCATACTCGCCTCTCTCTCCAAACCACATGCGGAGGCAATCAAACAACGCGTACGCGCTCTCAATCACACCGTGCGCGGACGCACAAAATCACGCCAGAAACGCAAACCCGACATACGCGACGTCTTTCGGGATTTCGATGTAAGTCTAAAGGGGCTTGCAATAGCATTGCGCTCTTACTTAAAGCAAAACAATTTCTCCGTTCTCTCCACGCAGGAGTCTAGCACTGGTACACGTTCGCGCAGCGCAACACCCGACTCTTTGGACTCGATACACGGCGACGAGGTCTGGGGAAATACGTCAATGTGAGTAGTAGCAATAAGTGTCAGAATTTAAAAGTTTGGATTTTTGGATTGGCATGTCGGAAAACAATCAAAATTTCAAATTGTTGCACTCATGCATGTATTTATTTGTTCAACAATTTCAACTATTCGAGGGATTAACCTATTTTTTATACCGCTTTCCAGACCCAGCTTTGTTAACATTTTCGAACATGGCAATGTGGACACAAACAGCCATCACCATGGACACCATACACAGCTACAGCTGAGCGTGGGCAAGAACCTCAAGCAAAAATTGCGCCGCACACCAAGTGCACCGCTCAAGAGTGGCTCCGATCTGTTTCGCGGCTCGCACGTACGCTGCGATATTCCGATGTATTCGGCGGAGGGCATCGAATTATTGGGTTTCTCGCGTATCGGCACGATACATATACCGCGCAATCGCAGCGGCTCCGACCCGTCCTGTTCTGTGGGGTAAGTGTGACAACGTGGCCGTTAAACGACCAGGATTTTAATAGTTTTCTCTCTATCGATAGACGCGCACGCGGACAGCTAATGCAAGCCGACTCCCAAAGTGACAACAACACCTCCTCGAGTGATTCCAGTGACGAGTGTCTGTCGCGTGGTGCGCACTCCTCGCCGGAAAGTTCGCCGCAGAAGATTCTGGGCAAGATACAGCTGGAGACGCCGCCGCAGAGTGTGCAGAATTCGCCGTCGTCGCGCGATGGCATCAGCTTTGAGAGCATGTGTCGGGAGACTTCTAGTCAGGATGGCGTGGTAAGAAATATAGCGTTCTTTATCGAGACATTCTAAATTCGTCGTGATTCTTTAAGTTCAAAACGATATCTTTAAATTCGCGTTGAGTTTCAAGAGTTATTAGATCTAGAAGATGTCAAGAAAAGTTTTGAGTTTACTAACGTGACCTTCCATTTCTTCCCCCTCTTCCTTAGGACGTCGTCGATAGCAGCGACACCTCGCTAGAGTTTTGCAGCGACATCGACACGATCAACGAGACCGATCTGAAACGTCTGCAGCCCGTCTTCTGGCTGGAGCTGGCCACCGTCTTCGATCGCCATCACGTCAGCTTGGATAAGAGAAAACCCTTCAAGCGACGCCGCAAGGAGGAGGGCAATCTGTTCGGCGTCTCGTTGAATGCGCTCATACGACGCGATCAACAGCTGAGCGGCAAAGATTCGACATTGGTGCCACGCTTTCTGGAGGGTCTGCTCGAGGAGCTGTCGAAGCGTGGTGCACGCGAGGAGGGAATATTACGTGTCGCAGGACACAAACAAAAGGTACTGGGAATTTTTAAAGCCAACTCCAAATTCCATTTATTCATTTCCGCGCTTTCTCTCTTTGCACAGACTGAATTACTTTACCAAGAACTTGAGGCGTCCTTCTATCAGAAGCCCAAAAAGTTCGCACAACTGCTGAGCGCCGCCAGCGTACACGATCTGAGTGCGTTGCTCAAGCGCTGGCTGCGTGAGCTGCCACAGCCGCTGCTCACCAACGAGCTGATCCAGCTCTTCTATCAGTGTCATGCTCTCCCGCCCACCGATCAATCGAAAGCGCTCGCGATCATCTGTCAAATGCTGCCGCACGAGAATCGCAACACGTTGCGTTCGTTGTTGCGCTTTCTGAGCGATGTGATCGCGCACAAGGACACTAACAAAATGAACCTGCACAATGTGGCCACGATTATTGCGCCCTCATTCTTTCCGCCGCGTCACATACACCCGACGGACAAGAACAGCATCGAGGAGCAGGTGAAAATGGCGGCGCAGTGTTGCCGCCTCACCAACATGTTGATCACACGCGGCGAGACGCTCTTTCTGGTGCCCAACCAGTTGATTGAGGAGTCCAAGTCGTCGAAGTCATCGCGACAGGTGCGTGTGAGGAAAGGCAGGGAAATTCATTTTAAATAGGGATGTGCGATTAATCGATTAATCAGGATTATGATTAATCAAGAAATTTGATTAATCGCACACAGTCCTAATTTCAAATATTTAATTTTGGGCATGTAATTTCAATACCATCGAATTTTTATATTGATGTTACAGATTTTGATATTGAAGTAAACATATTAGGGCAGAGGGATTAATCAAAATCATGATAAAACAGAATTTTGATTGAAATACTAATCGATTAATGAAGTTTTATGATTAATCAAATGTTTGATTATTCAAATTTCTAATTATTCAAAATTTTGATTATTTAAATTACTGATTATTTAAATTTCTGATTTAAATTTCTAATCATTCAAATTTCTTATTATTCAAATTACTGATTATTCAAATTTTTGATTATTCAAATTTCTGATTTTAAATTTCTAGTCATTCAAATTTCTAATTATTCAAATTTCTAATTATTCATATTTCTGATTATTTAAATTTCTAATTATTAAAATTTCTGATTATTAAAATTTTTGATTATTCAAATTACTAAATATTCATATTTCTGATTATTCAAATTTCTGATTATTTAAATTTCTGATTATTCAACTTTCTGATTATTAAAATTTCTGATTATTCAAATTTTTGATCATTAAAATTTCTGATTATTCAAATTTCTAATTATTCCAATTTCAGTTTATTCAAATTTCTGATTAGTCAAATTTCTAATTATTCCAATTTCAGTTTATTCAAATTTCTGATTAGTCAAATTACTGATCATTAAAATTTCTGATTATTAAAATTTTTGATTATTCAAATTTCTGGTTATTCAAATTTCTGATTATTTAAATTTCTGATTATTTAAATTTCCAATTATTCAAATTTCTGGTTATTAAAATTATTCAAATTTCTAATTATTCATATTTCTGATTTTTCAAATTTCTGATTATTCAAATTTTTGATTATTCAAATTACTGATTATATGAATTTCTGATTATTATTACAAATTACAAATTTTGTTAACATACAATGTTTTGATTGAGATAATGAAGCTGTGTGATAAATCAAAAAAAAAAACCTTGATTAATCAGAAACTTGATTGAAATATTAATGAAGTTTTCTGATTATTCAAATGTTTGATTATTCAAATTTCTGATTATTCAAATTTCTAATAATTCAAATTTCTGATTAATCAAAATTTGGTAAAAATTTGTCAAAATTCAATGTTTTGATTAATCAAATTGTTGATTCTTTAAAAAAATCGTATTATAATCGAAGTACTGTATCAATGTTTGTTGTCAAATATATAAATTTCGATCGATTTGATTATGCCCAATTATTGATAATTTGAAAAACACAAAAATTCATTTTTTTAGTATTCATTTTGAAAACTTTCATTATAATTCACATGAAGTAATTTGAATTTTTTTGTATTTCTTTTTTTACTTTCAAGTTTTTAAAAATGTCCTCTATTTTCCAGGGCAAACGCGGCATTCATCGACGCGTCAAGGCCACCACATCGCTGCTGCATGTCACCAATAGCAACACCAACGTTGTTCTCAATACGAACAACAACAACAACAACAATAATATAAATAACAATAACAACAACAACACTGTGTCACGCCAACTGTCAGCTGTCAATCCGAGTCATGTGCATCGTCTGATCATCTGATCGAACAAACCGATCATCCGATCGATTCAACCGAATTCTGCGGAATTCCGTTACCTGTAAATGTTTTCTCTATAATTAATAATTATTTTTAATATGTATTGTTAACAGTCGGGAGCAAAATTTTGTTCGTTTTTTAACATTTATAAATTAGTTTTTATAAAATAGCTTTAGTGACGCGTACGATTTTGCCGTTAAGTTCTTCCAATATGATTTGATCAAATTTGTCACAACAAAATTGAAAAATGAAAAGCTTTGTTTAAATTTTAAAAAATTAATTTTAATTAAAATATATATTTTTTATATTCTTAAATATTAAAAAAAAATAAAAATTATATTTTAGAAAAATGCCGTTAAATTGAAAACCTATCAAGACTTAAAAATTGTTAAATTTTAAAATACTAAAATCAAAAAAATGTTAAATTCAAAAAATGTTAATGTTAACTGAAACAATGTAAAACTACAAAAAATGTTAAACAGCAAAATGTTAAACTACAAATATGTTAAATAAACATAAAAACTCAAACATTAAATTGAATACTTTAAATTTTAAATTAAAAAAAAGCAAACGTTATTGATTAATCATTTAATCACTGCAATATTTAGACAAAAATGTGTGTTAGAATTGGCTCAATTTTTTTTTTATTTTTATTTTGTAAGCATTATAAATGTTAGTAATTTTATGCATTAATTTAGTTTGTAATTTTTGAAAAACGAAAAACTGTTTTTGAAGTGCCTGCATGTGTATTAATTATTTTGAAAATATGCTAAATTTTAAATAGATACCTAAATATATAACATATATTTTATATATTTCATGCTTATTTACTTTAATCACATTTACCTAATGACGTCATTAATTATACCTAATAATTATATATACAGTTCGTGCTGAACTGGGGAAATAGTCAAAATGCATCCAATAACTCATGATACTTTTTGACACTTCCTCAGTCCCTCTGTTTGTAGTCTTCACTCAATTACACTGTGAAAACTAAATAATCATTTAAACATCGAGCGTTAAATTGTATATAATAAGCATGTACTTCGTTGTGCATCAGGAAAAATAAACCAATAAAGTTACATTTTATTACTTTTACAAAATTCAATATTTGTTTTCTTTCATTTTTATTAGACTTAAATTCTTATCAAAATTCAGTTGGGTACTAAATTCAAACATTTTTCAATAAAATTGAATTTAATTTGTACTAGAAAATAACAAAAGTTCGAGTTCTTTGGAAAAAATGTATTTTTTTATTATAAAATCGAACTCTTGCAACAGCCAAATTAAATTTGATCGAGTAAAAAACGATTTTGAACTGAAGATTTATGTTTAACAAATAATTTAAAGCTAATAGTCCTTTTCTGCTACGAGTCTCAAAATCAACTATTTGAAACAATTGCCAAAATTTCGTATTCTAACAATTTTATTTTCTGTGTTTATGGACGTAAAAGTCTGAAACAATTGTCACTGGTAACAATTGTAATTGATGACAATTATCGTTGCAAGAATAGGTCTATAAGTTTACGCTAGATTAATAAAAAATCAAAATCTTGATTAATCAGAAACTTGATTTCTGATGATTTAAATTTCGGAGTATTCAAATTTCTGTTTATTCAAATTTCTGATTTTTCAAATTTCTTATTATTTAAATTTCAGATTATTCAAATTTCTGATTATTCAAATTTCTGATTATTCAAATTTCTGATTATTCAAATTTCTGATTATTCAAATTTCTGATTATTCAAATTTCTGATTATTCCAATTTCTGATTATTAAAATTCCTGATTATTCAAATTTCTCATTATTCAAATTTCAGTTTATTCAAATTTCTGGTAATTCTAATTTCTGATTATTCAAACTTCTGATTATTCAAATTTCTGATTATTCAAATTTCTGATTATTCAAATATCTGATTAATCAAATTTCTGATGATTTAAATTTTTGATTATTCAAATTCCTGATTATTCAAATTTCTGATTATTCAAATTTCTGATTATTCAAATTTCTGATTATTCAAATTTCTGATTATTCAAATTTCTGATTATTCAAATTTCTGATTATTCAAATTTCTGATTATTCAAATTTCTGATTTCAAATTTCTGATTATCAAATTTCTGTTGATTTAAATTTTTGATTATTCAAATTTCTGATTATTCAAATTTCTGATTATTCAAATTTCTGATTATTCAAATTTCTGATTATTCAAATTTCTGATTATTCAAATTTCTGATTATTCAAATTTCTGATTATTCAAATTTCTGATTATTCAAATTTCTGATTATTCAAATTTCTGATTATTCAAATTTTTGATTATTCAATTTTCTGATTATTCAAATTTCTAATTATTCAAATTTCTGATTATTCAAATTGCTGATTATTCAAATTTCTGATTATTCAAATTTCTGATTATTCAAATTTCTGATTGTTCAAATTTCTGATTATTCAAATTTCTAATTATTCAAATTTTTGATTATTCAAATTTCTAATTATTCAAATTTCTAATTATTCAAATTTCTGATTATTCAAATTTCTGATTATTCAAATTTCTGATTATTTAAATTTCTTATTATTCAAATTTCTGATTATTCAAATTTCTGATTATTCAAATTTCTGATTATTCAAATTTCTGATTATTCAAATTTTTGATTATTCAAATTTCTGATTATTCAAATTTCTGATTATTCAAATTTCTGATTTCAAATTTCTGATTATCAAATTTCTGTTGATTTAAATTCCTGATTATTCAAATTTTTGATTATTCAAATATCTGATTATTCAAATTTCTAATTATTCAAATTTTTGATTATTCAAATTTCTGATTATTCAAATTTCTAATTATTCAAATTTCTGATTATTCAAATTTCTGATTATTCAAATTTCTGATTATTCAAATTTCTGATTATTCAAATGTCTGATTATTCAAATTTCTGATTATTCAAATTTCTGATTATTCAAATATCTGATTATTCAAATTTCTGATTATTCAAATTTCTGATTATTCAAATTTCTGATTATTCAAATTTCTGATTATTCAAATTTCTGATTTCAAATTTCTGATTATCAAATTTCTGTTGATTTAAATTTTTGATTATTCAAATTTCTGATTATTCAAATTTCTGATTATTCAAATTTCTGATTATTCAAATTTCTGATTATTCAAATTTCTGATTATTCAAATTTCTGATTATTCAAATTTCTGATTATTCAAATTTCTGATTATTCAAATTTCTGATTATTCAAATTTCTGATTATTCAAATTTCTGATTATTCAAATTTTTGATTATTCAAATTTCTGATTATTCAAATTTCTAATTATTCAAATTTCTGATTATTCAAATTGCTGATTATTCAAATTTCTGATTATTCAAATTTCTGATTATTCAAATTTCTGATTGTTCAAATTTCTGATTATTCAAATTTCTAATTATTCAAATTTTTGATTATTCAAATTTCTGATTATTCAAAGTTCTGATTATTCACATTTCTGATAATTCAAATTTCTGATTATTCACATTTCAGATTATTCAAATTTCTGATATTCATATTTCAAATTTTAAATTTCTAATTATTCAAATTTCTGATAATTCAAATTTCTGATTATTCAAATTTCTAATTATTCAAATTTCTGATTATTCAAATTTCTAATTATTTCAATTTCAGTTTATTCAAATTTCTGATTATTCAAATTTCTGATTATTCAAACTTCTGATTATTCAAATTTCTGATTATTCAAATTTCTGATTATTCAAAATTCTAATTATTCAAATATCTGATTATTTAAATTTCTGGTTATTCAAATTTCTGATTATTCAAATTTCTGATTATTCAAATTTCTGATTATTCAAATTTCTGATTATTCAAATTTCTTATTATTTAAATTTCTGATTTTAAATTTCTGTTTATTCAAATTTCTGATTACTCAAATTTCTGATTATTCAAATATCTGATTATTCAAATTTCTGATTATTCAAATTTCTGATTATTCAAATTTCTAATTATTCAAATTTCTGATTATTCAAATTTCTGATTATTCAAATTTCTAATTATTCAAATTTCTGATTATTCAAATTTCTGATTATTCAAATTTCTTATTATTTAAATTTCAGATTATTCAAATATTTTATTATTTAAATTTCTGATTATTCAAATTTCTGATTATTCAAATTTCTGATTATTCAAATTTCTGATTATTCAAATTTCTGATTATTCAAATTTCTGATGATTTAAATTTCTGATTATTCAAATTTCTGATTATTCACATTTCTGATTATTCACATTTCTAATTATTCAAATTTCTAATTATTCAAATTTCTGATTATTCAAATTTCTGATTATTCAAATTTCTGATTATTCAAATATCTGATTATTCAAAGTTCTGATTGGACATTTTCTGGATTCCGAACGGGAAATTCTGGATTCCGGACGGGATTTCTGGGCATTTTCTGGGATTCCCTACGGGAAATTCGTACGCTTAAAACATTAATATCTCGCATAAAAATTAATCAATTTACTTGATTTTTATTCGTGCATGTATTTAAAAAGAGCTAAACATCTGCAGAATATTAAGAATTTCTATACCGTACATTAAATAAAGGTTTTTTTTTGTAGCAATACAAAAGTTTTTTTAAATAAAACAAAAACGGTTTTGGATATCAATGACATTCTTTATTCCTGTAAAAGTACGTTCGATGTATGAAACTTTTGCATGGCCACCACGGTCACGCTTGCAGAAGTCCAGACGTTGAACTCAATTTTCGACGGTTTTCAAGCATAAATCGACCGATACTGCTGCAATTTCACATTCGATATTCGTACGAAGTTCATCAATCGTTGGCATAGACCATAGACTTGCCATAGACCCACAGGAAATAGTCTAACGGCGTCAAATCGCACGACCGAGGCGGCCAATCGACTGAACCATTTCGTGAGATAATACGGTCTCCAAACTTGGTTTCCAATAAATTTATTGTGGCATTCGCTGTGTGGCTTGTGGCGCCGTCCTGTTGGAACCACATATCCTCCAAGTCCATATCATCCAATTGGGGCCAAAAAAATATTCGGTTATCATTGAACGGTAACAGAGTAACGTGCCGGTCTTGGTCGTCACAGAAGAAGTACGGCCCAGCCCAATTCACGAACATACGCTTCTGATGGTCAAGCGACTTCAGTGGCATGAAATGGCAAACCTTACTGAAGAGAAATGTCAAAAGAGCGGCAAGAAATATGGCGTCGTTTGCTGTCCCCTTTGCTCTACTTTTGTAGCGTCCCTTTATTATAAATTAAAAAGAGGTCGATCCGGACTGGACAAAAAAGGAAGTGCATGTTGAGATTAAAATGGAATTTTCAAAAAGTCAGCGAATTTAGCATTTTTGAATTATTTTATTCCGGACGGGACTAAAAGTTCTGTATGAAAATTATCACTTTTTGTTTGAAAATACCTACATTTTACGTTCAAATTATTTTTTTGAATTATTTAAAAACATAGCTGAGATAATGTACTTTATTTTTGTATATGTACACTTTGTGCTTTATGTTTATAGTTATTTTGTAATAAATCATAAAAATAATTCCGGACGTTTCGTACGGAAATTTGCACTACGATTTTTTGCTAAAAATAATGTTATATCTGACAATTCTAATAATCAGTGCTCGGATTTTGATGACCTAAAAATACGTTAAAAATTACCATTAAAATGACCTTAAAAACGACTAAAAATGAGTTTTGTCTAATGTAAAATAAATGCATTATGTAATAAAATTCAAAACAAATGTAGTAATGTAGTTTGCCATTTCATGATGGAAAGATATACGAGCCAACAACGAGTCGAAATTATTAAAATTTACTACCGAAATTCGAATTCGTATATCTTTCTATCATGAAATGGCAAACCTTACAGAAGAGAAATGTCAAAAGAGCGGCAAGAAATATGGCGTCGTTTGCTGTCCCTGTTGCTCTACATTTGTAGCGTCCCTGTTGAAAAACCCATTATCAAATTTTGCAGTAATGCAGTAAAATTATGTAGTTATTTTCCATATGGAAATGTTATTATAAAACGTCAATGTAGTAAAAACAAAAAGTTGTAATTGGAACATAAATTAAATACAAAAGTATTTATTTTAAAGACATTTTTCATTATTTTTCATACAGTATTTTTTTCGTTCAACGCCGACACTGACGAGAGACGCATATTTAAATGCACCCGTATCATTAATAACCGATTTTTTTCCTTAATTTCTGATTAAACGAATGTACTAAAATAAGAGCTATTCACTGCACAGTTGCAAGTAATAAAGGCAAAAATAGTACTACAAAAATAGACCAAAGTTGTCACATTTTTCTTTCAAATCTACTTCATTTGGGAACTCCTACTTGGCGTTTCTGGATATGGCCTAATTCCACCAGGTCGTATGTGTTCTTTCGTTCTACTCGGTTCTCCAAAGAACCACAGATTACAGTGAAAATTTGTTCTTCAATCACACTGCGTCTGTTTTTCAGGAAGACAGCATATTTTTAAAGAAACCGAATTAAATAAATTACGTCGATGCGTACCGGTTTTAAAGTATTTTCTAAACTGTTACAACACAAACAGACAATGGTTGCTGCACTTGCTGAAATATAAGAAGCATAAGCACTGACACCAATCATTAATATAATAACATTACTGCAGTTAGCATTACTGCAGCTTAGCAAATACTTAAACCAATTCACCGTAATTAGTTCAGGGAGGTATGTTAAAGGTCTGCAAAATAATCGCTGCTAAACGAAATCATGTTAAATCAAGTATGTTATACAAACCACATAGCCGTTGTTATTTCAACGGCTGGTTGAGTCGCTTGTAATTAGCGTAATTTCATTTTGAAAATTGAATGAATTAAATTTTTAGCCGATTATTTTGCAATTTATACAATTTAAATAAAATAATAACAGAAAAAAAAATATTTTATTAATTTTAAAATTTTGAAAAAAACTCGTAAAAAGTTTCCTATGAAATAAAAAAAATTTCATATCGAAATATCTTCAAATTTTGTAAAAAAAAAGCCAGAAAAATATATGTTTTTCGGTTACATTAACCATAGATAGATGGCATTCAAATGACACTTTTTACATGTTATATTGATTGCTCTTCTAAAAAAATTATAATCTTCGGGTCATGTCACATGAAGAAATTAATCAGTTTTATGATAATGACAAAATTGTATGTTCAGTACCCTATTATATTCCTAATACAATTATTTAAATATTAGAATTCGATTTTATTTACATTATTTCGTTGTTCAATTTAAATTCTTACCCACTACATTGGTACACACAGAAAATCCTCTTTTGACATGAGGTTGAAAGAATGAAAATGTTGGTTGTACCAACTAGCTTCATTTGGTTAAATCGAAGGGTTTACAATTTTGCTGGCGGAACTGCCATATTAGCCTTTACACATGAAATATTAGTCTATACACACTCCTAATTGTTCTCAATCTATACTAAATTGTTCTAAAACAGTTCGAAATTGGTTGCAGTACAAACTACAACTTTTTTTATTTTGAGAATAACAACCGACTAAGCAGTTGAGAGAACCGAATAAGTTGGTTGAGCAAAGAGTTGGTTGGCGCAACAAATCTCTATTATGTTTGTAGTTTATACTTAGTTTAAAATCTGAACGTTTTTGATGTAATATTTTTCAAATATACGAATTGCACACATTCATCCTGTTTCCAGTTTCTGCAATCTATTTTCAATTTCTTGATTTACAAAATTTGTGCATACAAAAGTATTCAATCAATAATGTGTTCATATTGCTCAAACGCCATGTTTGGGTGAATTGCGTTAGGAATTGGATATATATGAGTTATTTATTCTTTTTCTAATTCCGAAATCAATTTTTCGATATTTTGTATCATATATTCATCAGATATTCAGCATGGACTTTGCTCCAAATCACAAATTTGCTTCTTTTTAACGCAATGCAAATTATAATCTACTCAATGGCGTATGAGGCAAATAATTTCTCTGGTGACAATTAGTCGACATAAAAATTAAAACATTAACTTGGAAACAATATTCAGGTATACTGTTTCGTCATAAAACGTAAAACAAAAACCGTAATCGATGTGTTCAATCCTTGGTTTATTGCCCGTAATTAAAACGAAGAGATATCTACAGGAGCCCAACCAACTTATTCGGTTCTCTCAACCTCTTAGTCGGTTGTTATTTCCAAAATGAAAAATGACGTACTTTGTACTGCAACCAATTTCGTACTGTTTTCGAACAATTTAGTACAGATTTAGAACCATTGGGAGTGTGTATAGACTAATATTTCAAGTGTATAGGCTGGCCGTTCTGCCAGCAAATGTGTAAACCATTCGATTTAACCGAATGACGTTAGTTGGTACAACTAACTTTTACACTTTTGCAACCTCATGACAAAAATGGATTTTTCTGTGTGTACAAATAAAAAAAAACAATCTGTCGTATTATGTACAAATACTTTCGTAGATAAAATCAACTAATAATTTCGTAAAATACACAAATAATACTCATATTTTTTTCATAAATTTACGAAAATTCTTTTGTGTATTTTACGAAATATTTTGTTTATAAATTTCACGAATTTGTGCGTAAAATACACGTGAAATCATGTGTTTTAAGCAAATTCTATTTTAAGTGATTGATACATAAATTAAATTATTTCAAATTCAAATATATTTCTACCTTTAACTGTTTTTTTTTTTAAACCAATTACGATTTTACTGATAACTTAAAAAATGCGAACCTTAAAGTAAAAATTGAAATCATAAGTCGCCCCCAGGTCATATGCACATTTCCTCCATGATCACAACGTAACTCATTTCAACCCACGCCGCTGACAAATGATGACGGCTAATAAATAAACAAATATTCGACTATCGATCAATTGTAGTGCCGATCAGTAGACAAAAAAAAACATAAGATTTATCGTTATGGACAAATACTACAAATAACCAAAAACCAAAGAAAAAATGATTTTTCACATTTCACTGATCTTGTGCGACGACATTTAAAATGCAATCGTGGTTTTGTTTGGTTGCGCATATTGGTGAAGCAATTGACCCAAGAAATAAGAAATACTCATGTGCAATAATCACGTTGCGCTCCAGTTACTCCTTCCTCCATGGCTGCCTAAATTGCCCAGTGCGCCCATAATTTTTAGCGTAGGTGGTGGTCCGGAGCTCTCAAGCAAGCACAGCGATCATGGCGCATGGAACATAGCCAATCATGCAGAAAAACATGTACAACATATTTGTTGTAGTGGGTCTTACTTTCGCTCTAAACTCTAAATATATTTTCTGCTCCTCTCAGACGCTGGCACATAGAATGTGCTGCCTGCTATCTGTGCTGATCGTGCGGCGTGATCTTGCGTTATGCGGGGGCTTTGCATTGTTATGCATCATGTCCATCATTTCCTCACTTGTGGGGCACTGGCACCATCATCGGATTTTTAAGATTTCTCACTGCCTTCTACTATTTGAAATGCCTAATAAATTATTTGAGTTGCTGAACGCCAGCTGTAGTGGCGATCGACACACGTCCCACCGGCAGGCAGACAGGCAGTCCAACAAATTGTGGTCGTAAATTAAATCAAATAGTTAATTAGTGATCGTTGTGACGCTGCTTTTTAGCTTCCTGTGCATTGTGGCAGGTTTTCTGCTCGTCAGCAAATTGGCTTCTTTACTTTGGAATATTTTTTTTTATTTTTATTTTTTGGTCGTTTAATTTTTTATTTTTCAGTTATTTGCTTGAATGAATTGGCGTTTTTGCATCTGTTACAACGTCTGAATGAATTTAATTTTAGGCATTTAATAGGCCAGCCAGTCGCATTTATTTTTGTCATTGAAGATCGTCGTTTTATGTGCGTCAGGTTCTACTTTTTTGTATAGACAGTCGCAAGCAAAGTGGCACATTTTATGTTTGCTGATCTTGTTGTGTCATTTATTGATCGTTGTCTTGTTTTTTTTTTTTGATACTAAAAAAAATATATTGTCTTTTGTCATTTCTTTGATCTTTCTGGATATTTGTAGAATTTGCTGCTCACTCTTTTTAATCCATTAGCATAGCATTGAAATGATTGGGATTTTTGTGAGATTTGTCATGATCTTTTTGTCAAAATAAATTGTTCAATATGTTGTAGATCACTTTTGACATTTGACATGATCGCTTGATCTTTGAGCAAAGCGTAGAATTTATGTTTTTGTGGGTGACCAGCTCATTTTTATTTTCAAATAAGTATGATTGATCATAAATCTAGAAGAAGTTTTCTCTAATAGAGTAGACATGACAATGACTGTATTGTGCTGATATTTTAATTAATCGTGTTATGACATGGCAATAATACAATGATCAGTTCCCGATCATGACCCTAAAAATATTTTCTTTAGAGACCCCCTTTATTTGGTTCATTCATAGAAAAAAATATATGTGTAAATATAGCAAAAACAACATTAATTTTCAATAGTATCATAGCAGATACAACATTTAATTATATTGATTAAATGTTTAATTATATTAATTAATAAATTAATTGAACACAATTAAAGGAAATTAACACACTCGATGAAAAAAATTGTTTTATATATTTACTTTTTTTATTATATTACTTATTTATATATTTTTATTTTACTACTTTACCTACTACTCGTTGTTCGAAGTTTAAACCACGTTTACGTCACCAATAAAGCTATATACAATGTGAGGAAAATGTTAAACACAAATAAGTGAGAAGAATATCAAAGCCATGATATACGCACGATGTACGGCAAAACTAACCGATGAACCGAATAGTCAAGCATGCGTTGCGAGGAACCACTGTGAAATGAGTTGGGTACAACAGTACCTGTAGTACTGTGTTGTGAATTTAAAACTGTGTAGGGGTTGTAAAACTGTGTAGTGCCTGTCAAATTGTCGGTTGGTGTCTATGCTATATATGTATATATTATAGCATATACACTAACCCAGAAATTATTTGATTTATACTATTAATTAATTTGTATATCCAATTAATTATATTAATAAAATTTTTTATTTTATATCAATTAATTTTAGTTGCTATATGTACGTTTAATATTTTTTCTGTGTTTGTATAGTCTTTGTTGAGATATATGACCGGAGGAGATCGGGGCTATCGGCGTGGACATTTGTTAAGGCTTGCTTATACGGTAGAGAAAATAGCTAGAGATAGAGCAATAATCTAATAGAGTTGTGTAAACACTACATAGATCTCTACGGTAGGGATTTCTACGTTAGATTTTTGGCTATCTCTAGCTGTTTTCTCTATTGTGTAATCATGCCTTTAAGGTACACCTAATGTCACAAACGTTCCTGATCAAAATACGATAAGCCGTGCCAACAACTACCTATTCAGGGTGGGTTTGGGTATTCCTTCTTCCAAATTTATCTTATACTACCTAATTCACCCTTCACAAAAATACCTAATTAAGAGCCTATTTAAGGTAATATGATCTGATACTTTTGATATAGCATTCTGAACTAAATTTCGACTAACGTACCCGTTTGGTTATTTGTTAAGGTGAACCTTATCTGTCACTGATCGATATTTCAAAAAGTTTCTCTACTAAAATTGTGTGACATAATCCTGATTATGGTTGACTAAGTAAAGCTTTATTTAATATTCACGTACGGAAACTATTATTTACTAAGAAACCTGATCTTAGAATAGTAACTTTTAGTAGCATCTCACTTTGAATCAGCCACTGATATCTGACAGACATGATACCATTCTGAACTAAATTATCACATCCGTCTCTGATCAAAATTCAGTTTCTCTAAAAAAACTGCCTGACATAATTCTGATCAGGCCTGATTATGGAATGCATAATTTCAAACGAAGTAAGTACACTATTCATTGGATATTTAGTTCAGGATGCTATAATTGTCTGATCAGCCAGCCTAATTTCAAATAAGGCAATGATCACGGGTATAAATCAGAGCCAGATTCAAAACGTGACGCTATTCGAAGTTGCTATCCTGATCAGGTTGCCTGATCAGGTTGCCTGATCAGGCTTACTGATCTTACCCTTATCCAAACCTTATATAATTCGATATATATTTAAATTCTACTCAAACTGCTACTAGCTCATTTGAGACTTTTCAAACAAAAAATAGTTTTGTGAACAAAGAAATCTCAATATTTTTTGCAAAGGACAACGTTTTGAGATGCAATTTTTAAAAATGTTGAGAATTTGTATTTCTTTTGCATTCGAGTTTAACATTTATTTATTAGAATATTTTCTTAGAATAATTTTGTTACCCAAATTTTGTTATAAAAGGTTTTTAATAAAATCTCGATCATATTATATATTAATACGATATACAAATAGGTTTTTTTCATAAGTGTCACATCATGTTTTATGAAGGTTGGAGTCAGTTCCCTTACGTGGATTTGAAATTTGTATTACCCTAGTCGACCCTGATCAGTATCATTTCAGGTGGCCTTCGGTAAGGATGCCTTATCGTATTCTGATCAGGGACGGATGCAAAATAGGCCTTATCATATTCCGATTAGAGACGGATGTGAAATTGGTTAATCCTTAACCAATTCCCACTCGGGTATCTGATCTAAATCCAGCGAAAGTTTACCTGAATTCAAAATTATGAAAAAAAATCTGATTGGGAATAGAATTAATATAATATGAGTGGGATGTTATTAAAAAAAACTTTTGAAAAATTATTGATTATATTTTATGTTAATAATAAAATTGCCCTAGTTGAAATTGGTTAGGGATTGACCTATTTCACATCCGTACCTAATCAGAATAAGATAAGGCATCCCTCTTAACTTTTTGTGTGTTCACAAATTATTTTTTGTTCGAATTTGGTAAAAGGAGTTTCAAAATAATTTAAGTATACACACAGAAAAAATCCTCTTTTGGCATGAGGTTGGAACCATTAAATAGTTAGTTGCATCAACTAACATAATTCGGTTAAATCGAATTGTCTACAAATTTGTTGGAGAAACTGTCATAATAAGATAAGAACAGGATAAGATAAGAACAGGAAACCTAATCGGGTAACTTAATCACAATAGCAACTTCGAATTGTGTTTTAAATCAGGCAGGTGTTGATGTACTGGGTCAGATAATGATATCCACACACAG
This sequence comes from Dryomyza anilis, assembly GCA_951804985.1. Lineage (NCBI taxonomy): Eukaryota > Metazoa > Arthropoda > Insecta > Diptera > Dryomyzidae > Dryomyza > Dryomyza anilis. Next base: position 17,937,583 of record OX638133.1, on the reverse strand, counting down.
AATAAAAGAATGCGCCAACCAACTCTTTGCCCAACCAACTTATTCGGTTCTCACAACCGCTTAGTCGGTTGTTATTGTCAAAACAAAATGAGTTGTAGTTTGTACAACAATTTCGAACTGTTTTCGAATAATTTAGTACAGATTTAGAACCATTAGGACTGTGTATAGACTAATATTTCAAATGTATAGACTAATATGGCAGTTTCGCCAGCAAATTTGTAAACCATTCGATTTAAATGAATGAAGATAGTTGCTACAACTAACTTTTTCATTCTTCCAGCCTCATGCCAAAAGAAGATTTTTCTGTGTGCAGATAATGATATCATCCTTAATTATATGTCAATTTGGGTAAGTCGAAACTTTCTGGGAAATGCTTATTTGAACTACAAAACAGTGACTGAGATCAAAACTTATCACATATTGCCTAAATATGTCCCATATGCGGTAAAGATTCACATAAAATGATCAGTTCCCGATGCATCGAATCGATATTTCGAGATCTCATAGAACTTGTGACTGAAAACTATTTTTAAATAATTTCCGTTGTGGGTTCTTCAATTTTCATTATAGATTTTACTAAAGGTTCAATTTATTACAACAAAATCAGCATTTTGCGCATCACTAACTTTAACTTTGAGTCATATTTAAGTAATAATTTTAATGTATATCACAACTTCAGCCACAATGCCTGCCATATGTTGTAAATAATTCAAATTGAAAAAAAAAACTCATAACCGATCGCCACGAAAAGCCGATCTAATTGCTGCCAAGCTGCACAAAATGTTCATTCCGATCGCACAGTGAGCTCTGTTCAACGTGATCATTGCCAGTCGGGCGTATAGCACACAGCGCTCGTTTGCTCGCTCTGGCTCGATCAACGCATTGCACTGATCTTTATTTATGAGCTCAGGTGCTGCTGTTGGGTCAAAACAGTGAGCGATCATCGGCATAGAAACTTCGACTCCTTGAAGAAAAAACACAGACAATACAAAATGAAGAAAAAGAAGAGGACAATAACAAGTGCACTGCATGCAGCAGGCACCTCAGGGAACACTGATCCTCAACCGATCAACAACGTCTGATGAATGCGCACCGCCGCGGGTGCAGAACGAATTCGGACGATTATGATTTGCGCGCGATCACTGAACCGTTTCAATGGCAACGGCATAAATTATAACTTAAATTAGAATTAAATCTAAGAATTCTACTGAATCGAAGACACTTTTGTTTTGATGGCAATGAAAGCGTGAAGAAATGAGGGATTAGTCGCAGAGCATGACTAATTTTATAAAATTTATTTTCTTTTGGTTTTATTCAGACGAAAAGCTATAAAAATATTTTGAATAGTTGTTACTAGCTTCTGGTTATGGCTGATTACGCACTGATCAATGGGGTTGATAAAGAGCATGAAATGGAATAGAAGAACAGAACCGAATCGAAAAAACCCAAATTAAAATTCCAAATGAAGCATCAAAAAACTTGTCATTGTTTGCCATCATTTTACAAATAGAACTCGCAAGGGAAAAAATCATAAGACAGAGAAACTGGTTCCCGCACTAATATGACCCATGGATCGCGTTAGCTTATTATGGGCTCACTTAAAAATCATTCAACTGCGCTCGAGCGGCAGCTTGGCTTTGATCGTGCGACAGTGCAACATCAACTTGAAAACAAGAACAACGCACAATACCAAAAATGAAGAATAAAAAAATGTGAAAAAAACAAATCGAGAAATAAAACAGCTAACAATGACGATCAACGATCTACAGTCGAGATGCCTAAGTGGTCGCAGGAATTGGAACGCATTCTTTTGTGATCTTGTGAAGCTTCGCCTTTATTCTGTGTGTGTGTGACAAGTTGTTGGGTTGAGTGGGGGCAGGTGCGGCAATGTGGCCTAATGGGTTCTAAAATTTGAGCACAAATAATATATTTCCTTTAAAACGATCTGTATTTCGTTTTTTTTTTTTTTAAATCAGTCTTTGGTGTGAGATCGTGTAAAGTGTTTTTGGATTTGTTTTTTCATTTATGATTTATTTTCTGTACGATACAACAGATATTTACTGTTGAGAAAAAATAAGTTTTGTTTGGAAATAATGAATTATTTAGAATCATATAAATAACATCAAAATTTGGTACATATTTATTTGAGAATACAGACATACAATACCCTAGTAGAACGGGAATCATAATCGGAAATTACTTAAGGTGAGTCTTATTTCGAACCCATTCCTGATCAGTATACGTATCCCTACCAAAGGCCACCTGAAATGTTGCTGATCAGAGTCGACTAGGGTAAACCTAAATTCAAATCCACGTAAGGCAACCGATCCATCCTTTACAAAGTATTCTGATCTAAACTCTAAAAAAATAAAAGTTGAACAAAAATGAAGGGGAAAGTCAGCTTCATTATTAAGAATTTGAAATGTATATATTGTCACTGTCATGCCAAAGGGGCGAATGTGCATTTTTAAAAATGTTGGGAAATCAAATTTTAAAGTTTGAAGTGCTTTAAAAATTAGCAAAATTTATATTTTTTTTTCAATTTTTTTTTCTGTTATTTTGGTTTATTTGTCAATCATCATCACGTATATAAAATATCTTTGGATTTGGACAACCCACTGAACTATGAATACGGATTTTATGAGGCTATATCCTGATCAAAACGCAAATATTTTTGTTTTTATGCTATAACTTTTTATTAGCGCAAGATAAAATAGTAATGTAAAGGCATTAGTTGTTTGCTTTTAAAGCACCTATCTATTGACATAATTAATTAAAAATATTTTGTCTAACATTAATTTTCCATTTGTTATTTGCAGGAAAAATGTTCAATAGGTGCTTTAAAAACAAACAATTAATACCTTTACACCACTATTTTATCTTGCACCAATAAAAAATTATAGCAAAAAAACGAAGAAATTGGAAAATTTGAAAATTTTGTCATGCCAAAAGGGCGAATCTTTTCTTTTTTTTGCTATAACTCTTTAATGGTACAAGATAAAATAGTAATGTTTGCAATTATTGTTTGTTTTTAAAGCACCTATCAATCTGCATCATTAATTAAAAATATTTTGCCAAACAAAATTTCCTGCAAATACTTAAATGGCATATTAATGTTTGGCAAAATATTTTTAATTGATGATGCAGATCGATAGGTGCTTTCAAAACAAATAATAAATGCTTTTACACCATTATTTTATCTTATACCAATAAAAAGTTATGGCGAAAAAACGAAAAGATTCGCCCTTTTGGCATGACAAGAATTTCAATTTTTCAAATTCGCCCTTTTGGTTTTGTCTTTCGTGGCTAGAAATATCCAGCAAAATGACACGCGATTTTGTCACAGCATACTTGAGGATAAACTACATCAAATAATGTAAAAAAAAACTCAAATGTCAAAAATTGCACATTTGCCCCTTTGGCATGATAGTGATAATAAATAAATAAATAAATAAATAAATAAATAACGTTGATCTTTTACATTTGCAAAAGTTATTGAAATAACTTTGTCTATTCACAAAACCAATTTTTTAAAGGGCTCGAATTTGATAAAATCACTATCAGAAGAATTTAAATATACATCGAATAATACAAGGTTACAATAAGTATAAGATCAGGAAGATTGATCAGGCAACCTCATCAAGATAGGGGAATCAGGCCTGAGGTAATGTGGGACACACTTGTATTTCCTCAAAAAAAACACATTTGAAAAATGTTGTTTTTCATTGGTTTGTGGCCATAATTTCACTAAAATTACAACAAACATTGCTTAAATTACATTTCCCACTTTACCACAGAAAATGTTTCTTACTTTACCCCAATATCTCAATTTGAACCAATAGAGCATTGCTCGATTCGAAATCAGGATTTTCCATTGTCAGTCTAGTGTACAAGTTCCAACATTTACTCAAAAACCGACATTTTCAATTCTACATACCTACCTCACCTGCCACGGTATATTGTTTAACATTTCGAGCAGTTATTTTGCCATCAAAAGGATGTGTGTCCTCCTACAGTTCAGAGTTCGTTCCCTGATCGTCTGAGTAATGCATAATTAGCTGAGTCAATAAGTCATCTTTAGCATCAAAGGGTTTGTTTAGTGAAGCAAACAATTAAATAATGAAGGTGCTAATTGTTTGATCTTGCTGTCGGCAAAACTTTTTGTTGAGTACTCGTTATATGTTTCTTATATCAGACCACCATAGTTACTATTATAAAGGACACATATTTGAAGGAATACAGACATCATTTCCCCTTTAGTTTTAAAATGTTTTTGAAAGTTTTTTCTCACAGTGAATTGGTGAGTTATAGAAGGGAATGAAAAAGCAGATAAGATTGCAAGATGGGGCTCCTCATGAAAAGGTAATGTCTCATTTCAATTCGTCACAAATTATCTAGAAATAGAAAAAAAACCAGAATATTATAAAAAAAATAACTTTATTCTTCCCCAAAATAATCTGGATATCAAAATTTGATATGCTGCAACGTAGTCAACTTTTTGGGCAGGCTCAAGTCCACATAAATTCCATAATATATGATAACATCCCGAGAGGGTTATCATCACACATTTATACGGAAGTTTGTGGAAAACGTATAGCAGGTTATCAAATACTTTGAGAGTACAAAATATCGTTTACGGTTACTATGAACTTTCCACAAACTTCCATTTATATATGTGACCTATCACAGAACTGGTCTTCACGATTCCATTCTTAGTAGGTATCAATGGTACCGGTCCCAGAACTTGTAAAATGATTACGAATGAACTCCTTCCGCATACCGTTGAATTAGAATAGTGTCAAGTCTTCTTTTTCACCACGTGATAAGTAGTTTTAGAGCAATTGACACCTTTTTCCGCAGGGAAAGGAGGCAAAAAAGATGGATGAGTGCCGGTGGTTATGTGTTTTGAAATTGACAATATCTAAACTATCGAGAAAAACATCATATTCTTCATATTCATCATATTCATTATATGCATCATATTCAAAATATTCATCATATTCATCATATTCATCATATTCATCATATTCATCATATTCATCATATTTATCATATTCAACATATTCAACATATTCATCATATTCATCATATTCAAAATATTCATCATATTCATCGTATTCATCATGTTAATCATATTCATCATATTGATCATATTCATTATATTCATTTTATTCATTATATTCATTATATTCATCATATTCATCATATTCATCATATTCATCATATTCATCATATTCATCATATTCAAAATATTCATCATATTCATCGTATTCATCATGTTAATCATATTCATCATATTCATCATATTCATCATATTCATCATATTCATCATATTCATCATATTCATCATATTCATCATATTCATCATATTCAACATATTCATCATATTCATCATATTCATCATATTCATCATATTCATCATATTCATCATATTCATCATATTCATCATATTCATCATATTCATCATATTCATCATATTCATCATATTCATCATATTCATCATATTCATCATATTCATCATATTCATCATATTCATCATATTCATCATATTCATCATATTCATCATATTCATCATATTCATCATATTCATCATATTCATCATATTCATCATATTCATCATATTCATCATATTCATCATATTCATCATATTCATCATATTCATCATATTCATCATATTCATCATATTCATCATATTCATCATATTCATCATATTTATCATATTCATCATATTCATCATATTCATCATATTTATCATATGCATCATATTCATCATATTCATCATATTCATCATATTCATCATATTCATCATATTCATCATATTCATCATATTCATCATATTCATCATATTCATCATATTCATCATATTCATCATATTCATCATATTCATCATATTCAACATATTCAACATATTCATCATATTCATCATATTCATCATATTCATCATATTCATCATATTCATCATATTCATCATATTCATCATATTCATCATATTCATCATATTCATCATATTCATCATATTCATCATATTCATCATATTCATCATATTCATCATATTCATCATATTCATCATATTCATCATATTCATCATATTCATCATATTCATCATATTCATCATATTCAACATATTCATCATATTCATCATATTCATCATATTCATCATATTCATCATATTCATCATATTCATCATATTCATCATATTCATCATATTCATCATATTCATCATATTCATCATATTCATCATATTCATCATATTCATCATATTCATCATATTCATCATATTCATCATATTCATCATATTCATCATATTCATCATATTCATCATATTCATCATATTCATCATATTCATCATATTCATCATATTCATCATATTCATCATATTCATCATATTCATCATATTCATCATATTTATCATATTCATCATATTCATCATATTCATCATATTTATCATATGCATCATATTCATCATATTCATCATATTCATCATATTCATCATATTCATCATATTCATCATATTCATCATATTCATCATATTCATCATATTCATCATATTCATCATATTCATCATATTCATCATATTCATCATATTCATCATATTCAACATATTCAACATATTCATCATATTCATCATATTCATCATATTCATCATATTCATCATATTCATCATATTCATCATATTCATCATATTCATCATATTCATCATATTCATCATATTCAACATATTCATCATATTCATTATACGTATACGCATTGTTCCACAAACGTATCGTGCGACTTCTGAACGAATTTCTATCATGGAATGGTCCAATCGACCGTTGCTTAAGTAGGGAAGGGAACACAGTGATCGAAGAAGTTGTAGATTCTGTATCTGTAATCACCATTACTAAACTATATCTTTTTCGCGGTACTATTTTTCCCTACGATACATTTTTTAAAAACTCTTTAAAATATTACGAGAGAAGAATTTTAGGCATTTTAAAAATTCTAAAATTAATTTAATATTTTATGACTTTGGTTATTTTTTTAAATATATACACACTGAAAGACTATTGAAGTGATTTAGAGTTCAAAAACCGACTTGCCGAATTATGGGACTAAAAATCACACCTGAGAAACATATTATGATGCTCTGAAGTCAATAATAGTCGTACCAAAGTTCACTTAGTAAATACTGCACGCGTTTAATCCTCCCTGGATTACCTGAGTACGGAAGTGGGAAGAGTTAAAGTTACAGCAATTTAAGTGAATTATTAAGGAACTAGACAAAAATAAACCGTCCTCCCGAAAATGCCTCGCGGAGTGGGTGTTCCCAAAGTATATTTCGAACGGAACGAATTACATCGTTTGTTCGTCTTGTTCATAAATTAAAAATTCAACAGCAGCTCGCCAACGGAGCACAATGAAAACTTGTTCAAACTGAATTTTCAACCAAATGTTAAGAAGAGTTTAAAAACAATGTAGGAAAAACAAAACGAAAACCTGAACGAAATTAAAATAAAAAAAAAAAACGAAGAAAACAATCGCAAGATGTGCCACTGTGCCGGCTACGGCAGCACTTTGCAGTTATAATTGTGAACACTCGGCGGTCTTCCTCACGAGGTTCACTTGCATCGCCACTGCCCGTCCGCCCGCCGGACAAAAGAATTTCATCTTGGCCATGTCGAAGTCGAAGTTGCTGTTGCCTGTGTCTTGTGTTTTGGGAAATTGCAAGACGGCAGTCAGTTGGCCGCAGTGGGCGGACGGACGGACGCATGAACTCACCGTTGTTGCGGCCGGCCGATGTTGCTGATGTTTTTTCGGTATTGGAATAGTTGCCGCTGCCGATACCACTACCTGCTTGTTAACATGTCTATGGTACTTGTTGTAGTTGTTGTTATTGTTGTAAACACAGCGGCTAACAAAAGCATATCGAGTAGTCGATTTGGTAGGCAGGTTTTTTGTTCTACACGGTTTGCTTTTTTTTCTGTTACTCATCATCCTCATCATCATCGTTCTCCTCCTCTTCCTCCTCGTCATCATCTTCTACTTTGTAGTTTCCGCTCGGCGTTGCACTTGCGCACTGCTCGACGATCAATTGAAACGCACTGCAATGCGTTACGAATTCGCTCCATTTGTGGCAAACTGCGTACATCTCAAAGAGGTACCTTTTTTGGTATAGCTGCGGCTCTTAATTGATTTCCACGGTGCATGGCGTGAAAGCAGGTGAGCAAAAAGCAGGCGGTTCACAATTGTTTGCGCTTTTCATCTTTTGAATTTTTCCTTAGTCCCTCAATTCGCATCGATCTCGTACACTCGAATTTAATGAGCATCACTTAGGGTCCGATGATCATTTGTCATTACAAAACGGAACGGTTCTTGTCAGGCATTACAATCGGCAAATGAGTTAAAGGAGTATTAATTCATGATCATTTAGATATCATAAAAAATGTATGTTTTATAATTACTTAATTAGTACACACTCTTTTGGCATGAGGTTGAAGGAATGAAAAAGTTAGTTGTACCAACTAACTTTATTCGATTAAATCGAATGGTTTACAAATTTGCTGACAGAACTGCCATATTAACCAATACACTTGAAATATTAGTCTATACACACTCCTAATCTGTACTAAACTGTTCTTAAACAGTGGTTGCAATACAAACTAGAACTCTTTTCATTTTGACAATAACAACCGAATAAGCGGTTGAGAGCACCGAATAAGTTGCTTGGGCTAAGAGTTGGTTGGCGCAACAAATCTCTATGCTGTCTGTACAGATTTATTAATAAAACTTCTATGGGTTTGTGTTTGCCAGCAAGTCTACCGAAAGATGTCTGAAAAATGGCCCCAGGAAGTACTTCTGATTTCAAAAATGAATTAATAATTGAAAAAACTTGAAATTGTAGTTATTTTACCACTACACAATTTCCTACATATCCTGTAACATAACAATTAATTTGTCTGATTCATCGCAACATCTTTGCCAAATCGCTAATCGCCCCAAAAACACATGCGAGCCTCATCACAATTTACTTGGCTCTTATTTATGACCTGATTGTGCGGCTAATTGGTCTCACTGTGTCTGGTCATTCATGTTTCCATGATTCGCGATCACGTTCACCCATGTGCGCGATCATCAGTGTTTGCAATCATCATTTGGCGCTTCGACGCTACAGTGTGTGTTGTGCAGGCGCCTAATGTCATCAGCAACTGTGCCGTGAGATCGTCGTGTCTGGTTCTGGTCAAGTATTTATTTAATTCTTTTCTTTTCTGGCCTACAGACATTCTCCAACTAATTATCTATCAACTGCCTGCCTGCCTGCCTGATGTCTGCTGTTATTGCCGAGCATCCTTAAAGTGGAGAATTTAATATGATGTTGGTTTATTATCGCATTGAACATGCAAAACATTTAGAGGATCAGTTGTTGTTGATGGTACCTACTGTGCTGGAATTTGTGCATCCAACAGATTTGCAAATCGATGTTAATTTGTTGGTGACTTTTTACAGATGCTTTCGTTTAAGGATTTGTGAGGGTATTGAAGTTGTGTTTTCTTAATTTTCTGAAATGAAGAAAATGCTGTTCGTGAACTGGAAATTTGAAACGTGAGCAAGGAAAATACAGTATATATTTTTTTGAGATTACATTTTTTATGCCAAAATGGTTAGGGCACTTGGTCTAGATTGTTCAGAGCTGTTCGCATTGCGATGAATGAAAGAAAAGGTCAGTTGTAACCACCAAATTCATTCGATTAAAAGTAAATTTTTACCTATTGGTGCATGAAACTACTATATTCGTTTGACATCTGTAATATGAGCAAATACACACACCAAATGGTTTTAAAACTGTTCTAAATTGGTTATATTACAAACTAAAACCGAATTAGTTTTGGCTATAAAAACCGACTTAGCAGTTGAGAGCATTAAATATGTTATTAGGCTAATGTGTTGATTTGCATAACATATTAATATTCTGTGTTTACATAGAAAGAAAAAAATTCATCAGTATAATGAATTTATTCATATAAATTACGAATTTTTTCCCCAACTACCAAATTCATTATATTGATACCACCGTTCATTAAATGACATAATGAAGAATGCATTCATTATAGAAATGAACAAAATATTCATAACAATGAATTTGAATCATATTGATGAATACAATCATAATATCTAAGAACAATTTAAAAAATGTTCCAAAAAATAGTTTTAAAAAAATAATTCAAAAAAATGTCCTTAAAAATTTATTAAAAAAAATAATCCGATAATATTTTATTTTCGAAAAAAAAAAATATTTAAAAAAATTTATCAAAAAAAAATATATATGGGCCATTCCACACCAAATCGACCAGCGGTTGGAACTCACCTTCGATTTCAATGAAAATTTTCAAAAAAATAGTTTTAAAAAAATAATTCAAAAAAATGTCCTTAAAAATTTATAAAAAAAAAATAATCCGATAAATTTTTTTTTCGAAAAAAAAAATATTTAAAAAAATTTTTCAAAAAAAAAATATATGGGCCATTCCACACCAAATCGACCAGCAGTTGGAACTCACCTTCTTCGATTTCAATGAAATTTTGGCAACTGACAAAGGGTATCGAGACATGCACTAAAATATATTTTTTTTTAATACAAAAAATATTGATAAAATTTATAAAATAATTTTTTAAAATATGATGCAATCAAAATACCATCTTGAAATTTGGCATGAACATTAACAATAAATTGACGAAAATTTAGTATTTTTTTCAGAATTTTAAAAAGGGTCCTTTTTAAGGACATTAATTTTGAAGTGCAAGGATAATGTCCACGGGCCACATGTTACCGTTTGGAAATTACAACTTAATTTTTCTAAAAGCTTGTTCTATTTGCTTTAAAACGAGCCATTAAAGGAGTTTCTATCATTTCTAGTTCAAGAGATATTTAAATATGAACAACAGTACAAAAGTGATTTTTGGCACTTTTTTCCAACTTTGAGCGACTGTATCTCTGGAAGTAGTGGTCGGAAAAAATAAAAAAAAATGTTTAGTGCATGTCTCGATACCCTTTATCAGTTGCCAAAAGTTCATTCAAATTTTTTGGTCGATTTGTTGTGGAATGGCGCATATATCAAAAGAAAAAACAAAATTTTTTTTTTTCAAACATTTTTTTTTTTTCGAAAAAAAAAATTCCAAAAATAAAAAAAAAATTTCAAATGTTTTCAAAAATATATATATTTTTTTTGAAATATTTATTTTTTTTAAATATAATATTTTAATTAAATATTTAAATATTTTAATTGAAATTTGGTTAGATATACAACATTCTTCAATATGATGTACATATATGTTGTATTTTATGAATTTGTTCATTAATATGATGAAATGTATTTTTCACATACAGTTCATCATATTGATGAACAATTTTTGGACATTTACCAAGCGTTCATCATATATATGATCGCATTCATAACATTGATATCGTTGGTCATTAATATTATGAATGGTTCTTCAATACAATACGATGTACTTTTTTCATTAATATGTTGTACTTTTTTTTTCTGTGTACTGAATGAAAACTGATTCAATATAAAATTATTCTTTTTAGCCAAATCTAAAAAAAACTCTTACGAGTTCATTAGGGGTATTACAAACACATAAAATTTCACCAAAAATTTCACCAACTACCTGGATTCATCATAATGATGAATTCATTCATTGAATTAAAATCGTATTTTTAAATGTTTCTCATTTTCTATATTTTTCTTAACATCGAATTTCAAATATAAATTTGTTTCCATTTACACATTTATGTATTTATGATTCTTAAAGAACTTATAATATTTAATTGCTAATTATTCGAAGCCTCCATCATATTCATCATATTAATGAAAAAATGTATCATATTGATGAATTTTGTTCATCAAACCATATTAATTTAAATATCATAAATCTTATAAGAATTATAAATACATAAATGTGTAATGGAGACCAATCTTTGTTTCAAATTTAATGATATAAAAAATATTAAAAATGTTAAACACTGAAAAAATACGATTTTAGGTTAATGAATGAATTCATCAATATGAGAAATACTGGTTGTTGATGACATTTTTTTTTTGTGAGTAAGAAATAACATTCACGAATTGCTTGAGTACTGATGAACGAAAAATAAATAATTAGATTGAAATTTTGTTTGATGAACATTTATGTATTTTATGTATTTGTTCATTAATATGATGAAACGTATTCATCACATACAGTTCATCATATTGAAGAAAACTTTTTCGACATTTACCAAGCGTTCATCATATTTATGATCGCATTCATAATATTGATGTCGTTAGTCATTAAAGTTAAGCATGGTTCTTCAATACAGTGAATCATGGTTTGAAGAACGATATTCATCAATATGATGTATATTTATTTTCTGTGTACAAAATGAAAATAATTACAATTTAAAAACACTTTTTTTTTAGCATAGTCTAAAAAACATCTTACGAGTTCATTGGGGGTGTAACTTTTTTCGATAGTTAGCGATAAAAACGACAGTAAAAATTATGTTACAAATTATAAATAGTATTATAAAACACCAGTTATTTTTGGAGTTATATTAAAACGGCTCAATTTCGAGTTACATTCAATTCATTTTGTTACGTTCGCTTTAAACTCATTTATAAAAATAGCCACGCCCATATTTACAACTTAATTACTGTAGGAAATCGCATTTCGAACGTTATTTGGCGCAATTATCGCTCAGTGCTTATTTATATGCCATAAATCGCGCATAGTTACAAAGATATTAAAGCGAAAAACGGAGTGAAAAAACGCAATTGCACTAAATCAATTATTTTGCACGAGTTGGATGGAAGGTGTTGCCTACGCAAACTACAAATAGTCATAGAAAAAAAGGAAACAACATCGATTGCAATGCGCATGCGCGCACGAAAATGTGATATTTTCGTTTTTAATTACAAAAACATTGCGCTGACATATCGACGGACTGGCCGATCTGGACCTGGTCACCATATATACGCGGCATTTGTTGCGATAACATTTTTTCGCGCAGTCATTTGAGCAGGAAATCACATTCAAAGCAGACGCAATGCGGCCGATCATCTGCTGCGAATGCAACGTCGTCGAAGAAATGCACGATCTTTGCTGGATGAGGTTGGAATTCTTTTAATTGTGCAGCACATTCAAAAGGGGAAGCGGAAGACTGTAACCCCCCCGCCACACTACCACTTCGTTTAATACTGACAGACTTAATACCGACAGACGGTGTTGTGGGAATGTCTGGCTGTTTTTTTCTTTTGTGGAGCAGAAGAGGATGAGATGGAGTAGACAGTGCAGAAGAAATGTAGCTGCCTTGACAGTTTTAGTTTACAAATCTTGCTGTGCATCTGCCATTGCATGTTCTTGTGTCTTCGATTGTCGACGAAGTCGTAGTCATCGTTGTCGTGGCTATTGCTGTTGTTGGCAAGAATGTTTGGACAGCAACATTTTAACTCGTACTTCAATACGCTGCCATTGAAATGTCCAGCGAAATAAATGTTGTTCTAGTGGATACACCTAAAAAGAGGGGAAGCAAGTAAACTTATTGTGCAGTCAAAAGTAGAGACTTTTGGTCCGGTTGTTGGTGACGGCTTTATTTAATGTTGTTATGTTAAGTTGTATTGCGGTAAGTTTAAGTATGGTGAATTTAAGGTTTTAATGTAGTGAGATTTGTATGTGGTGAGTTTTAAGTGTGGTGAGTTCTGAGTGTGGTGAGTTTTGAGTGTGGTGAGTTTTGAGTGTGGTGAGTTTTGAGTGTGGTGAATTTTGAGTGTGTTGAGTTTTGAGTGTGGTGAATTTTGAGTGTGTTGAATTTTGAGTGTGGTGAGTTTAAGTTTTGGCGAATTCTTGGTTGTTGAATTCTTGGTGAGTCTTAGGTGTGGCGAGTTTTGGATATGGTGGATATAGGTGTAGTTAGTTTTATATGTGGTGAGTTTAAAATGTGCTGAGTTTTAAGTGTCGTGAGTTTTAGTTGTGGCGAATTATTGGTGTGTTGAATTATTGATGCGATGAATTTTAGATACTATAAGTTTTGTGTGGTTTTATGTATGGTGAGTTAAACATGTGGTAAATTTTACATGTGCTGAGTTTTATAGTTTTGTTTTTTGAGTGTGTTCTTGGTATGGTGAAATGTTGATGCAGTGAAATTAAGATATGGTGAGTTTTGGTGTAGTGTGTTTTGTGTGGTTTCATGTGTGATGAAATTTAGTTTTGGGTGTAGTGAATTGTAGGTGTGGTGAGTTTTACATTTGGTGAGTATTGCAAGTGGTTAATTTTATTTGTGGTGAGTTTTACACGTAGTGAGTTTTGTGTGATTTTATGTGTGAAGAGTTAATTGTGGTGAGTTTTTGGTGTGGTGAATTTGTGGTGTGGTGAGTTTTGGGTGTGATGAATTTTAGATGTGGTGAGTTCAAGATGTGGTGAGTTTTAATTATGGCGTATTCTTGTTGTTCTGAATTTTTGGTGTGTTGAATTGTATGACGAGTAGATGTGTACTTCGGTAAGTTGTAATAAGGTGAGTTTAAGTGTGGCTCATTTATGTGCTGAGTTGTAGTGTTTGATATTGCAGAGTTGAGTTAAATATGGTGAGTTAAATGCTATTGTGTTGTAGTATGATTTGAAATTGTATAAAACACAGCATACAAAATATTTGACATACCTTTGAAAAATGTTTCCCCCACCAGCAATTTGTTGAACATAAATTTGTTTTCACATTAATTGCTGTGCCAACCACCATTGATGACAGCAGCTGCTTCTGCAAATAATTTGCCGTAATCTGCCGCATTATCAGCATCATCAACTTCATCATTGGCAGCCTTAAGATGTGCAGACTTCAAGCCTCTTTTGAGGGGCTTTTGAGCCAACAACACAGCACAACACACCTTTTCTTAGCATTATTGCCTGCTGCTTGTCAATGATAAGTGCGCCAGCCGCATAGCAATCGCTGTTTGTCGACAACTGTTCCCAGTTCCCAGCAACAACAGCAGCGGCATCAACGATAAATCTTTTGCGCAATTATTAGCCTTTATTTTTTTGTGAACAATTTTATAATTTTTTTTTTCATTTTCTTTTACACATTTTGTGTCTCTTGCTAAATAGCATAAATCTAGGAATCTGATAAGAACAAAAGTGGAAAAAATTGATTGAGCATCTTAAATACGAATCGTGTTGGTAATATTGATTTTAAAATTTCACGGAAAAGTAATATAAAAAACTACTGCCATAAACAATTCATGTGATTAAATTACCTACACACAGAAAAGGCCTCTTTTGACGTGAGGTTGGAAGAATGAAAATGTTAGTTGTACCAACTAACTTAATTCGGTTATATCGAATGGTTTACAAATTTGCTAGCGGAATTGCCATATTAGCCTATACACATGAAATATTAGTCTATACACACTCCTAATGGTTCTAAATCTTTACTAAATTGTTCTAAAACAGTTCGAATTTGGTTGTAGTACAAACTACAACGCTTTTTATTTTGACAATAACAACCGTCTGAGTGGTTGAGAGAACCTAATAAGTTGGTTGGGCAGAGAGTTGGTTGGGCAGAGAGTTGGTTGGCGCAATCTCTACTCTGTGTGTACATGCTAGAGAACTCCTAATATTTAGAAAACTCTACATCAATTCCTTTAAAATGATAAACTCAGTTATTTTCACCAATTATACCATATCCTAATTGTTGATGCCCTTAAGGTAAACATTTTAAAAGTCTTGAAGGAAAAGTTTTGTAAGGTTAAATTCATATAATCTAAATTGATCGGGATTTTCAGAAGTGGACCTTTGTGATGTATATATATTGCATATATTAGGAATATGAGTATTCATTATTTGATCTTAACTTTTCGGGATTTTCAAAAGTGCTCTATAATTTGAAGAAAGTATAAACAATAAAACACTAATGTTATTTCAAAACAATAAAATGAAAATATATAAAAACATAGTGATTAATAATATATGTTGAAATTCAATTTATAAAAAATGGGAAGGTTGACAAATACCTCCGTAAAACCGCACTATCTCGTGGTCATTAATTAGCACTTTGACTAAAACCAATCACTATCAAGTTCAATATTAATCACCACATTCAAAACCGAAAAAATTAAAAAAGGAACCATTAAACTATGCGTAAAGTGCTTCTCATGCTGGCTGCCAATGCATTTAATAAATTCACAACTAATCACAGCACTATTTAAATTAAGAGCGCGCCGCATAGTAAAAATTAATCAAAATGCAATTTATGCAGCACCCCACTGGCAACGAACGACATCCAAATGAATGCCAACGAGATACAACCAACCAACCAACCATCTACATAAATTAAAATCGCATAAAATGTAAAATGTTCGGTGTATTGCAGAGCAGGTAACCAACTCGTTGACTGTGTGGTAGCTACAAAATATGTTTAAATCTCATCGATTGCTCAAAAATAAATTTTCACACCTACTACAATTCGGCGAATAAGTAAGGATTGATGGAGATATTGGATGGATGGATGCATGGATGGACGATTGAAATTAGTCAATAATTTATTTAAATTATGTTGGGGCAACAGTCACCAATCAACTGACGTTAAGCTTTAACAGATGTCAGGACTTAAGCTTCGCACATGTGCGAGATACAATGCAATGTTTTGCGCAACAGGTTGGTGGTAAAACTAATCGTTTCAAGCAAGTACTTAAACCATTTGATATTATTACGATTCCGGTTCTGGTTGCAAGATTTTGAAAAGAGCGATTCTGGTTTCGATTTCGTTTCCAACTAAGGACAAATTCTATGTAATCCGAATCTGGTATTAAACATTTTCTAGTAACGGTTCTGATTCCGGTTCCAAAAATCGAAACGGTTCCGGTTCAAAGTGAATTTGAGATTAGAAGGATATTTTAAATTTTTAATCAGATGAAAATTAAATGAAAATTCAAAATTTCAATGAAAAAATTGAGAAATGAAATTTTGAAATTTCAATTAAATTTTGAAATTTCAATGAAATTTTGAAATTTCAATTATACAATTTCAATGAATAATTGAAATTTCATTAAATTTTTTTTTTTATATAAATTTAAAATATTAATGAAAATTTGAGTTTCTAATGAAAATTTGAAATAAGTATCAATGAAATTATGAAATTTTGAAATTTCAATCAAATTTTGAAATTTCAATGAAATTTTGAATTTCAATTAAATTTTTAAATTTCAATAAAATTTTGAAAATTCAATATTTTTGAAAATTCAGTATTTTTGAAATTTCAAAAAATTTTGAAATTTCAATGAAATTCAATTGAATTTATAAATGTCAATGAAATTTTTAAATTTTAATTAATTTTTGAAATTTCAATAAAATTTTGAATTTCAATTAAATTTTGAAATTTCAATAAAATTTTGAAATGTCCATGAAATTTTGAAATGTCAATAAAATTTTGAAATTTCAATGAAATTTTAAAATTTCAATGAAATTCAATTGAATTTATAAATGTAAATGAAATTTTAAATTTGAATTAATTTTTGAAATTTCAATAACATTTTAAAATTTTAATAAAATTTTAAAATTTCAATGAAATTTTGAAATTTCAATGACATTATGAAATGTCAATGAAATTTCAATAAAATTTTATATTTTAATGAAATTTTGAAACTTCAATGAAATTTTGAAATTGCAATAAAATTTTGAAATTTCAATTAATTTTTGAAATTTAAATGAAATTTCAATAAAATTTTGAAATTGCAATGAAATTTTGAAATTTCAATGAAATTTTGAAATTTCTATAAAATTTTGAAATTTCAATAAAATTTTGAAATTTCAATGAAATTTTGAAATGTCAATGAAATTTTGAAATGTCAATGAAATTTTGAAATTTCAATTAATTTTTGAAATTTCAATTAATTTTTGAAATTTCAATAAATTTTTGAAATTTCAATGAAATTTTGAAATTTCAATGAAATTTTGAAATTTCAATGAAATTTTGAAATTTCAATGAAATTTTGAAATTTCAATGAAATTTTGAAATTTCAATGAAATTTTGAATTTTCA
This sequence comes from Dryomyza anilis, assembly GCA_951804985.1. Classification (NCBI taxonomy): domain Eukaryota; kingdom Metazoa; phylum Arthropoda; class Insecta; order Diptera; family Dryomyzidae; genus Dryomyza; species Dryomyza anilis. The sequence goes on along the minus strand of OX638133.1, from coordinate 17,919,544 downwards.
ATGAAATTTTGAAATTTCAATTAATTTTTGAAATTTCAATAAAAATTTGAAATTTCAATAAAATTTTGAAATTGCAATGAAATTTTGAAATTTCAATAAAATTTTGAAATTGCAATGAAATTTTGAAATTTCAATTAATTTTTGAAATTTCAATGAAATTTTGAAATTTCAATGAAATTTTGAAATTTCAATGAAATTTTGAAATTTCAATTAATTTTTGAAATTTCAATGATATTTTGAAATGAAATTTTGAAATTTCAATGAAATTTTGAAATTTTAATTAAATTTTGAAACTTCAATGAAATTTTGAAATTCAATGAAATTTTGAAATTTCAATAAAATTTCGAAATTTCAATGAAATTTTGAAATTTCAATGAAATTCAATTGAATTTATAAATGTCAATGAAATTTTAAAATTTGAATTAATTTTTGAAATTTCAATGAAATTTTGAAATTTCAATGTCATTATGAAATGTCGATGAAATTTTGAAATTTCAATGAAATTTTGAAATTTTAATTAAATTTTGAAACTTCAATGAAATTTTGAAATTCAATGAAATTTTGAAATTTCAATTAATTTTTGAAATTTCAATAAAAATTTGAAATTTCAATAAAATTTTGAAATTGCAATGAAATTTTGAAATTTCAATAAAATTTTGAAATTGCAATGAAATTTTGAAATTTCAATTAATTTTTGAAATTTCAATGAAATTTTGAAATTTCAATAAAATTTTGAAATTTCAATTAAATTTTGAAATTTCAATGAAATTTTGAAATATCAATGAAATTTTGAAATTTCAATTAATTTTTGAAATTTCAATAAAAATTTGAAATTTCAATGAAATTTGGAAATTTCACTAAAATTTTGAAGTTTCAGTGAAATTTTAAAATTGCAATGAATAATTTAAATTTCAATGAAGAAATATAATAAATCATTATTTTTTTGTTTAGTTATAATTGAAAAATTAAAATTTGTATTTAAATTAAACTTCGAAAACAAATACGACTCATATTACTTGGAACCGCAACGAAAAAATGAAAAATTAAAAACACTGCATGCCGTATAAATCAGCATTGTGGGGGCTTAACTCAGTCATTTCGTGCTGCTGCTTCAGTTGGCAGAACAATTAAACAAACAGCTAAGATGTCAAAAGGTGAATCGTGAATCCATAAATGCGCCGCGCATCCGTGTTAATCTAGATTTGGCACTCGAATAATTAATATCCGTGCAATGTGAATGCTCAGCGACAGACGCTACGACACGATGCGATGTTGGACGACTCAACACTCAATCAACGCAGCGCTGATTTGATTTCATTCGATACAATTCGTTGCAATGGAAACGTAAGGCAAATTGCCAATTATGCATCCTCAAGATAGATTTCCGATGTTGATGTCGTTGTCGATGCCGATGTCGATGCCACTGGAGAGCGCTTAATTAAACCTGCAAATGTCACAAATAACAAAATATGCAAATATTCAATGGAGAGCATTTGAATTCAGTTCGAATAGGGGGCGGCAGATATGTAGAAATGTATCGCACATCAAAATGTATCGCACATCAGAATGTATCTCATATCAGAATGCAGTATGTGAGATACTTTATTAGCTCGATGGTGCTAAAACACACGACACACGATAGTTATTAAAATGATAAGCAAGTGTTTGAGTCACTGTGTTGGAACCGACCGATATGTTAGGGGGCTGAGTTCAGTTTATAAATTGCATCTCATTGCAGCGCAATTATGCTTTAAATCATGTGATGTTCTCTCATATTCCCAGAGTGCTTTTAATTGCTCTGCTTTCGGATGTCATTAGCTGATGGCACTTATAATCATTTCATTGACACAGTCACTCAATGGTTTCTTTTGAGTTATGTGTTTAGGAAGTTATGCTTTTGATTTCATTATTTTGTATTAAAATTCGATAATATGTATTTCATATTAATAAGTATATCCTGAAAGTTAATGTACATTTATGTATTTGTTTTGAAAATGTGATTTTGTTTTAGTTTGAAATGAAACTATTTGATTTGATTTTATTACATCACAAATTAGTTCTGCATATGAAAAATAATTGCTCTCAGTTATTTTTTTGATACCTAAGAACATAATCCCTGCATATTTGAAATATTTGCTCTTACACGGAAAGAAAAGATTTGTTTGAATATGTTTGAATGTAATTAAAAAATAATACTATATTACCATACATGTATTACGAATGAAGTGTAATTAAATTATAATCGAAATTACATTTATTTTATACTAGCTGGATTTTGTGAATGCAATGTTATGGAGCAATTTTATTAATATAAATGACATTTTTATTATTAATATCAGGGACCCGTGCTTCGCTGTGGACGTTTTTTTATTGGTTCTATAAATGTAGTAACCAAAACCAAACTAATTCTCCGTTCAAACCACTTTTCTCATATACAATTCTTTCTCAGACTGTTCTTTCCCGTAGAATTCTTCCCAGTAGAATTCTTTCCAGTAGAAGTTTTATTGTGGTCAGTTTTAGTGAGGTGAGTTTTAGTGTGGTGAGTTTAAGTGTAGTGAATTTTATTGTTGTTCAATTTAAGTGTGGTGAATTTTAGAGTGGTCAGTTTAAGTGGGTGAATTTGAATGTGGTGAATTTTAGTGTGGTGAGTTTTATTGTGGTGAGTTTTAGTGTGGTGAATTTTAGTGTAGTGATTTTTAGTGTGGTGAATTTTAGTGTGGTGAATTTTAGTGTGGTGAATTTTGGTGTGGTGAGTTTTAATGTGGTGAGTTTTAGTGTGGTGAGTTTTAGTGTGGTGAGTTTTCGTGTGGTGAGTTTTAGTGTGGTGAGTTTAAGTGTGGTGAATTTGAGTGTGGTGAATTTTAGTGTGGTGAATTTGAGTTTGGTGAATTTTAGTATGGTGAGTTTTAGTGTAGTGAATTTTAGTGTGATGAGTTTTAGTGCGGTGAATTTTAGTGTGGTTAATTTTAGTGTGGTTGATTTTGTTTTCTATACTTTTTTTTTATTTTTCTGTTGTTTTTGAGTTATTGCTTAAGTTTTGTGCTTTTACTTTTGTTTTTGTGTTTGATTTTTGATTTTGTGTTTTTGCTTTTAATTTTTTTTTGTTGTATTTGAGTTTTTTGTTTCATGTTCTTAGCTGGTGAAAGTGCCGAGTTATATCGTTTTGAAAGTTTAGGTTGTATGGGATGTGCCAAGCCCCTTTGTCCAATCCCGCCCATATATAGCCTATGACACCCTCCGGACTCTATAGTATCCTGGTGCAAAATTTCAGTTAAATCGGTTCAGCGGTTTAGTCGTGATGCTGGAACAAACAGTCAGACAGACTGACAGACGGACCAAGAGTTTTATATATATAGATATTCCCCAGCAGAATCTGTCAAAGTTACCATAAATTGGTTACAATACAAACATAAAATTTTTACTGCATTTGAATATACTGTTACGAAAATTCAGTCTACGGAAAACTGTTCTACAAGTTCGTATCTCTCAATTGTGTACATAATGAAATGGTTTAAATTATAACAACAAACTTTATTAATTCACTTCAATAAACAACATTACTAATACCAAATTCTAACAACTGCTGCATGTCCACTATTTAACTTGACATCTGGTCACACACGAGATGCACTCGACCACTTTCACTACTGAAGTGAAGTGCCTCAGATGAGGCGCCCTTATATACTGCATGCATCCGTTCGGCATGTTTCGAGAATCTTCTACTCGTTTCGTGAATGACGCATGCTGTTGGCATATCATTCGCACTTATGTGTTTTTAATAAGCTGATCTTCTATCTCTTCCTCGCACATTGCCTCAGTGCGCTGAATGATTTTCCGCCTCTTTCTAACACATTGCTCAGTACACTGAGTTGTCTTGCGTCTCATTTACTCTTGCACAGTGGAGCAAATTACCTCTTTTCATAACAATACAATATATTCAATTCAAATATTATTAATTTCTACTGTGCATGTTTAATTATTTTTAATAAAAATTAATAAAAAAACAGTATTTTATTATTATTTTATTTTCAGGATTTCTTTCTCAAAGATACTTAGATATATTTTTATGGAAACATATTATTTTTTGAACTGAAACAACTCATATGTTTCTCTGGGAACATCCTTATATTTAGGTCGTTCCAAATAATGTTTTATTTTGAACATATTTATGTTTCGGTTTAAATGTTTATTTGGTTTGGGCGTAGTAATTATTATGTTTCTATTAGAACATACACCATTTTAAGAGGCAAAATGTGGTATCATAATGTAAATAGGAGCTCATTACAACACTGTTCAAGTCGCAATACAACCCTGTTCACAAATTATTTATCAGGCAATTATATATTATGTTTACATAAAATTCCAAACATACATGTTAATGTCTGCAAAATTATGTTTGGAAGAGCCATTTGCAGAGGCACATCGCGAGTACTATATTACAAAACAAAGCAAGAAATCAATAACAAATCAATGTACATTGTACATGTGTTCCTTTTGCGAAGAATACAACAACAATTTTGCGTGTTCTTTTTGGTTTTTAAAAGTCAATAAATTAACTTCTCATAATCCAGAATAATAAATCTTGTTTTCTTTTTGATAACTAAGTAATTTGCTTTCTTATTATTCATATGATAAATTCAAGAAATTTAGTAGCATTTTATTGATATTAGTAAAATTCTGCTATTTTTCATTCGGCCCGAATTCCACTCCAGTTTTAAAGTTTATTTCCGTTCGTGTAATAAACTTTTTTATTCACTTGAGACTCCTTTTATTTCTCCTATTTCTCACAAACGACATTTTTTTCAACTAAAATCAATTTTCTGACAGTTTCTTACAGTTTTCTTACAGTTATAAAATTATAGAATATAGTCTAAGTTAAGAAATATGTGAAATCGTTTGAAGAACACTTCAACCTACCATACAATTCATCTATGTATAATTCTTTATCCTGGAGAAATTTACCTTATTGGGGTTAACATGATCCCGAACTGATCATTTAGATCGGTATAAACTCATTGATTTAGTTTTTATCGAATTCCGATCGAAATTCATATACAATTTGAGTACACTATGTTTTGAATTTGATGTCACAATATAAACAATTATTTTCCAAACGAATTCAAATCGTCGTTATCAAAGTAAAGGCACTCAGAAAAACCTTCCTATATATTTTTTAGTCTAAATTTTAATTGAATTTCTAAAATACCCCTATGATACAAATCTCTTTATCAAGTCATCTCGGCAATAAATATTGTTATTAAACTAAACAACTTAAATACTAGGTTACGATACATATTTTCTTTCCAAACTCTTACCATGTGTAACCAGTTTTTATGCCATTTTAATGACAATATTTAAAATTGCGTATATTTTCTGGAATAAAAAAAAAAATATTAATAACCGCCTCCTGTGCCATTTTATTCATTTTATTTTTTTTGTTTGCTCTTTGCTACCGATGTTGCTGCCGCGCTTGCCTAATGATGATGACAACGACGTTGGCAATGGCAACATTGACGTTGATGCAGATTGGCCACCAAAGATGGTCATTGCTTAACAATCGGACATCTACGACCAGTTGTGGCGGACATACAGAGGACTCAACCTATTCAAAGTGCAACTTTAAAATTTTATATAAATGTTTGTGAAAATGTGCAACGTGAGTTCTTGTTAAATGTATCAGAACCAAGACCCTTAAAGAAATTTAGGCTTTAAAACTACTCAAAATACCTCTTTAAATATTTTAAAATTTGTTTAATTAAATAAAAAACAGGTATTAATTGGAAAATTATATATTTCTTCAACAGAATAATCCACAAAATTATACATATAATGGCTTAAAAATCTTTTAATCGAACCAATTATACTGCAGAATGGTTTTTTGTTAGAAAATGACTGCACCATTTTCCTATTGAATACCGAAAAATGGTTTCAGATAGACATAAATAGAATAGAGAAGTAGGAAAACTAAAAATATCAGAATTTTATTTATTCTATTCTGTAATAAAGTTTAGTATTTTTAAAATCCATTTAAGGTACGCAGAAAAAATAATCGACGTAAATATAGCAACCGAAATTAATTGCATTAATTAATCAATCCAGCAATGAAATTCACTATTTTAATGAAAACATTTGCTATTCTTTGTCAAATCAGCAAATCATTTTTCTAATATGAATATTTGTACGTCAATGCATCAAATTAATTGGCGCAGTTTCAGCAATTTAATTTGCTAAAACTGCACCGACTAAATTATTCGTCAATGTACAAAAATTCATATTAGCAAACGCAATTGCTTATATAACGAAGAATAGTAAATGTTTTTATTTAATTGCTGGATTGATTAATGAATGCAATAAATATCGGTTGCTATATTTACGTCGAATATTTTTTTTTCTGTGTATATCATTCTGAAATCAACAGATTTTGTATTTTCTGATACCATGAATATATTGAATTTAATTCAATTGATCAATTTACATGATTAATTGATGAGTTTATATGAACCTCAAACTACATCCAAGATCATCCTGGATATTATTTAAATATGGAGATATGAAATTTGGAATTTTATTTCAAACATTTCAGAAACAATTTTATTTCGTATATTTGATTTTAAATCCAACTATTAATGATTTTAACTATTTCTAGTTTAGTTTTCAGACGTTTTCCCTATTTTTAATAGTTTACGAAATATTTTCTATTCTCGAGATCCAGTATGCCATTTATTTCGATATCACAAGCAGAACATTAGTATAAATTGATATTGTTGCAAGTTCACATCGACCTCTCTTACGAAAACTCACACGTTTCAATTTTCTTACGAAAAATAGCACATTTTTCGTAACTACGAAAAGAAGCATAAGTTCCATTTCACCACGAAAACAATCACATCTTTATAATACCCAAGAAAAACCTTTTTTTAAACATGAAAAGATGCATAAGTTTATTTTCTTCACGAAAATAAACACTTTTACATTTAGCTACGAAAAACAGCACATCTATTATTTGTCCAAGAAAAAAGCATATATATTTTTTCAAGAAATTTATACCAGTAGACTGTTTTGTGCACAGGAGCAAACATAGTAGGATAAAAGTAATCCTTCGGGATTTGGTCAGAACACTATTGTGTCATAGGACATTGTTTTTGGAAAATTTTGTTCCTTTATGATTTATTCAGCACCTGCTTGCGTCATTGCACATTTTTTTGGAAAATTGTGTTCCTTTAGAATTTGGCCAGAAACCGCTTGCATTATTATTCATTCATTGGCCATCAACAAATTTGGTCACAATACACTACCACCTTCATCATTAACATTTTGTGACTTTTTACCCACAAAATTGTCGATTGGGATATCTGCAGACAGGAAAAATTTTGTTTTGCACCAAACATATTATGTTACTTGATTGTCTCCTAGACAAATCCTTCTCCGAAAAAATTCATCCCAGGATAATGAATATCATAAACTCTAAGAAAGGAAATTTCGGAAAGAAATTGTCCTTAAGGGATAAAAGTCTACTTCCGAGAAAATCGCTCAAGAAATTGTCCGATATCGATTTAATCTTCATGCATCTCGCACTGATATAATTGGGAATGAAGAGGGTTTAAGGCATATTGCGTTTCCGAGTTTTGTTATACTGGATAGAGACTAAAATTAATGTAATTTCCAATATCAACTTCTCATAGGGAAATTTCCCATTTTGTTTTGTTTACTAAATAAACCTTACAAAATGCCACACCTTCAAGTCATCGAGATTGAAAATTTAAATACTTAATTTTTTTAAAGCAAAATACTTCTCGTTTATAACCCTATTCAATGGTAAATCATTTCTAACATCATATACTGCAAACAAGATCCGCTTGTTTTCAGGTTGACAACTTCAAAAGGCGGTTCGAGGAGTTACTATCGTCTTAAAGTTGACTTGAAGTTGTCTGAATGAAGTCTGCCATGTGTCTGTCTGCCTATCTGCCATGATGCATAACAACTTTATTACTATTATTTCAGCCTATTTGTTGTATTTTAATAACATAATTAAAATGATAAAATGCCAATTTATGCACAACATTTATGATTGATTTGAGCCGTGCATCAGCCGTGCAGCAACGCCCCGTAATTTGATGCGCTTTTAATTATAAATGCAAAATGCATTGAAGCTCACAAATATTTTTTACACCATCTTAAAGTGAAGCCACATGTCTTTTAATTTTATGCATTTTCTTTTTTTATTTTCTTTATGTGCGGTTGATTAAAAGAAAAAATCGTTGATTAAAAAGAATTTGCAACGAACTAACGAACACTGCACTGCATATTGCACAGTTGATTGTCAACGATTGTCACACAAAGGTAAAGTGTCAAAAATTATGCAGATATTGCAGCGCACCCTTTATCACACGTTTGAGATGGAAAAATTCAATTTTACCACCTATCTATCCGAGAATGATTCGTGGAAAAAAAACAAAGACACGATAGTGTCAAATCGTACCACGCTGTTTGGATTTGCAATCATGGGATAAAGTTAAAAATTGGTTATTCGAATTTGAGAGAAAATTCTACGTACTTCAACGAGTAACTTACGTTCAATTTGTACGATCCATATAATTCTTATTCGGTATAATGCTTCATCGACAATTTGTCTCTGAACCATTTATCGCCGACAATTCTTTCACAATACAATTTTTTTACGAGACAATTCGGTTCCTAGACAATTCGGTTCCGAGACAATTCTTACTAGATAAATCATCCCAGAGACAATACTTACAATCCCCGGTCAAGAAACAATACTTCTTCCGCGGTCAATTCTATTTTCCCTGAACATTTCATTCACGAATAATTCTTCCTCAATAAAATTTTTACCATACTAATCTTCGCCGAGACAATACTTCCCGGTCAATTAACCTACGCAGAACTCTTCCCCACTACAATTATTCGCAGTGACAATTTTCATAAGACAATTCTTGCCTAAGAAATTTACTCTTCTAGAAAAATTCTCTCCCAGAAAATTCATCTCCTTCAATTCCTTCCCGAGATAAATTTTCTCAGAGATAAAGAAATGTCGGGAAGGAATTGTCCGAGAATGATTCGGAATAGGAATTATCCGTAACCATCAGTATTTGTCAAAGTAGTAAAGACTTAAACAATTCAATTTCTAGAAACTAAAAAAATTCAATTCTTCCCTAAAACAATTCATTCCCTAGAGAATTCCGCTCCGAAACAATCCTGTATGTAGTTTTTCCCGAAGACAATACTTACCGTGTCAATTCTTCACCGGGAAACTCTATGCATAATATTCTTTGTCGATAATTCCAATTCAATTCCTTCACGAGAAAGTTCTGCTCCGAGACAATTCTTACCAGACAATTCATTCCAGAGACAATACTTACGGTGTCAATTCTTCGCCGGATAATTATATTGATACAATTATTGCCAGAAATAATTATTCCTGAATAAATCCTGCACGTTAATTCTTTCTCGATATAATTCTTACCTACTATTATTTACCGAGACAATACTTCCCGGTCAATTCATCCCCTACAATTCATCCCCAAACAACTATTCCCAGAGCCAATTTTCGTAAATAAATTCTTGTCAAAAACAATTATTCTCATAGACAATTCCTTCTTCGAGAACATCCATCCCCGGATACTTATTCCCCATTCATTTCTTCATCTATAGGGAAATTTATCTCGGGAAGGACATCTTCGAGAATGATTTACCAGGGAAGAATTATCCATAACCATCAATAATTGACAATAGAGTAAAGAATTAAAAATTTGCTGATACAATTCATCCCCGAAACAATTCTTTCCCGAGAGAATTCAGCTCCGAGACAATATTGACTATGTAGTTCTTCCCGAAGACAATACTTACCGTGTCAATTCTTCGTCGGAAAACTCTATCCACACAATTCATTGCCGATATATCCAATACAATTCCTTCCCGAGAAAATTATGATTCGAGACAATTCTTATCAGACAATTCATTCCAGAGACAATACTTACCATGTCAATTCTTTCCCGGACAATTCTATTGATACAATTATTGCCAGTGATTATTATTCCTGAATAATTCCTTCACGAATAATTCATTCTCGCTGTAATTCTAACCTACTATTCTTTACCGAGACAATACTTTTCGGTCAATTCATCTTCGTACAATTCTTCCCCAAACCATTATTCCCAGAGCCAATTATCGCAAGTCAATTCTTGCCAAAGACAATTCCTTCTTCGAGAACATCCATCCCCGTAGACTTATTCCCCATTCGTTTCTTCATCTCTAAGGAAATTTATCTCGGGAAGGACATGTTCGAGAATGATTTATCGGGGAATAATTATCCATAACCATCAACAATTGACAATAGAGTAGAGAATTAAAAATTTGCTGATACAATTCATACCCGAAACAATTCTTTCCCGAGAGAATTCAGCTCCGAGACAATATTGACTATGTAGTTCTTCCCGAAGACAATAATTACCGTGTCAATTCTTCATCGAAAAACTCTATCCACAAAATTCACGATATATCCAATACAATTCCTTCCCGAGAAAATTCTGATTCGAGACAATTCTTATCAGACAATTCATTCCAGAATCAATACTTACCATGTCAATTCTTTCTAGGACAATTCTATCGATACAATTATTGCCAGAGATTATTATTCCTGAATAATTCCTTCACGAATAATTCTATCTCGCTATAATTCAAACCTTCTATTCTTTACCGAGACAATACTTCCCGGTCAATTCATCCCAGTAAAATTCTTCCCCAAACAATTATTTCCAGAGCCAATTTTCACAAGTCAATTCATGCCAAAGACAATTATTCTCCTATACAAAACCTTCTTCGAGAACATTCATCTCCGGATAATTATTCCCCAATCATTTCACTTACTGTCCGAGAATGATTTATCGGATAAGAATTATTTATAACCATCAGTATTTGTCAAAACAGTAGAGACTTGCTGATAAAATTCTTCTCCAGAACAATTCTTTCCCGAGAGAATTCTACTCCGGACACAATTCTATCTAGGAAATTCTTCATACTATGTCAATTTATTCCCGGAAAATTCTATCCACAAAACTCTTCGCAGACAAGTTCAATACAATTCCTTCCCGAGCGAATTAAATGTTAATTCTTCCCCGGACAGTTAATTCTATTCATATAATTTTTTCCAAGAGCAATTTTTCCTGAATATTTCTTTCATGAATAGTTTTTTCTCGATATAATCCTTACCCTACTATTATTCGCCGACAGAATATTTCCCCGTCAATTCATCCCCGCATAATTCTTCCGTAATACCACTTATTCCAAAGACAATTTCCCAAGACAATTTCCCAAGACAATTTCCCAAGACAATTCTTGCCAAAGACAATTGTATTCCACGTTTCATTTATTTTTACTAAAATTTGGTATTTCAAAAATAAAATAATCGGTTAGCCAGTTAGTTCTAACCCGAGTTTTCGCACCTTAAACGCAGTACAGAGTCTGCGTTTTGTGACTTTTGCGCCGTGTTCGCAATCAATTGTGTTCCATATTCATTAGAATTGCACGTGCGGGAGTAGTGTGTAAAGAGGGTCATGTGCAGTGCAACATTGTACAGAAGAAATGCACAAAATCAAGCCACCTGGCAACCATCGAAGACCACCGCCACCATTGAAGTCAAGGTAGTAGTGTCAATGCCAATTTCGATTTTCAAATTCGTACAACCAGAAAACCAACCGCACGAAACGCAATCAGAAGTTCAAATGAAAAATATACAAAAGCGTGAAAACAATTTTCACCGAGTAAATACAAGTAGTACCTACTACCTACAGAAAGTAAATTGATAAACAGTGCCAAAAATAAAAATAAAAGTAAAAGTGAAAAACTATAAAATAGTGCAAAAAAAGTGTTTGTATAAAAGTAATACAAAGCAAGTATTGCTGCGATTGGAATTTCATTGTGAAGATGCTGTTAAATTGAACACAAAATTGCACTCAACTCGACACTCGACTCGATTCAACTGCGAACAGAATTGAACGGAAAGGAACAGAACAGAACAGAACAGAACTGCATTCAGAACCCAATGAAGTGTACGTTGTAAAGCGCCTCCAACTTGGCGCTGACGCCGTTAACAAACGAAAAAAATAAATAAAATTAAAACCTCCAACAGCCGGGACAGCTATACGACAACTACCCACCGACATCCGACCGTACCAACACACTATTGCTCACCATGATCAGTAGGGCGACAGGGAAGTTTACTCATTCATTTATCGGTCTAATGATTACCAGCGATGCATGAAAGGCCCACAAGAACCCAAGTACCTTAAACAGGTAGTTAGGCTGGTAGGCAGACTATTGCATCCTTCTTCCCCGATATGGTGCATGGGATGTTGCCTCATCGAGTACGCATTGTGTACACTAAGAAAAATTAAGCATTTCAGTATTAAAAAGCTTTATTGCATCAAATTAAATAATATATATATATAGTTGGCACAAACATATTTCATATACCACAATATATTTCATTTACTATCTTCATCTCAAAAATCGAGTTCGCATAGGGAACACTAAGAAAAAACCGCTAATTTCAATATTTATGAGCTTTGTTGCATTATATGTTAATCATAAATATAGTTGGCACAATTAGCACAATAGACCGTAAGATATTTCGTATACTACATATTTCTTATACTATCTTCATCTCAAAAATCGAGTTCGCATTGGAAACACTAAGAAAAACCACTAATTTCAGTACTTATGAGCTTTGTTGCATTATATGTTAATCATAAATATAGTTGGTACAATTAGCACAATAGACCATAAGATATTTCGTATACTACATTCATTCACGACATCGAGTTCGCATTGGGAACCCTAAAAAAAACCGCTAGTTTTAGTATTTACGAGCTTTGTTACATTATATGTTAATCATAAATATAGTTGGCACAATAGACCACAACATATTTCGTATATTACATTCTTTCCCGACATAGAGTTCGCCATGGGAACACTAAGAAAACGAGTAACAAAGCTCACTATTTATGAGCTTTGTTACTCGAACTCGATCAAAAATATAGTTGGCACAATTAGAATAATAGACCACAACATATTTCGTATACTATCTTCATCTCTGAAATCGAATTCGCATTGGGAACGGTAAGAAAAACCGCTACTTTCAGTATTTATGAGCTTTGTTGCATTATTTATTAATCATAAATATAGTTGGCACAATTACCACAATAGATCACAACATATTTCGTATACTACATTCTTTCTCGACATTGAGTTCGCATTGGGAACACTAAGAAAACCCGCTAGTTTTAGTATTTATGAGCTTTGTTACATTATATGTTAATCATAAATATAGTTGGCACAATAGACCACAACATATTTCGTATACTACATTCTTTCCCGACATTGAGTTCGCATAGGGAACACTAAGAAATCCCGCTAATTTCAGTATTTATGAGCTTTGTTATATTCGAACTCGATCAAAAATATAGTTGGCACAATTAGTACAATAGACCACAAAATATTTCGTATACTATCTTCATCTCTGAAATCGAGTTCGCATTGGAAACACTAAGAAAACCCGCTAATTTCAGTATTTATGAGCTTTGTTGTATTATATTTTAATCATAAATATGGTTGGCACAAATAGCACAATAGACCACAACATATTTCGTATACTATCTTCATCTCTAAATCGAGTTCGCATTGGAAACACTAAGAATTACCACTATTTTCAGTATTTATGAGCTTTGTTGTATTATATTTTTATCATAAATATAGTTGGCACAAATAGCACAATAGACCACAACATATTTCGTATACTACATATTTCGATACTACATATGTCGTAAATATCTTCATCTCTAAAATCGAGTTCGCATTGGGAACACTAAGAAAAACCGCTAATGTCAGTATTTATGAGCTTTGTTATATTATATTTTAATCATAAATATAGTTGGCACAATGATATTACATATACCACAAGCATTTTATTGATACATTGCAATTATAATAATATTTTAGCAGATAAAGATATATGCGATAATTTATAAATATAGATTTATATTGACTGTATTAATTATTCAAAGATAAATTGTAGCAAATATTTGTGATAAGTATATTTAAATTGGCAACAAATACGTATGAAATGTATGACATTAACATGTTATATACAATTTTTACACAAACAGCAATAGTATCGGTTGATTTAGCACAAAAAAAATGTAAAATCAAACCTATTGAATGTACTTGGTATGGTATAGGAGTGCTAAATATTTTTTTAGTTACCACAAGCATATATTGTGTGCAAATTCCTATAAATTAATTAAGTTTCAATTGCAACTTTTTTATAATTTTAAACTAGTAATTTTAAAATAAATCATAGATAAAGTATGAAAGTTTCATGGTTAAATTATGATAAATATTTTTATGGTTACCACAAACACCTACGAAATTACTGGCATGCATTTGTCGTCTACATTATATACGGTTTCGAAAATGGTTACCTGGCTACATAAATGTTTTAAAATTAAAAATTAACGCAAACACATAGTATGAACTTTGTAATATTAGTTTTGATAAATGTTTTTATAGCTACCGCAAACATGTACTAAAATTGTTTACAAGAATTTGTCGTTTTCAATATTTATAATTTTACTAATATTCTCGGATGATAGAAAATTAATAAGAAAAATTAAAATTAATCCAAGAATACAGTATGAATTTTTGTTGATATAGTTGTGATAAATAGTTTTATAGTTACCACAAACATTTGAAAATATGTTTTGCATTTATCGTATACATTACCTTCAATTTATCGTATATATTAGTTCCAATTGATGACAAAAACTTTAATAAGTAAAACTTAAACGAAAATTACTGTTTAAGTTGAGCATAGTATAGTTGTAATTAATATCATTATATTTACCACAAACATGTTTGAAATTATTATTAAGGGATTGACGTATTTTATATGATAATTTCACATTTTAGTTTTGATTCCTCGTTTCTTGACGTATTTTATATGATAATTTCACATTTTAGATTCGATTCCTCGTTTCCTTACTTTTTATTGTTAATATTAGTTTTCTGAGTGTATTTTCCTTCATTCCGATACAGGAACAAAAGGGGTTTCCTGACTGAACGTGACTCTTTGGTTGTAAGTCGTCTATTTTTATTGTTGTTGTTGTTACTGGTTATCGCAAGGGCAGCACATGGGAATTCAGTTGCCACTCAGCTCAATTTGACTTGACTCGGCTCAGTTTAGTTTAGTTAAGTTAGGTTCTTTTTTTTTGTTGTTGGTATTGAATTCCAAAGTGATTAATCGTGTTCGTTGTGGTCGATTGAGTTTTTGTTATTTCAACGAAATCGAACTCATACGTAATATCTATGTATTTCTTTAAAAATTTGTTATTGACTGTAAAAATTAATACATGTATCGATCGATGTGTTGAGCGTGAGTGTCCCAAGGGTATAAAGCAGATAAAGGATATACGCACGATAGACTGGTTGAAATAATTAATTAGTTGTCGATTATTGCTAGAGCAGACAATTTACGACACGTAATACTGTTGAAAATTGTTAATTTATTAAGGAAATAATTATTTTAAAAATAGTTCAAGAACAAGTGATAAACGAAAAAGGGTCGTTTGTGCAGGGGTTGACAGGTTGTTGGGCATACTATTTATAATTAAGGAATTTACGACAGATATGGATTTTGGGTTATATAGATTGGAGTTTATGTTATTATTTTGAGCAATAGATAAAGAGGTTTAATACGGATATGGTACGATGAGTCAAAATTTAAAATATCGAAACTAAAAAAAAACAAAAGATAGAAATGTATAAAATAAAAATGCAGAAACTTGTCTAAAAATGTCTAACTAAAATTTTGAAGAACATGTCGAAAACTAAATATGTCGAAATTTAAAATGGCAAAATATTTTTTTTTTTTTTGAAAAAGTGATCGAAAATATATAAAACTCAAAGCGCGTTTTCATTTATTAGTTCTGAACTGAGCTCGAACTGTCAAAAAGAGATCTGCATTTGTTTTTTAACTCTGAAAATTCAGATTCAGTAAATTTCGTTTGTTTCTTCGTTCAGGTTTTCGAAGTCGGTTGTTCAGAGCACACTCGACGTACGCGATTTTAATTTATCGAGCTGGATGAACAATACTAATTTTGACATTCATTTTACTTGACAAACACAAGTCTTAACACGAATTTGACAACTGCTGCTCAAATTGTTTGTAATTTAAATCAGAGTCTTCAGGTTGAGTTCAACTCTGACAATATTCGGAATATTCAGATCATGTTTACGAAAACGCCAAAATTAAAATTAAATAATATATGTTTTAAGAAAATAAATCTATTTACGACAACTTTTCGATATCTTTAGTGACAGAAACCTCGATAACATTCTGGAAATGTTCGTTTTTATCGAAAACGCTATCGTTTTCATAAATTATGGATTATCGAATAGGACAGTATTGTAGAACGATATTGTTTAGATATCGTTAAAATATTGTTAAAATATTGTTAAAATATTGTTAAAATATCGTTTCGTTTGCCGGGAAACTTTGTATTGAATTTACATACAAAGCATTATTTATTCCAAAAATAATACTACACAACAAAATGAGAAAAAAAGTGTACGATATAAATGAGACATTTTCTAAGAAAATGACATAAATATAAAAGATATCTATGTTTAAATTTTGAGAACATAAAAGATCATGTTAAAGCATTAGAATTGTGTGTGAACTAAAAAATTCCATTTTTTGTTATTATTTACAGAAAAAAAATAATCGACGTAAATATAGCAACCGATATTAATTGCATTAATTAATTCAGCAATTAAATTCATCAAATTAGTGAATTTCATTGCTGGTTTGATTGTAATAATAATAATAATAATAGTTTGGCGCTACAATCCTGTATAGAACTTCGGCCGAGCTCTCTCACCATTTTGAGCTGTGCGTGTTATATTTGTACTCAAAGTGGTGGGACCTACAGTTTATTGCCGAATCCGAACGGCGGGTGAGAGCTTTTCATAGGCAATGGTTTTACTCTCGTAGGTTTGCCACTTACTGACGAGAGATAGCGCGGTATAGTAAAATGTTTCTATGAATAGATGTTGTTAGCCCCAGTCCAGGCTTGAACCGGGGACCTTTCGGCTCGTAGTCCAACGCACTAACCACTGAGCTACCGCGGCTACATTGATTAGTGAATGATTAGTGAATGCAATTAATATCGGTTGTTATATTTACGTCCATTATTTTTTTTTCTGTATAGCCTACTCCCATGGGTTACAGGTTATACCATGTATATGAGGATGTTTTCGCGCCACTTGGACGTCGTCATAGATATGAAAATCTATAAATTTTCTTGAACAGCATCATTTTCCAAGTCGATTTCAACATGTCCGTCTGTATGTCTTCTTATACACGATAACTCGATAAATACTGTTCCGAATGCGTTGAAATTTAGTTTCAATATATTTTAGTATATAATTAATTTCAAGCTCGAAAATGAGTTAAATTAAACAACGCTTACTTTTTAAGATCCGATATCTCGTAAATTATTCAAGATAAAATTATAATATTTAAAATTTGTTATAAACAATCAAATAGCAAAACGTGCTCAAAAAATGGGCGTGATCTGAACTTATTTATTCTTTTTAATCTTTATGCTTATTTTAATATTACTCGATTATAATGCTTTTACATAACATTTTTCATAGTCAAATCCCCATATATATGCTATTGATAGCTCGATTTTTTCATAAAAATTGTGGACTAATTTTGGTATATTACAAACTGTCTATCTATTTACTTTCTCGATTTTTTACAATTTTTGATGTGCATTTTTGATTTAAACTTTTGTTAAAAAATACTCTTTTAAAGTTCTCCTATTGAGTACTCTTAAACTAGTGAACCAATAAAAAAATGTAGTGAGAAATGTTTATTGGATATTTAATTACCTTTCGTTTGATATAACACTTGAATATATCAACTATTTAGAACGCATTATATTTACTAATATATGTGACTATCTTTTTGAAAGGTTTGCAAAAAGTTATTCACCAATATCTTGAAAACCTATCCAAAGAAAAAATGTTAAGCCATATTTTCGGCACCAGGGAGTCATTTCACATAATACAAATATAGTGTTGACTGCTGTGCAGTAGTGTTGTTGTGTAGTGTAATTTGTGGAACAATTTATTTAGTATTGGGTTGATGTAATCTATGAAAACTGTCCTTATTTAATATAAATTTTAAAATAATAAAAAAATAAGGACTCAGCGAAATGGAAATACAAAAAAGAATTAAATGTTTCATAGAATTATTTTTTTATTAAAATAATTATAGACTTTAAGATTAAAAACAAAAACATACAGATCTCATAATCTCATTAAAGTATTTTCACATGCATAAAATAATACAAAAATTCCGCTGAAATACTAAAGCATTTCTAAGTGCTTCAATGGATATCTCCTGAAAAAAGTTCTTCACTACCATATAATCAAATTAATCAAACAAGTGTCTTCAAATCCGTGACACCCTCCCAGTGGATGACAGCACTGCGTTAACATTATCTACTTGAACAGGACTTGGCAAACATCCTTCCGAGAAGACTGCTCGGTCGCAACGTCGAGAACGAGGAACGCGCATGCATCATGACTTGGCACAAGAGCTGCCGAGAGACAAACTTTTTGGAACAAGTTATTTTATGATGACATGTAGAATATGTATTACACAACAACAAACATTTAAGACCACAACAACACAATGTATATAGAGAGCTATCCCGAAATAACAAAAAAAGGTCATACAAGGGTGATAATCACTTAACCAACAAACACCATGTTGGTGCTGGTCTCTGGTGTCAGTTGTGCTGATAATGATTACGATGATGAAGCTGACTGTGTTGATGTTCAGATTGATAACATCGGCGAGGATGATAATAATTACGAAGACACGAAGCCTGAATTAGATGAATTGGAAAACGTAGAAATAGACCCCATCCTTTTGGTGCACTCTCTACACATTTCGTGGCAACAAATGACAGCAACCAAAAGAAAAATATTTCACTGTCTTAAAACCTCGAACAGTTCAAAGCATGAAGGCCGCTGCCATTAGGTTTGCTCTCGATATTCATGTCAATCTCGATTTGTTGTTGTGGTTTCCAAAACCTGACCACTCTTCAGTTTAGGCTATGCACAGGTCAAACAAAATACCTGATTGAACCACCAACATCATACGCTACCTGTTTCTCAGATAGATCGTGTTAGTTTTGTTTTTGTTTTAAAGTAATTTGCTGCCAATAGGATGTTGCCGATGATTAGTATGAATTTTAAATGGTGTGGTGAGAACATTTAGCAACATTTTAGGTTAGCGCAACATGTTAGGTTAGCGCAACATCTTAGATTAGCGCAACATGATGTTGGTATGTTGAAGAAATATGCCCTATTATGTTGCAAGGCTTACGGTGATTAAGAAATGAATTTATTTTAAAAACATAACTAAACGACATATGGAAAATAAGGTATATAAAGAAAATGTAATTTATATTTACACTATTCAACGCAAAATGTTCCTACGGACACCCAAACATCAATTCTACACCCAAAAACAATTTACCTATTTCAAGTAAATATGGGAATGAGTTAGCTCCATAGAATGTATTTTTTTAAATCAAGCCTATTTTTCTTGTAATCAAAGAAAATTTTCTTAAAATCAACGATTTTTTATTCAAATAAAAGAAATTTGTGTTTCCCGGAGCCATTTTACTGCAATTAGGTAAATATATTTTTCTGTGTATATGATTCGCGGAATCTGATTTTAACTAATGCGTAACATTTTTTAAAAAAATTCAATCGAAATATATGGCCCTCTTAGCCACTTCTTAAAATACAAAAATCTTTGAATCAAATTCGTTAAATCCCGAAATTTAAAAAATTTTTCAGGTATAATTTTATTCATAAGTGTTTCTATGTTCTTACATTCACATTTCGTGAAAAAGTTTGAATAGTACTGTATACTACTTTACTAATGAAATTTTTATTAAAAAAATGTTTTCTACAAAAAACTAATTTTTGACTAAAAATTTACTCAGCAAACTAAAAATCGTACAGCCTTATAATATAACAGGTAGTTAAGATACTCCTAAAGCACGAATATTGCTATAATCTTGCAGCAATATTGCCGCAATATTATAATATTGCTGAAACATTGCAGCAGTATTGCAGCAATATTCGTGCTGTAGGGGTAGTTTTACGATTGTTATTTTTTTCGTCACCTGTCAAAGTTACGAATGACATTCAGCTATCAAAATATTTAGTAAGATTTACCACTTTATTTTGGAACGTTACATGCTTTCCAAACGTGCGCAAATTATTTAAAAAAATATTATTGAAAGACCCATAAATATCGATTCGAAGCCGATCAGCTGACTTGGGCTCTGGGCGCTTGAAATGTTGGGCAGAGATTAGAATGTTGATCAAAAAATGTTCTCGGACGAGATCCATTTTTCGTACAAGCAAATGGGTCGATCAAAATCCATAAGTATTCGATCAATGCATCCACAAAGATTGACTGTATCATCGGACCTTATTTCGAATCGAGAAAGGCGACACCATTACCGTCAATGGTCCTCGGCTCGACAACAATATATCCAAACCAGTGATGATAAGTTCGATACAATTGTACTGTTTTCAGTACATTTGCTTTTCAAAAGTACGTTTCTACTACGGAGACATTTTCGGAACAATTTAGCTAGAAAAAAATTGATTTTATGTACGTAAATGACCCAGAGCAATTCCTAAACTAAAGGGTTTTTCAATAAGAGCGCTACAAAAGTTTTTTTTCAAGGGTTTTTCAAGGGTTTTTCAACAGGGACGCTACAAAAGTAGAGCGACAGGGACAGCAAACGACGCCATATTTCTTGCTGCTCTTTTGACATTTCTCTTCAGAAAGGTTTGCCATTTCATGATGAAAAGATATACGAGTCGAAATTTTTAAAATTTACTACCGAAATTCGAATTCGTATATCTTTCCATCATGAAATGGCAAACCTTACTGATGAGAAATGTCAAAAGAGCGGCAAGAAATATGGCGTCTTTTGTTGTCCCTGTCGCTCTACTTTTGTAGCGTCGCTGTTAAAAAACCCTTTATTATTCAGATTATGAAAACTGCAGTGTGAACCTATTGGAAAATATTATGAATCGGTTCTAGTTCTGTCCCTTTATATGCAACCAACCGTAATCCTTACCCTTTAGACATATCACTGAACTGATTTTCGACGTCATGCAGACCTTTAGACCTATCACTGAACTTGTCTTCAATTGAATAATTTGATGCCGTTTA
Organism: Dryomyza anilis; assembly: GCA_951804985.1. Taxonomy (NCBI): domain Eukaryota; kingdom Metazoa; phylum Arthropoda; class Insecta; order Diptera; family Dryomyzidae; genus Dryomyza; species Dryomyza anilis. The sequence goes on along the minus strand of OX638133.1, from coordinate 17,898,189 downwards.
AAATTCTCCAATTAAAGATCAGTTCAATGATAGGTCTTCATTCATCTCTTCCTCTGACAATGACATGCTACATTTGACACATATTTCATCAAAATTGAAATGGACCTGTGGTCAGCATCCAGCATTATTGCATTTTTATTCGAAAGCTTGACAAAATCTCTACAAATATTCAATTTATTATATTTTCACCATAACTACAAAACTAATGAAAATTTATTGAAAACTGATATTAATGATATTTTGAAAAGTTGTCAGAAGGACAAGACACAACCAGAATGAAATTCCTTAATTCCCATTAAAATATGTGTAATATACATAATTTCAAAATACAAAAAAAATCAGTACATTTTATTCCAATTTGGTACTATTTTTTCATTAATTCAGTACTAATTATAAAAACATAATATATAATAATAGTTGGGCGCTACAGTCATGTATAGAACTTTGGCCGAGCTCTCTCACCATTTTGAGCTGTGCGTGTTATATTTGTACTCAAAGTGGTGGGACCTACAGTTTATTGCCGAATACGAACGATGGGTGAGAGCTTCATAGGCAATGGTTTTACTCTCGTAGGTTTGCCATTTACTGACGAGAGGTAGCGACGAGAGGTAGCGAATTGTTAGCCCCAGTCCAGGCTTGAACCGGGGACCTTTCGGCTCGCAATCCAACGCACTAACCACTGAGCTACCGCGGCTACGATATAAATATCACCACTAATCCAAACAGAGGTTCCAACAAGACGGCGTTACATGCCATACAAGCAACGCAACGCTAGAAGTGGTAAAGAACAAGTTTGGCGACTGGGTCATATCACGTGGATCATTCATCAATTGGTCGCCACTATCATGTGACTTGACATCCCTCGATTATATTCTCTGGTGCCTACATCAAGTCCTTAATCTACGCTAATAGGCCAACCATTTTAGCCGAGCTCGAGGACAACATTCGAGATGCTATTGCCGGAATATTGTACCCAGTCATCAAAAATAGGACCGACCGCTTTAAATTTAAAAGATGTACTATTCCATATATAATGCCATGAGTGAGTTATATTTAAAATAAACGCAAAAAAATTTGATATCTCACACCGTTGTTGTCTGGTCACCCTGTATAACGAATTATGTGACTGCCAGGCGTTTTATTTTGTTTATATAGGTATAAAGTAGAGATGGGGACGTGAGTGAGTTTTGACTCACGCTTACTCACGCTCACGAAAAAAAAAATTCTTATCACACACACTCACTTGCGGCCTTTTTGGTTCTGCTCACACACACTCACAATCACATAAATATAATTAACATGCAATCACAAACACATGTGATCACGCGTGATTCACGCGAATCACGCTAAATCATGTGTTTTTTTGCTATTGTTTTCAGAATGCAAAAATACATATTTCATTTGAAAAGTTGGTAAGATTGATCGACCAAGCATGGCACCTCCACTACAACGCAATAATGATGCTATTATGTTAGGAATTTTGATAGAATATATCTCAATTTTTAACGGATATGAAAATTTGAAAGACCTTCGATGTGCTGTTCATATAAAAAGGTAAAAATTGCTTCGAAGAATAATTCTCCGATGAAGAATTCGTGTAAAATCTTTGTGAATTGTCTCTGGGAAAAATTATCTCTGGAAAAGAATTACCAATAAAAGAATAGCCCGGTGTAAAAATTACCAGGGATGAATTGACTTTGGGAAAAACTATTTTTGAAGCAATTTCTTTGTTACTACAGTTATTACTCGAATAAAAACGGGAACCCACACGAATCCCTGGAAAACACTAAACTTAATAAACAAAAGGAAGTCAATACGAAAATAGGTATATAAAAAAATTCTATGTCCATTTCTATGAAACCGAGCCAAAACTATTTTTATTTTTTTTTATACCCTACACTAAGAGTGAAAGGGTATATTCAGTTTGGTACGCCGTTTGTAACACCCAGAAGGAAGCATCTCCGGTATGGAAAAGTATATATATTCTTGATCAGCATGTCCTCCTGGGTCGATTTAGCGATGTCCGTCTGTCCGTCTGTCTGTCTGTCTGTTGAAATCACGATTACAGAATAGCTAGAGCAATGAAACTTTAGATTTAGATTACTTATATATCTAAGCTGTCTGAACAAGAAAATTATCATGATCGGTCTATTGTGACCTGAGAATTGACCACTTATGTTCAAATACCTCGTATAAAATTTACATCTGCAAATCAATTTTACTGTATACGTGCTTAGGTAAACTTTTTTGGTCAAATATATATTGACATCATGCTGAAATACATGAAAATAATGTTTTCCCTTGAAACGACTTGTGGTTCCCAAAAAAAAAAAATCGAAATTCGGTACACCTACCCATTTGTAAATATGGGTATCAAATGAAAGAAAATTATTCAGGGATGGAAAGTTTGTAGTTATTTTCAGGATTCGTATACACTGGTGACCTATACACCACTTTGAATGGTTGGAATGGAAACCATGCAACTTATTCTGAGTTGAAGAAGAGGTGGGTATATGACGGTCATTTAGCAAGGGCAGACGCCTTCCCAAAGCCTGTTGAATTCAAGGGGTGATCCTACTTGTTCTGTAGTTCAGCAAAAATATAGAAAATTCCAAAAAAAAGTGAAACCATGGGTTGAGGGTATTAATTTATTAATCAAATATATAAATTATGAAATCAATACCAATTAAATATTAATTCCGATTCCGGTGCCAAGATTTTTAAAAAAGTGGTGCTGATTTCGATTTCAGTTTCACACATTTTTTAATAACGGTTTCAAAAATCCAAACGGTTTCGGTTCCAGCAACTTTATAAATGAATTAAATAAATAAATAAACACGGAGCTCTAAAAATGCTAATGTTTCCACAACTCAGCAACATAAACAAATCTCGCCTGCAACATGTTGCTTGAAGTGCAAGCAAGCGGAAACTGCATGCATTTACAAGAAATTCACCACCACCAACCGGCAACATCATCCAATCCATCTATAACTCAAGCCAACAAATGCCGCGCACAAGACAAAGGAGTGAGGTGAGGTGACAGAGCAGCTAAAACAGAAGAAGAAGCAGCAGCAGCAGTGGCAACAGACTCACCACCGAAACCTTGCATTACGTAGCGCTCAGTTGTTTACAAACAGAGCCAACGAACGGTCGTCGGTACGGCAAACGCGTAACGCATAAACGAAAACAAATAACGTAACGTGTTAAAAGTGTGATAACGTAAAATGCGAAGGGACGATTGTGAAAGATATTAAAATTCAAATATTTAAAAATAGTATTGAAAATATATAAATTGAAATTATTAAAATAAAAACGAAAATTAAATTAATTAATATAAAAAAGAAAATTTTTAAAAATAAAGACGAATATTATATAAATAAAATTATAAAAATAAAATTACCAAAATAAAATTGAAATTTTTAAATTAAAACCAAAAATTATAAAAAAAAAATTAAATACTTGAAAAAATAAAATTGAAAAATTTTAACGGAGAACAAAGCGAATAAACAAAATTATAAAAAATAAATAAAATAAAATAAATTTAAAATTACAATACGAATGCATCAAATAAAATTCCAATAAATAATATTTTTAAAAAGAATTCAAAGTGACTTTAAAAAGGATTTTAAATAAACAGAAAAAGCATTTTATTTAAGTCGAAGTACTTCTGTTTGTTTGAGTGTGTGTGTGTGCGGAAATACTGTAATTAGCATTGCATGCCAATCGTTTGCAATCAGCGCGCGAACGTCGTCGCAGCATTGCAGGACTTCATACTTCTTTTTTTTTTGTTGTTGTTGTTTAAATCCTGCGTGTGTTAAGTGCGTACACAGGCAGCAGTCGATTTCAAATTTTTTTTTTGTGTGCGCCAATTTTCAATGAAACTTTGCATTCAAACGCATTAACAACAGCACAAAAATATCAAAAACAAAAACAAGAAACGAAAAAAATAAAAAAAAACAAGGATACGCTGCGCATACTACACGTCGTCGCGTCTCGCAGACATTCGCGCCGCCGCTTACTCAAAGGATTAAAGGGTCGCCTGTTGTGCAAAACTGACCCCTTTTTCTCCCCCAACCCGCCACGGACGTGTAGTCCGTCGGTTGCGTTATACGGCATACGGACCATAAAAAAAGGTCCTGCCGCACGGCGCTGTGTAAAGGATTAATTATTTTGTTGCGCGCCTATTTTGCGAGAGTGTGTCGCATGTTTTAAATAATTTTACAAAATTACACAAAAACACACTGTGTCTGTGTAGCTGGCTGTGTGCCTGTCTGTCTGGCTGTGTGTGTGTGTAAAAGTGTTGCATGTGTTGCACATCCTGCTGCAATATCGCATGCATCCAAAGGACATCGTATCGTCGTGTCTTCTTCTGATTAATGTTTGGCGCTCTGCGTGTTGTTTGTGTGTTTAACAGTGATTCGTTTAAATTCAATTAATTACAAACCTAACAACAAAAACAATTAAAACAACAACAAATACGCAAATTAATGATCAACGCATCCTGCCATCTACAACCCACATCCTGTTCTACACAAAAACCGTGTTTTTTATATTAAGTGGCTTCCGCCATAAAGTTGATTTAAATAATTAATGCTTAAAGTGCTTAATTTACAGAGTGCGCTACAACAACAAAAACGCGTTTGTCAAAAGGATACTCATTAAAAGGACTCCTACACTTAATTGCCCGCACAACACAACACAGCAATGACTCATTAAATAATAGCCCAACATTTAATTGGATTACTTTGCGCTTCACCAAAAAAGGTAAAATTTTGCATTTTTAGCATTTTAAGTTCATAAATAATTTAAATAATTAAGAAAAAAAAATTGTTTCTAAACTCCTAAATATATTAACACCTTTTTTGTTGGTTGGTTTTTTGGTACAAATTTTATGCACGCCTGCAGCTCCATTAATGGTCTTCACCTTCGAGGTGTAAATTTGTTAAAATATATGAAATACATGTTTATGTGAAACATTAGGAAATGCTGTAGTTCATTTATCATTTTATCGCTGCTATCATTAATATCGACAATTGGCAGTTTAACACAATTATAATGATTATTATGTTCAGTAGAATGTGTTGAATGGGCTCTTACTTTGGAATAGGTGGTACCGGAAGATGTTGTTACAAAATAAAATAATAGTCTTTCTACCTGCACTCAGAAAAAAATACTATAAAATCAATAGTTTTTTTTATATAGAAATTAGTCAATGGGATAAATTAATTTTTTATCGTCGGTCTAGAACTAAAAGTCACCAACTACATTTTTATGAAAATCTGAAATGTCAACTTTGTTGGTAATTATTACAAAAAGTAATTGATACTTTTTTAAAGTTAAAATATCAATTGATAGATTCATATTTTTTTTAAAATTTGGCACAAATATTGAGCTCATCTATCAGAAAGATATATAAAGAATTTTGTAAATAAATAATTGGCTTTTTGAAAATGTAGTTGGTGACTTTTAGTTCTACAACGACGATATCTTACCCATCAAACATTTTGAGTCTTTTAAGACTCCTATATGTTTCATATTTATGAGTGTTACCCTCATATATGAGCACTTAAAAGAGTCCAAAAAGGCTCCCGACTCCTGGGTAGAGGGCCACATTTTATGAACCCAAAAACCCTCATATTTCATACTCTTTTATTACATCTAAAATTACTCATATATGAGCACTAAAAAGTGCACAAAAATGCTCCCAACCCCTGGGTAAAGGGCACCATTTTATGAGCCCAAAAACACTCATATTTCTGACACTTTTATTACTCCTAAAACACTCATATTTAAGCTCTAAAAAGACCCCAAAACAGCTACAGAAACTGCGCTTTAAAGAGCGAAAAATCTGCGTATTTTTGTTCATTTTAAAATATTCTTAAAACATTCACATTTTTGAGAATTTCCAGACATCACAATTAATTCATTTTTGGAGTTTTTCTTTCTTCAGAAATATAGAATGTGTCATAAATGAATCCAACATAGTACATGTTCATGTTTATCTTAGTCCAGACATCCGTGAGAAAATGCATTAATTTCAAAAAATCCATTTAATATGTAGGTTTGTCTATTAAATTTACACTAATATTTTATCGATTTTCATTTGATTTCAAATTCAAAACGAATATAAGTATATCAATTTTATTTAAACAGTAGACTCCTAAAGCCAGCATAAATGAGATACTTTTATGACTCCCTTTTCTGAGTGCTCCTAAAATACACTTAAATTTGAAGATTTTAAGAGTTTGATTTGGCTCATGAATGAGACTCTTTTATGAGTCAAATTTTGGAGCGTTCCTAAAACATTCTAAAATATAGAACTTTTATGAGTCTATTTTCTGCGCGCTCAGAAACAATTTTATTTTTGATGCTTTTAGGAATCTTATTTATGAGGGCTCCTAAATAACTCCTAAATATGAATCTTTTATGAGTAATATTTTTGAGAGCTCCGTAAACAGTCTTAAATGAGATACTTTTAACAGTCATTTATCTGAGGGCTCATAAAACACTCAAAAATTGGTCTCCTTTATTACTCCAATTTCAGAGCGCTCCTAAATTGCTTAATGGTTAAAATCATAGCTATTAAATTATGTTGTCATATAAAAAAATCAAACCAACAATTCCTCAAAAGCTACTCCTCACACGTTCGGATATTTGGGGAAAATTATTTTTTTTTTTATTTTTATAGCACATATCATGGAATAGAATTCTATGTTTTGTAAATTATGATAAGAAATTATTTTCTAATGATAAAACATAATATGGCGCATCAAACACAGTTTAATTCTTCGAACTTTAAATGATATCTTAAAAGTTATTTTGAGGAAATTGTGATTTTTTTACAATTAAGCCTGAAATTCACATTTAAAGTGTTGCTGTATTTTTAATCCTTTGCGCACCTCCATGCGGTATGCTTTAAAACCTTTGTTCCAGTATTATCAATTCATAAAAAATAAGTAATAAGTAATTCCTTGAAAGTCGCGCTTCACACAGTCGATAAAATGTCAGAAAACAACCGTTCTACCATATGTTGAAATTTTGATTTCTCAATAAAAAGTTTAAGATCCATAACATTGAAAGCGATTTTTATTTTTTACTTAATACATGGCAAAAATTAACGATCTCACCTATGTCCAGCCAAATTGAGATGGAATTGCAGATGTGTCTTAGAAAAATGTGCTTTTTTCGAACCAATCACGTTTTTTTCGAAAGTTCTACTGTGTCCTAATTTATTGGTGTTACGAGCAAATTTACGAGTTATACCTTAAAATTTTCCATTTTAGCTCCTTTATTAAAAATTATATACAAAATAAGCGTTCATGACAAACAGCACCTTATACGATGAAAAGAAATTATCGTCCAAAAGTGGTATCAGATCGCCACCATCTGATACCTCTGATCGCCACCATCTGATATGCTAGATTAGAGTATAATAATAATAATAGTTTGGTGCTACAGTCCTGTATAGAACTTTGGCCGAGCTCTCTCACCATTTTGAGCTGTGCGTGTTATATTTGTTCTCAAAGTGGTGGGGCCTACAGTTTATTGCCGAATCCGAACGGCGGGTGAGAGCTTTTTCATAGGCATGGGTTTGCCATTTACGGACGAGAGGTAGCGCGGTATAGAAAAATGTTTCTATGAAAAGATGTTGTTAGCCCCAGTCCAGAATTGAACCGGGGACCTTTCGGCTCGCAGTCCAACGCACTAACCACTGAGCTACCGCGGCCACAGAGTATGCAGTGTATTTTAAAATTCATCTATACCTTTGTCGACTGTTAATCTTTGTCCTGATATATATAAAAAATGAATAATCAAATCATCAAATATCTATAAAGATTTGAGCATTGCGTCAACATTTAATTTTTCTTATATTTTGAGTTAAAAATTGAAATTTCTTCATGAATTCAACACACAAATTTTGTAATAATACCAATTAAATTGTTCCATAACTTTCTTTTGCACAGTTTCTCAATTTCATTTAATATTTGTTGTTTACAACTTTAGAAATTACTTCAAACATTTGACATTTAAGACATAAAAAATATTCTTTAATACATATTTTAGTTGTTTTTAAAAACAGAAGTAAATATAGCTATAGGGAATATAATCAGTACGACTTTGGACTATCCCACGGGACACGGGATATGCTGTTGTTTACAACGAAATTTAAATTTGCATGTATAATCAATGCCCTCGGGCATGACATTTAAATAATTTGAACAACATTTGCGTCAATTTAAAAGGTACCCTATACCACAAAACAAAATATCCAATACCAAATAAAATATAACATATAAAATTACAATTTGTTTAACCATTTAAAATAATAATTTGAAATTATACAACAAATATACTAACACTAATCAGCTGTAATGTGTAAATTGAACGTTTGGTTGATGGCAACAAAATTGGTTTTAAAACGTCTAATTTTCGAAAACTAATCCAATCGAATCGCTACAAATGAAATATAAATATATTGATAAATACCAAAAAAAAAAAGTAAATAAAGATCGGGCACGTTCGCAAACATTGCTGCGTGATTTGTTGCAAGCAACTAGAAAATTTGTAGAACAAAATTTTTACCAAATACGATATATGAAAAAAACAAAAAACAACATATATCGCCTGAAGAGGTGAACGAAAAAGCAGAAATTAAATGTAAACCAAAAGGCACTAAAAAATAAAGTAAAAGAGTTGTGAATATGTAGTGTAAACAGTTTAAATGGCAGGAAGGCAAACAAATAGGAAAAACATATATATACGAGGCACGTAAATACTTAAGCGTCATATTTACACAAGCTGCAATTGTCTCTGCTGTAAAATAAACAAAAAAAAATGGAAATAAAAATTCTTAAAAAAAAAACATATAAAAATGCTGCAACTATTTAAACAATGCGCACAAAAAAAAAGTTTTATTAAAAAAATTTGAGTATTTGAAAAATGCGTTAAAAGGTATTTAAAAAAAAACTCTAGAGTCAAATTGAAAATTGAGCATATCATTGATTAACTGTGGAAAAGAAGGGTGGTACACCCAGAAAAATATATTAAGCACAGGTACAAAACGGTTAGGCGAATAAATTTAAAATTAAAATTAGTTTTTTTATATTTGACACGCATAGAAAAGATTTAGCACTAGATATTAGCACTAAATTTACCCTTTTCACATTAAAATTAAATGTTAAAATAATTACGTTTAAATGTAAATAAAATGTTTTTCACATTCAAACATATATATGTTTGCAATAACGCCGAAAATGAATCATTCTGAACATAAATATGTTTGAAAGAAAACAAAAATATGTTTGGCTGTTGTTATAATTATGTTTGGCAATGAAATTATGTTTGGGAGAGCTCTGCAGCGTGTAGTATTAGCTATTTGAAGTCGAAAGTATTTTTTATATGGTAAAAAATTTTTCAATACTTAATTTACGCACTTAATACGATTTTTCAAAAAATTGTTTCTACCACAGAAATCTTCATTTGTCAAAAGAGTTGATGTGAATTATAAGTTGACTTTACATTTTTTTTCTAATTTCTATACGAAATTTATCAAAAAAAGTCTATAAGAAAACTAGGATTACACGCTAAGAAAAAGCATGATTGAGCCATGATTGTAACAAAAAAAGAAACTATGATTGTAGCAATAATAGTATGCTTGTTATTATCATTCTTGATTGTCGTAATCATTCCCATTTTTTTTAAGTGGTTGTGTCTTTCATTAAATAATTTCCCCAATCATATTATGATCAAATTATGTAATTAGAATATGTAATGATTGTGAAAAAAATGTAATTATTGTATGCATGATAGTCAGAATAATTGAATGATGGATTTTAATCATACAATGATTCCAGCAATCATGTTATATAGAGCTTATTATTGTGGCAATTATGTTAGTCTCGAAGCACGATTGCTATAATAATAGTATGATTACTATAATTTAGTAGTATACATTACAGGGTTAGCATGAATAAAAAAAAACTACAAAAGTATTAACTACGTTTTTCAATTCTTTTAGAAAATATTAATAAAATATACATGCAAAACTATCAACGAAGTAAATTGTGCTTGATTTTTATTTTACTCGAACTACTTTATAAATATTTTTCAATTACATGCTGAAAATATGCATATAACGACATAAGTACTTTACATGACATTACTACTTTCTTAACACAAAAAACAACACAACTACAAAAATACTAATTTTTCATCCCTGCATTTAATGTCCAGCTAGACATTAACATGATTACAGCAATTATGTCTTTTTGGAAACATAATTAAGAAAATCTTGCAATGATTACAGCAAGAATATGTTTTCTGAAACATGATTGAAATAATCATGCAATGATTACAGCAAGAATGTTTTTTGTAAAAACATGATTGAAATAATAAAGCAATGATAACAGCAATTATGGATTTTTTGAAAACATGATTGAGACAATCATGTAATGATTACAACAAGAATGGGTTTTCTGAAACAGAATTGAAACAATCATGCAATGATTACAGCAGTAATGACTTTTCTGAAAACATGATTGAGACAATCATGCAGTGATTACAACAAGAATGTCTTTCGTCAAAATATAATTGTGGTGATTATGTTTTTTCTGTGTCCGGTTATGGGCCTTTAAAATACTGCACAACAAAAAATTATCCGCGACATTAGTATCATTTTCTAATGGACTTTAAGATTATTGTCAAGACTTGGTTTTTTTGACATTGTCTAAAATTTTTTATCTTTACGTTAAACAAATATATAGGAATTCTCTTGATTTTCTACATATTTTGAAACTTGGCTTGTTAATAATTCGGATTTTCTATCTTATTACTTTAGTCTATTAATTTAGAATACTTCAGATAATAAATTGAAATAAACAAAATGAAATTCAGCTGAATATAACCAAAATTATGCCCAGTCAAATGTAAAAATAATGGCGCCTAATCATAGATAATTTAATGTGAACTTTAAATTTTAAAAAATCAGTTTTTTCACAAATTATTCTATACAAAATTTGTTAAAAAAGTCGAATTTATTTTTAAAGTCGACTTTAAATTGTCTATGCACGGATACAAAAGATTTGTTTCAATATATTTGAATGTCATTATAACGTAATTCAAAATCTCCATACATATTTGGAGTAAATTCTAATTACATTATAATTGAATTTTATAAAATTGTTCTTCAGCTTAAAATATTATTATATGATATTTAAACATAAATTGCTTTAATCGCGGATTTACATGAATTTAACATGTTAATGTTTTTGTAGAAATATATATTTTCATCGGATATAAATATATGTATGTTTGATAGTTCCGCAATTTCCTATTTCACACACCCAACGTCAATAAAAGATCCTTTGAATTATATGTATTTGTTTCTTCGTGATTGTTTCAACGAGTAACAACGAATTTAAAAATAATAGCATTATTTTGATTATATGTATTATTTATTCTGAACATAAATATGTTTGAACGAAAACAAAAATATGTTTGGCTGTTATTATAATAATGTTTGGCAACAAAATAATACTTTTGTTTGCATAAAGCTCCAAATATATATGTTATGCCTGCAAAATAATGTTTGGTAGAGCACTTTTTTTTGCAGCGTGTGAGTATGAGACAATTATTTAAAAGTGTACATATTCTTTCTTGCATTTCACTGGTCATAACCTCGTTCAGTTCCATCCGAATTTCATTGTGTTTATTTCAAAATATTTGCAGAGCTATTCTCAATGGACTACAGAAGATATCAGTTCGAAAACTAAAATATATAAAAGTTGAAGTTCAAAGAATGTAGAAAAACAAAAGCTTTGCGATATATTTGCTTTTTTCGTAATAACTCAAAAACTTTAGGCAATGTCATAAAACAGAATATGAAATCTTGATAAGAATGTTGAATTCCATCAGGAAATGATACCAAATTCTTGAATAAATAAAAACATACTTCATTTGTTGCCTAGTTTAATAACAGAAAAATTGTTTCAATCGTATTTGTTCGATTTAATTTGAAAACTTTAGAATACAAATTTTTATTATAATTTCAAAATAAACATAAAATGACTATTTATAAAATATAATATCACATTTAGTGATATATTAAACAAAAATGCAAAAGAAAAACTGCTTTTATACGTTCTATGTTTCATCATTCATCTACATTTTAGTTCTTAACATTTCCAAAATCCCTTATACTCATTAATACATCAAATTAGTGACTATGAATTATACGCGAGTTGACATGAACATACATAGTTTTAAATTAAAAACAACTGATTTGAATGTGGACATTGCTGCACTTAGATTCTTTAAAACTGAGTATTAAAACTGCGAAACTTTAAATTTTACATTGTACATTTTCAGTGTAGAATGCCAACGTTTGTGAAAATAGAAATCCATCAATAAAATGTAAATTAAAATACATACGTACAAATACAACAAGTTGAAGTTATATTACAATTGAGGAATATAAAAAACAAAATCGAAAAAGATAGAAAATGAAAAACTGTTAATTGATGTTTTAATATTGTTTTTTTTTTACTATCAATGTTTGTTTTTACAACAAAAAAAAACAGCAGTCGTATTTTTACGATTTTTAATTTTATTTTTATTTTTGTTTTTTGTGTTATTTTAGTAGCAGTTTTTATCCAATCACAACAAGGAAACAATTTAACAGAACTGTGACGCTGTGAGTGGCTTGACGTGAATGTTATGTTAGTGACTATTTTTACGACTTTACAAAGCGGCGCGTAATTGTAGTAAAGTGATTAAAAAAAAAATAGTAAGCGAGTGATGAGTGAGTGAGAGTATGAATGGCCATGTTGGGGGCATTATGCACAAGATTTAAATTTTTTCATTATGTCTTCTTTTCAAGTCGAACACAGTATTGAATTTGTTTTGTCTGTTTCGCTCTCATTTTGGTAATGGTTACCGTTTTATGTACCAAAACGAAATGGCTTCGGGATACCAAGACCAGGTTAAGTTTTCGTTTTGAAATTGATATCGAAGGGATTTCGATATCCAATAAGGGTTTTTATATTAATGTGAGTTTTTGAGGATATTTTCAATATATAAAACAAAAACCGTATTTTGTGTAAAATTACAAAAAATTATTGTGTAAAATTACAAAAAATTATTGTGTAAAATTACATAAACTTATTGTGTAAAATTACAAACAAACAACTAGAAAGCAATTATTCAAAAATTTGATTTATAATTGCATAAAAAAAAAAACTAAAAATAGATAAATAGTTTAAATTTCTTTTGCTGAAATCTAATTATTCAGTTTCATTTCTATATTCTTAAAAATAATTTTAAAGGTTTATTTCGGATATTGAATTTTGGTTTATTTTTAATTTTCGTAGAATTTTATTGATTTCGGTTATAAAAATTAAACAGTTTTAGGTATTTTTACCATTTTTCATATTAACAGACAATTTTGAATTGAAATATTTAACTGAATATATTGAAAATGCCACTTAGGGCCGTTTTCACCATCCTCGGTTAAGCACTAACTGCCACTTTAACTCAAAGTTACCAATAGAATATATGGAATTGAAACACTTAACTGGACATTGTGAAAACGACCCTTTAACTGATAGTGTTGCCGTGTCCAAATTAATAGCGCATTTTATATTATTTTGGTTTTTAAAAAATCATTAAAATACCAAATCAAAAATGACTTAAAATTAAAAAAAAAAAACGATTTATACCATTTATTTATTTGCATTTTACGGTAATTTTGCAATTTACCATCACTTATCATTAATTTCAATTGTCCGTAAATCAATGTTAATTTCATTAATTACGCCTCATGGGTATTCGCGTTGTCACGTTTTTTTACATCTCGTTTGTTTTTTTTACAACGTTTCATTTTTCACCACGTTTCGTTGGTTCGTATTATGTTGTGTTGTGTTATGCTGTGTTATGCTGTATCGTGCCGTGACTGGAGACTGGTTTTAGTCTTCATCAACATTATTTTGTCACCTGTCAGTTCGTTCGCTTGTCATTGTTTTTATTGCTCACTTGTATTACAATGTTTATTGTTATTATTGTTGTTGTTATTTTTATCTGCTTAGTCGTGCGCTGTCAATTGTCAATTTTCGATTATTGATATAATTGCTGTTATGTTTACATATGTCATTTGCATTTTGACAGCACATGTCAAATATTCTAATTGTTGGCAGCTTCGAAATTAAATTCCTAACGTATGTGGTATGAAAAGTGTCATATTTTATTGAAAGCTCAGAATATTTTAATTTGTTTGATTTCTCTCTATTATATGTTGGAAATGAAAACTTTGTTCCCAATTTCTCTTTGTAAATATAAAATTCAATATTTTTTTAAAGAAATGTGTTTGAAAAGGGTCCCAGTTTGAAATTAACAAAAAAAGAAATTGAAGCATTTTTCGGAAATGTAGATTTTGTATCTCATATAACAGCTTCGTTTGTTATCAAAATCATCAATGTATGTTTAATAAAAAAAAAATTATCCAAATAACCAAATATGATCCAAAAAATCATTTCTTTATTTTTAAAACATTGGGCAATTTATTTCGATTACTGCACATCGTTGTCGTTTACTGAGTTTTATGAACATTTTTTTTTGATATTATTTTATATATTTGTAGTTCAACATTGTTGTTTTTGTTGATTTTTTTCTTTTCAAATGGTGTTCGACCATTGCATTCTTTTTCGAACATGGTTGTTTATGTCGAATCATTATTTCGACCATTGCGTCCGTTTTTTGTCCACCAAATTTTTTTTGCGAACATTTGGTTTTTGTCGAATAATTTTTTTTGTTAAATGAAACTTACCAAACCAAAATTCACTACACTAAAAATCACCACACTAAAACTCACCACACTAAAATTCACCACACTAAAACTCACCACACTAAAATTCACTACACTAAAACTCACCACACTAAAACTCACCACACTAAAATTCACCACACTAAAACTCACCACACTAAAACTCACCACACTAAAATTCACCACACTAAAATCCACCATACTAAAACTCACCACACTAAAACTCACCACACTAAAACTCACCACACTTAAACTCACCACACTAAAACTCACCACACTAAAATTCTAAGGCGAATTTCTACGGAGCGATTTCTGCGGAGAGGCACAGTCTGAGAAAGAATTGTCTCTGAGAAAAGTTGTTTTGGCGGAGAATTATTTTCTTTTGATTACGACATTTATAAAACCAATAAAAAAACGTCCACAGCGAAGCACGGGTCAATGATATAAATAATAAAAATGTTTTTTATATTAATAAAACTGTTCCATATCCTTAATAGTTTGGTGCTACAGTCCTGTATAGAACTTCGGCCGAGCTCTCTCACCATTTGAGCTGTGCGAGTTATATTTGTACTCAAATTTGTGGGACCTACAGTTTATTGCCGAATCCGAACGGTGGGTGAGAGCTTTTCATAGGCAATGTTTTACTCTCGTAGGTTTGCCATTTACTGCCGAGAGGTAGCGTCGCATAGAAAAATCCTTGCATTCACAAAATCTTTGCACGAGTCGTGCACGGGTCCAGCTAGTTATGTTATATATTTGATAATATTTTATTTCTCTCATAAACATTGCCAATTAAGAAAATTCGAAATTATAATTTCACGCAATTAAAAATCTATATATAAAAAGCATTTAAAAATGTATTATAAATAATGAAAAATAATTAAATATAGTAAAAAATAATGCAATTAACAGCCTCAATCAATTGCATATCATTGTACATTGTGGCTCCATGCGGTCTCTTTGTACAAATTGTTGAATTCCAGCCTATATTTGATTTCTACAAATTTAAACTATAAATAAAATTCAAAGAAACACACAAACACTTGATTAAAATTACTTTGAACCCTACTCTATCAAAAATTAAAAATAAAACCAACCCATGGCAAGTGTTACAAACAAGTGTTATTTGCCACCAAACAACATATTGTATACAATTCCTTTGACATGACATTCGACAGACAGAATACCGCTCATATTTCTCAGAACTATTTTGGCATTTCGGAAAACGAGAAAAAATACTACCAAATACACACCTCCTTCAATGTACTTCACAGAGAGCCAACCGCCGCTCATTCATTCATTCATTGACTAATTATGACATTAAATTGTTTAACACGCACTTGACATACCGACAGACAGTCGCATGAATATATATTCAAACAGACATTTAGACAGACACACGTCTCAGACATATGGCGCGATTGTGTACTAAGAAAAAGTAGCATCCTTTACAACAACCACAATGACTGAAACAGACATTTTTCAAAATGCAACCAGCACCAAGTCGAATGTTGTAAAACATTTGAAATAAAATATTAGCTGGCGGCAAAGTAAAATAGAAATAAAAAAAATATATTTTTAAATAACCAACGATCTCTATATTGTGTTGCTTCAAAGAAAAATCAAAAACATTTTAACGCAAAAGAAAATTTAATGAAGACAACTTACAAAAAAAGGAGTAAAAAACAATTTCCTGCAAAGTGTACGAAGAGCCCAGTAGGAATTGTTTAGTGGTAGGACTCGTATTTAGTAATGATATATTTTTTCACTTTCCTAAACATTTTAGACTGTTTTTTCAATGCGATAAAAGAATAACAAATTTTTAATAAAAATTGAAAATAATGTGTTTTTTTTTTTAAATTTTTGTAAGATATACGAGCCAACAACGAGTCGAAATTATTAAAATTTACTACCGAAATTCGAATTCGTATATCTTTCCATCATGAAATGGCAAACCTTACTGAAGAGAAATGTCAAAAGAGCGGCAAGAAATATGGCGTCGTTTGCTGTCTCCCCGACGCTACTTTTGTAGCGTCCCTGTTGAAAAACCCTTTATCTGATAAATCCATAAATTTTATAGTATGAATTCTCGAAAACAGTGTTAGATAAGGATTTCAAATTTTTATAAGTTCAAAAACTAAAACGATTCGTTGTCCAGGAAGAGATATCTTATTTAATGATATTAATGGTTTCGATTCAGTTTCATTTTAAATATCATTATTGTGTCAAATAAATGCATTTACTGTAAACTGTAAACAGAGCCCTCTGATGCCTTAGATTTTTCTGGAATAACTTCGATAAAAAAGATCTAGCTCGTTGCTTTATCGTTTTTAATTTTTAAAATTTCACATACATTCTAATTCTTTCACAATTCTTTTACATATTCTTTCACATATCGTCGTTGTAGAACAAAAATTCACCAAATACATTTTCTAAATGCCAAATATTCATTTACAAAAATCTTTATATAACTGTTAAATTTTAAGCGATGATCACAATTTTTGTACCACGTGATAAGAAAATGTACATTTATTAATTGATTTTACAACTTTAAAAATGCATCATTTACTTTTTATAATATCAATAAACAAACTCGAAAATTAAGTTTTTCATAAAAATGTATTTGGTGAGTTTCCGTCTACAACGACGCTATGATATATAAACAGTTATCTCATCGATAGCATAATATTTTTCGAAGCACTATCGAACTGTTCTTCTATATCGTTTTGATATATAAAATTTCTCGTACCGAGAAAACTCTGACAGTACCCATCGATAGATATCTCGTAGCGATATCAAGCGTCAAATTAGACCTATATGGTAAGTAGATTACTTACCATATAGGTCTAATTTGACGCTTGATATCGCTACGAGAAAGTGTTCGATATCGTGCGAATTCTACATCTTTTCTCATTGAGCTCGTAACGATGTCCGAACGAATGGCATTTAAATAAATATTGTAGATTTTACAAACCATTTGTCAACTTTACTAAAACAAAATTCCCAATTTCATCGAAAAGTAACAAATATTTCTTATTTTACTTACTAAATTTGTTTCAATGACTTTTTGACGAAAAAATTGATTGTGCAAATACTATTTTTATATTGTGCAAATAACAAAGCAATTTATTGAATGCACTTGCTATTCGAATGTATTTTCTGCCATTTTATTTAGTCTACAAACATAATGAGGTCATGAGTACGTCCATTGTCAACTGGGTCATCACTGACAGTCGCTGTCATTGTCGTCGTTCGTCGGTCGGTGTGCGAGTGTTGCAAAGTAGTCATTAGGATGATGCCGCTGATGAAAATAATGACGATGATGGCAATGTAATTAGAGTGTCGTGTTCCGGCTTTGTAAGCCAAGTAGAAATGGCGGCAAAATGCAAGACAAGAAGCGCAGCCAAAAACAACAACAAAAAATAAAAACAGCATTAAACTAGACAACAACATCATCAGTACGTACAAAAAATAAAATTTATAATAAAAAACATGTCGAACAATTAGTGGTGTCGTAATAATTGCCCATATTGCAAAGTGTCAGAGGCTGAGTGACGGCGCGCCGTGAGTGAGCCCAGCAAGTGAGCGAACGACCGAAGTGAGTGAGTGGCAGGCAGGCAGTCAGCAGTCAGCACACAAGAGCCACCGTTCCGTTCGTTCGTTTGTACATGGCACGGTGCAGCAGCATCCGTTCGCACAGTGAGTCAGCGACGCAGCAGGCGTCCAGTGCAACGCGACGACAAAGTGAAGTGAGTTTAAAGTGATTTTTTTTTTTTTAGAAAATTTTATAGGGCTGCTAGCGCTAAAGACAACATGACGCCAGCCCAAATTCAGCGCAAGTAGAAAATCAAAATTTGAAATTTTAAAAAATATATATTTTGGAAAATAATTTAAGCAGTAGAATGCATTTACAAGTTGTCACATTTAAAGTGACCGTCCAACTTAATAACGTAGCGAATTGAAAATTTATGTGAAATACGAAAAATTCCTACCAAAATAGCAGAAGAAAGAAAAATCTCAACAGTCACAATGCATTATAAATTCGTAACTTGCACACAATTGCATGCGTTTACGTTACGTTACGTTTTACCTTTTTTGTTTTGTATTTTTTGTTCGTTTTCGTTTTTCCAATTTTGTTCCTTTCATTGTGTTGGCCCATTTTGGCGAACCATCCATGCCGCTGCAAATGCTAAAAATTTCAGGCACAAAACGTAATAAAAATGCGTCATGCATAATCGCATAATCGAGTGGAACTCATGGGAACTTCGTGTTGGGTAGTACGTACGATTGTTGGGTATGTTTAGGTAGTGCCCATAAATGAGTACTTTTTACCAGCAGGGAAAAAACAGGATAGCACAAAAGTTAACAAAAAAAGGTGCTGTAAGAATTGCATAGCGTTTTGGTCCAACGCAAAGGTAGTTAATTGATGATGATGAAGTGTGTGAAGTAGAATCTTACGTAAAACTAAAAAAAATATAGAAACGACGCAGCTCGTTAACGTAATGCAAAATAAAGCGATTCGTCATGTTGTGTAATAAGGTAAACGTAATGCGTGAACAAAAAGCGAAACTTAATTGGGGATGTTATAGGTTTTTCTAAAAATTTACATAAACTTAAATTATAGGTTTCCGTATTTATTTTTTATATTTTACCATATATATTATTCTTTAGTTTTTACCCATTCTCATTTTTCTTTAATTTCCATTCTTCTAAATCCTACAAATATACGCATTTTTTTTTTGTTTCTATTCTTATACTACCTACTAATTCTGCTGTTTTTGCTTTTTAAACCAAATTTTGCGTCTCTTCCCTTTTTTTTGCATAATTCTGTTTCCTTTGTTGACGTTAAATCCACTGACAATAGGTCCTTTTATGACATTAAGAGGCTCGAAACTGCATAAGCCCACAAAAAAACAAAAAAAAACAAAGGCTCTGTCATATATGGTTCAGGTAGTTTAGGACACACTTTAAGCTAAAATATACGGTAGCTGTCGAAGATGTATACTTCATTTTTTTGCATTAATCCGGTAAATAATGAACGTATGTGTCATCATTTTTATTTTTCAAGATGATTTATAAACAGTTTTTTGAATTTATGTCTTTAATGCTCTTTTTCGAGAACAAAACTAAAGATCCATGTTGAGTTTGTATTATTTTATATAATAAAACCTTTTTCAAAAAATGTTTTAAATATGTTTTCAAAAAAAATAGTTCACTCTATGAATAATAAAAACGCAGGATTAAATGAATCTTATATATTAAAAAAGAAAGATTATTGATGATAGATCCCAAGCAAAACTTTTTAGAAGTAACGTTCTGGAACAATTTCTTCAGTATACCTTTTGCATACACACAAAAAAATCTACCTACATCAAGTATTCATCATATCGATGATTTCATTCATTGGACTAAAATTGTATTTTTTCAATATATTTTATAACATCAAATTTCAAACTAAAACTTGTCTCCATTTACACATTTATGTATTGACTTATGATATTTAAATAAGTATGTTTGAATGAACAAAATTCATCAATATGATGTTTACTTGTTCATTAATATAATGAAATGGAGTCTTGGCATAATTAGAAATTAAATATCGTCGATGGTACTGCAAAACCGCCAATCTACATTTTACAAAATTCATTTTATAGAAGAAACAAAACTATTTTCAGGCTCAGTTCTGCACTTACTTCATACAAAATTAAGTATGTCATAACTTAAATGACATGAACCCGATTATAACACAAAATTAGGCGTAATTTTCACATGCAGTTAGGCGGTTTTGCAGTATCACCGACGATATTATATTAAATTAAATAGTATATTATAATGCCCTTTATATTCTTCCCTATTAGAAATTGCACTAGGATCATGATCATTGTTTTTTGAAGTTATACTAGATTCATGTTCGTAAACGGATCATTGTACCTTGTTTACCTTATTCCAATCCCATCAGTTATATGAGCAACATGAACAGGACATCATATCTTCTCTAATACCGTTAAATTTATGACATAGTAAAAATTTGAATATCAGTTCCCGATTATTACCCTGAAGTAATTTCTATATGGGAATTCGTGTGGTTAATTAGTTCTTCAAAAGAAAAAGAAACCTTTTCGAAATAAATAAATCATTAATTAAAATTGACTTTTAAATTCAATAAATAAAACATAATTATATCACAAACAGGTATAATTTTGATTTTGAGAATTTTATTTTTCAATGCAAAATTAATGTATTTCAGTAGAATTCAATTGATTCAAGTTCTGTGTAACGAATTCAATAAGATTTTTACCATCAAATATACATGTTCTACATTTACTCTAATTTTGGGTAAAAGAACCAGGTCTCCCATCACGTAACTTAAAAACGATCGTCGTTGTAACGATAGTCATAAAACGCTATCGTTTTTGCTTAAGTAAGACTATCATCCAAACGATATCGCTAGACTGGGCTCTAATCACGGCATACGTGGTTAGAGCCCAGTCACTTTAGTAAAAATTTAAAGAGAACTCATTGATGATAGAATTGGTAGCTTATTTAACTACAACAACTAGATTGGCACCGATAATTTTATCTGAGGCTGATTATAAAAAAAAGTAATTGATGAATTTTGTTGAATCATTGGATCAGCGTTTAGTGCGCTGTGCTGCAAGCTCAAAGGTTCCGGGTTTGAATCCCCGAATCACTGTGAAAATGGTTTCTAATACGGCGGATTTAAATTTGAGTTCTACAACATTTGAGTTAAAATATTCGCAGAAAAAAATTGCATTATTATATTGATGAATATCGTTCTTCAAATCATAATTCATTCTATTGAAGAACTTTTCATAATATTGATAACTACAAAACATCAATGTTATGAATTTATTATCAATATGATGAATGACCGAAAAAGTGTTCCTCAATATGATGAAGTGTATGTGAAGAATATGTTTCATCATATTAATGAACAAATACATAAAATGTAACATATATGTTCATCATATTGAAGAAACTTGTTCATCAAACCAAATTTTAAACAAAATATTTATTTTTCGTTCACTTTTTATTAAAAAGTTATATTTAAAAATATATAGATATTATTTTTTCTGAAATTTTTTTTTGTTCGAAATTTTTTTATTGTTTCGAAAAATTTTTTTTTTCAAAAATATTTTTTTTCCGCGAATTTTTTTCTGAAAAAAAAAATTTTTTAGACACTTTTTTGTTTGAAACAAAAATTTTTTCGGACTTTTTTTTAAAATTTTTTTCCCCTCTAATTTTTTTTTGTTGACAAAAAACATTTTGAAAAATTTGATGTCGCACTAAATTTTTTTTCGATTTTAATTTCAAAAAAAAATTTTTTTTTTCAGCAAGCACTTTTTAACAAATAACACAACATAAACTTATTAGAAATTATAAATACATCATATTGAACATTAAAACATTAAATTGCAATTCAATGAATGAAATAATCCATATCTGGTTGTTGGTGAAAAAATTCCTAATATGTACGAATTTTAATTTCTGTGTTAAATGCACATCTTAAAATGGTGCAAATGAGGTTCTTTCTTTAAGAATAATTCTAATATTATGTATTAATTGATGAATATCATACGAATGTTCATCTAATTATCATCGTGGCTTCATCGTTGTAAAACTGCTATTTCTATAAAAACTAAAATCAGAATTTTAAATATGATAACGTAACATATTTCGAAAAATTCATTAATAATTCTTTGCACATGATACCAATTTCTACCACTGTGATTTTTTTATTTATAGCATTTTATATTATAGCATAGCAATTTTGTGACTAATAAATTTTGAAAATCAACGCAAAAGCAGAAACTGATAAAGATTTATGAGCTTTAAGCACGGCTTTCAGCAGCTTTATTGAAAGCATCCACTAACCAAGAAGGCACTGTCTGTCTGAAGCTTACACAGCACAAAATGTCTTAACGATAGGACAGGACAGACAGTCAGAGAGTCAGAGAGACTTCATGCATATAATCATGCAATAATAACAAAAGCTAATGGGGGAAACCTTTAAAACAAAAAAAAAAACTGAAATAAAAATCAGCCAAAAGGGGGCGTTTGTACAACATGCACCTTAACGAACGTTTCAACTTCATTTTTTTGTATTTTTATTAACTGCATTTTGTCTTGACTGAATTAAAAAAAAAACAAAAAAAATTGAGAGATAAATTATTAAATATGCAATATGAGGAAGTGCAGGGAATACAAAAAAAAGAAGAATTTGTTAAAAGGTAAAAGTTAACTGAGCTGATAAACTTGAAATTAATGAACATGTTGAAAGGTGTAGATTATACAAAAAAGTAATAAACGAAAAAAAAGAGGAGTAGCTTCATTAAAAGCTAGTTAGTAACTAACAATGTGAAGGGTACCAAAAAAAAAAAAAAAAAAAAACTATAAAGTGTAGCAAGTTTTGGAGTGTGTTAAAACTACTTCATCAACATTCTAAGTAACAAAAAAAAATGTTTTAAATTGAAATTTATTACTTTTCATTTAAGTACGTTTTTATTTAGCTCATACAATTTTATTTACTACTAATTTATGCATGCAGCTGATAGTTTTGCGTTTAATTATTCAATTTATTTTAATTTTATTTTATTTAGTAGCTATGCTTTTTTTTGGGTTGTTCTTTCTTTTCGCGTATACTTTTAGCTGCATTTATTTATTATGCATAGTTTTTACTATATATTCCACTTTTCTACTACTCTTTTTTTTGCTGGTTTGCTTGTTTGTTTTTCAATTTCTAACATGGGCCACTCATGTGCTTGACTGGCAGTCAGGGGCGGACTGAGATGAAAAGATTTAGCGAGTTTTAACATTTTTAAATCCTTTATTGTCGAATAGATTTGACCATTCGATATCTAACTGGCACCTTTAGCGGGTTTTTTTACATATACTAGTTAACTAGACTAATTTTTTAGTAAAATTTTAAAATTAAACTTAGTTTAAACTAGACGCCATTTTGTTAAATGTCATATCTCAAATATTTAAAATGATATTTAAACTGATTACTAATTGTCTTTCTGTTTGCAAAATTTAACAACATTCAGCCATTTAGATTCGGAACTATAGACGTTTTAAAAATGTGGAAATGTTTAAACTAAGTTTAAACTTGCACTAAAAAACTGGTAAAAGGCTGGAAGGGGATAAAAGATCTTAACTAAACTTCTGTTTTGAATCTTCCCACAAAATGATATTTCAATTTTCAACATTTTGGTGAAAGATCTTTTTCAAATTTTCAAATTCTGATAGGAATTGATCATTATATTTTTAGGTTGTATCAGTCCCATAGTCATATGACATAAATGTTTAGGTTGTATCAGTCCCACCAGTCACATGATAAAGATGTTTAGGTCAGGATCATGACTGCGATAATAGGGTAAATTTCTAGGGAATGGATGTCTTTCCCGAATATTCAGGTGAACTCAGGATAACTATAAATGGTAAACGCGTTTAATTTTCATTTTTTTCACACATTATGACATCTGTGTTGGGTATTTAGAGTCGGCTTAGAACGTATATAATATTCAAAAATCATATTAACTTCAATACCACATCTTTAAAAATGTTTCTACTTAAGATTTTGCTATATTCGTAAGCTTCCTTACTGCTTTTTATTTACATAGAATGTTCAGATCCACAAAATTACCATTCTTCATCAAAACAGTTCCTTAAATTTAGAAAATGGGTCGTTTTTGAATCAAAGTGGCCTTTGACTACCGGTTCTATTAGACCGGTTCTATAAGTAATAAAGCGATCTTTTCTACGTCGAAACGGAACTACATTATTAGTATTTTTAATACATTACGTGTATTCTAGAATATTTGAAAACCTATTTTTTTTTTTTAATTTTAATTATCGGCCCCACCGATTGGTGCTCGATAAGCGCATGTGGCAAGTTCGCCCCTGCTGTCAGCACAAGTTGTGCGTGTGTGTTACTCCAGTGTTGTTTGGCGGATGTCCATGTCCTTGCAAACTCTCCCACCCTACTCCCACTAACAACTACTTGCAGCACCACCCAATTTTGAAAAGGGTTTTGAATAGAGTAGCATAGATGCTGCTTGTTTTGCTGCAATAGCAACACTTTGGCCCGTCTTCAATGAAGTCCTTACAATCGAGTTTATGTTGCTCCTTTATTGTTGGCGTTTGTAGTTGTTGCAATGGATGCTGATACAGTTCATTGTGTGCGAAGCATGGTGAAGTGTTTAGGTTCAGAGGACACTCGATGTCGTTGTTTGCACTGCCGTTGTTGTTGTTGTTGCTATAATCGTTGTTAAGCATTGACTTATTTTGGTGTTTATATCAACATTGACTTATTTTACATGGACACTTTTCAATTTTTGTTTTTCTAATTTTTTATTACTACTTGTTTGTTTTGAATTTTAAAAATAAAAATTCTAATAATTCATTTTTTTTAAATTTAACTTTTCATTATAAATTAAATTTTTCACAATTAACTAAATTTTTTACTAAATCTATTCACAAAAAAAAATTCAATTTATCTCTAAAAATTCAATTTATCACTAACAATTCAATTTTTCACTAAAAATTCAATTTTTCACTAAAAATTCAATTTTTCACTAAATTCAATTCTTCACTAAAATTCAATTTTTCATTAAAAAATTCAATTTTTCACTAAAAATTCAAATTTTCACTAAAAATTCAATTTTACACTAAAAATTCAATTTTTCACTAAAAATTCAATTTTTCACTAAAAATTCAATTTTTCATTAAAAATTCAATTTTTCATTAAAAATTCAATTTTTCACTAAAAATTCAAATTTTCACTAAAAATTCAATTTTTCATTAAAAATTCAATTTTTCATTAAAAATTCAATTTTTCACTACAAATTGAATTTTTCACTAAAAATTCAATTTTTCACTAAAAATTCAATTTTACACTGGCAATTCAAATTTTCACTAAAAATTCCATTTTTCACTAAAAATTCAATTTTTCAGTAAAAATTCAATTTTTCACTTAAAATTCAATTTTTCACTAAAAATTCAATTTTTCACTAAAAATTCACTTGGTCACTAAAAATTCAATTTTTCACTACAAATGCAATTTTTCACTAAAAATTCAATTTTTCACTAAAAATTCAATTTTTCACTAAAAATTCAATTTTTCACTAAAAATTCAATTTTTCACTAAAAATTCAATTTTTCACTAAAAATTCAATTTTTCACTAAAAATTCAATTTTTCACTAAAAATTCAATTTTTCACAAAAAATTCAATTTTTCACTAACAATTCAAATTTTCACTAGAAATTCAATTTACAATTTAAAATTCAATTTTTCAATTAAAAATTCAATTTTCAATTAAAATTCCATTTTTCACTAAAAATTAAAATGTTCACTAGAAATTCAATTTCAATTAAAAATTCAATTAAAAATTCATTTTTCAATTAAAAATTCATTTTTCAATTAAAACTTCATTTTTTAATTAAAAATTTAATTTTGAATTAAATTCCATTTTTCACTAAAAATTCAATTTTTCAGTAAAAATTAAATTTTTCACTTAAAATTCAATTTTTCACTTAAAATTCATTTGCTCACTAAAAATTCAATTTTTCACTAAAAATTCAATTTTTCACTAAAAATTCAATTTTTCACTAAAAATTCAAATTTTCACTAAAAATTCAATTTTTCACTAAAAATTCTATTTTTCACAAAAAAAAAAAAAATTTCACTAAAAATTTAATTTTTCACTAAAAAATTCAATTTTTTACAATAAAATCAATTTTTCACTAAAAATTCAATTTTTCACTAAAATTCTATTTTTCACTAAAAATTCCATTTTTCACTAATATATTCAAATTTTCACTAAAAATTCAAATTTTCACTAAAAATTCAAATTTTCACTAAAAATTCAAATTTTCATTAAAAATTCAATTTTACACTGAAAATACGATTTATCACTTTTTAGCTCTTTTCAGTTCTTTTTAGTTCTGTTTAGTTTTTTTTAGTTCTTTTTAGTTCTTTTTAATTCTCTTTAGTTCTTTTTAGTTTTCTTTAAATCTTTTTAGTACTTTTTAGTTCTATTTAGTTCATTTTAGTTCTCTTTAGTTCTTTTTAGATCTTTTTAGTTCTTTTTAGTTCTTTTTAGTTCTTTTTAGTTCTTTTTAGTTCTTTTTAGTTCTTTTTAGTTCTTTTTAATTCTCTTTAGTTCTTTTTTGTTTTCTTTAAATATTTTTAGTACTTTTTAGTTCTATTTAGTTCATTATAGTTCTCTTTAGTCCTTTTTAGTTCTTTTTTGTTCTTTTTAGTTCATTTTGTTCATTTTGGTTCATTTTGGTTCATTTTAGTTCATTTTAGTTCACTTTAGTTCTTTTGAGTTCTTTTTAGTTAATTTTTCACTAAAACTTCCACTAAAATTCAATTTTGACCTAAAAATTAATTTTCCTTTATAAATTCTACATTTCCCCAATTATGTATTTTATGATTGGGTATTAATTACCATTTTACATAGCATATTTTATATATTTCTCATATTACAAGCTTTTAAACATTAAATTTCTTCCATTCCAATATCCCTTTGTGTTTTACCTGTACTTATTGAAACATTCCCTTTTTCTAATTTTCTTTGTTGTAAAAAAAAAACAAAAAACGATGCAGGGTAAATTTTAGGTAACTATATAAAATTCATGAACCTCCAGCTATACGTTTGTCACGATAGCGCTAGTTCTTATAATCGTTAAGCGAAACTTTTACATGTCATGATAAGCACAAAGTTTTTCTAGTTTTGTTACTTAACTTTATCAACTGCATACAACACACACCAAACCACATACTATACAAAAAAAAAAAAACCTACCATATAAAATCCTTTAATCGCATTTTTCTATTCAAAGCCTAAAATAAAAGAAAACCTCCTTCCCTCACTAAATATTTAACAAAGTAGTAACAAAAAAGAACATGCGTTTTCTTGTGTATCAAACGAACCGGGTATTAAATTACACGGCTATAAAATTTTACTTTAGTAAAAGTTTGGCGCTCAGCAATTTACCGAACTCTTTCTAAACTTCCAGACAAAAAAAAAACCAATGCCTAAATAAAAAATACTTCAGAAATAAAACACTGAAGAAAGTGGTTTTAAAAGTTGTGCAATATGTGAATTTATTGATTAAATTGTATTGATATCATTAAAATTCAAACATTATTTAATAGTATTCAGTATTTTTTTAATGGTTTTTCATTTCTTTTTTGAAATAACAAACTAAAAAATTTTCGAACAAGACTCAAGTTATGTCCACCCTAATAAAATAAATTTCTGCTAGTGGATGATCCAAAATTTAGGCACTTTTTAATATTATTTTGATAATACTTTCAATTAATTTCAAAATATATTTTTTTTAAAGTTTTTTCAGTCAATACTTTCAAATACTATATTAATAAAGTTTCTAAAATGTTTTCTAAAACCAAACCTTACATGTTATTTGAATTTCCCTATAAGAAAAGAATTACTAATGACGCACTCTTTAATAAACAAAATACTATTAATTTTATGATATTTTCTTCTGAGTGTAGCCTAAATTTTTAAATATTTATTGAATAATTAATACGTGTTCAACCAAAAATTAAATGACAATCAAACCACAGCATAACTCAGACAATCCTTCTTTTTGAGGTTTTTCTTTTTTAGTTTTTTCTTTTTTAGTTTTATCTTTTTTCAGATTTTTCATTTTTTTTATAGTTCTTTCCCATAACTTGCCGTCACAAAACGTCACATGTCAAAAGTATAGTGTGGCAAAAAATTTGAAAAACCATTTGTTAAACATTTTGACGTTTATTGGAGCTGTGAATGCAACATGAACTATGGCAACGACAACAATAGCTGCCAACCGACATTTACCAACAACAGCAACCAACTTAAACTTCAGCAACAATTACAAAAGACATAACAAGCAAATTGACATTATTAACACCGCGGGTGTTCCTCATGGCATTAAAGACCGCGCTATGTCGTTGACAGACGTGCGCGCCCCCCCTATGAAAAAGAATTCGATAAAGCGAAGTTTAGATTTTGGTTTTTTTATTAGTTTTTATTTGTTATATTTTATATTGAATTTTTGAATACTTATTTTGACTTTTTTTATTTGATTTTATTTTATATTTTATTTTTCATTCTTTAATTTTTAATTATTTTTAATTCTTTTAGTTTTTTTTAGTTCTTTTCAGTTTAAATTTGTAGTTTTTTTTGTAGTATTTAGTTCTTTTTATTTTTAAGTTTTTTGTATTTCGTTTTAGTTCTTTTTGGTTTTTTTAGTTATTTTCAGTTCCTCTTAGTTCTTTTTAGTTCTTTTTAGTTCCTTTTAGTTATTTTTAGTTCTTTTTAGTTCTTTTTAGTTATTTTTAGTTCGTTTTAGTTCTTTTTAGTTCTTTTTAGTTCTTTTTAGTTCATGTTAGTTCTTCTTAGTTCTTTTTAGTTCTTTTTATTTCTTTTTAGTTCTTTTTAGTTCTTTTCAGTTCTTTTTAGTTCTTTTTGATTCATTTTAGTTCTTTTAAGTTATTTTTAATTCTTTTTAGTTCTTTTTAGTTCTTTTTAGTTCTTTTTGATTCTTTTTAGTTCTTTTTATTTCTTCTTATTTCTTTTTAGTTCTTTTTAGTTCTTCTTGTTTCTTCTTAGTTCTTTTTAGTTCTTTTTATTTCTTTTTAGTTCTTTTTAGTTCTTTTTATTTCTTCTTAGTTCTTTTTATTTCTTCTTAGTTCTTTTTAGTTCTTTTTAGTTCTTCTTAGTTCTTCTTAGTTCTTTTTAGTTCTTCTTAGTTCTTTTTAGTTCTTTTTAGTTCTTTTTAGTCCTTTTTAGTTCTTTTTGATTCATTTTAGTTCTTTTTAGTTCTTTTTAATATTTTTTTAGTTCTTTTTAGTTATCTATTGTCATTTTAAGCTCTTTTTTAATTATTTTAGTTCTTTTGAGTTCTTTTTAGTACTCTATAAATAGTTTTAATAATATTTATTTCTATTTACCTCTTTTTAGTTCTTTTGTGTAATTTTCCTTTTTATCTCTTTTTATTATTTAATTTTGACTGTTTTATAAATCCCTTAGTACCACTCTCTATTTTTTTTTTGCTGTAAACAAATATCTTTGAACTTTTATTGCCGCTTTTTGTTCGAATTGCACTGCAGCGGCCAAATCGCTGTTGACAGTTAGCTGAAGTTAAGGCCACGTTAACTTAAGGCAGCAGTTAAGTTGAGCCGTGAGTTTAAGGTAAACCGTAGTCGTCGTCGTCGTGTGGTCGTCGTAGTGGCTGCTGTGATTTAGCTATTGCCGCTGCTGATATTAATGTTGTTGTTGCTGCTGTTGCTGTGGTTTTGATTGTTGCCGTTGTCAACTTCTGTCAATTATGGGCGGTTCTTTAGAATTTATCGCATAGTTGCTGGCTTGACTTGACTCGCGGTTGATTCGTTTTTTATGGCTTTGTTTTTGCTTCTAGTCTAGGTAGTTAAAAAAAATGTTGTTGTCGCAGTTGTTGGCAGAAGTTTTTTGTTGAAAGTTGTAAAATAATTTTTTTGGTCTTTCTGCTTTTGATGACTTGTTTACATGATTTTGTTGTCTTGTCATATATAACAATGCAGCACAACAGCAAGAATATTTTGAAATGCACAAAATATTAGCTGGGCTGTTGAGAAATTCTATATAATAAGATTTTTGTAATGATGATAAAATATTTAATAATTATTATCACTGACGAATAAGTGATAATAATTAGTTTTAAATAATAATAATAATAAGTTTTAAATAATAAAGTATTGAAAACTGTCAAAGTAAATGACAATGAAAATAAATATCTGTGATAAAACTAGATATATGACAAAATATATATTTTTTAATAGAAATAGAGCTAATTAATAAAAAAAGATTAAAATATTTTTATCACTGATAATTTTAACGCCGATATTGTATCACTGATATTTTATCATTGATATTTTTTACTCCATTATTTTTATATCTCTCACTTGTATTTTTATGACTAATAATTACAGACATTTTAGTGATGAAAATTTAGTGATAAAATTATCAGTGATAAAATTGTCAGTAATAAAAAAATCAGTGAGAAAATTTATTGATACAAATATCACTGCTAAATATATTAGAGATACAAACATAAGTGATAAAAATATTAATGATAGAAATAACAGTAATAAAAATATCACAGCTCAATATATTCGTGATTCAAATATCAGTTATGAAAATATGAATAATAAAAATATCAGTGATGAATATATAGTAAAAAAATCCATGCTACAAAAATGAGTGATACATATATCAGTGATAAAAATATTAGTTATAAATATATCAGTAATTAAAATATCACTGCTAAATATATTAGTGATTCAAATATATGACTGATAAAAATATCAGAGATAAACATATTAGCGATATAAATATCAGTGATATAAATTACAGTGATGTAAATGTCATTGATAAAAACCTCACTGCTTTATATATTAGTGATACAAATATTAAGTGATGAAAATATGAATAATATAAATATCAGTGATATTAATATCAGTAATATAATATCAGTGATATAAATATCAGTGATATAAATATCAGTGATATAAATATCAGTGATATAAATATTAGTGATATAAATATCAGTGATATTAATATCAGTGATATAAATATCAGTGATAAAAATATGAGTTTATAAATGGCGGTGATAAAAATATAACTTTTAAAAATCGTTGTGATAAAAAAATATATATTATATACTTATTATATTATTACCATATCATTAATATGGTAATGTTTTAATACTACCATATTAATGATATAATAGTGGAGATAAAAAATATGAGTGATAGAAATATTAGTGACAAATAATATAATAGTGACAATATATAAGTGATAGAAATAGCAGTCATGGAAATATTAATGACAAAAATATCAGTGATAAATAAATAGAGTATTATAAATAATCTCAGTGATCAAGATATGAATAAAAATATATATGAGCAAAATATCAGTGATAGAAATATCAGTAATGAAAATATAAGTGATACAAAACAAATAACTATAAATATGACTTATAATAAAAAAATATTGTATAAAAAATGAAAATGAATGAAAAGAAAGCATTGCGAAAAACATCAGCAAACAATAAAACTAATTTAAATTATCACTGACACAAATTTCACCATCACAGTGACAAATTCTCGGCGACTTTCAGTAATAAATCTAACGCCTGTGCTGCTGCAATTAAATATTAGAAAGCATGCATAAAATCAGGATTTAAATGCGTTGTGCAAGTAATCAAACCCTCGGCGATTAGTGTCAGCGATTAAGGCGATGCCATAAAACGGTGCGCGCGCATGCGCACCTGACAATCGGCTGTCAGTTGAAACTTTTGAATTCATTCAAGACGCGTCAAACTTTCGCAAGCGCCTCACTGAACAGCTGTCAGCTGCGCTATGCGGCCGTCTGTCAGTTAGTCCGTCAGTCAGTCAGTCAGTCAGTCATAGAGACGACTCTTAGTTGATCTCTGACTTTGTGTCTGTTGTTGAAGTATTTGTCGCCACTGTGTAATGTCGACACAACTGACACTTTGCGTGGTAACCACTTTACACTTTGTTGCTTTTGCTGCTGCGAGTAATGTTGCTGCTCATGATGTTGCTGCTGCTGCGATGTAATGGGTTACGTTGGACTTGACAGGCGCTCTGCATTTGGCGTTGCCATTTATTAGTTCATATTTTGTATGATTGTTTAAGTGTTGCTCTGAATGGCGTCTCATTTAAATTGCGTTTAAAGTGTGCTTCAAAGTAGCTGTTGCTGTGATTGTTGCTGTGGTTACAGACGGCCGACCAGAGGCCAGGAGCTGCATTTATTAATGCCGCAGTACACTGAAGAGGGCGACTTTAAATTCCATGGAATTAAGTGGAACAAATGCAAAGTCTGAGGCACTCGTTGATGTGCTGCATATCCCACGCTTTCACTTTTGTTTTCCCCTGTATCTTGTAGATGTTGGACGGTTGGTGAAGAGGGCCGCAATTTGTTGCAAGTGTTGTGTGGAATTGTGTACAAATTGTTGTTGTCGATTTTGTAAAAAGGGCGCACTTAAGTGCAAGTGTTTTTTTTTTGTCTACAACTTTAAATACATACAGAAATTTTATAAATGAATAAAACAAAACGTAAAGTGCGAAAAATCACGCTTTAAAATTTTATTCATTTTTTTTTATTTTAGTCTTGATATTTGTATTGTTCTTCTTTTATAAATTAAAATTGTATATTGAATGAATTGTAAAAATAATATATAAAAGTCTACCCAAAAAAAAGTCATAAACTCAATGACTGCACTTTAAAAGGCATTATAAAAAAACAACCACACAATTTTCTGGCAATAAATTCGATTACCAATGACAGCGAAATAAAAATGAGAACCAGGCAAAACGTTACCATTAAAGGGTTATTAAAACGTGACCTTAACACTGCATTTCGTCGATATTGTCATCGTCGAAAAATGGAGTGTGCAAGAAATGTGACAAAAAAATAATTTGTGAACAGGCAGAAATCTGAAAAATTTGAGAGCACTATAAAATAATAAACACTAAAAATAATAAACAGTTCTTTTTTTTTTGTTAAGTCCCCAAATAAAAAAAAAATATGCAAGGTTTTGTTCGCCCAGTACAAAAACTTCTTGTTATACAAAAGTAGTGCACACATGTTTTGTTATTGCTTTCTTCAATCACTAATGTAGCGATATAGCGAACACAATAACAAGCTGACCTCGTGTATCAAATAAAACAGCAAAAATATACGAATCGAAAAACACAGAAACGAAGCGATTGAACGTTCGCGTATTGTTGTACAACAAGAAGTCTTGGTAGGGTGGTAAGAATGGGCACACAAGATCTGTCTGTTTCTTATACTGTTCAGCTTAAAATTTTTTCGGGAGAATATAAATTTAAAAATTCAATATATTTCTTTTCTATGTGTGGCTTAAAGGTTAAAAAAAAACTAAAATTTCCATTTTAATAAAATTTACTGAACATTTCACTTATAGTAATTTCACACAAATTTTTAGTTTTAAAAATGTTATTTAATTTTTCGACATGTCATTTTTATAAATATTACCTTACGCTTTAAAAGTTTTATTTAATTTTTTTTTTTACAAATTTTACACTTTTTCAAAATGAATTTGTAGAAATTATATCGAATTTTACAATTTTACTTCAAGTTTCCATTTCTGTAAACTTTATTGAAATTTTCAAAATAATAAATTTTACACAAGTTTTACTTAAATGTTTGATTTTTTTTTATTTCAATTTTAACATATTTTTAACATTTTCAATTTTACAAATGTCCTTTAAATTTTACAAATTTCTTTTAATTTTTACAAAGTTCCTTTAAATTTCATTAAAATTTTAAAAAATGTCGTTTAAATTTTACAAAATTATTTTAAATTTTCCAACTTTCCTTTCAATTTAAAAAATGTCCTTTAAATTTTACAAAATTCCCTTAAATTTACAAATTTCCTTTTAATTTCACAAATGTCATTAAGTTTTTTTTTTCAATTTTTCAAATTTACTTTAAATTAAAAAAAAATGTTGTTTAAATTTTACAAATTTCCTTTAAATTTTACAAATTTCCTTTACTTTTTACGTATTCCTTTTGAATTTTACAAATTTCATTTAGGTATTACAAATTTCCTTTAAATTTTACAAATTTCCTTTAAATTTTCGAATGTTCTTTAAATATTACAAATTTAAATTGTACATATCGTCACTATCTATCATGCCAAAGGGGCGAATGTGTAATTTTTGACATTTGCGATTTTTTTTACATTTTTTAATGTAATTTATCCTCAAGTACACTGTGCCAAAATCATGTCTGGTTTTGTTGGATATTTCTAGCCACACAAGACAAACCCCAAAGAGCGAATTCAAAAAATTGAAATTGTTGTCAAGCCAAAAGGGCGAATCGTTTCGTTTTTTTGCCATAACTTTTGATTGCTATAAGATAAAATAGTGGTGCAACGGATTTAATTGTTTGTTTTTGAAGCACCTATCGATCATCATCATTATTTTAAAATATTTTTTTTTCATTTTTAACATTTGCAAGAAAAACGTTTGGTAAATTATTTTTAAATAATACTGCCAATCGATAGGTGCTTTGAAAACATACAATAAATGCCTTTACATCACTATTTTATCTTGCACCAATAAAGTGTTATAGCAAAAAAATGAAACGATTCGCCCTTTACGATGACAAGATTTTCAATTTTTCAAATATGTTTGTTTATTTTGCTTAACTCTTTATTGGTGCAAAATAAAAAAGAGATGTAAAGACATTAAATATTTGTTTTTAAAGCACGTATGATTGGCATCTTTACTTAAAAATATTGTGCCAAACATTTTTTTTTGCAAATAACAAATTAATATTTGGAAAATTATTTTTAAATAATGATACCAATCGATAGGTGCTTTGAAATAATCAATAAATGCCTCTACATCAGTATTTTATCTTACGTAAATAAAGAGTTATAGCATGAAAAACAAAAATAGTTGCGTTTTGGTCAGGATATAGCCTCACAAAATCCATATTTATAATTCAGGAAGTGGTCCTAATCCAAAGATATTTTTTATACGTTATAATAATTGATGAATAAACCAAAATAACAAAATAAATTGAAGAAAAAATAATTTTTACTAATTTTTAAAGCACTTCAAACTTTAAAATTTTATTTCCCAAAATTTTTAAAAATGCACATTTGCCTTTTGGGCATGACAGTGACGAACATTTTTTACACAAGTTTTACTTTAAATTTGAATTTGGCTTAAATTTTGAATTTTCCAAAATTTGGAATTTTTAAAGTTTAATTTCAAGAATCGCTTTGGAACTATTGAAATAAATCAACTGAATTTTATTAATTGAACAATAGACTTTTAAAAGATAATTTTTCATTTGCTTAGTACTACTTT
Organism: Dryomyza anilis; assembly: GCA_951804985.1. Taxonomy (NCBI): domain Eukaryota; kingdom Metazoa; phylum Arthropoda; class Insecta; order Diptera; family Dryomyzidae; genus Dryomyza; species Dryomyza anilis. The sequence goes on along the minus strand of OX638133.1, from coordinate 17,862,433 downwards.
TACCTAATATTTTATACTCTTTAAAAAAAAAAAAAAACACTCACCAATTATCAAGAGCTCAAAAAAGCATTAACTGTTAAGCAAAAGTCTTAAGAATCGCCATATGCTTCACTAATTTAGGGCTATTAATTTAGTTTCCCTAGAATGAACAAATTTTTGGCAAAATCAGAGAAATGCCTGCCCAGTCATAGTTATGCCAATACGATAAGCACGACTAAATTAAATGAAATCTCGAGATGCCAATCGTGCATCAACTGCCAAACACTTTGGCAGCACTTTGGCATTGTTCGGCTCCGGCTACTGCTACAGCTATAGCTTTAGCTCCAGCTTCGACTCTCGACATAATGTCACTTAATCCGTATCATGATTGATATATTCAATTAAAAAGAGAACGACGGCGGACGTTGGACGTTGAGGTTCAACCAGTCAGGCGTGTGCACGTTTGGCATTTTCGACAATGATTCGTCAATGCGGCTCAATCAGCCATGTGAATGACGAACAAAACTACTTTACAATGAAGTTAATACTGTAGTAGTTTGATATAAAAATGCGCAATCACTAAAGACAGTGAAAACATTTTTTCATGTTAAAAAGGGCAACATGAAATCAAAGAGACAAGCATTATAGTATATTTTTTTTAATACCATAAAATTGATCTATCAAAAAAAAAACTTTTATTGTTTAAAATGTTTTTAAACTCTGTGTATATTATAAGCAAAATCTTTTTTTTTTATTTTATTTCACTTTTTTTTTTGCTTGCATTAGCACAAATCCTTTAAAATGTAGCACTTTTCTGTCAAGAATACATCAAATTTCCGGAATTTATGCTGTGACAGCTGAGGTGCTCCGAATACCATGCGGAAATATGTTGTAAATCCAATTTGTGTTAAAAGTGAAAAAAAAGGACAAAAATCAAAAATAAAACAGAGGCTCTTTATACCACGTCGATGCATTTATACCATTTTAAAAATCTATATAATGGGGTTATATAGGTTTCACATAAAATAGCCATTTGCATTTAATACACAATTTTATAAATAATTTTGCTACCTACAGCTATCGTAAAAGCAGCTATTTAAAATAACCATACATTTTAGATTTTATCGCATTGTAACTCATAAACTAAATTGATGCGCTAAAAGCAGCCATAAAATAGAGCTGATTATCATTTTAAAGGATGGCCATAAAGTCAAAATTCCAAAATGCATTAGCATTAAATATTGTCACAGATCACAGACAGTGAAATGAGGTAGGCACCGCCGCTGAAAAGGGCCGATACACTGACTGTCACGTCATTTAATGCGTCTCGCCGTTTACAAATTGTCTGCTAAAAATAACAAAAAAATATATATAGTAAAACCTCAATTATGTCAAAGCCTTGAGTGAGTCTGTACGTAATTTTCATGTCTAAATGCCTAAATTGGCTGTCATAAAAAAGGACACTCTACCATTAAAAAATGTCGTCCTTAAAAGAACTAATTAAATGTTGATCCATATAAAGATATACAAAATGCATTAATTTTTTTAAGAATCAGGTATTTTAAGCAAATTACATTTTGTTGTTTTCTAAAAAAAAAAGATTAACACGCAACAAGTTGTCTGTATTTACTATCGCTATATTGATTTGACTTTATCTTTATTGACCTTTGCGTCAATATTTTCACAGTCGTTGTGTAGCAGACCTTTTTTTTATTTATTTCCTATACGAAATAATTCTATTTTCCCAACTTTATTTGGTTCTTTTGTTTACTTTCTTTTATTGCTGACGTGTCTACAAATTAATGTCAATTTAATTTGTTCGCATATACGAGACAGAAATCCATTTAAAATTTATGACCTAAGGCAACATGATGTTGACAGTTCATGTGGTAAATGGTTTTTCAATGTGGAGTTGTGCATAGTTGATTGGTAGGTTGTTCATTAAAGAAAATATTGAAAATTTATTTTTACAATTTTCAGCATTTTCAAATAGAGTTTGTTATATAAAACATTATGTTCCAGAAAACCAAAATGATATCGTTTATGTACCCATAGAAAGAAAACAGACAATTAATAGTATTTGTAGTATTAAAATTAAACGATGAATTATTATTTTAATCGTTAAATACTATTAAATACTTTTTAGTTATTTTTTAGTTTATATTTTTTTTTAGTTAATATTTACTTTTTATACTTTGAAATCGATTACTATTCAATTGACAAATTGTATAGGGTTTTATGCGAGTTTTTCTTAATAATGCACTCTAGGCATTTTTTTTTTTTGGCAGGTTCAAAGCAGAGTAGAATCATTTTTTTCTAATGATTTTAAGCAGTCAAAGGTGTAATTGGTATCAAAAACTGTCTCAAAAATTCCATAAAATTTAAAAACCTACCGTGCGCTTCGCAAAAACTTTCATTTATCATGTGTTTGCCATATATATGCCGAAAATATTTCCAAAAAAAAAAACGCCAGAAAGGTAGAGAATATTTGTGGTAGAAAAGTTTTGAAAATAGTTTCGATAGATTTAAAGCAAAGGCGGGTTTTATATCGGTTTTCTGCCCAAAATATTGCCTAGAATCAGCCTTTAAAATTCCATAAAATATAATAACTGGTCCCTTCGAATACGCTTGGAATTTGCCTTTAAAATTCCATAAAATTGAAAATAGTTTCGATAGATTTAAAGAAAATGCGGGTTTTATATCGGTTTTCTGCCCAAAATATTGCCTAGTATCAGCCTTTAAAATTCCATAAAATATAATATCTGGTGCCTTCGAATACTCTTGGAATTTGCCTTTTAAATTCCCTAAAATTGAAAATAGTTTCGATAGATTTTAAGCAAAGGCGGGTTTTATATCGGTTTTCTGCCCAAAATAATGCCTAGAATCAGCCTTTAAAATTCCATAAAATATAATAATTGGTCCCTTCGAAAACTCTTGGAATTTTCCTTTAAAATTCCATAAAATATGATAATCTTTTTTCCTTTAAAATGCTAGAAATATTCCTGAAAAATTCAGGAAATTGTAGCGTATCGCAAGATTAAATTTCTGTCATTTTTCAGTTATATTTCGGGTATATTTTCAGCAAATACACAGATAATTATAATATTTTGGGAGTGTATAGCAGGTTTTAAAATTTGGTGGAACTTTATTAGCAGATTCGCGGCATATTTTGGGTACGGGCAGAAAGCCGACTTCGCTATTGTTCGAAACAATGTTTTTAAACTGCCTCGATCCTATTAAAACTTTTGTCTGGGACTCCCATAAGCTTCCCAAAAACTTCCAACTATCTGTATGTTTGCCACAAATATGCTGGAAATATTTCAAAAAAATGCCAGACATTTTTGTCGGGTAGACAATATTTTTCGTGGGCACAAAGAGGTTTAGAAACATATTTACGAAAGATTTTTAGCAGATAAAGGCGGCGTTTATATTTGTTTTCTGTCCGTTTCCAAAATATGCCAGGAATCTGCCTTTGAAAATTCTAAAAATATGATAATATGGACCGTTCCCAAAATATGCCTGAAATCTTGCTTTAAAATAAGCTTCCATAAGCTTCCTAAAAACTTCCATTTATCTATATGTTTGCCACAAATATGCTGGAAATATTTCAAAAAAATGCCAGACATTTTTGTCGGGTAGACAATATTTTTGGTGGGCACAAAGAGGTTTAGAAATATATTTTCGAAAGATTTTAAGCAGATAAAGGCGGCGTTTATATCTGTTTTCTGTCCGTTTATAAAATATGCCAGCAATCTGCCTTTGAAATTTCTAAAAATATAATAATATGGACCGTTACCAAAATATGCCTGAAATCTTGCTTAAAATTCCATTAAATATGGTAATCTGTTTTCCTGCAACAAGCTAGTAATATTCCTGAAAAATGCCAGCAATTGTAGCGTAACCCAAGACAAAATTTGTGGCATTTTTCTGGAATATTTCCGGTCAATAATATGCAGTATTTTGGTTATGAAATATTTGGCATGGTCGAGGCAGTTTAGAGACATTATTTGGACATATTTTATATAGACAAAGGCGCAGACTGTTTTACATGCTGAGTGTTTTCTGCCCTTACCCAAAATATGTCGTGAATGTGCCAATAAAATTCCACAAAATTTGACAACCTGCTATACACTTTCGATAATATTCCATTTATTTGTGTGTTTGCCGGAAAAATACCGGAAGTATTCCTGAAAAATGCCAGAAACATTGGTTCGGGGAAGTTTTACTATTTTGTGGTATTTGAATGGCAGATGCATGGCATATTCATAGTAGATTCATGTCAGATTCATAGCAGATTCATGGCAGATTCATGGCAGATTCATGGCAGATTCGTGGCATCTGCTAAGATAATTGACGCATACTCACAATTTCGACTTTAAAAATAAATTCGACTTGTTTAACAAATTTTGAATAGTATAAATTGTCATAAAGCTGATTTTAAATTTAAAGTTGACTTTAAATTGTCTATGATTATGCGCCATAATATTTAAATTCAAATTTAAATCTTAATATCAACAACGATTTTAAATAATTGTTAGCTTTACCCTTGTTTTTGTCAACTAAAATGCCATAATTCGATTTCAAAGAGTTTTATTTTTAAATTCCCCAAAATGTCTCCTTTTGATGTACGCTGAATTGTCTAGTAAACCCATTACCATTCCAAAGTCATACGAAATTTTGAACGCAATATAATAAATCTCAACCACAACAGAAGGTAGCGCATTTCCAGGAAATGTCGAACCACACACATACGATATAGAATCATAACGAAAAACTACGGAAAAGTCACCGAAAAACCCCCTATATTCTTGAATAAGAACAAAGCACCACAGACTGTGCAACAATAGAGCTCAACACATACGAGAATTCGGTGGTCAGCAGTAATTTATGGATGCCAACATAATAACTCTTTGACTCGAAAGCATATAAAATAAAAGATGAATGACGACTGAGCACTGACTGGGTGGATTGTGGCCGGTACAGTTCTGGAGTATGTTTTGAGTGACAATTAAAGCGGGGGCCACCGTGTAGAATTTCAGTTTTTTTATGACTTTGATGTGTATGATATTTTTTTTTTATGATTATTGAATTACTATGAAAAGCCAGAGGAAAAATAAAATAAAAATTCTTGAAAAATGTGCAGAGTTAAAACAGAGATTAAAATCAACGTTAATTACAATGAAATAAACATAACCTTTAAATGAAAATATAAAAAAAATAATGTAGCACTATAAAAAGAGATATTAAAAAAAACAATAATTAATAAATATTTTTTCTTTCTTTTATTATTTACAGATGTTAACAGCAGTGGAGATGTATTAAAAACCAAAAGCCGTAAAAAGAGTACAAAAGTGAATAATAAGTGAATGAAATTAATTTGAGTTCTTTTTTTCGGTTCTTTCTTTCTTTTATAATACAACCAAAACGTCTCACTAAAGAAGATTAAAGTAATAGTGCATACAAAAAAGAGGCGAAAAAGAGTGAAAAAGAGCGAAGAAAAAAAGTAATAAAATGTCATTAGTGTCAGCGGCATGAAGCATTACGTCGAAATGTCGTAAGTGTGGGCTACCCAAAAATATAAAACGTAGCATAACGATTAATAATCGTGTGAGCGGATTTCCGTTAAACCCAGCAACAGAAATATCTACGGTCATCAAATACAACGAATTCAAAAAAAAAAAAAAAACGAAGAAAAATCTAAAAATAATACTTTGTTGTGGTTTCAGAATTACAGAAAACACGTTTTCACGCGCTGTACGCATAGGGTGCACGGAAAGGCAACAAAAAGTGCATCATAACGTTGTCCAATAAACGTTAGTCACCGACTTTGGGCCAAAGGCGAAAATCCGTAACAGACTTGAGAAAAAGACGACGTCAGCAAACGTAAGACAAACAACTAAAGCGCATTCAAGAGCAAATCTTAATGCTAAAATAAAAAAAAAAGTATAAAAAAGTATAAAAAAGTGTAAAAAAGTGTAAAAAGAGTATTAAATAAAAAAAAACAATCCAAATACTAAATCGGAGACGCAAGTTAAAAACGTCCAACCAAGAGGAAAACGAAAACGTCGACGACGACAACGTCTACTTTTTCGTCGTCTGCCTGCAAAGTGGTCAAAATGGAATTTCTTAAAAGGAAACATTTTTCATTGTGGATTATTACGACATTCGTGCTCGTGGCCAGCATTGTGAATGGCAGCGCGGGACTTCAGGGTGTCCCGACTTGGATGTAAGTACAGCGCGCGCAATATTTCTTACACATTCAGAAACTTTTTTTGCTGTGCAGCACAGTTTATTTTTTATTTGTGCTCATATTAATAATAAGCGAAAAAACAAAAAAAAAAATATTTATAAATGTGGAAAACACCATTTCAGTGGGTGGATAGCATCATGTGATTATGTCTGATGGCAGTCAGTGGTTGCAACCAAAATGGAGCAACCAAAATAAAACTTAAACCAAATAAGTCCATAACTCAGTGCAGAGTTTGGTTATTATTATAGTTGATAAAAGGGTATATAAATTATAATTCAATTGGTAATTACGCAAATGTAGGTAACAATGCAAAAAAAAGCTGTATTATTTTATAGTGTGGGCTTTTGTATTCGGTAATTTGGATTTTTTGAATTACAAAATATTTGAAAAAATCAACGTTAGGAAATTCCAAAATTAGGCGGTCTAAAGAAAATGATAATTTGAAAGTAGAATTTCAATAAGAGCCTACGTCTACATATACGCATTTTTTTGTAAATATTTAGAACATAATTTAGCATAGAAATGTATTTCTTAAACTTAAGAAAGTTATTTCTAATATAAAGATGCTTCCATTAAATGCAAGAAGATAAATTTGCTAATATTAAGAAGGAAATCGTTTGGGTATTAAAATAAACATCAGTGTAAATCTTCTTGATTCGAAGAAGTTATTTCAAGACTATTAAAGACGTAAAGCAAATATTCTTCTTCTTAAATTAAAGATAATAGTTTCGTAAAATGAAATTATATGAAATAATTTACATTATTTTCATATTAAAATCGAGAAATAAGATTATAGTAGGCGTTAACTAAAAAAAACTTATTGGTGTATAATGTGAATTTGTGCATTTAATGAATTTTTTACAATTTGACTTTTTTAGCATATATGAGAGGTAATTTCATGACTATCAAAAGCATAGAGCAAGTATTCTTCTTGAGTTAAAAAATAGAATTTCATAAAAATAAATTATTTACATTATTTTCATGTTAAAATCGGTAAAAAATATATATAGTCGGTGATACAGCAAAACCGCATGTGAAAATTAAGCCTAATTTTGTGTTATAATCGGGTTTTTAATGATATGTTGATCTTATAAATTAGATAAACACCATTATAAGTTATGACATACTTCATTTTGTATAACGTAAGTGCAGAATTGAGACTGAAATTAGTTTAGTTTCTTCTGTAAAATTCATTTTGTAAGAGGTATTCGAAAATGTAGATAGACGGTTTTTCAGTGTCACCGACGATATGCGCATTAAACAAAAATAAATTCTTAAATCTTTAGAATTTGAAAATGAACTTTTTACAAATTCCCTGAAAATCAAACGATAATGTTACGATATTAAAACTATATCATTTATAGGCTCAAATTGTCGTTTTCGATAATCTATAATGATACTAAACCGATAGGGTTATCGATAAAAATGAACCTTTCTAAAACGATATAATTGTTTTTGTCGTGATGATATCGTCACTATCATGCCAAAGGGACGAATGTGCAATTTTTGACATTTGCGTTTTTTTTTTCATTTTTTAATGTAATTTATATATCAAAAAAACGAAAAGATTCGCCCTTTTGGCATGACAAGATTTTCAATTTTTCCAATTTCTTCGTTTTTTTGCTATAATTTTTTATTGTTGCAAGCTAAAATAGTGGTGTAAAGGTATTAATTCTTTGTTTTTAAAGCACCTATCGACTGGCATCATGAATAATGATGCCAATCGATAGGTGCTTGAAAAACAAATAATTAATACCTTTACCTTTATTTTTTTCAAACATTTTTTCCTGCAAATAACAAATGGCAAATTAAGGTTTGACAAAATATTTTTAATTAATGATGCCAATAGATAGGTGCTTTAAAATCAAACAATTAATGCCTTTACATTACTATTTTATCTTGCGCTAAAAACAAAAATATTTGCGTTTTGATCAGGATATAGCCTCATAAAATCCGTATTTATAGTTCAGTAGGTTGTCCAAATCTTAAAATATTTGACATACATTATAAAAATTGACAAATAAACCAAAATAACAGACAAAATTGAAAAAAATATATATTTTGCTAATTTTTAAAGCACTTCAAACTTTAAAATTTGATTTCCCAACCTTTTTTAAAAACGCACATTCGCCCCTTTGACATGACAGTGACAATATCATAAATGTTTTTATTTTTGATAAACACATTTTATTTGTACAGATTTTTTTTTTTTTTTTTGACAAAAATTATTAATTAAATTTTCAAATACTTTGAATTTTATGTATAAAATTTATCATTATTATATCGAATTTAAAAATGATCGTCCTGTAGGGTTACAGGAAATGCAATGAATATCTGCACATATGTATTTGAAGTTCCCTCTACAAAATATGCACTACTGCACTCTATAGTATTGAGTGCATTTTGCAATGGAATTTCACAGTATTACAGTAAGTCTCTCCAACGACTTCATTTCACTGCAGTATTTGTTTGGTCAAGACATTTTTATTTCAAGACATTCAATGTTTTGAAAAAAAAAAAAAAAAAGGCACAATTTGAAGTTATCTTTGCAAAATATGCACGACTGCACTCTACAGTATTGAATGCATTTTGCAAATGACAGAATACAGTATATACAGTATATACAGCAAATGACAGTATACAGTATTACAGTAAGTCACTCTAGAGACTTCACTTCACTGCAGTATTTGTTTCATTGGTGTCAAGACATTTTTATTTCAAGACATTGTTTGGAAAAAATGGATATCTGCACAAATGTATTGATAGTTCCCTCTACAAAATATGCACTACTGCACTCTACAGTATTGAGTAAATTTTGCAAATGACAGTATACAGTAAGTCAGTCTAGAGACTTCACTTCACTGCAGTATTTGTTTCATTGGTGTCAAGACATTTTTATTTCAAGACAATCAATGTTTTGAAAAAAAAAAAAACAAATGACACTACTTTCGCTGATAATTCAATAAGTACAGTGAGTGAGCGCAACGAGTACGAGTGAGAAGACGAATATTGAAAATAACAAAGCACTGAGAACTTAGTTTTTATTGCACATCTATTGTAATAAAATAAATGTCTTGTGTAGGTTTCAAATGCATATGTACAGATATCTAATATGCAAGACAACAAAAATTAAAAAATTCGCGATTTTCAATTAAACAAGACCTCATACACAGTTTTTTTCATATTACCACAAGTTTTTTTTAGATATTTAGTAAAAAAAAAAATAGAAATTATTGTGTTTTTCTTCATAATTTGGATTCTTAGAATTCTGATAATATTCTGAAATACAAATGGAGAGTTATGAATTTTTATGTTATTTTTTGAATTCCAAATGGAAAGTTATGAATTTCAGTTAATATTTTCTGAATTCCAAATGGAAAGTTATGAATGTCAATTGAAATTTTCTGAAAATCAAATAGAATTTCTCAATTACACTTAAAGTTTTTAAATTTCGAATGAAATTTCTGAATTAATATCTTTTGAATTTCAAATAGAATTTCTGTATTTCAATTGGTCGTTTTCTGAATTTTAAATGGAAAGTTATGAATGTCAATTGAAATTTTCGGAAAATCAAAAAGAATTTCTCAATTACACTTAAAGTTTTTAAATTTCGAATGAAATTTTTGAATTAATATCTTTTGAATTTCAAATAGAATTTCTGTATTTCAATTGGTCGTTTCGGAATTACATTTGTAAATGGTGTAGTTTATAATAAAACAACATGTAAAAATACACAAAACCACGAAATACCTTAGCAACATTGAGTGAATTTTGAATTTACATTGTTCAAAATTTGACTGTTAAAAGAAAAAGTTTACTCAAGACATAGAAACGTTATTATTTTATTAAAAACCACAAACATTACTTTTGCAACTCAAGAAGAATATTACGACATGTGTTGTCTCAGTCTACGCGGGCATCAAACCAAGTTTATCCCTTCATAGTTAACTCGGCACTCAAAAGTACAGAGAATATCAACTAAACATTACAGCGAAATGCCATTTTTCAGTCAGGAAAAATCTTCCTACGTTTATTTTCACGACATTTTTGATATTGTTAAACTCAAGACAAATTCATATTTTAACCCTTGCTTGAATTAAACATTATTTCCTACGATACCACCGTGCAATGTGTGAACAGGAGGTGTAGGGACAATTTGTAAAAACAAAATGACTTCTAGATTTATAAATGTTTTCATATTACTATTTTAATCGTAATCATATTGAAATCATTCAAAATTTTTTGTTATTTTGACAAATTGCGGACAGTTCTACAGTTCTACCCTAAAACCATTCTTTACTCTGTCCTAAGGTAACTTTTCACCGAGACAATTCAACTCCGAAATTTTTCATTTACAAACCTTTCTTCACCGTTCAAAATATTCGTAAATGCTTAATACAAATTTTATACAAATTACTTAAATTTACCGATATAACATGAGTCTCCGTATTATTTCAAAGAATTCAAACAAACACTTGATTTATTGGAATCTAAACAGTAATTACAACCATTCTTTAGGATCCTCCGAGAGAAGTAAGAACGTGTTTTAATTCAACGCACTCGTACATAATGGCACTCGTAAATAATGACACTCGTAAATAGTGTAACCAAGTAAGCCGCGCACCACTTTCGAACACTTAAGCGAATGATTTGATTTCGTACATTAATGATTTCCACAGCAAGCGATTTTCCAGCGGTGTCGTTGCAAAGTCTTTATAAATCAAAGCATTTTATAGGCGATCAACAAACTGTGATTTGAGGTAAAACATGCTTTAGAGTCATTAGAGTTGTGTTTGCCGTACACTTATTGCCTTAAGTAGCAGCCTATAAAGTCTGCTAAATAATGCAAACGAAAGTGCGAATAATAAAAATATGTTTACTGATAATTTGCACGTACGGAACATGGTGCTTAGTGTCGCGTATTCTTACGCAGTCATAAAATTACACAATTGATTTTTAGTACTACTTAACCTAGTGAAAATTGTGGACATCGGAAACGGATCAGAGGAAAAATCTGTTTGCGGCAAACATAATATATTTGCAAACGAAAATGTTATGTTTTTAACTGAATTTTACTTTTAATTTTTAAATTATTTTGATATTCATTTCATGACTTATGTTAATAATTTGTTCTGAACATATTAATGTTAGAATCCTGAAAATTCATGTTTGTAACATGTAACATAATATGTTTGCCGCAAAAAATAATTTTTCCCTGTGTGTAATTAATACCTTGTCATAATTCAAATAGATTTGGTCAGGATCTTCTTTTTACTAATAAGTAGGGCAAATGTTCTACTTATCGTAACAATATTTATGCTTAATTATAGCATATTTAAAACCATATAAAATACACACTTTTTTTTGTACTAAAAGCCTATTAAATGCACTTCAAGTGTGTGTGTGTGGTATGCAAAAGCCAACATAATCCGGACATTAATATCAATTAAACGATGACTATTAACTAATTTGCTAAACACAATACAAGTGTTTGGATTTAGGCCTGTCAAACAATTTGCAACCCATATTCATTTCACTTTGCAAACGAGTAATTAATGATACTCACTCTATATGGTATAAATTAGTTGAATACACAAACTCAATTTAAAGACCACAGTCTGCGGAGTAACTCGAGAATATGTGGACCATTAGTGGGTTTTAATTGTGCGCACTTTAGATACGGACAAAAACTAAAAATTCTGCAATAAACTACTCATCACAGAATAACGCGTATATCGTAGTTTGTATTTAATTAAAACTTAATGCGTATTATACGTTATATAGTCAGGAAATGTATTATTATAAAATTAAATAACTAAAATATACAGTTTAATTATAGCATGTTACATACTTGAAAATCTAGAACATCCAACGTTACGCATAACTTTTGACATTTCCCATTGACATTTTTAGCATTTGATATAAAAATTTTGCTGTCATTTGAAACGTGGCGGCGCTCATCAAAACTTTTAGTCAAATTGTTCCCAAAAAAATACATTTAGTTTGTCATTTTTTATAGTACACAGAAAAAAATAATCGACGTAAATATAGCAACCGTTATTAATTGTATTCATTAATCAATACAGCAATGAAATTTACTAATTTAATGAAGCAAATATAACTGTTGAAACTGCGCCGACTAATTAGTTTGCTGCATTGACGTACAAATTGTCATATTAGCAAACGTAGTTGCTGATTTAACGAAGCATAGCTAAAGTTTTCATTAAATTAGTGAATTTCATTGCTGAATTCATTAATGAATGCAATTAATATTGGTTGCTATATTTACGACGATTATTTTTTTTTGTGTACGTAGCACCGAATATTTCGTTTTTTCGTAGTCTGTAGAATATGCTGCAAATTTCACTGTCAAGTGTTGCCATCGCAATAAAAGGCATGTCAGAAAAACTACCGTCAGTTTGTGCGCTTCGCTGTAATCAACAACTGTTTGTAACTAAATATGTTTGTGGGTGGAGCGCAGACTTTTGTTGTTTTTTTGTTTGCTGCACATTTTGTAACAGAAAATATTATAAAACTCTATGTAATAAAATTGCTGTCAGAGCAATGTGTTGTCGTCATAGTACGTAGTAGCAGCAGCAATTATATTTTTCAAAAAGGTATCTTTTTGAGTTCAAGAGATTATATTTTTATTTTTATTTTATTTTAAAAACCTTAAGGCATGTTAATACTATATGTATTTTTAATTTTTTCAGTTTATAATCACGGTTTAGAATTTCAAATTAGAATAATGTATATTAGTATACCCACAAAAAAAAATACTATATAAATAATAGTTTTTACTATTAAAAATAGTCAATAGGATAATTTATTGTTTTAATCGGAAAATACCATTAAATACTAGAAAATACCATGTCATTTCCATTGAGTTTATATGAAAAGATTTATTTTTTGTATACTATTAAATATATAATTGTCCTATTGACCAATTTTAATGGGATTTGAGGGAATTTTGTTCTGGGTGTGGGGTATGGTACCATTTCTCAATAATTTTCCAACATAATATCATAAATTTTAAAAGCTGACATATCCTTCTCTCAAACTATCATTTATCTGCGCACCCAGTAAAAAAACCCGGTAAATTACAAGTATTTCAGTAGAAAAACCATTATTTATACTATTCAAATTGGTCAATAGGATGTATACCATAAGTTCAATAATATTCAAACTATGAATACAAAGTAGAAAAACAATTATTTATACTATTCAAATTGATCAATAGGATATATACCATTAGTTTAATAATATTCAAACTATAAATACAAAATGTTGTTTTTATTTTTTTATGGTGTATCTGTGGTGAGTTTAACCAGCGACTTTTCTACTGGTTGACCAACACATTAACCATTTATGCTATTTGATTATTTGATTTATTCAGTAGAAAAAGATTATTTATACTATTCAAATTGGTCAATAGGATATATACCATAAGTTCAATAATATTCATACCGTGAATACAAAATGTAGTTGTTTTACGTAGGTATTTTATAGTATTCGCGGTGATTCGAACCTGCAACTTTTCTACTCGTTGACCAACACATTAACCATTTGTGCCAACGACACAAATCATTTGATTTATTCAAATATTTTGAAATATTCTATAGAGATTGAATGCTTTAAATTTATTTTATAACAAAAGTAATTATTTATATACATATTTCATTTATTCAAGTTTTATAATCTAAAATCTCCAGACAACTCAACAACAGAAAAAACATGAAAAATTACCCTCATTAATTTAGTTAATATGCACAAAATAAAACACGCCGCGAAAGTATCAAATTACAGTGAGATTTTTTTTGAAAACTCGCACAAACAAAAACCAAATCTACCCTAAGTATGAAAATTTCATTTGCTTTTAATTTTTCGTATATGTTTTTCCGGTATAACACAAAATACGAACGGGGTGCAAAAAAATTAAATAAAATAAAAAAAATGATGATGCGTTGAAATGAGATACGCATCGAGAGAAACAGAAAAGGCATTCATGTGATGAATATATTCATTCATTCATGTATACATTCATTGAATCATTCGCCAGCATATCGTACGTAGTGCGTGTCATTCATTGACTCGTTTATTTAATCCTTTTCACTCAACTCTACTCCTCTATAGGGAAATCTTATTCAATCAACCCTTTTTTTTTGTTTTGAATTTTTTTCTGAAATCTTGTACTTGTTTTAGTCGCATCACGTGACTTGTGTAACGTGTATATTGTTTTTAAATTTCTGTCTGAATGATTTCGCAAGGATGCGTCATAATAATAGTACTAGTCTGTGCTGTGTGCTATAGATTTGTGCTGTGTGCTATGAGCTATGTGCTGTGTGCTATGAGCTCTGTGCTGTGTGCTATAGATTTGTGCTGTGTGCTATGTGCTCAGTGCGCTGTGTTATTTTAAAAAAACCTTTGCAAGATTTGTAGCCATTGCATTCGTCAAATAAATCAGACGTAACATGTTTTGTTTTTTTGCTCTTTTTTTCTTGCACTCACTGTCTGGCAGTTTTTCACTTTGGTTGTATATCTGTCTGTCTTTTGCTACATTCGTCAAAATTCTGTTGAGTCTCCCCATGCTGCACGCAATAATTTATACACATCAGTTAAATTGAGCCACCCTGTCAGTACCTTAAGTCGCGCGCGTAACCCTCCTGACAAGGGTTCACAGCAGTTACTGAATTTTACCTTTTCCGAAGGTACATATGTTTTTTTTTTTGTTCTTGTTTGCATCGATTTGCTGTTGGCTTAACCTGAAAATTATGGTTGTAATTTTGTAAAACATTTTTAAATTAGTTTTACCTAAACCCGAAAAAGATTTTAAAGGTTAGGGTGTACTCTCCGGAGAATATATTGTGTGAGTTTGTAAGGATTATTCGACCATCATAATTATCTCGATGTTTTACAGTGAAGCATTAATTCAATGATCACTTTTTATGTATTTTAGTTTGTTTTTCAAACGAGAAATTTAGTCTTTTGTTTTCTATATTACGAAATATTGGAATATTTCGAAAAATAACTCATCAAAAATAGTTCATAATATGGCATGTTCTTGCTTTTCATATACATACCTACCTATATTATAAAGATTTTTGATACAAAATTGTAAATTTTCAATGATTTGAATTCGTTTGGATAAAAAATGTAAAAAAATATTCTTCGAAAAAATTTTATTTTTCTAAATAGAAAAATTTATCCGAAATTTTTTTTTTCGTAAAAAAAAAAAATTTAATAATTTTTTTTTTTTTCTAAAAAAAAATTGTCATACAATTTATTTTTAATACCAATATTTTTTTAAAAATTCATTAATTAATAAAAAGTTGTATTTAGATATAACCCTTCTACCAATTTACAAAAAGTTGTAATTAAAAACCAAACATTTACCAATTCATGCATGTCGAACAAGCATTATATAAGAAATAACATATATGAACTACTTGAGAACTGACAAGTATGGCAAAAAATGAACGAAAAATAAATATTTTGTTTGAAATTTGATTTGATGAACAACATTCATTAATATGATGTACATATATGTTGTATTTTATGTATTTGTTCATTAATATGATGAAACATATCCTTAACATACATTTCTTAATATTGAAGAACACAATGAATTCATAACATTGTTGTTTTCTAGTTATCAATATTATGAATCGTTCTTTAATACAATACAATAAATGGTTTGAAGAACGAAATTCATCAATATGATGATGATTTTTTATGTGTTCATAATTTTTGATTTAGAAAATTCAGAAAATTCATCATGATATTCATAACTTCATATTAATAATCAATTCATAACATTGATGTTTTGTAGATATCAATATTAAGAATCGTTCTTCAATGAATCATGGTTTGAAGAACGAAATCCATCCGTAAGATGATGATTGTTTTTCTGTGTTCATAACTTTCCATTTGGAATTCAGATATTAACAATTGATATTGATTATTTTCGATTTAGATTTCAGAAAATATCAATTGAAATTTTTAACTCTCCATTTAAAATTCAGAATTTCAAATTTCAGCGGATTTTTTCTTAATTCCAAGACTTTAAAATATATAAGAAATTCATTTATTTTTATTATATTTAATAACTCTAAAACTTTATGTAATATCGAATCATTGAAAAATCATACTAAGTAAGCGGATCTTTTTATTTTTGTTTTTTTTCTTTCTGTGTTAACTGATCATAAACATACTTATTACAATCCGATTAGTTATAAAATCAGCACGAGACAAAATTTCTGGCATTTTTCAGGAATATTTCCGGCATACTTGTGGCAAACGCACGAATAAATGGAATATTTTGGAAAGTGTGCAGCAGTTTGTTATATTTTGTGGAATTTTAATGGCAGAATCACGGCATATTTTGGGAATGGGCAAAAAAAACAGACAGCTTGTGATAGAAACTCCAACTTTGTCTGTTTGAAAAAAGTAGATGAAATGTTTCTAAACTGTCTCGACCCTGCCAAAAATTTTGTCTGAAACAGGTCATGATCATTTATACGCTAAAATGGAAATTGCTGGCATTTTTCAGAAATATTTTCGGCATATTTGCAGCAAACGCACGTATAAATGGAATATTTGGGGAAGTGCGCTACAGCCCCAGACACAATTTTTGGCAGGATCAATGCAGTTTAGAAACATTTTCTCGACATATTTCAAACAGACAAAGGCGGATCTGTACCAAAAGCTGTCTGTTTTCTGCCAGTTCCACAAAAATGGCGTGAATATGCCATAAAAATTCCACAAACATTATTTTGGAAATAAGCAAAAATATGGGCAAAAAAAAACCAGACAACTTGTGATACAAACTCCGCCTTTGTCTGTTTGAAATATGTCGATGAAATGCTTCTAAACTGCCTCGACCCTGCCAAAAATGTTGACTGGGACAGGCCATGATCGTGTATACACTAAAACGGAAATTGCCACTAGTGTAGAATTCATTGTCAAGTATTTAAAATACGATCGAAAGTGAATTTTGAATTTTATAACACGTATTGATCTTTTCAAAAAATAAAAAAAATGTTATAAAGTTCTTAAAAGGAATTTTGTATTTTGCTTTAATTTTTGTATATTTTGTACTTCTTTTAATAGCTTTTTCGAATTATATTCTTAACTTTCGCACACCAATAAGACTTTCCCTAAGACTATACCATATTTAATCATGTCATATATTTTATAATACTTATAAAAAAATTGGTTGCAAACTTTTTATATCCTGAACTTAACTTTTCTGCATGCATTTCTACTACGAGTCCAACATAATTTTAATCCCTAGCGTTGATTAAAATCCAAAAAGCAGATCGTTTGCTGATCATATTTTAAAAATAAACCTCTGCAGATTATAATTGTATTATGCTTACTTTATTTAGTTTCTGGCTACGCGGAATTTTTTATTAATCATAAAAAATTGCTTTGTGTCAAACATGATTTTGTCGGCGAGTAATTGTGCTACAGGGCAAAAGGGTTATAAATAAAAATAAGTGGCTGCAATTTGTGGCTGCCTTAATATTATGTCAGCTGTGCAAGAATTATGGCAATTTTGTGAAAGATGAAATGAGGCATTAATATAAGAGCTGTATACTTGCTGTAAATAAAATAAGAATTTTAAAAGTACTTTATATAAAGTGTTTATTAAAGTCTTTTATGCTTTCTATAAATTTTAAAAATCATGCCTTACCCTAGTAGAAATGTTTCCTAAAAGGGAAGCATTATTCAAATAAGAGTTCGGATTATGGCAAGTTTAAAATACAATAATCAATTTCGTATCATATCCCTGTAACAATTGCTACTAGGAAATTTTATTATAAACT
This sequence comes from Dryomyza anilis, assembly GCA_951804985.1. NCBI lineage: Eukaryota > Metazoa > Arthropoda > Insecta > Diptera > Dryomyzidae > Dryomyza > Dryomyza anilis. The sequence goes on along the minus strand of OX638133.1, from coordinate 17,844,376 downwards.
ACTTCATAGCTTTCACTGTCAATAGAAAATTGCAAAATCAACTGATTTAGTTAGTCATTTACTCGCTGTCATTAGAAATTTGTTAAATCAACTAATTCAATTAGTCAAGTTAACTAATCGACAGCATCAAATTATTAAATCAACACATTTAAAATGTCAATTATGTTTTACTCACACTTGTAACTGACTTGTGACTGGTGCTTGACAAGCACAAGCAATTACACCGCATGCTTGCCGTTCATATTGCGTCGAGTATATGTGTCAAGCATAAAATTCCTAAGCTGCTTTTACTATACACTCTCGACTGTCAGTCGGTTGAGCACATAGTACTAAGTACCACGTACGACGTACGTACGACAGCTGAGCACTCTAAGCTTGTTAGATGTTGACTTACTTAGTTGCCAGATTTCTTGCTTAATTTCACCAATTGTCAAATTGAAATATCTGTGTTTTGTTTGTCAAATGATTTAATTATTGCAACGCATTGTGTGCTCTCAACCATTTATATGGTTGGGGGGTTGTGTGTAAATTTATTACACGCAACAGTTTTGCAAATTGTTAATTTATTAAAATGTATACGTTAAATATTTACACATATTTTGCTGTCACAACAAACAAAAAGAAAATATATAAAAAATGTGCACCAAAATGTTTACACTCGTTTCATTTTAGTTTTTGTCGGTATAGCTTAATTTGTTTCGAGTTTTTTGTGTGTCTGTTATTTTTTTGCTAAATGGTGTTAATTTTTGTAGTATAAAAATCCCAGTGGAAATGTATTTTACATGTTTTATATGCAATACAGGTATTATTAGCAAAATGAGTGCAGCAAACGTATTATGATTTTTGCAAACATTAGTTTTATAATTTGTCACAATCATTTGCTTGTCTTTCAAGTGATTTTGAATAATTTGAGGACTTTTAAATACGAAACATATTAATATTGTTATGAAATTCGTGTATTTTGGTAGAGAACATATTATATCATTTGAAAAATTTGATTATTATTGTGATACCTCACAATGATTGCAATCAAAAAATGTTTACTGCATTTGCATGTATGTGTTTTCGGAAATTTATATATGTTGGTTGCACTTATATTATATTTGCTGGCAAGCATATTAGTTAAAAAAAAAATAAAAATCACAAAAAAAACTTAATTGAAATAACATTCAACAAATATAAATGTTTTGGTAGAAAATATAATTTTTTATTGAAATATAATTTTTTTAAGATTATAGATATTATTCTATTAAAAAATTTGAATAATAATAAATTTATTTAAACTGATTTCTGTTATAGTATACTTCCAACAATCACATTATGTTTATATCCATTATTGATTGATCGTTGTAAACATATTACATTGCAAAATTTATTTTATATTAAAAAGAATTATATTATGTTTGCAGCGATTATATTTAATTTGCAGAAATCATATTAAAATTCAACATATCAATTGGGTGTTGTAATCATATTTCATTTGCAATCATTGTGTTATATTGATGAAATTATAATATATTTGCAGTAAACATATTTAGTTTGCAAAATTTATTTTATATTAAAAACAATTATATTATGTTTGTAGCAATCATATAAATTTGCAGAAATCATATTAAAATTAAACATATCAATTGGGCGTTGTAATCATATTTCGTTTGCAACAATTGTGTTATATTGATAAAATTATAATATATTTGCAGTAAACATATTTAATTTGTAAAATTTTATTTTATATTAAAAACAATTATATTATGTTTGCAGCAATCATATTTAATTTAAAGAAATCATATTAAAATTAAACTTATGAATTGGGTGTTGTAATTATAATTCGTTTACAACCATTGTGTTATATTGATGAAATTATAAAATATTTGCAGTAAACATATTTAGTTTGCAAAATTTATGTTGTTTTCAGCAAACATATTTAATTTGCAGAATTCATTTTGATATTAAACATATCAAAGGGTATTGTATTACATTTTGTTTATAGCCATTGTATTTTATTTGTATAAATTAAAATATGTTTGCAGTAAACATAATATACGTGCAGCGATTTATTTATAATTAAAATAAAACATTTTATTCTCTATTTTCAGTAATCATATTTCGTTTGCAACCATTGTGTTATATTGATAAAATTATAATATATTTTCAGTAAACATATTTAGTTTGCAAAATGTATTTGAAATTAAAAACAATTGTATAATGTTTACAGCAGTCATATTTAATTTGCAGAGCTCATATTAAAATTAAACATATCATTACGTGTTGTAATCACATTTTGTTTGTAGCCATTGTATTATATTTGTAGAAATTACAATATGTTTGCAATAAACATAATATATTTGCAGCAATTTATTTATATTTAAAATAAAACATTTTATTCATTATTTTCAAATTATGTAAAAAATTCAAAAATTGCAAACAAAAACTGTAATTAAAGAAAAGTCAAGCAATTTAAAGGCTTTGCATTTGTCTTGCATTAAATTTAAATAAATGCCAACTAACCCACAATTGTATGTCGATGTCTGTGTGTCGACAATTCATTTCTATATTTTTGTATTTATTTGTTTTTCTTTTTTTTTTGCACTATTGCAACAGCGCGCGCAAAATTTATTTTGACAATTTGCATGACAGCGGACAAATTGCAGTGATATTTTTCAGTTGTTGAGCTTTTGTTGTCAGCCAGCCAGCCAGCACACTGATTTGTTGCACACAAAATGTTGCTATGCCTTTGTCGTTTGTCTTCGTAGCAAATACACCATTGAGTGCCATATATTTATCTAAGAAATACCATTTGCCATCAACAATAATAAAAAATGTGATTCTAATGAATTTTTATGGCTAATTAGAATGCATACTGCCTATGTAGTTTTAAAATGTTTCAATTGTAGGTACCAAGCAATTTATTGTGACCAACATATTTAGAACATATGCTAGATTGTGTGAAATAAAATAAATTTTACGTTAAAATGCAACATTTCAACACCATAGCCAACCTTAGCCTCAACACTATGTTGCTCTATCAACTCCATATGACTCCATAATCCGCCGCACAGCTTGACATTTGAATTTACCAATTAAACTCCAATTAAAAAAATAAATCATCGAGTTTCGTTGCACCGATTGTGGTCAATATTCACACACACACACACAGCATGTTGCTGTCGGCTGTATGTCTGTCTGATTGTTAAGTCCAATGAATTTTTAATATAAATAAATTGCCGAAAATGAAAACTGAAAAATCGACATACTGTATAAATGTCTGTGGTTACCGCGCACATCTGCACAGCTGTTAGAGTTGTTGGGTTCAAATGCTTTCACCGTCAGATCGTTTTGGGTGTGAGTGAAATTAATTTAGACTTTTGTTTATATACGACATGGGTAATACCAATATAAGGCATAATATTTGAGCATCCCTGCTGTGGTGACAACAGGCGCAGGTTGCGAAGCTACAGTCTGCAGTTGAATGAAGATCATTAAAAACACATTTGAATTTAGTATTTTTCCGTGCTGATCATGAACTTTTTAAATGATTTGTTATTGAAAACAATTTTGTTAGTGACCACGAAATACTTAAAATTGTAGAAATCTGTTGTAAGAGATTTTTCTAGTGCAGAGATTTTTCAAACAAACATCAAAGTTAAAAGTCTGGCAAGATCACTTTGGAAATTCGCGAGAAACGAACTGAGCAATACCAATTGGCGCAATATTTGAGCATCACGATATACACAAGAAATAAAAGCATCATCATATTGATGAATTTCGTTCTTCAAATTGTATTGAAGAACGATTCATCATATTGATAACTGCAGAACATCAATGTTATGAATTCCTTTTCATTATGATAAAGGAACGAAAAAGTGTTCTACAATATTATAAACTGTATGCGTTGAATACATTTCATCATATTAATGAATAAATACATAAAATAAAACATATAATTACATCATATTGAAGAATACAGTTCATCAAACCAATTTTAAATCAAATTATTTATTTTTCATTCATTTTTTTCCATACTTTTCAGTTTGTGGTAGTTCTTGCACAGAAAAAATCAGTGATGAATTCAATTCATGATTCATAATATTGATAACTGCAAAACATCAATGTTATGAATTCATTATCAATTTGATGAATGACCGAAAAATTGTACTTCAATATAATGAACTGTATGTGAAGAATACGTTTCGTCATATCAATGAACAAATACATAAAATACAAAATATTTGTACATCATATTGATGAAAGCTGTTCATCAAACCAAAATTCAATGAAAATATTTTTTTTCGTTAATTTTTTGCCATACTTCTCAGTTCTCAAGTAGTTTTTGTGTTTTTTTTTTAAGAATTTTTTTTGTTGGACCATTTTTTTTCGGACTAATTTTTTTTTACGAAACATTTTTTTTTTCGTACTAATATTTTTTCTTGAAACTTTTTTTTTTGAAAAAAAAAATTTTTTTTTTCGGACAAATTTTTTTTACGAAAAAAAATTTTTTTATGTGAAATTTTTTTTCGCACTATTTTTTTTTTTTTTCATTTTATTGAATTTAATTGTCGAATTTTATTTACAATATACTTTTAAAATACAAATAGATATTCATCATTCATAGATTTTCCAAACCAATAAACAAGTTCAAATTCTGGCAAGATCTTATTAGGACTTCGATATTTTCGTGCCAACTAAAAACTTTTTAATTACTTAAAATGGTTGAAATTCGTTGAAATAGATTTTTAAGAATGCAGAGATTTCTCCAAAACGACAAACAACAAAGTTCAAAGTCTGCCAAGATCACTTTGGCAGTTGGAAGTTCACGATCAATCTTCATGAAGAAAGCCAGTCAACCATACGGAAGCCATCAGACGACACCCCTGACAGCTTCTACTACTTCTTCTTTTTTTTTGTACATATTTTTTTGCTTCATTCAATTAAAGCAAAACGCAAACATTGCAACTGATCGTGCAGCTGATCATAAACTGCACGCCACAGAACTTCTTCCTGCGCTGCACCGCGTCTGACAGTTTTGCACAAAATGATCGCCTGGTGTTGATGATGAAATAAACTCTGAGTGCATATACAACAATGTCTGCCGATCATTTGCAAACAGCTAAATTGCTGATCGCGAAACAAAAATAAATTGTTTACAAAAAAAAAAAGAAACAATTTTAATCAAGAGCCATACATTCTTTAGCTACTGTGCTATATAATCATTATTGACCATGGACATAATTTGAGCCATGCGGCGGCGATCGCAATATGTGTAGGATCAAATATCAAAATTAAAAGAGCTACTTTTACGTAGGAACGATCAGCAGCGGATGCTATAGCATGACTGTTGAACATTAATTCGCTTTTGCATTATAATGTCTACAAAAAAAAGGAAAAATGTAAAAATCGATTATTAATATACAGCGCCTCTTACAGACAGCATTAGGCCCTAAGGGACCCGAGGTTACAATTTTCTCTCTATTTCAAAGCGCTACCTTTGATCTATGCAACTTAGTTAGAGATTTTTTTTGTTTTCAAAAATATGCCTTGTTAGCTGTGCTGCCTTCAAGTTCAAAGCGGAAACTGCATTTCTTCTCTACACCCTAATTATATAGGGCAGGTATCTATATATGCGGGCACATCTTGCCAGCTGTTTTGAAGAGCACGACGATCATCTTTAGCATGAACCACAAATAATTATGAGAGCCTCAATCTCCAGATATGTTTATTAATCTGTGGCATGTTCTGCGTGTTCGTACAACAAGATCGTACAATGCGATAATTTAAACAAGATCAAAAAAACGATTATTAATGTTTGACAGACTTCTTCTACATAAAAAGATCAGTTGATTTGTGCTCAACTTAATTTGTTTTGCTTGAAAGAATTTTTATTAGTATAACATTTTGGTAGTATTAAAATCAAAGATTAATGCAGTTAATTGTTTTCTTAATCAAAATGACAGATCAGTTAATTTAAAAATTCAAAAAAAAACTATATTCTAGAAAGCTATATCTATAGTTATGGGGTATGTAAATCTTTATCTTAATTATGATCTCTACTTGACACAAACGATCACTAAATGCAGCACCAATTCAAAAATAATATATCGATTAGTTTATCTTAATTATAGTGGACTTACATATCTTTCCAATTAGGCGTTCATTGAAAAGTTGTGTTCAGAGAAAATCTCTAAAACGTTATAAACTGTGTTCAAGATAGCTGGCATTCGATTTGTTGCATTTAAATCGTTATTTATTTTGAAAAATCATATGTTTTAAGTGTTTTTTTAAAAGTGTCAATTTAATTTATTGCATTTTTTTTCAATCAATTATTTTTTAACATTTTCAAAATTTAGCCACACTTTAAAATAAAAAGCCACCCACTAATAATTGAGTGATTTCTTTTTCTTTTAATTTTGCCACGCTGATCGTGACACCAGCGCCACCAACTATTTCCCGGTGATCGTTGTATTGCATGAAGTAACGATCAAAACTATACACGGAGCGAAATGTTCTCATGAATTTTTTATTATACGAATAAATTTTACAAAAATTATTCATGATATGCATGCAAGAAAACGTAATCATAATAATTTGATTTTTATTCATAATATATGAATATGATTATATATTATGATTAATTGAATAAAATCATGAGTATGTGTACTCATATATTATGTATAAGATATTCATAAATAATAAATAATGTTGATTGATTTCCCATACATTTTGATTAATTTGCCAAACAATTCCGGAAATTGATTTTTTAACTAGTGATCTTCGTTTGAACAAAATGTCCCGAAATATAGAGTCATGATCGGGAACATCGGGATCATTGTATTTTTATTTTATAAAAATGTATTCCCTAATAGGGTCAATTTTTACTGGGGATTTAGTAGATTTCATGTATTACTTACTGCACACTTTAACTGATTCGGTTTTTTATCCATTTTTGTTTTGTTAATATTACTGAAAAAGAAATCATCCGAGAATACACTATACTAAAATGTATTATTTAAAATATTACCACAATTTCCTGTTAATGACAGAAAACCCTATTATTTTTATAGTTTAAAAAATGTGTTTTTTTTTTTTAATTTCAATTCTGTTTAAAACAAAGTTCAATGTTTGTAAAAATACAAAATTTGTTGAATTTAAACAATTAAAACCATTTTCACAGCCAATTTTCAGCACATAAAATACCTAATTTCCGGAAAACGCGTAGTTTTCAACTAGTTTAATGCATGGTGATGCCACATTTGATTCAACTGCACCACGAAACCTCCTCTAAAAGCAGATGCTGTTTGTGCATTACAATCAAATTATCGATCCATTAGCCTCAATCAACCCAAAATAACTACAAAAGGAAAACTAAATTTGTTGGTTGCTATCATTTCTACTCACGGCCAAAACTAATCAATTTCAATCAAATGGTGGAGACTGTGCTGCCTCCGCATGCATGGTAACCAGAATCAATTCAATTGCAGCGTTCAGCGAGTGATCTTTTGCTCGGTGATCTCGCGTCCAACCGCGAGATTGAAGTGTTTCTGGCAGCACAGCAGGCTGTGACTTCCATCGATGTAGCAGCAATTGTTGCTGCCAGTTGCAGACTACAACGACGACGATGATGATGACGACGATGATGTTGACAACAAAGACGTCAGCATGATCGAGCGCTCTGGCATGATCACCGAGAGATTTCTTTTATGCTGGAGAGTCGCGTTGTGCATGTTATGTAGTCGAATTGTTTCTTGATTTTTCTAGTTCTTTTCGTTTTTGTTGAGTTCTTTTTACAAACGTTGAGAGTCACAGACATGCGACGATCACTCAGTTGTTGATCTATTCCATATATCTGTATTTTGGCTCTGCTCTGTCTCTGACTGGCTGACTGCCGCTGCGTGCCAAGAGTCAATATGAATAATGATGCCAGCGCCCAGGAAGCGCTTTCATCGTTGTTTGCTCTGCAACAAATGCACCTAGTGATCTTGCACCAACGAAGTCATGATCATGTTGTTGTGACCACGATGATGTTCATGTTGATAGAGCAAGGGGTAAATTTTGTTGTTGTGGTTTTTCTTTTTTTATGATTATTTTTTTGGACTACATGTCGTGTCAATAAACTTTTTTATTTGTTTTAAATAATTTAAAGTTTCAAGTGATCGATGCATGGCATGTGATAAAAAATTAAAAAAAAAATCTTCAAAAAAAAAAAAATAAATATAAAGTTTAACAGAGTTCAGTCGAAATGTAAAAACAGTAGGGAATATTTAGTCACATTAGAAAATTTTGAAGTAAAAAAAAAAATATGGTTGGGTGTAACGAAAAAACTTATTTAGTAAATTTTACAACATTTATGTATTTGTTTTTAAAAATGTAGTTCTACTACAATTTTTTGAGATTTACAGAGATTTAGTAAAATTTTAGCGGAAAAAAAATAAATAAAAAAGAGTTCAGTCGAAAAATAAAAAGAGTAGGAAGTCACATTGTAAATTTGAAGTAAAAACTTTTTTTATGGTTGATGTACCGAACAAATTAATTTAATATTTTTTACTACATATTTGTTTTTAAAAAATGTAGTTCTATTAATTTTTTTTTTTGTATGTAATAATAATTAATAATCCTTATTGTAATATAAATCGTTTTAAAACATATAATTATTACACAATTTGCAGACATTTATTAAATTATAAATGCATTTGTATTCATTTGATATGATTTTACTACACAGTAAGTATTGCAGTAACTGTAGCATTTATTTGTTTTCTGCATTTTTGATTTATTTTTGTTTTATTTCATACTGTACACACGAAGAACGTACTGCAAAATGTACTCAAAAAACCTAAGCATCTGAACGAAACGTACTGAATTCAGAGAACAAATAAAATAATGTAGTTACTTTTATGATATCGAAGACTTTTGTTCTTCTTGCATAACAAGAATATTTGCGCTTAGTTGTATTCGTGATTTCAACATTCTGACAGTCAGGCGACCTAAAAAACAGATGGTGTTGACAGACAGACAGATATCGCAAAACAAAACACAATACCAAATATTACAGACAAACTAAAATCGAAATCAGTTTTTTAAATAATCAATAAAGCTCTAAAGATCAAGTAGAATAAATCTTGTTAGATTGTTCATAAATAAGTAATTTGCTTTCTTAATATTCAGAAGATTATTAGGGTGTCTGCAAATTCGACTAAATTGTTGACTAAACTAAATTGTAAGGGTCTTCATTCGATCGGCATTCGATAACCGGTAATTGTTAAAGTCCCTAATAAATCTATTATCATAGGTCTATTTGTTGTCATCCAATTTAGTACAGTTTAGTTTGCTCGAAAATTTGCTAAATTGAAAAATAAACGCTGCATTACCGACAAAAATTAGTTTAGTCAGCAATTTAGTCGAACTCGCATATACTCTTTGTATCATTTTATTGATATTTATGAAATTTCGGTTTTTTTGCATGCGATACGATTGTCTCTTCTATTTTAGAAGTTTATTTCCCAACGTGAAATAAATGCAAATGTAGTAATTTTATCTACATATTTTAGGACGTATAAATAAATACAAAATATTGTTATATTCAGTACAAATGTAGTAAAATATAAATTTTATTTTCTATATAAATAAATTTCTATATAAATAAATACAATATATTGTTATTTTCAATACAAATGTAGTCAAAGTGTTCACCGATTTTTTTTAGTTTTTTTTATTCCAAACACTAAGAGTGAAAGGGTATATTCAGTTTGGTACAAATGAATGGAAATTCTTCAGCGATTGAAAGTTTGTAGTTATTTTCAGGATTCGTATACCCTGGTGACCTATAAACCACTTTGAATGGTTACCACACATATGTGTAGGGTATTTATAGTCGGCTTAGACCGACTATAATTTTGATAATCCTAACTATCATAATAACACCTACTTTAAAATTTTCCATGTGAACTAACCTTCTCAACTGGTTTTTAGTTTACAGCAAGTCCCTCTCTAAAAGACGATATTTATATCATAACGTAAATACGCCTGTGGCAAAGTGGGACACGTTTTCATTTTCTTCCAAAAAACTACGTATATGAATATGTTTTATAAATTTTTGAAGGGTCTATTCCATAGACTGCATCAACGGGTACCATTTATGTGCCTTTTAATTAATTTTTAAACGATTTCTCTAAACTATAATCTCGGACCTTTAAAAAAATCCTGTGGTAAAGTGGGAAAAACCAAAATTTTTACCAAAATGCTCTTTAGTCTTTCATGTTTTGTTTTCTATCAAAACAAAATCAAATATATTAAAGATAATACATATAATAATGTGATAAAATGTGCCTTTTAATTGATGTTTGAGCGATTTCTCCAAACAGCTCAATTTTGGACCTTTTAAAAAATCCTAGGGTAAAGTGGGAAACACGAAAATTTTAACAAAATGCTATTTTAGTCTTTCTTTTTCATGTTTTGTTTTTTTTTTTCAGAACAAAATCAAATATATTAAAGATAATAAATATTATAATGTAATAAAAAAAAGATTAATAAAATTAAAAAAGTTTAAATTAATAAACTTCTCAGTAGTTATATTCAGAAAATCCGAAAAAAATGATAATACATTCACTCCTAGTTAGAATATTCTGAGTGGCAATGGACGGCGAGTGGGAGTTGCTGGTCAGCGAGTTCGCAAATTTCATGTATACAGGCCAATTGCAGATATGGTAGTTCACTGAATTTTTAAAATTTAAATTCTTCGGAATGTCATTCAAATTGTACACATTTTTTTTTTTCTGATATAAATGAAGAATCTATTTGTTAAAGGTTCACCTCACGGCTTTTTCTGAAATTCTGATTTTATCTGAGGTGAAGTTAAAATTAGCTTTCCTTGGTTTCTGGTCAGAATGGAAGTTTTTTCTTGGCTAAACCAATTAAATAATTCATATAACAAAACATTTTTACTAAAATTACAACAAACATTGCTTAAATTATGTTTCCCACTTTACCCTAGAAAGTGTTTCCTATTTTACATCAATATCACAATTTGAACATAACTTAGCACTATTTCAGCAATGTCAAATTATTTACAAAACCCGCTTGTATTTCAAAAGATATAAAACATTCAAATATTTTGAAACTTACTCTTCATATTAAAATCGAAAAAAATTCAAACTTTTTGACAACAAACAACAGCACTCTAAATAAACTTACGAATAGATTTGTTTTCACTTGTTCTGGAAATGTAATAAAATGGTATAAATTTGACAATAACCATAGATGAAAAAGTTGGTGCCATATTAAGATGCATTTGAGAATTGTTTTTATTTTATTAAGTGCAAAAACATGTCCAAAAATTACAATTTCCCACCTGATCGGCTTCAACTGATCGGCTTCATTTTCAATACCAGCTAGCATAGTTGTATAAGGAATCTAAGTTCTGAGTTTTATTGATATAGCTCTTCTTTTTTTCTTATAAACGTGATTTCAACAGATGAACGGACATTCGAACAACGTTAAATCGACTCAAGCGGAGCATTGTCCACGCCTTCTTCTGTGAGTTACAAAGAGATGATCAAAGTTAATATATTCATTCACTTTTAGTGCAGATTTTTAGTTTTTAAACTAAAAATCAATGAAAGATCATATACAAAATATTTACCGTTGATGCCACCAACGTCTTTTTTTATTTTTCAAAAAAAAAAAATAATAATAAGTAATAGCTAAAAATTCAAATTAAAAATACATTAAAAAAACTCTAAGTGATTTTCATTTTTTTTATACGGATTTTTTTATATCAACATCAAAGCCAAAACAAATTAAATTCTTTTTTTTTATTTGACTATAAACATTTAATTAACTCTACGAAAAAATCAAATGCATTTAAATAAATATAAAATTTGAATTTTCATTGCACGTCATTTAATGTTAGCAATAAAAATTGTACTAATTTTTCAAAAAATAAAAATCAAAAATCATGCGCCTTTCAATGAAAAAGCCATAAAATTGTAGCGGTTTCAAAACTCCTTTAATGCGACGTTTTAATGTGTGTTATGCCCAAAAAAAAACGCAGCAATTAATAAAAAAAAAACTACTAAACAAAAGGTATATTTAAAATACAACAAAATAAAACCTACAAAAAATGCGTAAATTAAAAACCACAAGCAAAGCCAATTCAAATGCAATAAAATTTCGAAAACACGTCATAAATTTGAAAACCAAATCAAATGCATAGCGCAGTAGGTAAACATGTTTGACGACATAAAAGTTCCATGCAACGATCGATCGATCAATCACAACACGCAACATAAAACACAACAACAACAGCAGCAGCTCGGCCGTTGATCGCATCGATCGTAACACGTAACGCAACACGTTCGTAACTCATGTAAACTCGTAAATTTTCTCATTATGTTTAGAGTGTAAAAAAATGGAAAAAAATATGACTAAAAATAACTACAGAAAAAAAAGAAATACATAATATGCATAAATTTGTGGCATGCTTGTGACATGATGGCATTTTAAACATTTTCATGTCAAACAACACGAAACCATGTTCGAGCTGCATGTTGACACGCATGTTGCCTGCAGCGGAAGCAGTAGATCAACATGTATATCGTATATGTTTATGACACGGGAGATCAATTTTTTTGTTTTTGGTTTTTCAGTTTTTTTTTTTTTTATTTTTTTATTTTTTTATTTTGTTTTTTTTTAAGTTTCCTTTTTGTCGATTTGGATTTTTTTCATATACTCATATCTCCAATAATTCTTCTTATCTAACACTACCCAACACGATTTTTGGTACGGACATCTCATACATCAATTCTATATAATTCGCTGGTAATGATTTTGACGGCATACTCAGTTTTTTCTATTACCTAACGTTTTCGAGAAAATTGCAAAAGTATTTTTAAGCCATTCTCACACACTACTTAGAATAAACAAATATAGTTCGGTGGAAAAAGAGCTTAACAAAAAAACTTATTCAGGAAATGTAATAAAAATGTATTCATTTTATAATAACCATAGATGGTGCCATATTAAGATGCACTTGACAATTGTTTTTATTTTTCTAATTGCAAAACATGTCCAAAAATTACAATTTCCCACATTACCCTAGGTTCTCTTATATATTCAAAATTGAACGGTCACAATCAACCGATTAGTCTTATTTTCAATACCCGATAGCATAGATGTACAAGTAATCTAAATACTGAGTTTTATTGGTCTAGTTCTTCTTTTTTTCTTATAATCGTGATTTCAACAGACGGACGGACATTCGAACAACGTTAAATCGACTCAAGAGTAGCATTGCGCACGCCTTATTCTGTGAGTTACAAAGTGATGATCAAAGTGAATATAGTCATTCACTTTTAGTGACTTCTTATAGTCTACGCTAATTCTAATATACTAAGAAATGCTAATATTTCAATAAGTTTTTAATAAATTTGGATCTAAACTCGGTAAATTTTGATTTTTTTAGATTTTTTTTATCATTTAGAATTTAACAAAAAATGATTTATCTTGAGCATAGTCCAAAGTAACTATAAAAATTAGCAATTTTTTTCTAACTGATCTACTTTTTAAAATATACCCTGAGTACTTAATTTTGATACTCATTTATATAATCAATTTTCCAAAAAAATACTAATGCCCGTAATCTGAAAATATCATTACTTCATAGCTAAAGTATGCTTATTCTTATAACATACTCAGGTTTTTCCTATTACGTAGTGTTTTTCATAAAAAATCAGTTAAAAACCGCTATATTTCAGTAATTTGTATGTAAAATACAGAAGCATTTTAAATTTAAACAGACACTGTGTTGATAGGGCATATTTTAAAAATAAGAACCGATAATAAAAAGTTAGTAATTCTCAACGTTAGCATGAACTATGCCCTTTACAACCGTAATTCATTTTCTCATTTATCACTTGATCCAAAATGCTAAAAAAATCGTCCAAAAATAGTCTAAAATAAAATCAATATTTTTCGAGTTTAGTTTCAAATATCTTAAAAACCTAACGGAATAATGGTATTTCTCAGTATATTGTAATTAGTCTTGACAATTTAAAGAAAAATTGCGTTTACAGAGTTTTCGAAATCAAGTTGTGTAAGGTACAGTATTTTTTTTATTCTAAAAAGTGGCTAAAAATTACATAAAGTATCTAATGTAATTTTCTTAAAAAGGTTAGGTAATAGAAAAAACTGAGTATGCAGTCAAAATCAACAACCGTGAATTACATACAATTGATGTATGAGAAGTCCATGGCAAACATTCTTTCACGTTTTGTTGAGTAGTGTAATTTGTTTATACACCCAGAAAAAAATTCCCTCAAATCTCATTCAAATTGTTCAATAGGACAATTATTTATTTAGTATTATACAAAAAAATTAAATCAATGGCAAGAAAATACCATGTTCTAGCATTTAATGGTGTTTACCGATTATAAATAATAATTTATCCTATTGACTATTTTTAATAATAAAAAAAACTAATATTTATATAGTATTTTTTCTGTGTGTATCTTTAATATATGAATATCTATTTACACGACCTATACTCAGAACAAATACTATTAAATTTCGTCAACAGAACAGTTATTGATTCAATAGTATACAAAAAAAAAATCAATTTAATAGTATTTTGTAGTATTTAATGGTATTTACCTATTAAAATAATAGTTTATCCTATTGACTAATTTTAATAGGAAAAAACTACTTTCATATTAAAACAAAAAGAATTCAATAGTATTTAATAGTATTTTGTAGTATTTAATTTATTTTGTAGTATTAAAATAATAGTTTATCGTATTGACTAATTTTAATAGCAAAAAAAAACTATTGATTTTAGATATTTTTTTCTGAGTGCAGTTAAACAGATCTTTCGCTTTTTAACTTTTCACAACCTGAATAGTTTCCGATAAAAATACTGACATAATGGGTATTCTTATACCTAATATAAATTTGAATAGGCCTATGATCTCAAACTGGTCATTGAACTTTTTTTTCTGTCAGAAGAAATTATTAAAGGGTTTTTCAACAGGGACGCTACAAAAGTAGAGCGACAGGGACAGCAAACGACGCCATATTTCTTGCGGCTCTTTTGACATTTTTCTTCAGTAAGGTTTGCCATTTCATGATGGAAAGATATACGAATTCGAATTTTGGTAGTAAATTTTAATAATTTCGACTCGTTGTTTGCTTGTATATCTTTCCATCATGAAATGGCATGAAACTTTTGTAGCGTTCTTATTGAAAACCCCTTTACAACTAGAAATTTAACCTATAAGGGTAGACATGATCAATACCTAATCAGATTGGTCAAACAAATGGTCGGTTTATCCATTAGTTTGACTAAACTGATTAGGTATTGATCATGTATATCCGAATAGGCTAAATTTCAACTAGTAATAATTTCTTTTAGTGTATAATTAATTGCTCCTATTAAGAAAATAAATTTCTAGAACTATAGAAGAATTCTTCGTGAATGAAAAATAGCCGATCTTCACTACAAAATTTAGAAAGCATTTCTTCTTCAAATAAAAACTAATTTTTATTAGAATAAATAGAAATTTCTAAAACGTTATTCATGACACTGAAATTACGGACTCTCATAAATCTTGAATAAACTTCTTAATTCAAAGAAGTTATTTTCATTGCTTTTAAAATAAATAAACACTTCATAATACCTACTATAAAAATGTTCCAATACTTCTAAATTTAATATGTGACCTAAACTTTCTTTCTGCTTTGTGTTATCTAAAACTTTATATAGTTTAATTTATCATTAAAATCTTTAATAATTTCTATCCAGTGATTAGTTCCATATTTTGTTCTGAAATTATTTTGTAACTGTAACAAATTGATCTTCAATTTATTGCGCGCCATTACTGCACGACAGCAACACGATCAAAGTTCACACGATCGTGACGCACTTGCGTTGTCTCCAGACGCTGCAATTCTACACAAAACTGCATCGTCTTCGGGGAGTATGTCTGCCTCAGTTCAGCCTGTCTCAGTTCAGCCTGTCTCAGTTCGGTCTGTCTATGCGACCTTTCGCCCGCCACTTATTTATGCACTCAGTCATTGTCAGCGTCGTCTCGAACGCAACGAGATCACGCAAACTCCTAACATATCAATCAAAACAATTATGCATAAAATTTTAATGAATATTGCAGACGACATAAAATCACTACAGTGTGATGTAGTCATTTATGCTGTGATATTCTGTTAGTTGCCAGCAGCGAAAAGATGAAACGAAGCAGAAACTTCAGAACAACGACGATCGTGCAGTAAACAAATTAGTTGACACTCGAATAGAGTACCACTCGGTTATAACTACATATTTTCTTTTTGTTTAAATTTATGTTAATTAATGCTAATTGCCAAATAATGTGTAAAATATGTGCACGTTTTTCCACTACTCACAATTTGTTGTTTAAGACTTTTTAATGCATAATTTACAAAAGTTAAAATATCATAAAAATATCATAAAAAATATCATTATAAAAAATGCATACTAGAATTTATGTGGCATTTGAAGTTTTTCACGTCTGTGTACCAAATGACATATGTGCCACGCAAATGTTGGACACGAGAAAGTTGGCATTTTAATTATGGTATTCATCAGTGATTTTACGAGTTTGTATAGTTTTCACCAATAGCTGTGCTCTGTGTGCAGGCAGTGTCAGTTTACAGCAACGACATATATTAGCGGTTTTCTTCAAAAATGCAGTGACATTTAGAGTCTTTTTGGAAATGATTAACACATCATTTTTTTCTAATGATTTTTTAAATGTTTTTTTTAAAGTTGATATTCATAAATTATATATATATTATTTCACTTTTATTATTTCATATTTTGATCCATTATGTTTTTTATAATTAATTATGAAATAATTCGGTTAGTTTCAAATTACGATAAAAATCAATATGAATACGTTCCACAGAACTTAAACTGATTGAATTCGATTAAAATAAATAGTTCGAAACCGGGAACAGCAAAAAAACGATCGAATTTAAGTTTTTAGCTGTTTCCGGTTTCCCGGCATATTCCGAAATACACATTCGACCAAATTCAAACATATGACTGGAAATATCTAATTGAATACGTTCCACAGAACTTAAACTGATTGAATTCGTTTAAAATAAATTGTTAGAATCTGGGAAAACCGCAAAAAACGATCGAATTTAAGTTTTTTTTGCTGTTCCCGGTTTCGAACTATTTATTTTAATCGAATTCAATCAGTTTAAGTTCTGTGGAACGTATTCAATTAGATATTTCCGGTCATAATGCCCGTAACTTCAACGAATAGATATCTACTGGTGCTTAGTTATCTATCGTGTAAGCAAAATTTCGTAACTTCAACGCATAGTTAAGGAGTAAAAACACCGGATAGGTAAGAGATATCTGTTCGGTACGAACACCAATAGATATCTACTCGTTGAAGATACGGGCATAAGTTTGAATTTTAACGAATGTGTATTTCGGAATATGTCCTAATATGCACTAAGAAATAAAAACGATCTATATATAGTTCGAATTCAGTGGCTTATAGAGCCAACATGTCTTTTGATCACAAAAGACCGAAGATATGAAAAACCTCCGACTGTAGAATTTTCCGCAAACCTTTTAACTTGATCTATAAACTATATGATAATCAGTAAGCAGTCCCTTCAAATAAGTACATCGATTCAAATCAAAATAAACCCATTACCTCTAAGCTCTACGTCGGACTTCTTCATAAACAGTAGAGTATATATCACAAATAAATTCCCGAAACATTGTCCACGTTTGTATTGAAAAGATCAGTTTTTGCTATTTCAAAAGAATAACACACATAATTTTCGAGTTTTTTCAAAAAGTTTTATTAATAAAACAATTAATCATCTCAACTGTATTTGACCGTTTACAACTCCATAAAGAATTTCAAAATATGTTCTTTGTCCTTTGAACCCTTTGCCAATTTACTTGCCATAGATCTCCACAGTCGAATTAATACCACCATTGTATTGACTTCTCAGATAAATGATAGCAAATCGGTGACCTGGACCACCGGCATACAAATTACCGGCAGCACCAGTTCTATTTGCAAAATTATCGTAAATAAAGATACCGGTAATGGTTTTCAGATCGGTTTCGCCCTATTAAAAAAAATATAGAATAAAATTTAGAAACTTTTAGAATTTTTTCGTTTACTATTTACTACTTACAATATCTGGAAAGTCCAAATTGACATTCACATAACCGTCGTACACAGGAGCACGAATGTAGTTTTGACGGAGCAGCACTGAATCGGTGTTTGTACGTTCGCCCCAGGAGCTATTGTAGGCGCTGGCCAAAACGACGCAGGCCACCAGGCAAAGTACGGAGGTGATAAATTTCATATTGTCGGTTGAGTTACTCGAATTATACTATGGTCTGTACAACGAATCTTAAGTAATTTTATAGTCAAACCATGAGCACTTGTTAACGGAAATTAATAATTTAATTATTTATTGGGTGTTAGTTTGATTAAAATTGTCAGACCCCCACACGAATGGTGTGCGCTGATTTTGATTTACCACGCGCGCCAAACGGTTCTTATCGGACCCTGATACAAAGGTTTAATTTTGCGATAATGTGAACTAAGTACTGTCAATCAATTGTTAGACTATTTAGTGATTCTAAAGTCTTTTAAGACTAGTTTTTTTTGATTAATTTCAAGTGTTATTAACAATAATTTGCAAAAGTTAAACAGAAATTAAATCATATTAATTTATTCAGCATGTTATCTTTGTGTAATATTTAATCGTCCGTACTTCCACGAACCCCTTTACCACACAAACATTAATATTATCGGCATTGCAAATTAAAAATCAAAATTTATTTAAAATATAAATTGGTTGAAGCTTAAATATTATCAGTCGTATTTCTAGGAACAAAGCTTTTACTTATCTAGGGTACTTCAAAAATACGTGAGAACAAACAAAAGAAATCATAATGTGTTTTATGCTGTTACGGTTTTATTGAATACCATTTCATTTGCCATAGATCTGCACAGTAGAGTTGATGTAGTATTTCCCGGCGCTGAACCTTCAGATACTCGAACACTTTTCGATGGAATGCAAATCGAAAGACTAATATTTTCTCAACAATTGATACCCAGGATTCACCAGTTGAATTATAAAATTGGAATACAATTCAAAATATCAATATTTTCTCAACAGTTGATGCCCATTATACCCTGGTAAGGAGCTTCGAAGTGGTTTCGATAGATTTGATCGAATGCGCACTTCGCAATATGCCCTAATATTCTGAAAATGAGAACCATCTATATATCGTCACTATCATGCCAAAGGGGCGAATGTGTAATTTTTGATATTTGCGTTTTTTTTACATTTTTAAATGTAGTTTTTCCGCAAGTACGCTGTGCAAAAATCGCGTGTCATTTTGTTGGATATTTCTAGCCACAAAAGACAAAACCCAATGCCAAAAAGGCAAATCTTTTCATTTTTTTGCCATAACTTTTTACTGGTACAAGATAAAATAATATTGCAATGACATAAATTGTTTGTTTTTAAAGCACCTATCGATTGACATCCTTACTTTCTTGCACATAACAAAATTAAAAAAAAAAATCTTTTTTAAATAATGATGCCAACTGATAGGTGCTTTAAAAACAAACAATTAATTGCTTTATAGTACTATTTTATATTGTACCAGTCAAAAGTTATGGCACAAAAACGAAAAGATTCGCCCTTTTGACATTTTTAAATATTGATGCCAATCGATAGGTGCTTTAACAACGAACAATTATTGCCTTCGCATTACTATTTGATCTTGTACCAATGAAAAATTATGGCAATAAACAATAATTTTAGCGTTTTGGTCAGGGTATAGCCACACCAAATTCGTATTTATAATTCTGTAAGTTGTCTATATCAATAGATATTTTATACACATTATGCTAAATGATGTATAAAACAAAATAACAAAAAAGAAAACTATTTTTTTATAATTTTTAAAGCAATTCAAACTTTATAATTTGATTTCCGATAATTTTTAAAAATTGCATATTCGCCCCTTTGGCATGTCAGTGTCGATATAATTCCAATACTACACCCAGAAAAAAATTCCCTCAAATCCCATTAAAATTGGTCAATAGGACAATTATTGATTTAATAGTATACAAAAAATACATTTTCTCATATAAACTCAATGGCAATGTCATGGTATTTTCTAGTATTTAATGGTATTTTCCGATTAAAATAATAATTTATCCTATTGACTATTTTTAATAGTAAAAAACTATTATTTATATAGTATTTTTTCTGGGTGTAGTATTTTGAAGTGTGTAGCTCAGTGAGCCAACATTTCCTTTAATCTCAATATTACAAACTAATGAGAATAGAAATTGTCTTGAATAACCCTCTCCATAGGTCCCATAATTTTGTATAGTACAATTTTAGTAAATAGTAAAAATTTACTATTTAGGGATAAATATAATCATGACCAGATCATGCTTTTATTGTAACTGGTTGGTTTTAAACACATTAAAAATAAAAATCAGTTCCCGATCAAGAACTTAGTAAAATTTCATCATGACCAGATTATGATTTTATTGTAACTGGCCGGTTTTAAACACGGTAAAAATAAAAATCAGTTCCCAATTAAGAACTTAGTACAATTTCTCGAAGGGCATATACGACGGACTTCTTGGCGTAGGTATGTTCGAGGTGTTTTTGATACTTCCAATGGTATATTCAGATTCAAATATCGTCGTTGTTGAAGAAATGTTATGAACTACATTTAAAAAAAATCAATGATAGGTCTACAAAACCCTTACATCATATTGATGAATTTCGTTCTTCAAACCATGATTCATTGTATAGAAGAACGATTCATAATATTAATGACTAACGAAATCAACGTTATGAATGCGATCATAAATATGATGAACGCTAGGTGACTGTCGAAAAAGTGTTCTTCAATATGATTTTTTACGTATTTTTTTTTCGAAAAATATTTTTTTTTTTCGAAAAATATTTTTTTTTTTTTCGAAAAAATTTATTTTTTATAACATTTTTTTTGGAAAAACAACAACACTTTTATTCGAATTATTTTCTAAAAAAAAATGTTTTTTGAAAAACATTAAAATATATATTATATTCATAAATATTATGATTGAATTCATCAAAATGATGATGTAAATTCATTGTATTGAATATTTCGTACATATATATAATGAATGTCATCAATATGTCATTTAATGAACGGTGGTATCAATATGATGCATTTGGTACTTGGTGAAAAAATTCATAATATTTATGAATAAATTCATCATATTGATGATTTTTTTCTGTGTAATCGATTCGACCAATATAGCCATAAATTAATGAGAAGTTGTTAGTCTTTCGAATGATATTTCAACTTTTGACATTTACCAACTAGTTTTTTGTAATATAAATCAATTAACTCTAAAAATAAGCTTTTGATAAAATGTATTTGAAGAGTTCTATTTTTACCCTATTAGAAATTTATAGGAAATTGATTACCCTATTAGAAATTGTACTAGAAAATTGATCATTGTATTTTTATCTTGTCACAATCCCACATGACTAATATTAACAAGCCATATCACTTCGTCCCTTCTACTCGGGTACAACGATGATATATAACATTCTTCAGCAAAATCGACTCTTTACACGACCTTTTACGGTCCATAACCAGTGGTCGTTTTTTTTATCACCACGACCTTTTACTTGATCTATAAACAAAATACTACAGTCGCTTCAAAAAAGTACATCGTACATGGACATGGTTCTATTAGATCTACACTCTACGTCAGACTTCTTCATAAACATTAGAGTACATATCACAAAGAAATTCAGAAAATAATATCTCCATTTGTATTAAACGTTTAGTTTTTACTATTTTAAAAGTATAACATATCATTTTCGAGTTTTTCAAAAAGTTTTATTAATAAAACAGTCAATCATCTCAACTGTATTACGTTTAAAACTCCACAGAGAGTTTCCAAATATCCTCGTAGTGCTTTGAATTTCGTTCATTTACTTGCCATAGATCTCCACAGTCGAATTAATACCACGGTTGTACTGACTCTTCAGATTGACGGTGGCATAACGGTAGCCTGGACCGCCGGACCACAAATTACTGGCAGCACCAGAGCTATTGGTGAAACGATCGTAAACGAAGACAGCGGTTATGGTTTTGGTGTTGTATTGGCCCTATTAAAAATATAGAAAAATCAAATTAAAAACTCTTTATAATTTTTCATTTACTACTACTTACGGGTTTGGGGAAGTCCACATTGATGCTCAAATAATTATTTTTCAAAGGAGCACGAACGACATTTTCACGGAGCAGCAGTGAATCGCTATTATTACGATATCCCCAGGAGCTATTGTAGGCGCTGGCCAAAGCGATGCAGGCCACCAGACAAAGTACGGAGGTGATAAGTTTCATATTGTCGGTTGAGTTACTCGAATTATACTGTGGTCTAAACAATGAATCTTAAGTGATTTTATAGTCAATAAATAAGGCGCTTGTTAACGGAAATTAATAGTTTGATTATGTGTTAATTTGATTACAATTGTCTGTTCGAGACAAAGGCCCTCAGAAAATGGTGTGCGGTGATTTTTGTTTATCATATACATGTCAAAGGGTGCTTATCAGACGCTGATAAAAAGTTTTAATTTTGCGATAGTGCGATCTAAGTATTGCCAATCAATTGCTAGACTATTTGGTGATTCCAAAGACTTTGGAGACACGTGTTTTTAACAATAATTTGCAAAAATGATTGAAAAATAAAATCACATTAAATCAATTAGTCAGCATGTTATCTATGCCACCTGTTGACAAACAATATTTTATCAGTCGCACTTCCAGGAATCCCCTTACCACACAAAATTCAATATTATCCGCATGGCAAATTAAAAATCGAAACTTATTAAAAATAAAAACTGTTTACAGCTAAAATATTATCAGTCGTATTTCTAGGAAGCAACCTTAATCAAAAATTTTACTTATTGAAGGTAGGTACTTCAGTTAAAATAAAAATAAAAGAAAACAAAATATAGTTCATACTCTTAGGGTTTTATTGAAAAACATTTTATTTGCCATAGATCTGCACAGTCGAGTTGATGCCATAGCTGTACTGACTCTTCAGATTAACCGTGGCAAACCTAAATCCTGGGCCGCCTGACCACAGATTGGGAATCGCACCAGAGCTATTGGTAAAACGGTCGACAACAAAGATGCCCGTAATGTTGCGTGTATTGGTTTGACCCTGTATAGATGAGGAACATTTATTCATAAATTCTTGAAAATTTTTACTATGTAATACTTACCGATTTAGGAAAAACTACATCGACGCTGGCATAACCTCCGCGCACGGCATTGCGCACGACAGCCTCATTCAGGAGCAACATATCGTTGCTGTAGCGGTTACCCCAGGTGCTGTTCATGGCACAGATGGTGCCGAAGAAGGCCACCAGCAGGATGGTGAATGAAAGCAGAAATTTCATTTTGTATAATTATTAAATTCGTAGGTTGTTTATTATTCGGATGAAACTGTCAACTGTTTGCGTTTATTACTGATTTTGTGCACTTTTATACCATTCTTTAAATGCTTGAATTAATCTTTTTAAACGTTATCATTTCCTTAATATTGTGCAATTCCCATAAAATGTGTATATATATATGCAAAGTACTCTTTATGTACTATGGAATGAATACTGAAAAGTTTGCAAATTTTAGGAATTTAGTGATTTAAAAAAAAAAAATCTTTTTATTTTCACGTCAAGTCTGAAATCATATGAAAAAAGATATCTGTTTCTATAAATTTTTATAAAACATTCCTTAATCAAAACGGGCATGTCAAATATGTCATTTCTTATTCGAAAAATCTACTATTACACAGCAAAAATGATTCAATATGTTCTGAAATTCACATGGAGAGAATTGTTATCATAAATCATAAATTAATCATGATTTACAGGCAAGAATAAGTAATCATAATGATTTGGTTTTTATTCATAATATATGATTATAGTTAATATCAATTATTATGATTAATCGAATAAAATAATGCTAATGTATACTCATGTTTTATGTACAATATATTCATAAGTCATGAGTAATTGGAATAGGTTCCGAAATAATTTTATGATTTGTTATTCATAATGCATGAGTATATAATTTTCTGCATGTCAAATATGTCATTTCTTATTCAAAAAATCTACTATTACACAAAAAAATGCCTCAATATGTTCTGAAAAATGTTATCATAAATCAAAAATTAATCATGATATCTAGCCAAGAATAAGTAATATAGTTAAAAGCAATTATTATGATTAATTGAATAAAATATCATGCGTATGTTTACTCACATTTTATGTACAATATATTCATAAGTCATGAGTAATTTGAATAGGTTTTGAGATATATTTTATGATTTATTATTCATAATTCATTTTTAAAATTTCATACATTGTGCCAAATATCCGTTGCCTCCAGATGGAAAAACAAATCCAAATTATACAGAACAATGTAAAAAATATCAAATTTGAAAATATAATAGGCCTCTTCACAGAGGAAAAGAGTATTAAAAAAAAAGGAAATTTGCTTCACTTAAACTCATATTCTGTTAAATTTTTAATTTCTTTTCAAATATCACATTTGGTTTTCTGACTGGCGCTATGCTGTGGTTTTTCCCTTGACGTAAATTTCGCATTTATAAAACTAATATCCAATAAGTAACAAGTTATGAATAAATATTCATAATTTCGATTTTTATGATTAATAATAATATTTGATAAAATTTTATGA
Source organism: Dryomyza anilis (assembly GCA_951804985.1). NCBI lineage: Eukaryota > Metazoa > Arthropoda > Insecta > Diptera > Dryomyzidae > Dryomyza > Dryomyza anilis. The sequence goes on along the minus strand of OX638133.1, from coordinate 17,819,571 downwards.
ATTCTATTCATAATAAATACATACTGATTTAGAATTTTTATTCCATGAATTTAGCTTTTTATTAATATTATACATAATTCATGAATATAATTCATAAATTATAATATCGAAAAAAGTATAATTTATGAACAGCTTATTCATAAATCATCAGTAAACAATTATATCCGTGCACTTTCGTTCAATATGCAAATAATTAAAAGACAAAAATCAAAATTAAAATTAAAATTGTATTGGTTTTACAGAAGTTGTGCCCACTGAAGGGAAATACTTTTATTATCTATTGAAAATCATATTCTGCAAAAAATATAAATGTTTACAATAGATACAGATCGGCAATTCTTAACCTAAGCAAACTCGCAATACAACCATCGACTTTTTCAAATAACAAAATGCTAGTTCCTCAGTCAGGGCAGTCATTTCAAAATAGGACAACGACTATTTTTCTATCTGAACAGACCTTTTTCTACATGATTCTATTAGATATGTTAATGAATAGTCCTACTCTACGCCTAGTCGGGCCTTTACCATTAGGAATTTTAGTATTGTGTGTGAGTTTGTCTAAATTGAAGATAAATCTAAATTACTCGGATTTCTTTCGATTGCTATTCAAAAAACGGAATTCGGTAAAATCGATAATCAATAGATAATCATCTGTTTGTTTGCTGTCCTCTAATTTAATTCAATTTAGATTGCTTGAAAATTTGCTAAATTGAATGTGAAACACTGCATTGCCGATCAAATTTTAGTTCCAAATTTAGACAAATGTGAAATATAAATATATTGTTTTTGAAAAGCTTTGAATTATTCTCTAAATGATTTGGAACAATTTTGAAAATACTCTGCAAATGCTCTTTAATCATTGACAATTATTTGGTTAATGTTAGCAATTTAATTTTATAAATGTTTTCCAAATGTTTTGTAAATATTTTTCAAAAGTTTAAAAATGTTTTAGAAATAATTTGTAAGTATTTTTTAAATGTTTTGTGAATTGTGTTCAAAAGTTTGGTAAATATTTTCTAAATGTTGTCTGCATATGTAGTAAGTGTTACGTATATGTTTTGCACATATTTTGTAAATGTTTTGCAAATGTTTGAGACATTTTTTGTTAATATTATGTATACATTTTGAAAATATTATCATTGAGCGTATCAAAATAATATCTTGAATTTGCATTGTGTTATATTAACAAAACATTTACATAAAATTTACAAAACATTTACCAAACATTTACAAAACCTTTACAAAACATTTACAAAACATTTACAAAACATTTACAAAACATTTACAAAACATTTACAAAACATTTACAAAACATTTACAAAACATTTACAAAACATTTACAAAACATTTACAAAACATTTATAAAACGTTTATAAAGCATTTTCAAAACATCTATTTAATTTTTACATACAATTTTTTTTACAAAACATTTACATAAAATGTTCAAAAGATTTAAAAAATATATATTTAAAAAATTAATATTTGAAAAACTATTAATTGTTTTTGTTTTAGGACCATTTTAAAAAATTTTTAAAATATTAGTATATTTTTGAGCGCCCCGACGAGGGAAAAAGATCCTCCAGATGTCTCTAACAATTTTAAATTTGGAAAGCAATTCGAGAGTCTAATATTTTCTCAAACACTGATATTCAGTATACTCTGGCTCGGAGTCTACAATTATCGAATGTACTTCGAATGTCAAATATTTTCTCAACAATTAATACCTAGTATAACCAAGCTTGGAACCACCAGTTGCCTCGAACAATGTTCGAAGTTTTTTCAATATACAAATTTTTAAATACTTTTCTTATTGGTTTTAAAAGTGTCAACGAGAACAAATCCTGATTTTAATTTTAAACGATTTTCAAGATATATCAATTTTAATTCAGAAATTCCATTTGATTTCTAGAGCATAACCATTGATATTCATAATTTTCCATTTGTAATTTAGAAAAAGTCAAATGATATACATAAATTTCTATTTGGAATTCAGTAAGTATAAACTGAATATATTATGAATTTCAAATAGAAATTTATGAATATCTATTGATAATTTCTGAATTCCAAACGGAAATTTATGAATTTCAATTGATCAGTAAAATAAACAAAAATCGAGATTTCTTCCAAAAATATTGCGTTTCTAATAAATTCTATTTGTGCCACTGTAAATCAGTTAAATTTTCGTCTCTTTTAATCTAATCTTTTATATGTACTTAAGTATAGACAAATCAGTTCCAGGAATTTATTGAATGTCTTCATAAGTTTATCTTTAATCATTTTTTAATACATATTTTTATAATAAATATTAATGAATACAAAATGAGTCATAATTGATAATTTAATTAACCAATTTAAACCCGTATTTATGAATATTATTGTAAATATTTAAAAATACTAAAAAAATACTTCACAACACAATTTTGAATTCGCAAACTACTTCAAATCTATTCAGAGATAATATTGAAACAAAAAAAAATCCCCTATTTTACGTTCTAGCACTGCCTTTACTTTGAAATCCCACTCGAATCTTATCAAAATATTTCCCACATATGCAAAAATTATAGGCTGCGTCATGTTCAGGAAACTCATACTGTACTGAATTACAATCATGGAAACATGGTTTTGCGGTTTATCAAAAGGGAAAAAAATACAATGGAAAAACGAAACAGAAACTCAAATATCATAAGACTAATGAAACAAAAGAGCGCCAGATCTGTAGTGGCCATTAAACATAATTTACTGTGTGTTCGTCTAAAAATTACTGATAAGAAATTCAAAGCAAAAAAAAATGTACATAAATGAGTAAATTGATATTTTTTTAATATTCTATTTGAGATATTTTTTGAGGAGAAAATATATATAACACTGAGAAAAATTTTATATATCATTTTTAACCAATTTAAATTTTTAGTTTTGAGTAATATTCGGAAAATTAGTTTTTAAAATTAAAAAGTTTGAATGCCATTCGTAAGATTAATATGTTCTCATCATTTGATACTTATGTATGGGACTTATCGTTTAAAAAATCTTTTTTTATATAAATATTTTCAAAAATCAAACATATACTCGAAGATTTTCGATATCTCGAAACTTGTTAAAACTAATTTCGATAAAACAAAAAGGTTCACTTCATTGCTTTATCGCTTCTAATTTTTAAAATGCCTCGTTCTATAAAAATTAATGACAAGATTTGACATTTACACTATTTTCATGTCAGTATTGCTGTTTTTTCAAAGCAAAGAAAATACCATCCGATTTTGAAATATTCCTCATACCGAAAATCTTGTTTGATATAGAATTTAATCGAATACTCGTGATATTTGTTAATTTTAGCAATATCGTTTTTGATTTATTGAACTTTATATGAACAATATAATCTCTTCAATTCGTGTATTCACTAATACGGAAAAATTATACCAAGCGACAATAAATTTCTGAATTTCAAATGGAAACTACTGAATATCATATGTAAATTTCGGAATTTCAAAGGGACTTTTCTGAATTTCAAATGAAAATTTTATAAATTTCAAATGAAAAATTTCTGATTATCAAATTAAATTTTCTGAATTTCATGTGATGTCTTTCGAATTTCAAAAGGAATTTCTGAATTTCAAGTGATGTCTTTTGAATTTCATATGGAATTTCTGAATTTCAATTGATGTCTTTGTATTTCAAATGGACATTCTGAATTTCAAGTGGAAAATTTCTGAATTTTAATTGATGTCTTCTGAATTTCAAATGGAATTTCTGAATTGCAATTGATGTCTTCTGAATTTCAAATGGAATTTCCGAATTTAAATTGGTTGGTTTTGAATTTCAAATGGAATTTCTGAATTTCATGTGATGTCTTTCGAATTTCAAATGGAAATACTGAATTTCAAGTGATGTCTTTTGAATTTTAAATGGAATTTCTGAATTTCAATTGATGTCTTCTGAATTCCAAATGGAATTTCCGAATTTCAATTGAAATTTCGAATGGAATTTCTGAATTTCAATTGATGTCTTTTGAATTTCAAATGGAATTTCTGAATTTCAAGTGATTGGTTTTGAATTTCAAATGGAATTTCTGAATTTCATGTGATGTCTTTCGAATTTCAAATGGAATTTTTGAATTTCAATTGATGTCTTTTGAATTTCCTATGGAATTTCTGAATTTCAATTGATGTCTTCTTAATTTCAAATGGAATTTCTGAATTTAAAGCGATTTCTTTTGAATTTCAAATGGAATTTCTGAATTTTAAGGGATGTCTTTTGAATTTCAAATGGAATTTTTGAATTTCAATTGATGTCTTTGTATTTCAAATGGACATTCTGAATTTGAATTGATGTCTTTCGAATTTCAAATGGAATTTCTGAATTTCAATTAATGTCTTTTGAATTTCATATGTAATTTCTGAATTTATATTGGTGTCTTTGTATTTCAACTGGAATTTCTGAATTTCAATTGATGGGTTTTGAATTTCAAATGGAATTTCTGAATTTCAAGTGATGTCTTTTGAATTTCAAATGGAATTTCTGTATTTCAATTGATGTCTTCTGAATTTCATATGGAATTTCTGAATTTCAATTGATGTCTTTTGCATTTCAAATGAAATTTCTGAATTTCAATTGGAATTTCTGAAATTTCATTGATGTCTCTTGAATTTCAATTGGAATTTCTGAATGTCTATAGATGTTTTCTGAATTTCAAATGGAATTTCTGAATTTCAATTGATGTCTTTTGCATTTCAAATGAAATTTCTGAATTTCAATTGGAATTTCTGAAATTTCATTGATGTCTCTTGAATTTCAATTGGAATTTCTGAATGTCTATAGATGTTTTCTGAATTTCAAATGGAATTTCTGAATTTCAATTGATGTCTTCTGAATTTCAAATGGAATTTCTGAACTTCGATTGATGTCTTTTGAAATTCAAATTGAATTTCTAAATTACAATTGATGTCTTTTGAATTTCAATTAGTCTTTTCTGAATTACAATTGTAAATGGTGTAGATCCATATTAGGGAACGGATAAATGAATTTTTTCTATATCATAAATTTAACTTAATAGGGTAATTTTCTACCCCTAAATTGTTTTAGTATCTTGATCGACTACTGATTATTGAATATTTAATTGTCAAAACCCGACCAAATCTATGAACAACCTGATCTGATCCTGACATCTCTAAAAGAGAAAATTTATATTAGGGAGGGGGAGGGGGGTGAAATAAAATAAAAATACAATGATCAATTCCTGATAATTGCCCTACTGAAATTTCCAACAGGTAGGGAAGATGATCTCTTTTGGGATCTATATTAAATATGCTGAACATTTTTGATTTTATTCGATTTATTAAAATTCTTATCGAAATAGTATTTAACTTTTAATGCGACTCAAATCGTTTTTTATATTTCTATAAATTAATATTATGAAACACACGATTTTCAATAAAATTCAAATCGATTTATTTATCTTTCGATTTCCCCAAAATATAAATTTTAAACGAAAGTGTATTTCCCAATACTTGTATAATATAGTTTTGAAATTTTTGAATTTAAATTTGTTATTTTCACAGTGTACTTGCCGTTTTGAGCCTCTCTGACTACGTCTTAAAATTAGTCTCGCCTCTGAGATTCTGATGTCAAATCGAGTGAAATCAGAAATTAGTTTAAAACTTGTACTTGTACACTGCGGAACACAGACACGATTATATAATTTTTAGATTTACATAATTTTTTTGGAAATTAAAACATTACAGAACGTCAGAATTAAGAATTGAATTCTAAAAATAAAATTACAACTAAAAATAGCAACGTGAGAGCAGTTTAAATCAGAGGGTCGTCATATCAAAAATTCCAATAAAAATCCCAGCAACATGAAATCTCTAAGTCTGAGCACTACACTGACCATCGTCGCCTGTATTCTGGCCACCGCTTATGCCGTCTCGAGCACATGGGGCAACATTACGAATTCGGCGCAGCTGCTGCATGTGGAGAATGTGTTCAATGCATCTTCACCCGGAAAATATGTGAATCGTGAAATTAAATTTCCCAAAAATGTAAGAATATCCAAAGTCAAGGCGCAATCAAAAATCAGTGAGAATTGAGAATACGGTGGAATAATTAAAACTGGAGATTGTGCGGTGTGTCGCCACGTTCGGTTTCTTGAACGAGTACTTTTTTCCGTTTCAATTATTCTTTTTGTTGTTGTGATATTTTGCGTCTTATCGGTAGTGTTCGGCAATTATATATATATTTTTAAAATTTTCGTGATTTCATACTACACAGACACGGTGTATTTTTTGCCTACGTTTTGGTGTTAGTTTTCATTTTCGATTTCGTTTTAACTCAAGGTTGTTTTCTTTTTTTGTACTTTGCTGTTCTTTAAGTCTATGACCAAACACTACCACTTACTTACGCTTTTTTATTACTTTTTTTAATTTCATTTTATGATTTTTCATGTGAAAAAGTTAAAAAACGTAGCGAAAAATTCCCACAACATATGAGCAAAAATTTCCCTTTGCGTTCGCAAATCGCAGGAATTTTCTATGTTTTTTTTTTTTTTTTGTTCATTCTTTTTTTTTTCTATATTCCATTTCATTCATGTACAGGAAATGTTTTGCAACTGAAACTATATTGCGATAAGCAACGCAAAAAGTGATTAGAATTTGCAAAACTAACACTGAATTCGGCGTATTTGCGTTTAGTATTGAAAATAAAAACTAAAGTACTACTAATGCATGGCGAGGTCATCGGTATAAAAATTATGCTAATCGGAGATTTTTATAGTTTTATTTTTAATGTTTTTTGTATACTTTGCGATTCTATTTATTGAGGACTAGTTCGTATTTGAAGAATTTTAAAATAAAAACTAAACTGTTACAGATAGTTTTAGTTTTTGAACTATAAACTACATTTTTTGTATAGCAAAATTCAAGGTTTTTCCCTTAGGTAGAAATACCAAATCATTTTTAATATATCAAGCATGTTTCGAAATTAATTTTCCTTAGAAATTCAAATATTTAATAATATAAATCTTATAAAATTCATTACTCAAAACTCCAATAGTTTGAATTCGATAGAAATACGTTTATATTGTATTAAAAACTCGAATTCCAGAATAAAAAATTTTAAAATTCGATCGAAAATAACTTTGAATATTTTATTTTCAATTTTTTTTTTTATTATTGAAAAATCGAATTCTGGATTAGAAAAAAATATAAATAGATTTTTAAAGGTTTAATTTCGTAGGTTTTCTATTATACTACACTATACTACTAAATAAGATTCATATTTAAATATTTTTTACATAAAAACTCACCTATATTTTATTTTCAATTTTTATTTATTATTAAAAAATCGAATTCCGGAATACAAAAAAAATAAATAGATTTTTAAAGTATTAAATTTCTAGTTTTTGGATTATAGTACACTATTCTATTAAATGAGATTCATATTTAAAGATATTTTTCGTACTTCAAATTAAAATTTAATTTTTAGCACTACGTAATTCAACATTTTTCCGTTATCAAATCGATAGCAAAACATTTTAATTTGATCAAGCTTCTTTCGAAATTAATTTACGTTCAAAATTCAAATATTTAACAACATTTAAATTCATTACACAAAACTCCAACAGTTAGAATTCGATTGAAATACGTTTATTTCGTATGAAAAACTCGTATTTCGGAATCGATAAAAAATATATCTACGAAATTTTATCGAATGTGGATGTCTTTAGTACAAATTGACCCTATTAAGAGAGACTTTATAATGGCCTGATCATATTACTCATGTAACATGTGCACAGAAAAAATCCTCGACGTAAATATAGCAACCAATATTAATTGGATGCATTAATTAGTCCAGCAATGAATATCAGTAATTAAATGAAAACATTTTCTATTTGTTGTTAAATCTGCAATTGCATTTGCTAATCTGAATATTTGTACGTCAATTCAGAAAAATATTTAGTCGGTATAGTTTTAGCAAATATAATTGCTGAAACTGCGCCGACTAAATAATTCGCTGCATTGACGGACAAATATTCATATTAGCAAACCCAAATTGCTGATGTAACCACAAATAGCAAATCTTTCTCTTAAATTACTGAATTTCAAGGCTGGACTGATTAATGCATGCAATTAATATCGGTTGCTATATTTACGTCGAATATTTTTGGAGCTGCGACACGGTAAAAATGCATTTAAAATGTTCAGATTATGAACAATTTTTTACTAGAGTAGTTCCAAAATCACTTTTTGCAAATATCGAGCAAGTTTCGAAATTCCTTTTCGATCTAAATTTGAATATTTGACACAAATGGAATTAATCTTATTACAAAGAACTCTAATGTATTGAAATACGTTGATTTTTCTATTGGAGAATTAAATTTCAGAGTAGCAAAATACAAATTCGACGGAAATGAAATTAGAATACTATTCCATTCGGGTATTAAAAATGCTGGATTATTCTATTTTTTTAGTTTATGATTTCAAACTATCGCAAAAGAACGGGATTTTCCGAAATTTGAAATTGAATTTGAATAATCAAATTGAATTCTTTAAAATCGAATTAGTATTTTAATTTAAAAATTTGAGTACTAAAATGGAATTAAATTTATTACAAAGACCTAGAGATTGAAATACGTTGATCTTTCTACTTGAAAATCGAAAATCAGAACAGCAAAATACAAATTCAATGAAAATGAAATTAGAATACTCTTCCGTTCGGATACTAAAACATGCAGGATTATTCTATTTCTTCAATTTATGATTTCAAATCATCGAAAGACGGCGGGTATATTATATAATTAACTTAAAGTCGAAATTCAAGTATTTGACAAACAGAAATGAAATTGAATTCCTTACCAAAAAAAAAACTCTATTTAATTGAAGTATTTTCTATTGGAAAATCGAATTCCGAAACTTTTTCATACGTATTTTATAACATGCCGGTTCATTCTTTATTTTTATTTTATGATGTCTACCAATTTCAGTCGAATTCTAAAATTTGACTATAAAACTGGTATTTAACTCTGCTACAAAGAACTCTAATGGATTGAAAAATATTTATTTTCGATAGAAGATTCGAAACCGAAACAGAAAAAAAAATTCAATCGAAATCATTTGATAGAAATTGAATTTGAATTCAATACCGTGAGGTTTTTAAAACATGCCGGTTTATTATATTTTTTCAGTTTATGATTTCAAACCATCGCAAAAGATTGGGCATATTCCGAAATTCAATTTTAATTTGAAATTCCAAATAGATAACAACGATAATCCAAGTGAATTCGTTAAAATCCAGATTGAAATTCGGTTAAAAATAGGTTTATTATCTATTAGAGAATCGAATTACTGATCACCAAAAAGCAAATTCTTTTTTAATACAATAACAACGATAATTAAAACATGTCGATATATTCCATTTCATAAGTTCATGATTTAAAACAATCGAAAAATATCGGAAATGTTCCGAAAATCACTTTGAATGAAAATTCAAATATTTGACAGCAAAATTCAAATTGCGAACTTAAACAGGGTGTGATATACGAATTGAAATCCGTTTCTTTTCTTTTTTTTCAATTACCCGAGACAAAATTTGTGGCATTTTTCTGGAATATTTCGGGCATATTTCCGGCAAACGCACAATTAAATCTTGAGAAGTGTATAGCGGGTTGTAAAATTTGATGGCACTTTAATAGCAGATTCACGCCATATTTGGGGAACGGGCAGAAAACAGATCGCTTTTGTTAAAAACTCCGCTTTTGTCTGTTTGAAATATGTCGAGCAAATGTTTCTGAACTGCCACGACCCTGCCAAAAATTTTGTCTGTGGTAAATAATTCAGGAACAGCAAAAAAAAAGTAAAACGATCGTATCGAAATTTGCATACAATTCCGAGCAGAAGTTGAAACATGCCGATATATTCGATTTCTTCATTTTATAATCGATAAATATCGGGTATATTTCAAATTCGAATATTTGACAACAATAATCTATTTAATTCGTTAAAGTTCTTGGTTGAAATTCATTTCAAATACGGATTTTAATACGTTTAATGCGATTCCGATCGGAAGTTCCTTTTAAATAATCGAAAAAGAATTGGAAACATTTTCAAATCATTTGTATGTGTTTATAATAACTAAATCTAATAAGAATACTCATTCGATTTGACTTATATTTTCTTGTTTGATTTCAAAAACATAAAAATAACTTTTATTTATATAATCAGCCCAATTCTAAATAAATACTTCCACAAATACTCCAGAATAATTTCTATCTGTAGAAGAAATATAGCATATTAGGGTAGACAATATCAAGATGTTGAGAAGAACAAAATCAATGATTTGTTCTCGTTAATGCCTATATTATATATGCCGAAAGATTTAATTCTGTCAAATTCTTCAAAGTTTTCAATTCAATTACCAACGTATTCCAGATTTAATTCCACTGATTTTTCGCAAACACTTGAAAAAACGATACCTACGAAAAATACTTAAAATATATATAAAAAAAAATAAAACTTCTATAAACAGGGTGTCGGCAATGGACGCATCATCACCGGCATACGCGCCTTCGATCAGGTGACAAACGGCACCGGCGGACATGCTACCATCTATTCCGGTGGACCTGGTTTCAATTTCGTCAACATTAAACTGCAGTCACAATACAATTACGGTCTTATGTTTCGCGTCGAAATCTATGGCAAATAGATAAATCTGCCCCGAAGATATAAACTTCGTAAAACTACAACATTTACAATAGCGTTAAATAGCCTTATGCCATACTTAAAAATAGTACTAATTTATAGAATGTGCCAAAACATTCAGATTTAAGCAAATATATAACAAAACATCATATTAAATAAAATAACGAAAAAAATAAAATATATATTAAATTTTGTAAAACAGTTGTAAATATAACGAAATCTTTGAAAATAAAGTACCTACAATAAATAAAAACCCAAACAACATAACTTAAATGAATGCAATTTTATACAAAACGTTGCGATTTTTTTTTTTGTTGTTGTTGTTGTGCTCTAGACAGACACAGGAAAACCGCAAGTTCATGCAGACAAAAATACATCAGATGTTGCCAGCAAAATGAATTTTCACAAATATTTTCTTAGCTAAAGTTTTCCACACTGCAGCGGAATGTTAAATATCAGCAAAAATGAAGATGGTTCCAATGAAAATGCATAGGGTTTGATAAGAGCTTCAAGTTTGATGTAAGAAACTTTGAAGTTTTCTATGGAAATACAGCAAAAACTTGTGTTTAAAAACAAATATTTGCAAAAAGGTAGAAATTAACATGCCAATCTAGCTACTTGTAAAAATAGCTAATATATAATATTACGGATTTAATTTGAAAACTTTAAAAGGATCACTATACAGCTCTATAAAACTATTCAAATATTACTTTAGAAAATTCAGTTGAAAGCATAATTTAGACTCAGTTTTCTTTGAAAAACTTTTGTAATAAAGTAGCATTTTGGTATACAATTTTCGGTTAACTTGGGAATAAATGAAACGAAATACAATTCAACAAAAAATAGTAATTCGAAGAAACAGCAACAAATTGAAAACATAATACAGGCAATGATAATATGGACCATTTTGGGTACAACGAAGTATCCTCATCAGTGATAAATATTTGTGTGAAGACACACGTACAGAAATGTTCTCGTAAATCATATATTAAATTTTGCAACATTTAGTATTAATATCCAGTCAAAAATAAGTAATCATAATAATTTCGTTTTCATTCATAATACACGGAGGGAAATAAAATTCTAAAACTCTAGAAGAATTCGGTTAGAAAGAAAAATAGTAGAATTTGACTAATATCAATAAAATACTACTAAAATTGAAGAAGTTGTCATCTGGATATCAAGAAAGCAAATTACTTAGTTGTCAAAAAAGTAAACAAACTTTATTCAACTGGATTTTCAGAAGTTAATTTATTGATTATTAAAAACCAAAAAGAACAAGCAAAATTGTTGCTGTATTCATCGCAAAAAGAATACGTGTTCTTGTATTGTTGTTGTGTTCATCGATATTGCTCTGTCTGTAGCTTTGTTTTGCGAGGTCGCCATCTGTTTGTTAGTCTGCCTGTCTGTCTGTTGAAAGTAACTAAGCCAAATTTTTCTAGATATTCAGACATTATGTTCTTAGGTATCAAACAAGTAACTAAGTACAATTAGTCTGGATTGCAAATCTTTTTCTTCTTAGGTATCAAAAAACGGCATTATATGCAATGTTTGTATGTGTGTGTTTTCACGAATAGAACAACAAAGCACAGCCAGACAAGCAAGCAAGAAAAAACGATTTTTTCCTATGAATATTGGTATGGTTTCAGTTCGTAAACATAAATTTGGGTTCAATTTTGCATAAATATAGTTGATTTCATTCCATTGTTATCTAAATACACTATACAATGCTTATGGTAACGTCGGAAGGTTTATACAAAACCAACAGAAGAGGCAACCGAAGAGGAGAAAGTGTATAAGGTAATTAAACGGTTTCAGAATAATATACAGAGATTAAATTAAATAATAATAATAAAAATAAAATAAAATAAACAATTCAATTACATTAAGTATTCAAAGAAGTCATTTAATATACAAAAATGCATATAGGTAATAAAGTTCTAAATAAAAAATAAATTAACTCGACTATATTTTTTATTTATTTTAAGCTTCAAAATAATTGCTTTTAGTTACTTTCAACATATCGACAGACACACGAACAAACAGATGGTGCTGACAGACGGACAAAGCAAAACAAAACATAATAGCGACAACGTAAAATCGAAAAAACAACAACTATACGAACACGTGTTCATTAAATTTTGGGACGAAAACAACAACAACATTTTTGATACCTAAGAAATTAATAACTTAATTCAAGAATAATTCCACTTAGTTACTTTTTTGATACCTAATAAATTAATAACTGAATCCAAGAATAATTCTACTTAGTTACTTTTTTGACAACTAAGAAAATCCATTTCTTGAAATTAAGAAATTTAGGTTTAGCTGTACAACAAACGTTTAACTGGGACCTCGTTCGGAAGTCCTCATTTTGTCTCCGCCACAATTGAACTAAATACGAAATTGATTTTTGATTGAGAGTCAATATCGACAACGCCATGCTGTCATCAACAAGCCAAAATTAATTAAATATTATTAATTAAAAATAAAATGTAATGTAAAAAAGCACAGTATATGAATTAAATAAATGAAATAAATAAATACATTTTATGATTTATTATTCATAATTCATGATTAAAATTTGATGATGATGAAAAATATCGCATTTGAAAATATAATAAGTTTTTAAACAAAGGAAACGAACATTAAAAAAAGGAAAAAATACTTCACTTTAACTAATATGTCCATTAAATTATTTTCAAATGACACATTTTTCACTTTATTCACTCACTTAATTGGTGTTTGGCTAACTGACGTGTATTGAGCATTTAGAATATTAATATGCAACAATTAACACAAGTTATGAATAAATAATCATAATTTCGATTTCAATGATTACCCAGCAGGAAATGACTACAAGGTCATCGATGGTGAATCGAGGACATTAGAAAATTTGTCATTGATGAATATGTCTTCAACAATTTCATAAATGACATTGCATTAAAGACGTTATACACCATATGTCATATATACATATATCAATGACATTGTGAAAATCTGTCATTGATGAAATGTTATTGATGACGTCATTGATGAAAATTAACATTCACGTCACATGCCCCTAAAGGTATGCAGCATTTACGTTGTGAAATGCATTGTGAAATGCATACAAAATACGTCTAGAGGCAGCATCTACGCGTAAAACTAAAAATTTGCGTTCGATGTCATCCTGCCATATAATTCATAGGCACAAATTGAGTGACCAATTTTTACAAAAGCGAGATAATAAGATGATATAGATGAAAATGATGATAGATGATGGCCGTTAGAGAAGTACGTTATTGACATTAGCAAGTACACCTACCATTCCAATTGAGACCAGAAGAAAATAATAAAATTAAAATAATAAATAAATTAAGATAAATTAAAACAAAAATATATAAATTAAAAAATATAAATTAAAAAATAAATAAAATAATAAAAAATATATATATTGTTACGAAAAGAGGTAATTTGCCCCACTGTGCAAGCATTCAACAATAATAAATGAGACGCAAGACAATTCAGCGCACTAAGCAATGTGTTAGAAAGAGACGGAAGATTATTCAGTGTACTGAGCAATGTGCGAGAAAGAGATGGAATGAGATGCCAATAGCATGCGTCATTCACGAAACGAGTAGTAGGTTCTCGAAACAAGAAAAGCTTGTCGAAACGTGTCGAACTGATGCATGCAGTATATAAGGGAGCCGCATATGAGGTACAGCACTTCAGTAGTGATTGTAAAGTGGTCGAGGGCATCTCGTGTGATAATTGTCAAGTTAAATTGTAGACATGCAGCAGGTGTTAGAATTTGTTATTAGTAAAGTTGTTTGTTAAAGTGAATTAATAAAGTTAATTGTTATAATTTAAACCAAACATAAGAGTGTTTTTATTTTGTACACAATCCAGCGATACGAACTCGTAGAACAGTTTACCGTAGACTGAATTTTCGTAACAATATAAAGGGTTTTTTTAACAGGGACGCTACATAAGTAGAGCGACAGGGACAGCAAACGACGCCATATATCTTGCCGCTCTTTTGACATTTTTCTACAGTATGGTTTGCCATTTTATGATGGAAAGATATACGAATTCGAATTTCGGTAGTAAATTTTAATAATTTCGACTCGTTGTTACTGAAGAGAAATGTCAAAAGAGCGGCAAGAAATATGGCGTCGTTTGTTGTCCCTGTCGCTCTACTATTGTAGAGTCCCTGTTAAAAAACCCTTGAAAAAAAAAACTTTTGTAGCGCTCTTATTGAAAAACCCTGTATATATATATATATATATATATATATATATATATATATATATATATATATATATATATATATATATATATATATATATATATATATATATATATATATATATATTTTTTTTTTTTTTTTTTTTTTTTTAAATATATATGTATGACAATCATTTCTGACTTCATTGGTGAATGGTGTGCATGACATCGTTAATGATACATTATGCAGGAAACAGTGGACATTTGTATGAAAATGTCATCAATACTTTGCAGTGCGAAAATGCTATCGGTAATCGATGTTTCTGACCTGACATAGAGGAATCTTTGAGGAATCATTGATGACATTTCCTGTTGGGTAATAATACAAAATGTATGAATCCTATTCATAATAAATACATAGTGATTTAGAATTTTTTATCCGTGAATTTAGCATATTTTTTCGAGTTTTATACATAATTCTTGAATATAATTCTAAAAGGAAATAATTCGAAAAAAAATGTTTTATGAATATCTTATTCATAAATCATCAGTAAGCAATTTTCTACATGCGTCATGATAACGATAATCACAATTACACTGAGATACACAGTTTTTACAATTTTGAATTTGAAATTTTGAATTATTCTATAAACGGATAAAAAAAATTCTATATACCATTGCATAATACAAATACTATTAAAACAGTATGGTATAGATACTATTAAATTGAATATTTTTCTTTTTAGTTTATTAAGCATTTAAAAGTCTTGCAAAAGACACGATAATCACAATTACACTGAGATAAACATCAAATGTTTCGTATATACGAACTTGGTGTGGTTTTTTTATAATATTCTATTTTGGGAATTTCTAGTATTTTCGACTAAGGTTCGACTAACTGAACTACAGTTAAGAAAATTCAAAAATTCGAACTATATAAATTCATTTTGAATAATTTTCACTAAGATGACAATTTAAAAAAATGAAAAATTTCAAATATTGTTAATAAAATATGAAAAAATGCCGATTAGTCAAATAAACAAAAAATTGATTAAACAAAAAATTTGATTAAACGTTGCAGAATACTGATTTATTCTAATTTTGCATAATTAATAAAAAAAAGAACCAAAAAAACGTACCAATATAAATGCAAATTTCACTACTATTTCAAAAATAAACTACTATTTTTTATTAAACATATTTAAAAAAAAAAAAAAAACTATCAACTCATAGAACACAACACAATTGAGTTGAACACGCTGAAGCACTTTAGTTAAATTGCGCCCCGGAGAAATGCTGCACAATTCTGATGAAAACACATCACGCATAAATTATGTGCACCACCATCATGAAGTTTAAGTGTTGCCATAGTATGTGCAAAACGTAGCAACATATGATGGCTTGCATAGACAGACAGACAGACAGACAGACAGACAGACAGACAGACAGACAGACAAACAGACGGATAACCGACAGATAGACCGACAGTGCAACATACAGATCAACAAAAAGACAGACAGACAGACAGACAGACCAACAGAAGAACTGAGCTAATAAATAATTCTGATGCATTGCAGCTAGCTGCACACACTAATTTAATTGAAATCATTTTTAAACAAAATGCACAAAAATCTGTAGAATGCACAGAGAAAATGCTATACGAGGCATATGCAAAATACGGGAGTTTGTTTAGACAGAACAATTATTATCTTCGTTTTTTTTTTGTTGTCGACTATTTATTTGTTTATTATTTTTGCAAATAATAAATTAGTTTGCCAAGCAGATTTTCCATTGAAATGCTTTTAATTAACATTGCCAACAAGTGAAGAGAATTGCGTTGTTTGCTGTTTTCCAATTTGCGGGTGCAGACTAAATCCTATAATTCCAAAGTAAACTCATTTGCAAAATGCTTTCAATTTTAGGATTCTTTACATTTTTATAGTTTACTAAGCATTTAAATGTTTTGCGATAATCACAATTACACTGAGATACACAGTTTTTACAATTTTGAATTTGAAATTTTGAATTATTCTATAAACGGTATATACCAACAATAAAAATACTATTAAAACAGTATGGTATAGATACTATTATATTGAAAATTTTTCGTTTACTAAGCATTTGAATGTCTTGCGAAAGACACGATAATCACATTTACACTGAGATAAACAGTTCTTACAATTTTGAATTTTAAATTTTGAATTATTCCATAAACGGTATATACCATTGCATAATACAAATACTATTAAAACAGTATGGTATAGATACTATTAAATTTAACATTTTTCTTTTTAGTTTATTAAGCATTTGAATGCCTTGCGAAAGACACGATAATTACACTGAGATACAAAGATTTTACAATTTTGAATTTGAAATTTTGAATTATTCTACAAACGGTATATACCATTGCATAATACAAATACTATTAAAACAGTATGGTATAGATACTATTAAATTTAACATTTTTCTTTTTAGTTTATTAAGCATTTGAATGCCTTGCGAAAGACACGATAATCACAATTACACTGAGATACACAGTTGTTACAATTTTGAATTTGAAATTTTGAATAATTCTATAAACGGTATATATCATTGCATAATACAAATACTATTAAAACAGTATGGCATAGATACTAATAAATTGAACATATTTCTTTTTGGAAACCCTAGTAGAATTTTATCATATAAGGCAAGACATGATCATGACCAGATAATACAAAGTACAGTTTCCGATCATGAACCTGTTACAATTTCTACTAGAGAAGAGTTCTATCTTGTTCAACTTAGATGCCAATTTTTTAAGAGTATATGGTGCACAATATGCCTTCTGGTATAAAGTATAAATAGTTGCCAAAATTTTTAAATTAGTTTTTAAACAATTTTGAAGTTAACACTTTTTTTCTATGACATAATTAATACTATAGGTTGTTTAACACTCCATCTGCGTCGCCATTTAACGTCCATAGATTTCGACGGTGAAATTCAAACCCTCACTGCGCTGCGATTTCAGATGTATGGTGGCATTACGATAACCAACACCGCCGCGGTACAGCGCCGCATAACCACCATTTTTGCGCGCACGATCAATAGCCTTGATCGCCGTTATAGTTTTATAATTGACATAACCCTAAATAATAAATACGATTGAATATTATAACTTAAAAACAAAAATAAATCAATACTTACTTTTGCTGGATATATAACATCGCGACTGATCACACGCATCCAACTCGATTTCAATACCACAAATTCACGATGTAACAGCTGATCGTAGGGTCCCACATAACCCCAAGTGCTATTGGTGGCATCACTATTGCTCCATAGTGCGGCTAAAACTACGCCGAATGTGACAAAAACTAAAACTGTGCAGATTTTCATTTTGTATACGTTCTTAGCGTTGGAAAGTTCGAAATTATAATGAATTCTCCATAAGGGAAAAACAGCTTTAAGTAGCAAATAGTAGCCGGCAGAAACATATGTTTTTTTTTTGTTTTTGTTTACCACAATTGTGTTTACTTCTTGATAAAAGATAACTGCAATTTTGTTTTTTTATATTTACAAGAATATCGTACAAAGATATTATTAAGTTGTACAGAATTACGAATTGTTAGTGTGTTTTGCTTGGATGAATCATACGCAATATACTATTCGATATCAGTATTCACTATTAATGGTTATCAGGTACACACTCGATTGAGGTGATTTATTTTATTTTGTAATAAAAATATAAAAAGTACAAATAAAATTTACGAAAGTTAAATAATTGCGGAAAGTATTTCAAAATCGATGCAACATTTTGCCAAACTCTTTAATTCTAGATGGTGTATCACAAATTTTTTAATTTTTCAATTTTAATATATTTTTTTTTGCTGAGGTATAAAACGATTTGAACATAGTTCACAGTGCACCCAGATAAAAATACTATATAAATGATAGTATTTTTTACTATTAAAAAGAAGTCAATACGATAAATTATTATTTTAATAGGAAAATACCATTAAATACTGGAAAATACCATGACATTGCCATTGAGTTTATATGAAAAGATATATTTTTTGTATACTATTAAATCAGTTATTATCCTCTTGACCAATTTTAATGGGATTTGAGGCAATTTGAGTCTGGGTGTGTCAAATTTGATTTTTAAAACGAAAAAAAGGAACATTGAATTATTTTTAAGTTTTTTACTGATAAAAATTAAATCATGAAAATTTACACAAAAGCCATATTATCTGACACTGCTTGAGACAGTTATTTTTAATTAAAAAATTTCAAGTGACACTTTAAAATAAAAAGTGTTACATTTACACTTAACCCATAAAAACATTAAAAATTGAATAAATTGTTTCGTCATTTTATACAGGGTGTTTGGTTTATCGAAGTCAATAATAATTGGGATCATTCTATGACTTAATAAAGGGTTTTTCAACAGGGACGCTACAAAAGTAGAGCAACAGGGACAGCAAACTACGCCATATTTCTTGCCGCTCTTTTGACATTTCTCTTCAGTAAGGTTTGCCATTTCATGGTGGAAAGATATACGAATTCGAAATTCGGTAGTAAATTTTAATAATTTCGACTAGTTGTTGGATCGTATATCTTTCCATCATGAAATGGGAAACCTTACTGAAGAGATATGTCAAAAGAGCGGCAAGAAATATAGCGTCCTTTGCTGTCCGTATCGCCCTTGAAAAAAACTTTTGTAGCGCTCTTATTGAAAAACCCTTTACAATAAGAAAATGTCAAATAAATATATGTCTAATTCTGCACCCAGTTTAAGATACAGGGTGTTTAAGAGATACATTTTATTTTGTGGGACAAAAAAAGAGCCACAGCACTAAGACAGGGTTATATCCATTGTGCTGTGACCCAGTTCGTTGGTTATTAATGATATTTCTTAGATTCATTATTGAATATAAGCGGGCTATTGCATATTACTGTCATAAAATTTGTTATACAGTATAATTTGTTGATAAATATATAACAATTTTAAAGTCTTGTTTTAGAATATTAAATTACCTTTCCAATGGTATATCACATCTTTGAACTCCACGATCTCTTCATATTTTAAAAGGTACCTAAAGGTCAAATTTAAAAAAATAAAAATACAAATTTTTACTTTGACATTGATTTTCCTAAAATTTCATTATCGATCACCCATTTTTTTCTAATTTATAATGATAGACCAGTTCATTCCCAGTACTTTCAAAAAAATTACAGTGATTTTCAAATAGTAAATTTTACTCCAGAAATAATTGTGTCGGGATTTAGTGTCGGGATTTAGTGGTTGAAATTAAAACCATATCATATTTTACTATAACCGAAATGTTAGTCTGTGCAACTGCACGTTCGGTTGTCGTCACCTCATGTGTGCATTTTTCATTCTGCCAAAATGGACGTTCGTGCAATTGTTACGGCAACTGAGTACCTTAATTGTATCAACAAAATAAATGACAAACGGCAAACTCATGCCCAACAGCAGTTCGGTTGCCAGTTTCTTGCTACATACATAAATAAAGAAATGTCAAAAATGTTCACAAGTCGAAAACAATAGGGAATTCATTAATTAGGTGAAAATGGGTAATAAATATTAATAAAATATTAAATTAATTCAATACAAATTGCTCTTTAGCTAGTGAAATATAATAAAAATCTAAAATATGTGGCCAATAAAAATAGTTTTATTACTATTTTTCATAGTGTTTTTATTTTCAGGGTGCATGAATTAGTAGATATACTTTTTAAATTGTATATTAACGCATCCATAATACGTATAGAATTCTTAACATACATAAATAACTTTGTTAAAATAAAATTTCAATTGGAGGTTTAGAAAACGTTATGCTTACCGACAAGGAGGTTGCGACAACCTCATGCTCACCCGTTTGAATGTTGTCAGAACCTCATGTTCACCGATTTGTAGGTTGCCACAATTTCTTGTTCACTGATTTGAAGGTTATCACAACCTCTTATTCACCGACTTACGAGGTTGCCACAATCCCATGCTCAAAGACCAGGAGTTTAATAATAATAATAATAAAAAAAGAGTTTAATATTAATAAAAAGGATTTAATTAATAATAAAAAAGGATAACAAAAAAGGAGTTTAATAATAATAAAAAATAATACTTTATCAGTTGTTGCCGCAACCGATTAATTTAGTACGGCAATTTAGTCGGTTGCCGCAACAAATCAGTTTTCCTTGTGTGGTAATATTAATAAATTGAAGAGCTGACAATTTTAATAGAGATCTTCGAATAAACCAAAACTGATATGAAATGCTTACATTTTTAAATAGTATGAAAAATTTACTAAAACTAATAGGGGAAATAGATTATTTAAAAGTAGGGTTAGAGTATGGTGTTAGAGTTTATAGGGAAGTTAGTGAGATTTATGAAAGTTAAAGTCGTTCTAAAGTTTGCGTGTTTATGGTTTAATGTGGTCCAAAGGTCACCAGGGTTGATGAAGCTTACCAGTTTGGGAAACCAGTAGGGGAAATAGAGTATTTAAAAGTAGGGTTAGAGTATGGTGTTAGAGTTTATAGGGAAGTTCGTGAGATTTATGAAAGTTAAAGTCGTTCTAATGTGGTTTAATGTGGTCCAAAGGTCACCAGGGTTTGATGAAGCTTACCAAAAACACTGCAAATTAATAATTTCAAAAGTATTTCCTTAAAATTGGGTACATATATTTTAAATAATGTTAGATGTACCGAATTTCGAATTTTTTTGTAGTTCAACACAATTCAAATTACTTAAAAATCATAATTTTTCTATTATTATAAAGTAAAAAGGTCTATTTGAAAAATTCACTTATTTCGGTAAAATTATTTTGTAGATTTTAGTGTTATATGGAGGGTATAAGTACAAAATTCGGCTAAACGTAGATTAAAATTTACGAATCACGCCCATTTTTAATATCAAATAGTGTTGATATAACAGTACTCAATATTTTGAGTTTCATTGATTTAGCCCGTATAGATCTTCTATAATTATGATTTCAATAGACAGGCGGACATCGCTTACTTTTTCATACTTTGCCATACTTTTCCACGCCTATTTCTGCGTGTAACAAACGGACGACTAAAGTGAATATACCCTTTCATACTTTGTGTAGGCCCTTAAATAATTCGCATTTTTTTGTGTTCAACATATTGAACAACAATTAAGATTAACAGAAATTCCGAAATGGAAATCAAAACCGATACCATTATTCGCTTTGTTTTTAATTCTTGATTTGTAGTGTTATTTTAACGTTGTACTCTCGACTTATTTTTTATTTTAAATTGACTTTGCCTTTCTTTACTTATAACTTCTTTTTTTAGTGATTTCAAAAGAATATAATTAATAACTATTACATATTATTATTAAAGCTACACGACGTAAATATAGCAAACGGTATTAATTACATGCATTAATCAGTCCAGCAATTAAATTCGCCAATTTAATGAAAACATTTGCTATTCGTATTGTGATTACTTATATGAATATTGGTACGTCAATACAGCAAAATATTTAGTTGGTGCAGTTTTAGCAAATATAAAAGCTGAAACTGCGCCGACTAATTTATTTCCTACATTGACGCACAAATATTCACATTAACAGGTGCAATTGCTGATTTAAAGAAGAATAGTAAATGTTTTCATTAAATTACTGAATTTCATTGCTGTATTGATTAATGCATGTAATTAATATTGGTTGCTATATTTACGGTGATTATTTTTTCTCGGTTTATCATTTTTAATACCTCTATAAATCATTAATTTTATGTTTATTCAGTATTCTTCTCAGTTTATTCAGTGGTAACCTCTTTTTTAATTGATTTTTCTAGAAATTCAAAATTCTGAAACACCCGCTCTGACATTTTAAAAATATTGGCGTTTACTATACGAATGCCTAGAAATATACTTTCAATTACTTCAATTCGTTTTATACTAATCTTAAAGTTCTACTAAATGTTATCTCTGAATTAAAGAATGGAATAAAAAACATATCAACATATCAAAAAAAAAGTTATTACACTCAGAAAAAATACTATAAATCAATATTTTTTTGTAATTAAAATTTGTCAATAGGATAAATTAATATTTTAATAGGTTAATACCATTAAATAATACAAAATACTGGTAAATACTATTAAATTACTATTGGGTTTATATCAAAATATTTTTTTTTTTAATACTATTGAATCAATAACTTTTCTATTTGCCAATTTTGAAAGGATTTTTTTTTTCTGAGTATAGTGAAAATAGTTATGATTTAAACAAACAATTACTACGAATTTAAGCACTCTAAAATCGATTGAATTTCCCTGAAAAATTAACCAAATTATGGACTTTAGTATTCCATTTTAAAAATAATATTATATAAATAATATTATATAAATAATATTATATAAATAAGTATTTAGAAGAAAAAAACTCAAATATTCTGTTCTAATACTCAATACAAATTTATTTTCTAAACTCAAGATATATACACAATTTACATGTCCACAATTTAACGACCATAGATCTCAACCACATCTTTAATGCCATAACCTTTCTCGGAGGTAAATGTAATGGTGGCACCCTTAGAGCCAGGTCCACCACTCAACAAAACAGCTGTGGCACCATGACTCTTCTTCTTATCGGTGACTTTGATAGCGGTTATTGTAACCGCATTCAAATCACTCTGTAAAATAAGTTTGAATTTTACTAGAAAAAAATTTATTTTACTGATAAAATTTACCTTCTGCTTGAACACATATTTCTTGCTCACACTGAGTCCCACAAAGAAAGCCTTGCTAACGGTATCCTTTGCGATGAGGAAATCATTAGCACCAACTTGGCCCCAGAGATAGTCATTGCCAGCAAAGGCACAGCCCACAAAGGCAATGGCAATAAATACTACGACAAATGAGTACTTCATTGTTGTAAGTTGATGAATAGAATTTTACGAATTGACTGATTGACTGACTGACTGTCGGAATGCGTCGAATGCAACTGTGCCGAACGTACTCAAGAATGTGACATTTTATTGGATTTTTGAAGTTCTTAACTCAAATTCGAAATTTGTTAACTTTCAATTAAAGCACGATAATTGTAGTACCTATGGCACACATACACGAAAAATTCAACTATGATAGTAAATTAAATGTTTTACGTACATCGTTTGCGATGATGTCCGATCCGTAGTTCCATGGGTGGTTATCTTATCAGCGGATGCATAACGGCAATTAGGTGACTACTTTATCAGCGCACTTCGTGATCAGCAGGTATTCGAGTACAATTTTTAATTAATCTCCACTTAGAATGATTACTTAAAAATAGTTCTTTTTTTTTGGTTCATTATTGATATTTTAAAAATAGATTTAATATTCCAATTATTGCTGTAGATGTCTACTGTTTAGAACGTTTAACTGTGAAAGATCTTCGTCGAAATGTGAGGGTAGATGAGCGGAATCTGAAGTAGATACATCCAAAGTACAACATTTCCCGGACAATAGTACTCCGAGACAATTCTATCCCGAACAATGTTTGCACGATACAAAATTGTGGAAGATTTGGAAAAAGTGTCGACGAACTTTAAGGGTAGACGAACGGAATCTGAAGTAGGTACATCCAAAGTACAACATTTCCCGGACAATAGTTCTCCGAGACTAGTCTATCCTGAACAATTTTAGCACGAGACAAAACTGTGGAAGACTTTGACAGAATGTCGACGAATTTTAAGGGTAGACGAACGGTTTTAAAATAAGGGTCATCCAAAGTACAACATTTCCCAAACAATAGTTCTCCGAGACAAGTCTATACCGAACAATTTTTGCACGAGACAAAATTGTGGAAGACTAGGAAAGAGTGTCGACGAACTTTAAGGGTAGACAACCGGAATCAGAAGTAGGTACATCCAAAGTACAACGTTTCCCGGACAATAGTTCTCTGAGGCAATTCTATCGCGAACAATTTTTCCACCAGACCAAATTGTGGTAGACTTTGACAGAGCGTCGACGAACTTTAAGGGTAGACAAATGGAATCAGAAGTAGGTACATCCAAAGTACAACATTTCCCGGACAATAGTTCTCCGAGA
Source organism: Dryomyza anilis (assembly GCA_951804985.1). Classification (NCBI taxonomy): domain Eukaryota; kingdom Metazoa; phylum Arthropoda; class Insecta; order Diptera; family Dryomyzidae; genus Dryomyza; species Dryomyza anilis. The sequence continues at coordinate 17,794,607 of OX638133.1, read as the reverse complement.
CAATTCTATTCCGAACAATTTTAGCACGAGACAAAATTGTGGAAGATTTGGAAAAAGTGTCGACGAACTTTAAGGGTAGACGACCGGAATCAGAAGTAGGTACATCCAAAGTACAACGTTTCCCGGACAATAGTTCTCTGAGGCAATTCTATCGCGAACAATTTTTCCACCAGACCAAATTGTGGTAGACTTTGACAGAGTGTCGACGAACTTTAACGGTAGACAAATGGAATCAGAAGTAGGTACATCTAAAGTACAACTTTTCCCGGACAATAGTTCTCTGAGGCAATTCTATCCCGAACAATTTTTGCACGAGACAAAACTGTGGTAGATTTTGACAGAGAGTCGACGAACTTTAAGAGTAGACGAACGAAATCGGAAGTAGGTAAATCCAAAGTAAAACATTTCCCAGACAATAGTTCTCCGAGACAAATCTATCCCTAACAGTTTTTCACCCGGACAAAACTGTGGAAGTCTTGGAAAGAGTGTCGACGAACTTTAAGGATAGACGAACGGTATCAAAAACAGGGTCATCCAAAGTACAACATTACACAGACAATAGTTCTCCGAGACAAGTCTATCCCGAACAGTTTTTGCACGAGACAAAATTGTGGAAGACTTTGAAAGAGTATCGAAGAACTTTAAGGGTAAACGAACGGAATCAAAAGCAGTTACATCCCAAGGACAATATTTCCCGGTCAATTAATACCCGGATAAATGATGTAGCGAGACATTTATGTAACAGAAAATTTGGCCACGAGACAATTCTTTTCAGGGACAAATCTTTCCGAGACATATTATCTCGAGACAGTTATTCCTCGACAATCCAAATGGGTTAAGAACAATTCACTGAAACAATTCTAACCCGGACAATTTCACTCCGAGACAATGCTTACTAGGGATGTCAATCCCAGACTATTTTTCAATCCCGAAATTTCGGGACTAAAAAATTTGAATCCTGGGATTACTATTAATCGAAAATGACGTAATTATTACCATTGACGTCATTTTTGCGTCATTCGTTCGTACGCAATACAGAAAGAGGCCTTTAGTGTTTTACGATTACAGTTCATTAAATGATATCCCGAAATCCCGGGATTGACATCCCTAATGCTTACCTGATCAATTCTCCCCGAGCTAAATCAACACGACACAATTGTTCTCCGACAAAAATTGGTCTACGAGTAAAAGGGAAATATTGAGGCATAATACACACTTTAGTTTTATAACGAGTAATATTTATGGGGAAGAATAGTCTAGAAAATAGACCTTCGAGGTATAAATGTCTCGGAATATAAACTGTGAAATAATTGCGTCTTGGAAAATTATCTGTTGGCATCACATCTCGGGGTATTTCTTTTCGAAAAGAATGGTCCGACCTCTCCTTGAAAAAAGTAATATAATAACAATCAGAAAACTTTAAATAAGTTTACTCAACAATATTTATTATACTTTAATGCTTAAACTATAACCCAAACCTTTGAATTTCTTTACTGTCCAAAGACATCAATACTAAAATTATAACCATGTCCACGTTTACTTTTCAAGTGCAACTTAGCATAGTTGTGTCCTGGTCCACCTTCTGTCAATTTAGCCTTACCTCCATTACCGTTCGTATACTGATCTGTGACCACAATACGCGTGATGGTACGCATATTATTGCCGTGCTATAGAAACAGTAAAATTAAAGTAAATTTAAATCCAAATATCACAAATTAATACCTTTTGTTTGAACTCATAATCATAGGAAACGACACGCATAAATGATGATTCCTCTCTGACCATATCACGTGTTAGCAGAACTTCACGTGATCCTTGGGCACCAAATGTAATTACTGGATTTAGCCCACTTGAGGGTTTAATATAGATCAATAATGCACAGATTGTGGCAAATACAAAATATTTCATTTTATATTTTTAAGAATTTTTATAATGTTGTTTATTAAAGAGCAATAGCTGTTGAACTAAACACGAGTCGAATAATTGAAAACATTATTCTACAATTAGCAAAATCATCTCAATGTATTTGTTGTGTTATTATCAAAATTTATACATACTAAGTAGGTATATTTTTGCTTTGTAAAATTGCTCTGAATATTAAATCTGTTGGGGTTCTTATCAGTAATTATTGGTTCTGAGTATCTGTTATACTAATATGTAATCGTTTATAAACTTTCAACACGTTGAGAAAAATATTTTTAAGATTGTGGCATAAATTATGGCTCGGGGAATAAATTTCTCTGACAAGATTTGGCTGGGGAAAGTATTGTCTCGAGGAAAAATTTTCCGGAGAAAATTATAAACGGAGAAAATTGTTTACTCATGATTTATGAATAAGAAATTCATAAAACATACTACTTTCGATTTTTTTTATTTATGAATTATATTCATGAATTATGTATAATACTAAAAAAATGCAAAATTCAAGGATACAAAATCCTAAATCAGTATGTATTTATTATGAATAGGATTCATACATTTTATTATTAATCAGAAAAATTGAAATTATGAATATTTATTCATAACATGTGTTGCATATTAATTTTCTAAATGCGCAATTCACGTCAGTTGGAAAAAATCACAGTCAGAAAACCATTAAACTGTGTGAAAACCATTAAACTGTGTGAAAAAAGAGAAAAATGTGTCATTTGCAACGAAAATCGGCATTTTTCCTTATTTTTTAATGCTTATTTCCTTGGACTTATTACATATTCAAATGTAATATTTTTACATTGTTCTGCATAATTTGGATTTGGTTTTCCTTCTGGAGGCCAAGGATATTTAGCACAATGCATTAAATTTTAATCATAAATTATGAATAAAAAATCATAAAATGTATTCGAGAACCTATTCAAATTACTTATGATTTATGAATAAATTATACATAAAACATGAGTATACATACGCAGGATTTAGTCATAATTAATCATAATAATTGATTTTTACTATATTCATATATTATGAATAAAAACAAAATCATTATGATTACTTATTCTTGGCTGGATATCATGGTTTATTTTTGTCATATTTACTGGTATAATACATGATTTATGAGAACATTTCTCTCCGTGTACCATTGTTGTGGGCAAAATTTGTACATGGTTAAGAATTGTCTTTGAGAAATGGTCTGGGAATAAAATGTCTTTCTCATGGAAATAATGTCTATGGAAAAATGGTGCGCTGTAAGATGTCTGCGGAAAAATTGCCTGAGTATGAATTGTCTCGGAAAGGTTTTGTTTTTATTATCAATAGTCTGCGGACATTTTATTTGTGTACAATTCTCTGGGGAAGAACTTTCCAAGGCAAGCATTATCTATGGCAAGATTTCATGCGGGGAAGAACAGTCTAGGGGGAAAACTGTTATTGGGAAGAATTACATGGAGAACATTTCCTATAGATATTATTTCTCCATCGACATAGGGAAAAATTGTATTGGAAATTGTTTTGGATAAATTTTGTGGGATAAATTGTCTCAACTAAGAATTATCACATAATTTTTCAAGAGAAAATTGTCCAGGGAAGAACTGTCTAAGGCAAGAATTATCTTTGGAACGAATTCATTCGAGGAAGAATGGTCTAAGGAAAAAAACAGGCATTGAGAAGAAATGTATGGGGAGCATTTCCCACATATATTATTTCACCATTGACATAGGGGAAAATTGTGCTGGAACAAAATTGTTTTGGAAAGTTTTTCTTGGAAGAATTGTCTGGGGGAAAATAAAATTGACTTGGAGAACAATTGTCTTGGAGAAAAATTAACTTATTGATGAATTGTCTGGTGGAAATTGTCTGAAAAAATATGTCTCATGGATGTAAATCTATAAAAGTGGTTTGGGAAAATTTTTTCTGGGGAAGAATTGTTGTCTCATGGATGTAAATCTATAAAAGTGGTTTGGGAAAATTTTTTCTGGGGAAGAATTGTTGCGCGGAAGGAAATGTTGCGCTGATGTTTAGTTTATGGTCGGAAAAGTAGTCTGCGGAAAAAAGTTTATGTATTAATTGTGCCAAGCAAGTATGCAATTTTCCATCGAAGAGCTGTTTATGGGAAAAACTAAGTCAGGGAATATCTGTTTCGGGGAAGAACTATCTAAGGAAAACTGCCTCGAGAAAAGATTTGTTAGGGAAAGAATTTTCTCAGAAAAGTATTGCATTGTTAACTAATAAATTTTATATCAAAAATACAACACCTTTTTCAATAATCACCATGCAATTACACATTATATGCCCTATTAAATCGATTAGCAACACCGATACCGATCAAAATGTCCACTCTTTTGCATATATAATACTACAATGCTTGCTGTTTGATTCAAAGTAAACAATATTTAACACGATGCACGATCTGTTAAAGTGCACTATTCTCATCGGACTGCTTAACCTGCAGCTGATCGATGGTGTTGAATGGCAAAAGCGAGTTAACTACGAATTTGGTAGTCGATCCAAAAATGATGAAGTCTTAAATGAAATGAATATAACACGCAAACCGGCAGACAGATGGCTGCTCTTCAAGAAACGCGTACCAGCCCGCTATACCTATGCACCAAAGGTTAGTTCTGGTCCAACCAAAAAAAAAAAATAGTTTTTAAAAAGTTTTATACTAAAAAGTAAATTTTTGATTTATTGCATCCAAAGAAAGGACCCAATCAGAAAAAAATTACAGCCGTAACAGTCACTCAACAGGTTTCAACAATACATGAAATGCGTGAGGCGACAATAAATATAATTGGTGGTGGCATTGGTGATACGGCGCTCGATATGTCCATTTGGAGTTTGAGAGGTTTTGGTTTTAATTATACCATTACTATCTATGGGAAATGAAGTTGTTTTGAGCACAACAAAGAAAAAAAGGGTCTGGCGATGTTTTATTTATATTATGATATTGTATGACATTTACTAAATATATCTCAAGTTTTACAATTGCCTTTCTTTTTTAAATATATAGTTGATATATATCTTTTTTTTTCGCTGTGTTTCATTCACATTATTTCCAATTATAAGCTATGTTATTCGCAAAGTATTAAATCTCGATTTAAAACCATTAAAAAATGCAGAACAAATCAATTTCATACATCACCATTATATTAAAATGTCTTGCATGTGTCTAAATTTAATGTAACTCTATGAAATATGTCCCTCAGGAAATTAAGTGCCAAAATAAGAAATGAAATATGGTTCCATAAATTATATATTAAACAACGTATCTACTAATTGTGGTGCAATTTCATATTTTGGGACCATATTTGTTTTTTTATTTTTAATTTGGACCTAATTTTGTTATTAAATAGGTGCCCATTCAATTAAAATAACATGTTTTCTATTTATTTTGTACTATTTTGGGGCTTTAGCTTATTCCAGATTTAGAGGATTTTAATGAATCTATTTGTCTATATATCAATCCATCTATCTATCTAATCTAATATATATTTATAACTCTTGGTCCGTCTATATGTCTGTTTGTTCCAACATCACGTCTAAACCGCTGAACCGATTTTGAACTAGAAATTTTGCACGAGAATACTATGTCCGGAGTCCGGAGGGTGACATAGGCTATATATGGGCGGGATTGGACAAAGTGACGAGGCACCTCCCATACAACCTAATCTTTCAAAACGATATAACTCGGTACTTACACCAGCTAAGAAGATGAAACAAAAAAATCAAATACAAAAAATAATACAAAAGCAAAAACACAAATACAAAGTAAAAGTAAAAGTAAAAACACAAAAACAACAGCAAACTAATAAAAAACAGTAAAACAAAAAGAACAAACGCAAATACACAAAACCAAATGCAAAATCACAAAAACAAACGCACAAAACCAAAAACGCTAAAACTCAAAAACCAAAATTGCAGAAACAAAATCAAATGTAAAAACACATAACCGAAAAAAACAAAAGCAAATATACAAAATTAATGCAAAGACTCAAAACAAAAGCACAAAAACAAAACAAAAATAAAAATCAAAACCCACAAAAGCAAAAATACAAAAAAAAAATTAAATCAAAACCAAAAAAAAAACCAAAATCGAAAACGCAAAAAATATCACAAATACAAAAACCGAAAACAAAATTTAAAACTCAAAAGCAAAACACAAAAATTAAAGCAAAAACAAAAAGTCAATTTCAAAAACAAAATCAAAAGCAAACAGAGGTAACAAAATAAAAAAAGCAAAAAAGGAAAATTCAAAATTAAAAGAATATCAAATACAAAAAATGAGAAAAACAAAAATGAACAGCTATGCTTAAAAAATGGGTTAAACAAACACAAAAATGAAAACACCCGTAAAACACGCTAAAACTCAAAAACCAAAACGCAGAAACAAAATCAAAAGTAAAAAGACAAAACCGAAAAAAAAACAAAGAAAATATACAAATATAAATGCAAAGACTCAATACAAAATCACAAAAACAAAACAAAAGTAAAAATCAAAATGAAAATGAAAATCAAAACCCACAAAAGCAAAAATACAAAAAAATAAAAATATAAATTCAAAAACAAAACCATAATCCAAAACGCAAACGCCAAAAATATCATAAATGCAAAAACCAAAAACAAAATTTAAAACACAAAAACAAAAGCAAAAACATAAAGTCAATTTCAAAAACAAAATCAAAAGTAAAAAGAAGGAACAGAATCAAAAAAAATGCAAAACACAAAAATCAGAAGTATAAGGAAAAGGAAAATTCAAAATTAAAAGAATAGCAAATACAAAAAATGAGAAAAACAAAAATGAACAGCTATGCTTAAAAAATGGGTTAAAAAACCAAAAAAATTAAAACACCCGTAAAACACGCTAAAACTCAAAAACCAAAAAGCAGAAACAAAATCAAAAGTAAAAAACACATAACCGAAAAAAAAACAAAGAAAATATACAAAAATAAATGCAAAGACTCAACACAAAATTACAAAATTAAAACAAAAATAAAAAGCAAAATGAAAATCAAAACCCACAAAAGCAAAAATAAAACCAAAAATACAAAAAAATAAAAATATAAAATCAAAAACAAAACCAAAACCATAATCCAAAACGCAAACGTCAAAAATATCATAAATGCACAAACAAAAAACAAAATTTAAAACACAAAAACAAAAGCAAAAACAAAAAGTCACTTTCAAAAACAAAATCAAAAGTAAAAAAAGCAACAAAATAAAAAAAAAGCAAAAATCAGAAGAATAGCAAATACAAAAAACGAGAAAAACTAAAATGGACAGCTATGCTTAAAAAATGAGTTAAAAAAACCAAAAAAATTAAAACCCCCGTTTCGCATCCCGGGTACGAAATACTAGTATGAAATATAATTTTGTTTTTAAGTGTATTATTTCATTTATATTTGGGGTTTATTTTCATCTAAATGGGTATTTGTTTTATTTTCAAAAATGGGGCTTTATTGCGTTAAGAAATAAATCCCTAATTTTAGAAAATTCTCGTTTTTTAATTAAGAGCTTTATTTGCTGGGTCCTTAATTCATAGAGCCATTGTGATTTATATGAGTGTGATATTTAGCTAAAAAGTTACAAATACAATTTTAAAAATAAGCTACATAACCCGAGACAAAATATTTGGCAGTTTTCAGGAATATTTCGGACATATTTCCGGCAAACACACAGATAAATGGACTATTTTGGGAAGTTGTAAAATTTTCTGTAATTTTGTGGAATTTCGTGAAACTTTTACGGCATATTTTGGGAACGGTCAAAAAAACCAATAGCTTGTGATACAAACTCCGCCTTTGTCTGTTTGAAATATGACGAAAAAATGATTATAAACTGCCTCGACACTTAATTAAGCTTCACATGAGCTTTTAAGATAGTATCGAGAATTTCAGTCATGCATATTCCAGCAAATTAAAAAACCATTTCAAACACTTCACATTGAAATTGAATCAATATAAAGCACTATTATCAATCGACGCGCCGGCGCCAAGTTCATTTTTAACTCCATATTCTAATTAATGAAACCAACAGAAAAACTATAAATTCACAAGACTAATCTATACAGTTTCGTCTAAAGGGATTTAACATTGAATTTGAACATTTTATTGCTTTATTATAAGGGTTATCTGTCTCAGTACAAAAAGAAATGAACGACTAATGGACACAAATTAATCACAGCCATTTTCTTTAAAACCTCTGAAAGGTACGAGGTTCTTTTGTTCATTGTCATTAAATTAATGCATCAAATTTATAGAAACTGACACTAGTGCGATAAGCATTCGAAATGTAAGGAAATATCTTGTATTAATTTCTAGATTTATCTATGCTAGAGATTTTCCAATGCAAGAAATGCGCCAGGCTGTCAAATATTTTAGGTCATTTGTACACTTGTCATGGCTTCTAATGCAACAATATATCATTGATGATGAATCATTAAAGAAAAGGTCACATGGAAAGAGTAGATATAATGTTGGGTTTTAGGTAGTTTAAAGGTTTTTTTCAAATCTTAAAATATCTGCTATAATCACTCGGTTATTGCATCGTATTAATTTTAAACTTGTCTTTATTACATCTTCAATATATAGCTTCTCTTTAAATTTAAAAACTGCTCGTTTGAACGACAGTGTAATTTGCAAATCAATTGACTATGTCTATGAATAATCCATATATTAATTTACTAACCCAACATTTGTCTGCGGTTGCAGTAAAACCACAAAACATATTGCTCACACTTAACACCTAAATAATTTTGCATTTTAAAACTACACACAGAAAAAAATAATAGATGTAAATATAGCAACCGATATTAATTGCATTCATTAATCAATCAAACACTATAAAATTCACTAATTTAATGAAAACATTTGCTATACTTCGTTATGTAAGCAATTGCTATTTTTCGTTAATTCAGCAATTCTGTTTGCTAATATGAATATTTTTACGTCAATGCAGCATATTAATTAGTCGGCGCAGTTTTAGCAAATATAATTGCTGATTAAATTATTTGCTGCATTGACGTACAAATATTCATATTAGCAAACAGAATTGCTGAATTAACGAAGAATAGCAAATGTTTTCATTAAATTAGTGAATTTCATTGCTGGATTGATGAATGAATGCAATTAATTCCGATTTTTTTTTTCTGTGCACAATACACAATATTGACTGCCAAACTAATTTCCCTACCATTCTATCTATTTACAGTTGCCTTGGTCTCAAATCGCCCTTCATCGAGTTCAGCAATGAGCTGGAGGTGCTCGCCAACACCAGCATTGCGCTGAACATTACCAAAGATGAGCAGGCGCTCATGCACCAGGAGGGTCTACGCAAATTGGGCACCTTCATTAAGCCCGTCGATTTGCGCGACTCGGCGACGGGTTTCGTCAAAGCAAATCTCACCAAAAAGATACACGCGCCCGCGGGCCGCATGGGCCAAATGCCACGTCGCATGCATCCCATACAGGAGGAAATGGATCAAAAACAGATCATACTACTCGACGAGGACACCGATGAGAATGGTTTGCCCGCAAGTTTAACCGATGAGGATCGGAAATTTATTGTGCCCATGGCACTGAAGAATGCTTCGCCCGATCCACGTATGCTCATGATGACGAGCACACAACGTACGACGAGCACAACGAGAGCAACAACTAGCACAACAACTACGACTACCACACGAGCACCCACACCGGTTGCTACACCGGAATATGCCGGAAATATTGATGATCTCAAGAAGCACATACTCTTTCTGCAGAATCTCACCAAACATGATAGTAATTTCCAGTCAAAATTTGTCGTATTTCCCAGTCTGCAAAAGGATAAACAAGGTTTGCCGCTGTTAACAACCACTACGGTGCGTCCGGTGCGCCCCATATTTCAGTACTCGGCGCCCATACCGCCACCAACACGTAAATCGCCCAAATTAGGACCCGGTGGACAGCCGTTCGGTGGTTATTACCATGACGAGGATGAGAATAGTATGTCAGTGTTTATGTCCGGCGCCGGCGCCGGTGCAGCGCCGACAGGCGTTAATAATCGCGAGAAAATCACAATCGTGCCGCAAGTGCTGCTCCTAAACGATCAGACATCGGAACGTACGAAAAATGTGCCGAGTGGTACACAAAAGGACGGCGGCGGTAAACGTCGCAACTATGGCAAGAATCCGACCAGTGCCACGACCACAACTACCTCGACCACTACGACGACGACGAGCACCACTACAACAGAGGAACCCACGACTACACGTCGCTATGGTTCGAGACGTCCCACAAAAAAGCCGCCATGTATACGAAATCCCGAATCACCGAAATGTATACGTCAGCGTCGTCGTGAGGAACTACAACGTCAACGTGATCGTGAGCAATTGTTGCGTGAGCAGCAGGAATATCTAAAACCACGTTTTGAACCCTTCATACAGACGATCAATAATACCAAACGTTTTGCGGTCTCCATTGAAATTCCGGACTCTTTGAAGCGATCGCTTAATGAGGCATCCACAACAGCGACCCCAGCACCCAGTTATCAGGCACCCAGTTACCAGGTAAACTCTCCAGTACTTTCGCGTCCCGTGCGTTCGCACCATAAACGTCGCAATATTGGCGGTGGTCTACCGGGTCGTGGTATGTCTAATGATAAGTTTGCCGCTAAATATGGTGCTGGTGCTGTGAGCTTCATAGAACGTGATGCCGTTTTGGCTGCCGATGGTGGACGTGATTTTCTCATGTCCAATGTTGATCAATATGGAAATCCGGTGTTTTCGAATGGCTCGACACCCAGTCCGACGGTGGCTGCCTACTCGGAGCCAATTGATTTGAATCCCGACAATTGCTATCAGGTCGAGGGCATGAGTTATGGCCAAAAGAAGCAGTGTGTGTTGCATACGAGCGTCATGCCGGCGATCAGTCGGGGGGCACGTGCATCAATACAGGTGAGTCGATTATTTAAAGGTTTTAGTTTTTTTTTTATAATAATTACGATATTTTTGAAGTACTAAACTCAATTTCATGCTTATACTTTTATTGAAAGATTATAATCTCCATTCATCAGTATTTTCACTATTTTATCTATGATCATCGATTATATTTGTGGGCATTCCATACATCATTTATAGATAATAATCACCCCATTCCACAATTTCTAGGTCTAAAAGTCCAAAACTGAAAGATTATATTCCCCAATCATCGATAATTTCACTATGATCATCGTTTCTATCACTGGACATTTAACACATCATTTATAGATAATATTCACCCCTATCATTCCATAACTTGCTAAGTCCAAAAGTCAGGAAGTGAAAGTTTGTATTCTTCATTCATCGATTATTTCACTATTTTATCTATGATCATTGATTCTATCTATGGGCATCACATACTTCATTTATAGTTAATGTTATATTTAAATATTTAAATTTTAACAGTTGTTGATAGCGCATATTTTAAAAATGAGAAACGTTACCAAAAAGTTAGTAATTTTCTTTGTTAGTTTGAACTATGCTCTACATAACCATAAATCATTTTCTTTTCTATCATTAGATTCACAATGTTAAAAAAATCTTCCAAAAATAGTCTTCAAAAATCAATATTTTTCGAGTTTAGCTTCAAATATCTTAAAAACCTAATGGAAATGGTATTTTTCGGTATATTGTAATAGGTCTTGACAATTCTGAGAAAAATTCCGTTTACAGTTTTTTGAAAAACTTATTGTGTAAGTGACTGTATTTTTTTTAACTCTAAAAAGTCGCTGAAAAAGGTCCTGAAAATTCGAGAGCTATTTTCTTAAAAACCTTACGTAATAGAAAAAATCTGAGTATGCAGTCAAAATCAGCGACTGCAAATTATATATAATTGATGTATGGCATGTACATGGCAAAATTTTGGTACTCGTTTTGTTGAGTAGTATTATGGGTTGTAAGTTTTTAAATTAGTTTGATTTATTCTAAACACATTTTTTGTTATAACATTCGATAGGATTCATCGATCTACACCAAAATTTAATTGAAAATTGATGTTGATATATAGAATTCAAAAATTATATAAATTATATAAAATTAAAAACATCTTATGTCGTTTTAGCATGTTATGGAATGGGGATGGGATGAATCATATGAGGATGGTGATTTTCACAGCGTACTCAGTGTATATACTCTAAACTAAAAGTGAAAGGGTATATAGGGTATTGTTATCCATTTGTTACGTCCAGAAGAATACGTGGCTGGTGTGAAAAAGTATTCTAAATTAAATAAAACCGATTTTTAATTGTTCGTATGTCCGTCTACTTGCTTTTGAATCACGATTTTTAGCAGAACGAATGGAACTATATCAGTGAAACTCATAATTTAGATAACTTGGATACCTAGGAAATGTGGTATTAAAAATAGGTGTAATCGGTCGACTTAAGCTAAAATTTCACACAGTTTTGTACATATACCTTATATTGCATTTTACCAGAAGAAGTGTTATTTTTTTTAATAAACCCCTATTCTGTTATATATCTGTAAAAGCACTTAAAAGCTCTATTCACAAATATTTCATAATCCGCTGTAACTATTTCATAAACCCCTTTTTGCAAAATAAATTCATATAAAACGTTTTAATTTCGTAATATAACAAAAATATAAATAATATACAAATCCCACAAATTCAAACAAAAAATGCGAAAAATCTATGGTTATCATTATTTAAATCTAGCAAAAAGAACGAAGCGCATAAAATGAATTCATGCCACAATTTCCTTTAGCAACGGACGCAAGGATGCCCACAAAACAAATAAAATAATGTCTGTGAAAAACAGATGCTACTAAAATATTAAGAACGACAAAAAACAAAAAAAAAGAACAAAAACCAAATGCAAAGGACCAAACGGACGCACGGAAAGAAGTGAGAGTCCTGCAAACACCTGCGAGGCATTGCAACAGCAGCAGCAACAGCAAAACAAATTCAAGAAAGATTTTAAAAATAATTTTATTTTTATGTTTTTCTGGAAATTCCTTTGCTGCGCTTTAGGACGAAAAAAATATATATTTCGAGGGTAAAACAAAATGCAACAAAACAAAGCATTACTTTTACTTGCATCAGCTTTTATTTTCACATTTTTCAAAAACAAAAAAAAACCCACACAAGAAAGTGAGAAGTAGCAGGAACTGCTGTACAAAAAAAAAAGCGCATATTTCAATGGCGGCACATCCGCCATTTGTAGAGCAACATCGTCGTTCTCGTCGTCGTCCTCCTCATCTTCATCATCATCAGATGCTGCTGCAGGCTCCTTTAGTCCTTTAGTTCTTTCAATGAACAACTTGCCACACAGCAAGGTGCAGTTGCTACCGAAATCATGTTGCTTTGCTGAGGTTTGCACCGAGATCAGCGATAAGTTGCCACGGTGTCCTTGGGTATCCTGCCCCCAAGTATATGGGGCTCTGTTTAAACAAGTTGCATTTAGCAGGATTTTTGCGCTCTTTTTACGCATTTGCAATCTCGAAAATTCACAAAATCATTACTCTGCGGTTGTTGTAACGGTGGCTTAGGTTACCTACACCGTTAAGGTGCTCTCAAAATGCGGGTAATTTGTTAACGCAACTCCGACGTAGTGCATCTCCGACTCAGCTGCTGTGCTGTTTTAGCTGTCAAGTCTTCTTTTTTTGGGGCAGGTTTATTTTTAGAATTTCACAAATAAATTGGCTTTTTGCGAGACATGATGCGCACCTGATCCTGGAAAAATTTAATTAACGCATTTATGAAATAATTTGTTTTGTCTTTATTAAAAAAAATTCGGATTTAGATTTTATTTTTAAATTTTTAGTTAAAAATTGCATTTTTCCAGCAAATTTTAATTTTAAGTGAAAATTTGAATTTTTTAGTGAAAAATTGAATTTTGATTGAAAAATTGAATTTTGAGTGAAAAATTTAATTTTGACTGAAAAATTTAATTTTGAGTGAAAAACTGAATTTTGAGTGCAAAATTTAATTTTGAGTGAATAATTGAATTTTGAGTGAAAAATTTAATTTTGAGTGAAAAATTGAATTTTGAGTGAAAAATTGAATTTTGAGTGAAAAACTGAATTTTGAGTGAAAATTTGATTTTTGAGTGAAAAATTGTATTTTTAGTGAAAAATTGAATTCTTAGTGAAAAATTGAATTTTGAGTGAAAATTTGAATTTTGAGTGAAAAATTTAATTTTGAGTGAAAAATTGAATTTTGAGTGAAAAATTTAATTTTGAGTGAAAAATTGAATTTTGAGTGAAAAATTGAATTTTGAGTGAAAAATTTAATTTTAATTGATTATTTGAATTTTCAGTGAAAATTTAAATTTTGAGTGAAAATTTGAATTTTGAGTGAAAATTTGAATTTTGAGTGAAAATTTGAATTTTGAGTGAAAAATTGAATTTTCAGTGAAAAATTGAATTTTGTGTGAAAAATTGAATTTTGAGTGAAAAATTGAATTTTACGTGAAAAATTGAATTTTGATTGAAAAATTGAATTTTGAGTGAAAATTTGAATTTTGAGTGAAAATTTTAATTTTGAGTGAATATTTTAATTTTAAGTGAAAATTTTAATTTTAAGTGAAAATTTGAATTTTGAGTGAAAAATATAAATTTTAGTGAAAATTTGAATTTTTAGTGAAAATTTTAATTTTTAGTGAAAATTTTAATTTTTAGTGATAAAATTGAATTTTTAATTAAAAATAGAATTTTTAATGAAAAAAACATTTTTAAATGATTAACAAATTTTTAGTGAAAAATTCCAAATTTAGTAAAAAATTCAAATTTTAGAGAAAATTTGTATTTTTAATAAACATTTCAATTGAAATATGGAAACAATTAATTCTCTTTTACCTTGAATAACTTCTCTTTTTTTGAATAACTTCTCTTATAATACATAGGAAACTTTTTGTTATTTTCAAAACAAAGTTCTCAAATTACAGCAGTTTAGAATTTGCTCCTTGAAAGAACATCGTCATCACAGCAACCACATTTTATATCCACATTATGCACCGCTATTTTTGCCGCCATACCATAATCTTTTTTTTTCTACTACCCGCTTTTTGTCAACTGACCCCGCTGCCTTTCTACCCACCTTTCAGCACCGTCCAATTACAATTAACCTCCGCTCAGCGCAACTTAGAATTTGTTTTTCACTTAATATGCATGATTTTCTTTTTGTCTTCGTTTTCTTTTCATGCCAAGCCACAGGCTGCTGGCCTGCCTGCCTGCCAACTAGCCTTCTGGCCACCCACCCAGAATGTACTTTGTCATACCAAAAACTATCTGTTGTTCCCATCTAAAGCTTATCTTGTTGCTCTAATCTCACGCGCTGTGGCAACAACGAGAGCGCTGTTAACGACTGTCCGGCTTTTGAACTCAATTTTAATTAGGCTAAAAGCTTTGGCCTGACTTGGCTTGAGTTGTTGGCTTGCCTGCCATGTTTGGCTGACATTGAGCTTAAATGAAAAAACATCTCTCTCTCTTACATGAAAGCGCAAAAACTTTTTACTTTAAATGTAAATCAGCTGATTACATGTTGAATGCGACGTTTCTCGGCTGACAAATGTGGTAATTGAATTTATAATTGCTGTAAATAGTAGAATGCTTGAGGCAGATAAAATTGCGAAAAGCATTTTCATAAATTATGTCGAGTATTTAGAAATAAACAGATCGGAAGTTGATAAGTGAGATAAGGACCTTTTGGTATTTTCTGCAATTAGAGTTTTGCAGAAAAGGCTAAAGAAAAAGCAAAATATTAAGGTTATCTCAAGTTCTCTATTTTCATCTACGAATTGTGACCTAATATTTATCATTAAATTTTTAACAATAATTTAAAGAAGGAGGGAAAATCAGTTTAGAACTTATAATGAAAAAAGCCTCCTTTTTTATTTGTCAAACGATTACGAAATTTGTTTTGTGATATCACTCAGGGATAGAATAGAATAACCTATTTTAAATGAGGTTGTAATTGTTGTCGACATTTTTTTACAGCTAATTGAAATCTGTCCCGTCTGGAACTTTGAGCACCAAAAGTGTAAAATCACATGTTTTTACATTCAAACATACATATGTTTGCAAGAACGCCTAAAATTATTCATTCTGAACATACTTATGTTTGAACGAAAACAAAAATATGTTTGGCTGTTATTTTAATAATGTTTGGCAATGAAATAATACTTTTGTTTGCATAAATCTCCAAAGATATATGTAATGCCTGCAAAATTATGTTTGGGAGAGCACTTTTTTTTGCAGCGTGCAGTATAAAAATATCTAAAAAATATTTCTTTCAAAAATAATAAAAAAAAAATAATCAAAAAAACATAAAAACATCTAGAAATTCGAATAGTACATAATTTATAATTAATATTGTCAGACAGAAAACGATTTTTAGATAAAAAAAATTTAAAAACATCTAGAAATTCCAATAGTACATAATTTATTATTAATATTGTCAGACAGAAAACGATTTTTAGCAAAAAATCGTATACAAATTTCCATACGGATCGTCCGGTATTATTCGGTGATTTATTATGAAAAAACTATACATTCTAGGAACAAAGTGTAAATATACAAGGAAAGCATGTGATTTCAGCTTTATTTTTTTAAAAATTTAAAAAATAATTTGTACGCAAAATTTTCTGACTTTTTGAAATTTCCATATGAACCTCGATATGCATTTCCGTTTTTGTTCAGTCCGGAATGAATTAATATCTTTCGAGTCACAGTTCACAATCGACCGTTTATACCCATTTTCAATATCAGATAGAATAGATATATAAGGAATCTAACTTCGAGTTCTCATTCATCTATCTCATTTAGTTTTCCTGTCATCGTAATTTCAACAGACAGACAGATATCAGACTAAATCGAATCAGTAGGTCACGCTGTTCAATATTATATATTATTTTTAATACCGGATATACTTTTCCATACCTTCTGGGCGTTACAAACGAATGACCAAACTGAGTATACTCTTTCATTCCTAGTGATTTAAAGTGATTTTTTCATATTTTTCAAAAAAGAATATTTTTTTTTTTAAATATTAAATATAAAATCCAGCATTTTTATTTGAAAAAATTCAATTTTTCATGTTTGATGTGTCATAATATTTACGTGATCGAAAATGTCTGCTTTTTAATTAAAGACCCCTATTAAATCTCACACCATTTTCTTTGTTAACCCATTAATTACTTTACCACTTCACAGCCTTTTCTATAACATTTTCGTTAACTAGCTATGCTTATGCAGCATTTTTAAACATTATTTACAACACGCAACATTTTCAATTATTCCACGAAAAACAGCACCCTCTATAGCAACAGAAAAAAACCCTTGTTCCACACAAAATCTAATACAACCTCAAAACATAAAAACATTCACTCACTCCCCGATGTTACACCTCAACCCCGCAGGAGGCATATTGCAATAACTGCAGCAACAACAACAGGAACGATGTGGCAACACTGTAATTTCATATGCAAAGTTTTGTCATCAATCATCATGTAGTAACAGCAAGTTAGTCAACAGCGTCAGCAATAGCAATAGCAATAAGTTGGGTCTAATTTTATGACTGCTTTTGACACGTTTTACTTTTGTGCACACGCCCACTGTGGCGTGGCGCTCTCTGTAGGCGACAAGGGTGAAGGTAATGGGTCAAATAAGCCCCTAACTACTATTTTAGTTGAGGCACGCAAATGAGACAAAATTCAATTTGCCACCAACTGTGACGTCAACAACAACAACAAGAAAAGAACCAACAAGAATAACTAAAATGCAATGGGTCCCTTCGTAAGAACGTTGCATATCAAATGCATGCAATTTCATTCTACTCATTCATAAAGTCAACTATAATGTAACCTGTAGGAAATACTCTAAATGATGACTATAATTGAACCATAATAATAATGATGATCATACACAGATAAAAATAATCAACGATATATAGCAACTGACATTGATTTTCATTAATCAATCCAGTAATGAAATTCACTAATTTAATGCTATTCTTCGTCAATTCAACAATTCCGTTTGCTGATATGAATATTTGTACGTCAATGCAGCAAATAATTTTGTCGGCGCAGTTTTAGCAAATATAATTGCTATAAAAATTCAAATTTTGATTTTGTCATTGATTTTCTCAAATATCGTTCCAGATCACCCCACTTTTTTCTAATTTATAATGATAGACCAGTTCATTCTCAGTGCTTTCTAATTGAATACAGTGATTTGAAAATGATAGGTTATGCTACAGAAATAGGTGAACAGTAGCGTGACCACCAAATCACAAGATACGCTACTGTTTAAATATTTTTGCAGCATTACTCGATCCATAAAAATTCAAAACTCTACAAATATTTTTGCAATTGATAGAGCATATACATGGATATCTACTTACTTCATATGAAACTTAATTTTGCCATGTCTCGGAGGCATTCGATGCCACGAAGCTTTCGCGAACTAACTTCCATATAAAAGTTCAAACTCGTAGCTAAATCGCATCTAATTTTCAAAATTTCTCGTACATTCAAATTTAAGGACTAGATATGATATTTAAACATTTATCACATCGATATCGCAATATTTTTTGAAGCCATCTCAAACATTGATTTTTTTTTTTCGATATCGTTCCGATTTCGATCAATTCATCGTATCGAGAAAACTCCGATAGAACACTTTGATATCTACCTACTACTTATGCTCGTAACTTCAACGAATAGATATCTACTGGTCCTTATTTATCTATCGTGTAAGCAAAATTTCATAACTTCAACGCATAGTTAAGGAGTAAAAACACCGGATAGGTAAGAGATATCTGTTCGGTACGAACACCAATAGATATCTACTCGTTGAAGTTACGGGCATTAGGTCCAATTGGAGACTAGAACGGGTCCGATATCGTGTGATTTCTCCATCAGTTCGAAACGAATGGCATACTTAGAGGTTAGCTCATTATTGTCACGAGCCATTCAATTCTGTCTGTATTATTTATATTAATTGGTACGTATGAACTTTATGCTATTCGTTTCGATATCATTATGTGATCATTGCGAGATGTTTTGAATTCATACGATATCAATTACTTTCTCGTGTCTATCGATATAGAGAGAGAGGCAAGATTTCAAGCGACAAATTGATCATATCGTGTAGAAGTAAAAGACACCAACTACATTTTCAAAATGCCAATTATTCATTTACACAAATTTTTATATATCTGTCAATTTCTGATCGATGAGCTCAATATTTGTACCAAATGATAAGAACATGTAAATCTATCAATTAGTATTTGAACTCTAAAAATGTATCAAATACTTTTTGTAATAATTAGCAACAAAGTTGAAATGAAGATTTTCAAAAAAAATAAAGAAATTTAATGATTTTATTTCTACAACAACGCACAGAAAAAATATGATGAATTTATTCATAAATATTATGATTTTTTTCACCAACTACCAGATTCATCATATTGATACCACCGTTCATTAAATGACATATTAATGAATGAATTCATTAAATATATGAACAAAATCTTCAATACAATGAATTTGAATTGTTATATTGATGAATTTGTTCATAATATTTTTTCAAAAAAAATTTTTTTTATAAAATAATTCGTAAAAAAAGTGTTGTAAAAATTTTATTTAAAAAATAAAAGTAAAAAAATTAAAAAAAAAAAATTATCCAAAAAAAAGTTCGGACAAAAAAAAAAATTTCAAAAAAAAATCGAAAAAATAATTTGTTTGAAGAAAAATGTTTTTCGAAAAAAAAAAATTGTTCGAAAAAAAAAAATTTTTTCCAAAAAAAATGTCTTCGAAAAAAAAATGTTGATAGAAATTTGGTTTAATGAACAGCATTCTTCAATATGAAGAACATATATGTTGTATTTTATATTTTGGGTTATTAATATGATGAAACGTATTCTTCACATACAGTTCATCATATTGAAGAACACTTTTTCGACAGTTACCAAGCGTTCTTCATATTTATGATAGCATTCATAGTATTGATGACGTTAGTCATTAATATTATGAATGGCTCTTCAATACAATGAATCATGGTTTGAAGAACGGAATTCATCAATATGATGTACATTTTTTTTCAGTGCGATATATCGTAGGAAGATATCGGGTTTTCTAGATTTCAAAAAATACTTAATGCCAAATGAACAAAATGTACAAAATATATAAATATCCATATCTTGTTTAATAAATTTATCAAAAATTTTCAGTGCAACTTTGCATAATATTTCTACAGGGCACATTGCACGTAAAATCCATGCATTAAACATGCAACATATCCATCATTCTTAGCCAAAGATCTAAATCAGAGGGTTATATGCATTGTACCCTCATTGTACATTGTTGGACTGTGCTCTGACAAGAGACTGCTGCACAACAATGAGTCATTCCATTAAACATTTTGTGATGAAGTATTTGAGAGCCTGTGGCGGAAGTACTTAGAACATTTCATATGCCAAAAATGTATTTAATAAAAATTTGATTTTATTAAGTGCAGCACGAAAATATTTCAGCATTTTGAAATACACTAAACAAAAAACTAAATTTACAAAAAGAAAAAAGTAAACATTCGATAAAAATTTAAATTTCTTTGTAGAAAATAAATGGAATTAAAGATTTAATATTTAGTGAAAAAATTGATTTTAAATAAACAAAAATGAATTTTTAGTAGAAAAAATTGAATTTTTAATGAAATTTAGTTAAAAAAAATAAACACACTCAGAAGGAAATGTCTCATTAAGTACTTTATGGTATGACCATTGATTTTTGATAGTTTTTTCATATTAATTCAAAAGTTGTTTAATGAATTTTATAGTATTTGATGTATTCTGTACCATTAATTAATATTTTCACTAATATTGAGTAAAAAGGTATAGATACTATTGTTTAATACCCTAAGCACGAATAGAAAAACGTTCGCTTCATCATGCTGCGGACTTAAACAAAATGGTCCCATGCATTTTTTTGTGATAATCCATATTATTAAACGTTTCATTGGTATGAACTCTATGTATTTACACCCAGAAAAAAATACTATATAAATAATAGTTTTTTACTATTAAAAATAGTCAATAGGATAAATTATTCTTTTAATCGGAAAATACCATTAAATACTACATAATACCATGACATTGCCATTGATTTTATATAAAAAGATTTATTTTTTGTATACTATTAAATCAATAATTGTCCTATTGACCAATGTTAATGGGATTTGAGGGAATTTTTTTCTGGGTGTATTCTAAATTCCTTATATTCAACTTTTTCGTATTTATTACATAAAATAAATAATACAACGAACTTCAATTATGGCAACGAACTAAAAGGAAATGCAGATCCAAGTACTATAAACAATTATTGGAATCTAAAGCGAATATTAAATGTGTTATAACCTTTTGAAAATAGAAGTGTCTTTTTATATGCACGTTGAAAAAAATCTCATAAAATCCAATTAAAATTTGTTAATAAGACAGTTATTATTTTAATAGTGTACAAAAAATAAATATGTTCGTACAAAATCAAAAAAAAAATGTATAGAATATTGTAGTATTTAGAATTTTAATAGGATTTACCGACTGAATTAATGGTATATACTATTCACTAATTTCAATAATAAAAGTATTAATTTTATGGTGTCTTTTATGTGAATTTAAATAAAATAAATCATACGATAAAGTAACTAAAATCCATTTTTGTTTTTAATATATAATTAGAAAAATGTAAATTGAATATACCATAAAATTAATAATACGTATCAATAAAAATTTATAGGATTTCCTATTAAAAGTTTGAATATTATTAATTTTATATTATGCATCCTACTGAGTTATTTTTATATAGGAATATTAAAAAAATACATATTACACCTAAATCATTTTTATAATAAAAGAAAAGAACTATGATTCATAACTACTATTATTTTATGATTTATGGTTTTAAATTACTTATTTTTATGATTAAGCTACATATTAGTTTTTACAGTATTTTGTCGTATGTTTGTTTTTTTTTACAATATATCTTTAAAAACATAAAATAAAAATAACTCAAAATAAAAATAAAAATAACTCAAAACACAAAGTAACTTTGCAATTTGAAAGTTATACATCAAAATCCCAAAAACAAAAAAAAAACCATTAAAAAGGTTTAAAATACGCACATAAACATAAAAATATCATTAAATTGAAGACCACCAACCATAAAAGTCTGAAAAATAGCCGGCCAGTCAAAATTAAAACTCAAGTTTGGTGACAAATCTTTGTGCTTTCATATGTTATGTACCAAACTAAATAAAAAAAAAGACATAAATCCATTGGTCATATCAACAGTGGTCGTATCATAAAAATCACACAAAATAAGCTACCGTCCAAGTGTCCAAAAAGAAAACAAATAAAAAGAAGCGAAAGAGAAACAAAAAAAAAATTAAATAAAATTTTATAAACACAGCGGTTGGTCGTTCAGATTTCCTTGGACGTCTGATGATGACATTATTAAAAAATCTGTATGGTGGCATTTTTTATTATTTTTTATTTTTTTGTATTTCATATCCTTATACAGTAGCTGAAATTTATTTTGTTTTGATATTGTTTACAAATAGTATTTCAAGTTGAGCACTAAAGTTATGAATGTGGTGCATTTATCAATGTTTGACATCGGAGTCGTTGGGGCATAATCATGATAATACATTGTCGAAAAGTTTTAATTAAAAAGATCTGCAAAGAGATTATGCGCGAATGAATGTTTTTACTGTGGAAAAAGCGGCAAGTTTAGCACTACACTCAGAAAATACTACTATTAAAATTGGTCAAGAGAAAGTTATTGATTCAATAGTAAACAAAAAATAAATATTTTCTTATAAAAACAAAAGTCATTTAATAGTATTTTGTAGTATTTAATAGTATTTTGTAGTATTTAATGGTATTTACCTATTAATACAATAATGTATCCTATTTACCTATTTTAATAGCAAAAAAACTATTGATTTTATATTAGTTTTTTGAGTGTACTAATGAAAACCAAATCACGAGTACAGTCATGCGATATTTCGAAAATTGCTCCCAGTTTTTCGCCAATGAGAATTTTGCAAATCCATAATGATCTCAACTAATATTTTTTCTCTTGAGTATAACTTCGATTGAAATAAATTGGAACAACAAAATTTTATTCAGAGATTTGTCGCATGAACTCAAATATTGAATCTCTGAACTAGTTTTTGAAAACCCAGTACCTAATTTTCCCTATTACGGATCTTTTCATATCGGGCAAGAAAAAAATGTTAGTATGAGTTCTCGGTCATGGACGAAGACTAATTTTTGATAATCCTAATTGAACATTTTCTATGACCACTGATCATTCCATTTTTTGTTATCATTACCCGACAAGTTACAAGATCAACATGATCTGGTTATGATAATGTCGACCCTAATAAAGTAAACAATCTACTAGAAAGATAATCTACTCTCTTCTATACGAGGAACCGATTACATTATCATTAAATTGTCATGACAGTCCCTAGTAGAAATTGTAATAAGGTCATGACAAGGAACTGATCATGGAATTTTTTCCTTATCATAACCCGATCAGTTACATGACAAACATGATTTGGACATCATCATGTCTACCCTTATAGGATAAATTTCTACTAGGGCTTAACCTATTTAGTTAATAGACCGTCTTTATAGAATGTCCCTGAACTACTTTTTGAAACCTTGGACCCTGCACTATCTGCTCGGGTTTTTTTTCTTGGCGCTACAGTCCTGTTTAGAACTTCGGCCGAGCTCTCTCACCACTTTGAGCTGTGCGTGTTATATTTGTACTCAAAGTGGTGGGACCTACAGTTTATTGCCGAATCCGAACGGCGGGTGAGAGCTTTTCATAGGCAATGTTTTACTCTCGTAGGTTTGCCATTTACTGACGAGAGGTAGCGCGGTATAGAAAAATGTTTCTATGAAAAGATGTTGTTAGCCCCAGCCCAGGCTTTCGGCTCGCAGTCCAACGCACTAACCATTGAGCTACCGCGGCTCAGTGGTTAGTGCGGGTTATGGCAAGGAAAAAACTACAATATTCTCGGTCTTGGCCGTAGAGTTATTTTGAATGGGCCTAGTAGAAACGATTCTATGCCCGATTCTATTATCATTGATTTTTTGTCCTTCTCATCAGCCGACAATTTACAAGACCAACATAATTCCTTCATTACAATGTCGACTGCTATAGAATAAAAAGCATACCAAGGGGTTACTCTCTTCCTTTTCTATAGGAGAAACCGATTACTTTATCATGAGCTCTTCATGTATAATTATATAGTTAATATACTAAAAATAGGGAAAAAACGAGTATTGTGTAAAGAAGATATTAGCTCTAAATTTACTAATTTTACATTAGAATTAAATGTAAACATATATATGTTTACATGTAAATAAAATGTTTTTCACATTCACACATATATATGTTTGCAAGAACGCCGAAAATTATTCATTCTGAACATAAATATGTTTGAAAGAAAACAAAAATATGTTTGACTGTTATTATATTAATGTTTGGCAATGAAATAATACTCTTGTATGCATAAAGCTCCAAAGATATATGTAATGCCTGCAAAATTATGTTTGGGAGAGCCCTTTTTTTGCAGCGTGTAGAACATTTAGGATTTTATATTTTTACAAATTTCTTCAAATTAAAATGGATCTATTTAAAATTAAAAACATAACCATATATAGACAGAGATCTTTAGCCCATTAAATCAGACAATAAAATCATATTTTTGAAGTGGTAACACTATGACTATATGTGAAACTATAAAACTATCATCCTAAGTTACTGCAAACCCAGAGTTGTACTAGAAATACGTTTTTGGATACTTTAACTTTATTTCTGACTGGGTTGCGATGTTATTAGAATTTAAAATAATGAAATATTCTCTTATAAATTCTATGACTGCATTTTTAAATGTTATTTCTAAAAGTTCAGGCAATTTAGAATTTTAACCATAGCCTGTACAAATATTTACCTCACTCATACTAAATCCTACACGGAAAAACAGTTGGCCAAATGTTTAGTAGCAAAACTGAATTGCAAAACAAACATCCAAAGTTTAGTTAACAAAACATCAACATCCCATATTTATATAGTAAAAGGTATCGTAGTTCCAAAGTAAAAACAAACATAGTGTCATGCAACATGGAGTTTAATATTTGTTTTTTTTTTAGTTAATGCTATTTTAATGACTTAACAAAATGATTTATATTTGACAGACTTAAATGTTAATACATGGCGTTAGTCATGACATCAAAACTCCCCCACCAGATCCATGTCATCATGCACATGCTGTTGCCAGGATGCAGCAACTGATTAAAGTGGCAACGATGCCACACAAATTCAAGAGTCAAGATTTAATCAGTTGAACAATGGCAGTGCCAGCAGTTGCTGCCTTATCTACTTTTTCATGGCACATTGTTATTAATTTGGATTTAATTGCATTCAAAAAAGCACCTGCACTTGAACGAGTTCAGGTTGGGTCGGATCGGATCGGGTCGAGTACGGGTCTGATGTGAAACCCTCAATTAAGCGCAAATCCTCATGCTACACACTGCGACGACTGCTCCGCATCATCAGCAATAGCAATAGTTGCAGATGAGCGGACAGACTTTTAGCATATGTTGCATAATTTTCTTCATTATGGTTCGAACGGCACTGTTTGGGTTTGTTTTGTTCGGATATGATATGGCATGGGGCCTATTCTGGCTTGGACTGCCAGACAATGTCCTTATTATGTGTTGACTCTACGTAGTGGTGGCTATAATGCATTTATTGTTGTAATTCATGCTGTTATTATTTTTGTTGTTGTTTTTGTTATTGTCACACAAGGGTTAAAATTATATGAAAAATCCATTTTGCTGAAATCTGTTGTTCGACGGTGCGACTATGCGAAATTGAATCGAATCGTCGTTGTTGGAAACTGTGCGCAAATCCTTGGCTATTCATTATAATTACTCATTATTAAGGTGCAATTTAGCATAACGCTAGGAATAGTGGTGACAGGATCATGCTGGATATAGTCGATGGTGTCTAGACGTGCTTAATTAATAGTGGAATATATTATTCAATATGCTGTTTTTAAATCAATTATAAAAGGAAATATTTTAAATAATATCAAAAACAATTAATAAAAAAACATCATATTTGAAATACAAAAATATCATCATCATTCGGTCTTTGATCAACTCGTATAGTATAGGTTTTCATATACCAAAGAAAATCAAATGGTTTTTGAGTTTAGCTCAAAATATATTGAAATCTAATTGATAAATTTACATTTCTTTTTATTGAAAAGTTTAATTTAGCATTTAAAAGTGCTAATTTGTTTAAAAGTTTTGTGATAAAATAATTTTTGTTAAGTTCTTACATTGATTTATTTGTTTACCATACAGGGTCCGAAATTTTAAATAACATTTTATTAAAATTATTACGACAACGAAAGACACAGAGTGAGCAGTCAAAATCACAACACTTGAATTATCAAGTGTTGTGATTCGCGAAAAGATTCGGCCTTTTGGCATGACAAGATTTTCAATTTTATTGGTACAAGATAAAATAGTGATGTAGAGGTATTAATTGTTTGTTTTTAAAGCACCTATCGATCTGCACCATTATTTAAAAATATTTTGCCAAACATTTTTTCCTGCAAATAACAAATTAATGTTTGACAAATAATTTTTAATTAGAGGGGTTTTCAATAAGAGCGCTACAAAAGTTTTTTTCAAGGGCCAACAACGAGTCGAAATTATTAAAATTTACTACCGAAATTCGAATTCGTATATCTTTCCATCATGAAATGGCAAACCTTACTGAAGAGAAATGTCAAAAGAGCGGCGAGAAATATGGCGTCGTTTCCTGTCCCTGTCGCTCTACTTTTGTAGCGTCCCTGTTGATTTCCCAACATTTTTAAAAATGCACATCGCCCCTTTGCCATGACAGTGATGATATGTTACACTCAAATTTCAAATTTGCTTCTTGTAGAAGTTCTCAAACACTTAAAAAACAGAGTAAATGTAAAAATCAGCAACTACAATTTATGGAGATATGATACCGATAGGAAAAATTAGTTTTAATAGTCTTAAAGTCCTAGCCAAACTGCTCAGAAAAATATACGTTTGAATTCAGTTCTGAAAATTGAGTTCTGATAAATGCAAACTTAAATTTTATTTATTATTCAGACATAACTCCTCAGAACTGAATTCAATCCTGAAATATTAAAATTATTTAATTCCGAAAACTGAGGACAAATTTGAGGACAGAATTTAAATACTTATTTAAGGCAGAACTAATCATTCCCTATTAGAAATTTCACTACTTTATAATACTCATATATTATAATTATAATACTCATAAATTATAATTATAATACTCACATTTTATAATTATAATACTCATATATTATAATTATAATACTCATAAATTATAATTATAATACTCATATTTTATAATTATAATACTCATATTTTATAATTATAATACTCATATTTTATAATTATAATACTCATATATTATAATTATAATACTCATAAATTATATTTATAATACTCATATTTTATAATTATAATACTCATATTTTATAAGTATAATACTCATATATTATAATTATAATACTCATATATTATAATTATAATACTCATATTTTATAATTATAATACTCATATTTTATAATTATAATACTCATATATTATAATTTTAATACTCATAAATTATATTTATAATACTCATATATCATAATTATAATACTCATATATTATAATTACAATACTCATATATTATAATTATAATACTCACATTTTATAATTATAATACTCATATATTATAATTATAATACTCATAAATTATAATTATAATACTCATATTTTATAATTATAATACTCATATTTTATAATTATAATACTCATATTTTATAATTATAATACTCATATATTATAATTATAATACTCATAAATTATATTTATAATACTCATATTTTATAATTATAATACTCATATTTTATAAGTATAATACTCATATATTATAATTATAATACTCATATATTATAATTATAATACTCATATTTTATAATTATAATACTCATATTTTATAATTATAATACTCATATATTATAATTTTAATACTCATAAATTATATTTATAATACTCATATATCATAATTATAATACTCATATATTATAATTACAATACTCATATATTATAATTATAATACTCATATATTATAATTATATTACTTATATATTATAATTATAAAACTCATATATTATAATTATAATACTCATATGTTATAATTATAATACTCATATATTATAATTATAATACTCATAAATTATAATTATAATACTCATATTTTATAATTATAATACTCATATTTTATAATTATAATACTCATATTTTATAATTATAATACTCCTATATTATAATTATAATACTCATAAATTATATTTATAATACTCATAAATTATAATTATAATACTCATATTTTATAAGTATAATACTCATATATTATAATTATAATACTCATATATTATAATTATAATACTCATATTTTATAATTATAATACTCATATTTTATAATTATAATACTCATATATTATAATTTTAATACTCATAAATTATATTTATAATACTCATATATCATAATTATAATACTCATATATTATAATTACAATACTCATATATTATAATTATAATACTCACATTTTATAATTATAATACTCATATATTATAATTATAATACTCATAAATTATAATTATAATACTCATATTTTATAATTATAATACTCATATTTTATAATTATAATACTCATATATTATAATTTTAATACTCATAAATTATATTTATAATACTCATATATCATAATTATAATACTCATATATTATAATTACAATACTCATATATTATAATTATAATACTCTTATATTATAATTATGATTCTTATATATTACAGCGTACGACAAAGTTCAACTTTTGGCTGCATACCTCAGAAAATACTATATATTCTTAAAGTACGCTAAAAAATCAGATAAAAGTGCATCCCAGTCTTTCTGGATCAATTCTTTAAAAAGTTTTATTTGCTTTTGAAAAGCAAGTACATATCAAATTTTTGGTCCAACATTTGAAAATAGTTGGATGTACTTCATAGCTGAGACATTACTTAGTATGAATATGAAAATGTTTGTCCAATATCAAGTCGTTTACAGCTTTTATTTGTATTTAATAAATTTAAATTGATTTTTCAAATATCTCATAGTACGATTTCAAATGGCAATTAAATCATTAAATGGATTGATATTGGAAAACCGTTTTCATATCAATACTCAGAGAGATTGAAGTTACAAAATATCTGACGCGAAAAAAAATACAAATTTTGTATGAAAATATGATATGCAATTTCAATTGAAACGTAAATATAAAGCGTAAACGAATTTATCTAAAATAAAAACTGGGTACACACAAATTGTCAGACTGATCCCTAGATTCACGTACAGGTTGATTTTTTCATGTTTGTAAAATAGTGTCGGACGATGTTATAATTATAAAACTCATATATTATAAGTACAATACTCATAAATCGTCGTTGTAGAACAAAAAGTCACCAAATACATTTTTAAAATGTCAATTATTCATTTACAAAAATCTTTATATAACTGTCAATTTTTAATCGGTGATCTAAATTTTTTTACCACATGATAAAAAAATGTAAGCCTATCAATTGATATTTCAACTACAAAAATGCATCAATTACTTTTTATAATATTAATCAGCAAACTCGAAATTTAAGTTTCTCATAAAAATGTATTTGGTGACTTTTCGTTCTACAACGACGATATTATAATTATGATTCTTATATATTATAATTATTATTCTTATGTGTAATAATAATTAAAAGTAGCACTTTTTGGTCATAGTCCAACGCACTAACCAGTCGAGCCATCTACGCCAAATTATCAATATTTAATTTTACAAATAAAACGAAATTCAACCAGATCAGTATGACACCAAATACAATTTTACTATAACATAATTTCCAAAAAATTCAAAAACACAATTAAAATTCATAAATTAAACGATAAAAATAATTTCAAAACAATAATTATAACAAATTATACCAAAAAAACTAAAAATAAAGCATTAATCATATATCATGCACAATTTTGTCGCCACAACAATTGCCACACATAACCTCAATTTGAAGGAAGATAATGCGCAAAATATGTAAATATTTCACGAAACAAAACAGAATTAAACCAGAATGTGTGTGATGTCGTTGCAAATTGACGTGAAAAATGCAAACTCAGCAACACTATGCGCATTATGTAGTTTGTGTGTGACACATAAAATGCCTGATGGAAAAATTGCTGCAAAGTCAGGAGTATTTTCAGGAGCAGTCAGTATTTTCAGGACCAGTATTAGTAATAATAGTAAAAAATATATGCAAAGTGTTTGACACTAAAATGCAAAATAAATACTTGAAAATTTGTGCACATACAAAAATATAACACACCATGAATTTTATGTGATATATGTACTTCACAATTTACACCCTTGATTTTGCATAAAATATTTGCTTCTACTTCTTCGCAAACTATGCCAGTGACAGCAGTAGCAGGGTACAGCAACAACAGCAGCACCAAAAGAATGGTGGCAGCCAACTGCAGCGGGCTGTCACAGCGATTTGGTTGCGCACAACACACTTCAAAACAATTTGAAGTGAATGCATTATGAATATTGTCGCCTGCATCCATTAACAAAATACAAAAAAACAATAGAAATCTCCCATATGGGGTGCAAATTTTTTGGAACACGCGCCGCCGGAACCTGTTGGCGGCACAGGCTTGCCAGGCGTTGCGAAACAAAGATAACAAGTGTTTGGCAAAAGGGTTTGTATAATTACCGCATGCATGTGGGTTAATCAAGAGGGTCATTAAACTTTGCAGTCTAATTAAAAATGTTTGTGTCAGCAGAGATTGTAGAAAATTATAAAATACCCTTTTCTAGAAATATTTATATACGTTACTACTAGGGTTGTAAACGCCACTGAAACCGATAATCGCTTAAAACCAATTAAAAAATGTCCGTCTGTTTGGTTGATGAAATCACGATTAGAGAAAAACTAGAAGAGGTAGATATATGAAATTTGAAACTTAGATTACTTATATACTTGTGCTGCTGCTTATTGAAAATCGCTATGATCAGTTGACTACAACCTTGCGATTCGGCTACTTTTGTAAATATATCTCATACAGTAAAATCTCCGAGTACAATTTCCTCAAACAACCATCTAATAAGATATAATTACCTTATATAATAACTAAACTTTGTAAATTCTTCAATATTAATGAATTTTATATTGTTTTTTTTTTTTTAATTAAAATCAGTTGTTATGTCAACGCAGTAGATACCAATGGTAACCCCATATTTTCCAATAACGTTTAATTAAGTTTTACATTATAAATGCACACGGAAAATTTTTCTGTACTCGGTCATCCATACACCAAACCACTACCTGCAAAGTCAAAAAATAACTGCAAGGTACAAAAATGCTGCTGGTACTAAACTCGATTACTAGACCCCCCCCATTACCACAAACCGCCATCCATTGATCTCTATTCAAATGGAAATTTTAAATTTAAATTCAAATTAGTTCACATATCTATGAAATATACTGTCTAGGGGTTTTTGGTACGGGGTTTTTGGTACTGCGTGTGGCAAATAAAACGTAAAATGCAATTAGCAGGTACGGTCTATTTGTGTGGAGTCATTCAATTTAGAATGTTGTTTATTACAGTGATTCATTGGAAATTATTTAGTTACTGAAATAATCCACAGGTAAAATACTAAATCATTGCAAATAAATAAAATGAAATTGAAACAATAACTTTGCAAATGAATCTAATTTTATTGCAATTGTCAAGAGAGTGGCTTTGAATTGTATTTATTAAATTGCTAGTCAAATCTATTTTAATTTAAAACTATAAATAGCTATTACTACAGTTGATTAATGGTATGAATTTCGGTTTTTGCAGGAATGTCAATATCAATTCAAGAATCGTCGCTGGAACTGCAGCACCACGGAAGACAATACCGTCTTTGGACCTATGACTGGATTGGGTAAGTGTTTGCATTATTACTAAGTGTCTATACAAAAAGAGTACTTAATAAGTATAAACAATATATTGTTATCAAACCTTTGGGTATTTAAGTCATTTCAATGCCAACAACTTAATTAAATAGAGCCAATGAATAATTGTCTAAATGTTGCTCGTCTGCAAAGTTATCTCATTTAATTCCAGCTGCCATTTATACGCTTTTCATTCAGGCAACTAAATAGTTTATCATGATTCTTATCAGCCTACCTTTTCCGTACCGTCTTCCTATTGATGTAGATGTCTATAGCCTACACCTGTAGATTTCATTAAAACTATTGTCTTCAGTCAATCTAAATTGTATATTTTATTATAGCAGTGAGTTATATTCTTTTTTGTTTTAAGTCAATTAAAAGTTTTATTCTCATAAAGAAACTCCAAAAAAATATAAAACCACCACTCGATATGTCAGTTTTCGTATTAGTATCGGTGTTTTTTTTACAAATATTCTACAACTCGGTCATGTTTTGTGTTGTAATGACGAACGTACGAACCAGCAGCTAATGCAACAACTTGATTTTATCTGTTCAATTAAATTAAGAAGTTTTTAAACGAAAAAGTTTCAAGTTTTCTGCAGTTTACCTCAGACAAACAGCAGAATAATCATGTTCCATGTTATAGAAACGATATAAAGAGGTTTTTGGATTGTATCCAGTGAAAGTTTGTCGGTAGCTATATTAATAAAAATAAACACAATGAACTTTATTTTGGAAAATTGTTTATAATTGGTTTCTGTAGGGTTTTTATACCAGAAGAAGGTGTAAAGTTCGTAATTTCAAATGCAAATTTGGTGCAATTTCAATTAATGTTTTAGGACATTTTATGCAAAAACAAATCAAAAATCAGAAATTTAAATGTTACTGAATCCGTGTATACTGACAGTAATACTGACAGTAATACTGACAGTAATACTGACAGTAATACTGACAGTAATACTGACAGTAATACTGACAGTAATACTGACAGTAATACTGACAGTAATACTGACAGTAATACTGACAGTAATACTGACAGTAATACTGACAGTAATACTGACAGTAATACTGACAGTAATACTGACAGTAATACTGACAGTAATACTGACAGTAATACTGACAGTAATACTGACAGTAATACTGACAGTAATACTGACAGTAATACTGACAGTAATACTGACAGTAATACTGACAGTAATACTGACAGTAATACTGACAGTAATACTGACAGTAATACTGACAGTAATACTGACAGTAATACTGACAGTAATACTGACAGTAATACTGACAGTAATACTGACAGTAATACTGACAGTAATACTGACAGTAATACTGACAGTAATACTGACAGTAATACTGACAGTAATACTGACAGTAATACTGACAGTAATACTGACAGTAATACTGACAGTAATACTGACAGTAATACTGACAGTAATACTGACAGTAATACTGACAGTAATACTGACAGTAATACTGACAGTAATACTGACAGTAATACTGACAGTAATACTGACAGTAATACTGACAGTAATACTGACAGTAATACTGACAGTAATACTGACAGTAATACTGACAGTAATACTGACAGTAATACTGACAGTAATACTGACAGTAATACTGACAGTAATACTGACAGTAATACTGACAGTAATACTGACAGTAATACTGACAGTAATACTGACAGTAATACTGACAGTAATACTGACAGTAATACTGACAGTAATACTGACAGTAATACTGACAGTAATACTGACAGTAATACTGACAGTAATACTGACAGTAATACTGACAGTAATACTGACAGTAATACTGACAGTAATACTGACAGTAATACTGACAGTAATACTGACAGTAATACTGACAGTAATACTGACAGTAATACTGACAGTAATACTGACAGTAATACTGACAGTAATACTGACAGTAATACTGACAGTAATACTGACAGTAATACTGACAGTAATACTGACAGTAATACTGACAGTAATACTGACAGTAATACTGACAGTAATACTGACAGTAATACTGACAGTAATACTGACAGTAATACTTTTAGTTATAAAACCGACCGTCAAATCAAATCGAAGGAAAAACACCTAAATCGAAAAAGTTATTCGTTTGGATTTCAAGTCTTGGTAGAAATTCTGGTATCCCCATATTTTTCATTACCCTTTATACTAAGTCTTCCTTCTTTATATCGGTATACATAAAATCTAAAAGAGGAAAAAAACCAAAACTGAAGCCGTTTGTGTTTCATTTATACGACGAAACATTAGAACCCCTCTATTTTAAAAATCGCACTGTACTAAGATTTCTTTCCTTATACACATTTTAAAAAGGTCCACTAACATTACAAATTAACTAAGTCTTAAACAATATTTAATGCACGCAATTTTTAAATTAGTAAAATCTTAAGAATAGTTCGAAACTTATGAAACCCCCATCTAATAAATTCCCCACATAATGTTTCTGAGAAAACACACATTTTGAATATTCAAAACTTGTTTTATTTAACCATCTCGCATCACTTACCACGCCAATCTTCTGGAAAAACGTAAATATTTTAAATTAATTATGCAAGCTCCAGCTCAAGCCACCATTCGCTGCTATCAACATTAGCAGCTACGCGGGCCCGATAAGCCCGACACAACGCAATATCCGAAGTACCCCAAAGTCAGCTGCTGCTACTTCAATGAGAGAAGGACAGACAGAGCACCTCTGGCGCAAAAATCTCAGCGCCAGAAGTGAAAATGTTTCATTAAATAATAAAACTCAAATTAATTCATTCGCATAACAATGGGGTGTAACATTAAATAAACTTTTCGTACCCCCTTCCCGTATATCAAATACCAAAAAATACGCACAAACTCTACGACAACTTTTGTCCGTCTGTGCCTTTCTTGAAATCCGGCAAGTAGCAACAGCATCCTCAACAACCACTTTCACTACTGCTACTTATTAGCATCATACGCTTCGCCAAACACGGAATTAAATTTTAACCGTATAGAACCCGACGACATAATATGCTGCTGCTGCTCCTGTCTGTTGTCTGTTGTTTGGGTTCCCAAGTTGCTGCTGATATTGTTATTGTTGTTGCAGTTGTAGTTATTTTTGTTGTTGTATTTGTTTCTAAAGTACACAACACCCCCACCACACTCAATGTTTATTTTGCCAATAGGGATGGCAAATTATTTTTTCCTTCTTCGCGAGATTCTACCCAAAATTCCCAGATTATTTAACATATTCCGGGATCTCAAAAATAATACTAAAGAGCATAAAAATTTGTAGACGAGAATCGTAACAAAATTTAACTCCGTTGACAAGTAAACAATATTTTTATATATATTACCGTAATTTAAAGGGGTTCATTCATATCTTCTGGTAAAAATGTCCCCTAGATTTTGTAATATATGCGTTTTATGTACAAAAATTGACGGAAATTAGATAAAAGATCAACCGGTGACACTCATTTTCAATACTAAACAATATTATGTTTACGAGACAGGCATACTGACAGACTTCCAGATAGTCACGTGGACTTATAGACAGACGGACAGCGATAAATCGTCTCAGAAGTTAACACTGATCTGGATAGTCTGGACTATATAGTCTTTTCATTCATATATAATTCTTTCTTTCTTAAAGAAGAAAGGAAGGAATTATTGAAAGATGAAAGAATGGAAGGATGGAAGTATGAAAGGAAAGCATGGAAGTATGGAATAATTTAATAATGGAGGGATGGAAGATGAAAGAGTGGATGGGAGTATGTAAGCATTGAAGTATGGAAGGATGAAAGAACGGAAGAATAAAAGTATGGAAGTATGGAAGGATGGAAGAATATATAGCATTTTCATTAATATATAATTCCTTCCTTTCTTAAAGAAGAAAAGAAGGAATTATTGAAAGATGTAAGAATGGAAGTATGGAAGGATGGAACTATGAAAGGAAAGCATGGAAGTATGAAATAATTTAATAATGAAAGGATGGAAGAAGAAAGAGTGGAAGGATGGAAGTATGAAAACATTGAAGTATGAAAGGATGAAAGAACGGAAGAATGAAAGTATGGAAGGACGAAAGTATGGTCGAGGGAATGATGGAAGAATGAAAGTATTGAAATGTTGGATTAATGGAAAGATGGAAGGATGGAATAATTAAAGAATGGAAGTAAGGAAGGAATAGAAGGATGCGTTGATGAAACAAGTTGATTATCAAAAAATATAAAAATGTGTTATATCTAATTTTTAAATTCTGCCAAAAAAAATGTCCCGCATATCTGGAAAATCCCCCGCAATTTGTCATCGCTGTTTACAAAAACAACCCGCATTCAGTTCAGTTCTTCACTATTTGCCCAACTTGTCCTACGCATTTTCCCAAAAACAGTTACAACAAACCTCCCTAACTCACTCACTCTTGTGACATTTGTACCTTTTTGTTTGTCAGGCACAACACAACATCTCAAAAGGGCAACCAAAAACAAAACGAAAAAAACAGCAGTAAAAGTAAGTGCGGCACCGTTAAGGACATAACCTCACCCAAGTTGTCTACGGTAATAAATGCGTCCACTAATTCACCGATTTGTTGCGGTTTAAAGTTATGACGACGATTGTGATCATCATGGGTCCTGTACAACTAAGTCGAGTGGGTGTCTGTCTGTCTGTCTGCTCGCATGACGTAGTTATGTTTAATGGGTGTGAGTTATATGGTCTGCCATTTATATCTGTACCTTGCAATCTACATAAAAGCATATTTTTGGCAACCCTTTTTTTGGTCTTATCCAAATGCAATTTGCCGGATATATTCGTCACGCTTAAACAAATTGTTGCAAACATTTACAACGTATAACATTTTATTGTACGTTGTCTCGAAAATGTGATTTTCTGGAAAATTGCTGGAGTTATTTAATTTGTATACTCTAGAAAAGGAGTTTTTCCTGTATATAACATATATGGTTGTATTTATCTTGAAGGGTATATCTCAAACAGTAGAATAAACAACAGAAAGTTAGCAATTTTGATAATTATGGATTATGTTATAAAGAACCATTAACTATATGCTTTACAGACCAAATTTTTGGCATAATCAAGTTATTTAAAATCTATTTTCGAAAGATTTTGAGCAGACAAGTGCGGTGTTTTTAACAAAAGCTATCAGTTTTCTGCCAGTTCCAAAAATATACGGGTATCAATATTTAAAATACCACATAAATTTCATTATCTGCCACATACGATTTCCACAAACTTGCATTTATCTACGTGTTTGCCGAAAAAAGGCCGGAAATATTCCTGAAAAAGTCCGAAATTTTGTTTCGGGATCCTAGAATGAATTTTGTAGCCCAAAGCAGTCATAAACCACTTTTCTACCTTATTTTAAGCTGGCACAGATGGGGAATGTGTTTCAAAAGCTTCATATTATCTGTCGATTTTAAATTATAAAAATTAGACATACTCAGAAAAGAACCATAATTAATTGTATTGAAGAACGATTCACAATGTTGATAACTACAAAACATCAATGCTATGAATTCATTATCAATTTGATGCATGACCGAAAAAATGTTCATCATTATGATGAAGTGTGAATATGTAGAATACGATTCATCATATTAATGAGCAATACAGAAAATATAAAACATATATGTACATCATATTGAAGACACCCGAGACCAATTTTTTTGCATTTTCCTGGAATATTTCGGCATATTTCTGAAAAACGCACAGTTAAATGGAACATAGTCTTTTCATTCATATATAGTCTTTTCTTAGAAGAATGAAAGAAGAAAGAAATTATTGAAAGATGAAAGAATGAAAGGATGGAAAGCATTGAAGTATGGAATAGTTTAATAATGGAAGGATAGAAGAAGAAAGAGTGGATGGATGGAAGTAAGAAATCATTGAAGTATTAATGAACAATACATAAAATACAACATGTATTGTACATCATATTGAAGACACCCAAGACAAAATTTTTGGCATTTTTCAGGAATATTTTGGGCATATTTCCGGCAAACGCACAGCTTAGTGGATTATCTTGGGAAGTGTATTGCAGGTTGTAAAATTTGAGGACATTTTAATGGCAGATTTATGCTATATTTTGGGAATGGTCAGAAAACAGACAGCTTTTGATACAAACTCCGCCCTTGTCTGTTTGAAATAGTTCAAGAAACTGTTTCGAAATATTTTTCGTCAAACCAAATTTCAATCAAATTATAAAAACAAAAAAATTAAAAAAAATATCGGACATTTTTTTTTTAAATGACAGTTTTTTTTTTTTTTTGAAAAAATCGGACAATTTTTTTTTTTGAAAAAATAACAATTTTTTTTTTTTTTAAATAATTTTTTTCTGACAATTTTTTTATCGGTGTTTTTTATTATTTTTTTTTTTTCACTAAAATATTTAAAAATTTTTTTTTTTTTTAAGAATTTTTTTTCGAATTTTATTTTTTTAAAACATTTTGAAAAATTTATAAAAAAAAAATCCATCAATTAATTTATTTTGAAAATAAAACATCATATTGTACATTAAAACATTAAATTGCAATTCACTGAATTAAATCTTCCATATGATGAATCTGGTAGTTGGTGAAAAAATTCATAATATTTATGAATAAAATCATTTTATTGAAGATTTTTTTTTTCTGTGTACAATTCCAAAATCTTCCAGTTATCTATGTGTTTGACGAATATATAAACGAATAATTATTATTTGAGATATAGCAAGTATATTTCCGGAAGTTAATGGAAAGGTTTCCATGTATTGTGTAGTTTAATTGGCAAATTTCCAACATACATTTTTTGAATCTTTTTAAGAAAAGTTCTGAAAACTTCCGCCTTCATAAAGAAGTCTAAAACAAATCATTTATTAGTTTTCAAATTCAATTGTTTCCTAAATAAAATTTTTTGGCGTGCTCAAAGCAGTTTAGAAACATTTTATCGAAAGATTTTAAGCTGTAAAAGGCATAGATTATATCTATAGCTGCCTCTTTTCCTTACAAACCCAAAATTTGCTGGGAAACTTCCTTTACAAATCCAGAAAGCTTTATAATCTGCCAAACGCTTTCCAAAAACTTTCATTTATCCGTGTTTTTTACGGAAATATGCTGGATATATTGCTAAAAATGCCAGATATTATGTCTCGGGTTTTTTTTTCTTTATTTTAAATGAGAAATCTCCATTTCATTGGGTTTTTTTCAATGCCAAATGAAAAAACCTGACTTTTATAACTTTCTAATTATATCTCAATAAAAAAAAATCAATTTATTTTGTAATTTTCGCAAATTCAAATAGAACATATTGATTACAATTGGAATGCTCACCATTTGAAATAGTAAAACGCAATTCCTTTGAAAATATTCTCAATATTTTAGTTGGAGATGCTGTAGTTTTACAATAGCTACATTAAGTACAAAAGTTTATTCTGTAGTATAACATAATTAACTCCTATATATTTTAAATACCATCTATCAAATTTTTCAAAATCCTGCTAACAATGTTGTTCTCCTTCAAA
Organism: Dryomyza anilis; assembly: GCA_951804985.1. Taxonomy (NCBI): domain Eukaryota; kingdom Metazoa; phylum Arthropoda; class Insecta; order Diptera; family Dryomyzidae; genus Dryomyza; species Dryomyza anilis. Next base: position 17,755,027 of record OX638133.1, on the reverse strand, counting down.
AGAACATTTCACTCTTTGTAAATCCGAAACCCTGTCATCAATCATTTGGCAAATGAAGCTGAAAATCCCAACAGCATTTGCTATTTGTACCATGTACTCATATCGTACGAATACCTCCCCCAAAGTTAGTCAAACAGTCCATTAAACAAAAATCGAAATACAATTGGTTATGCAAAATCCATCAATATTTTAACAACGTTTGTCTGCCATAAACCGTTTTTCACTTTAACTGTGTGTTTTTTTTTTTTTTTTTTTGGGAAAAAGGAATAAAGACACAAAAGAAAAAACTTAAACCGCAACAAAGTGCATAAATCCGGGTGATTTTTTCGGCTCTACGACTCTAAATCCTACTCGAAGTCAGTGCAAATCCTAAAATCAAATCGATGCGAACAGTACACAGCTGTCAGCATGTTTGATGGAACGAGAAAGGAACGAACAACGATGCACATTGTTGATTTGTCGTCAATGATATGGCCCACGTATCCTGATTCGGATCCTGATACTGATTTCTGATGCGCGCGCCCTGATGTCTGGTGCATGATGTATGCGTCATATGGACTGTCAGGGCACAGCTGCTGCTGCTGCTGCTGTGTCTTGTGTGGTTCAGTGTGCTGCTTTCAAGAGCAGCCAGTCACAGTCTCTAGTTCGCGTAATTTTGAACCTTGTTTTTTTTTTTTGTTTTTCATATTTGTTCAATCATTTTTGTTTCCTTTGTTTTTGTTTTTGTTTATTTATTTTTTTTTTTTTGCATATATATGCCATACAATCCATCAGTTTTCAATTACGTGCTTTCGGTTGTCATGTTTACTTTTGATATTGATTTCAAAATCAAGACCGTTTGCGTTCTGTTGCTGATTTTTCGCTCTGTTTAGTTAAAATCGTCGTGAATCGGAATCAGCATCGCCAACAAAATCGAAAAAAATCAAAAACAAACATTGCTGCCTACTACGGTGTACATCATGTGCAACAAAAATGTGTTGTAAAAAACAAAGTCCTATTGCAAACAAATTTAATTAAACAAGCCTTTTTTGTGGAACATGTTGTTGCCGACGCCGCCACCATTAGCCATATTTCCCTGGGCTGGGGTGTGTTTGCGCTTTTGTTGACATTTTATTAGGCAGGGCAGGTCAATAGGCATATCAGGGCAGGGCACGGCAGGAAAGGGTCGTTTTAAATCTAACATATATTTGAGACGGATATATTTGCCTTTATTTTGACTTATCTACAAAACATATATTTAATTTTATTTAAATATTCGTTTACTTAGTTTTTGTAATCCCATGGTATTATATTTCAGTGTGCGGTTTTTTGGGGTTAGGAAGTGTTTATTGTTGTTACTTAAGGGTTACTGTTTAGCGTGAGATATATGCATATCAGCGTAAAATATACAACTATTAATTTAAGTTATTTCTATAATTATTTGAAAATACTGTCGTAGAGACAGGCTGAAGATAGTTTTGAAACGTTTTATAGGTGGATTTTAAGTAGCTAAAGGTGCAGTTTGTATTAAAAACGGCCTATTTTTTTGTCAATCTCTAAAATATGCCAAATATCTGCTTTTAAAATTATACAAAATTTAATAAACTGCTTTAGACAGCATTTTTAAAAGACTCAAGACAGTTTAAAAATATTTTCATCAATGATTTAATTGAACAAAGTAAAGTTTGTATTAAAATCTGCCTATTTTATTCCACAAATATGCCAGATATTTTCTATCGCTTTCGAAACAAACTCAAGGCACCTCCAGGCAAATTTTTTGACAGGGCCAACGCAGTTTAGAAACATTTTTTCAACATATTTCAAACAGACAAGGGCGACGTATGTATCACAAGCTGTCTGTTTTCTGCCCGTATCCAAATTATGCCGTAAATCTGCCAGTTAAATTCGAAAAAATTTGACAACCTGCTTTACACTTCACAAAATATTCCATTTATCAGTGTGTTTGCCGGAAATATGCCCTAAATATTCCTCACAAATGCCGGAAGTTTTGTCTCGGGCTCCAGACAAAATTTTTGGCAGGGTCGAGGTAGTTTTGAAACATTTTATCGAATGATTTCACGCAGACAAAGGCGGAGTTTGTATCAAAAGCTGTCTGTTTTCTGCCCGTGCCATTAAAATTGCACAAAATTTGACAATGTGCTATACACTTCCCAAAATATTCCATTTATCAGTGTGTTTTCCGGAAATATGCCCTAAATATTCCTAAAAATGCCAGAAATTTTCTCTCGAGACCCAAGACAAAATATTTGACAGGCTCAAATCCAATTAGATACATTTTAACAAAAGATTTCACACAGACAACGGCGGAGTTTGTATCAAAAGCTGTCTGTTTTCTGCCCGTTCGCCAAACAAGCCATGTATGTGCCATTAAAATTGCACAAAATTTGACAATCAGCTATACACTTCCCAAAATATTCCATTATCTGTGTGTTTTCCGGAAATATGCCTAAAATATTTCTGAAAAACGCCAGAAATTATCTCTCGAGACCCAAGACAAAATATTTGGCAGGCTCAAATCCATTTAGATACATTTTATCGAAAGATTTCACGCAGACAACGGCGGAGTTTGTATCAAAAGCTGTCTGTTTTCTGCCCGTTCGCAAAATGTGCCGTGTATCTGTCATTAAAATTCCATACAATTTGATAATCTGTCATATTCTTCCCACAAACTTCCATTTTTCTGTGTTTTTGCTGAAAATATGTATGAAACATTCGAGAAATATTGTCTTGGGCAGTTCAGAAACAAATTTCTGGAAGATTTTAAACAGACAGAGGCTGTGTTTGTATCATAAGCTGCCTATTTTATTTCCATACTCAAAATATGCCAAGCAGCTGCCTTTAAAATTCCATAAATTCTGCTTTCTAAAAACTGTCTTTACTTTTTGTATGTTTGTCGGAAATAAGCGCGATATTCCAGAAAAATACATTTTATTTTTCTGTCTATCCCAAAATATGCTCAAATATATGCCAAAAATCTGCTATTAAAATGAGGTCAACTTTGATAACCTCCAACGACAAACTCAAAGCCTAAATTAGACAAAATATTTGACAGGTTTCAACACACTAAAACTCATCACACTAAAACTCACCACACCAAAATTGACCACGCCAAAATTCACCACACTAAAACTCACCACACCAAAACTCACCACATTAAAACTTCTACTGGGAAAAACTCGACTGGCAAGAATTCTACGGGAAAGAATTCTACCGAGAAAAATTCTACGGGAAAGTGTTCTACAGGGAAGAATTTTACGGGGAAGATATAAATAATAAAATCACTACATAACCCTGGATTCACAAAATCTTGGCACGAGTCGTGCACGGATCCAGCTACTATGGTATACTATTTTCCATTTAATGTACCTATTCTAAAAGTATTTAATTATCAACTGATATTAAGAATAATCCAAATGAATTTGTCATTTCCCATTGGAAATTAAGATTACTCAATTCAAACTAAAAACCAGTGATGAAAAAAAAAATAAAATAAATATACTTTAAAATTAAAAATAAATGTCGAAAACTGAAAATAAACATAATCGGCCTTGTTCCGGCTTTCGATAGAATTCCAATCGAATTAAATATAAAATTTGTAAACAAACGGTTTTGAATACGATGTCACAATACAAAAAATGTGTTTTTCAAACGAATTCAAATCGTTGAAGTAAAAGAAAACGGATTGAAATCACTGAAGAAACCAATTTATGTTCTGAGACATCGAATTCAAAACCGTTTGTTTACATATTTTATATGAAATTCCATTGGATTTCGATTGAAACTCGGAACATGGCCGAATGTTTTAAATTTAAACGAACTGGTTTCCAATTCAATCACATTGATTTCAAAATCGATATTTCATGTCATGCCCCTAAAGGTATGCAACATTAACTGTGTAAAATGCAATTTGAAATGCATACAGCATACATCTAGGCGCAGCATTTACACGTTAAACTAAAATTTGGTGTTCGATGTCACTCTGCGATATTATTCATAGCCCCTTTTTGAGGGACTTATATTTTATATACATTTTTATACTATTAAACAATACACATAAGAAAAAATGATATTTGATGAGATGTACTTCTAAAACGATGATATATACAAATCCTAAAAAAAAAAATATGATTTTGATGAAACTTTAAATTATGAATTGAAATTGCAAAAAGCTTCCATGTCAGAAAGAGCTTCCAAGAAACAAACACACATTAATATTAAATCTAGCAGAACACATTCGACTTAGGTATTCATTCCCCTTTTCAATTGTAATACAGCGAAATATGCCACATCTACCATATTTTTCAGATGAATCAAATAATTCCAAAGACATTCTACCACATTTTCCATCATGCCATTATCTTCAAGTCATTATCTTTTATGTCTACCCTTGTGTATGAACCAAAACAATAACTGAATATTTTATTAAATGTAATTGAATCCCGCATAAATACATCCTTCCGCGTCCCTGAATCTACCACAGCAGTAGCAGCAGCAGCGGTGGATTCATCAACTGCGGCATGTTGCCTCTCAGTTCGCGTGTAAGCGGCTTAAATTAAGTTTTCATTAAAATTTACTGAACCGCATGAATATAAGTCAAAATCGATGCGTTCTTGTTGCGGCTCGAAACAAGTAGGACGACTCAAAAAGTCGGCTTGCCTCAACAGTCTACCAAAGTTTGGCATCCTGTCGGCACAACCGCGTCATCGTCGTCGTTGTTGTCGTCGTCAAGATGATGACAATGATGCCGTTAATTTGCCAAAGACTTGAGGCTGCGTGGATTTGCTGTTGGCTGCGGTTGTCGAACGACGCAAGTCAAGTCGACTGTAGTCGGAAGGCAAAAAGTGGAAACGATTGAAATTTGACGAAGCGCAACTAATTTTCAATGGCCACTTGAATGTAATTTAAGCGAGCGCGCGCTTCCGGCGTCAGGATGTCAGCCAACTTTCGTCATGTTGCTGCCACAATGTCACCAACTTAAAATTGCACGTCGTATCGGGGGCGTGGCAGCAAAGTGGCAGCTAAGTTGCTGTCAATGGCAACAACATCGCGCACAAAACTTTATTTAACTTTATTAATTCTAGTGTCATCATATTAAATGAAGTTGTCAACAGCAGTAGCAGCAGTAAAAACAAGAGGCAACACTGGCATTAGTTATAGCAACAACAGCAGCTGCTGTGCTGCGAATTTAGCTGCGTCTAATGACTGCAGCAAGTCGAAGTTTTTTGCTTTTGCTGTCTTCTTTGTCTGTTCCTTTTTGTCATTTTCGCTTCATTAATTGCTTATAATTCTTTTGTACTTTTTCGTCTATTAAATTTCTGTTTTCCTCTTGCAGGCTCACCGGAAATGGCCTTCATTCATGCGCTGGCTGCCGCTACCGTGACCAGTTTCATCGCACGCGCCTGTCGCGATGGCCAATTGGCCTCGTGCGGCTGTTCGCGTGGCTCGCGACCCAAACAATTGCATGACGACTGGACGTGGGGTGGCTGTGGCGATGATCTCGAATACGCGTACAAGTAAGTGAATTTTTAAATTAATTTTTTTTGTTTTATTTGTTCATTAATTAGGTTGAAATTGATGGGAATTCTTCAAGCGAATATAAATATTGAGACATTACTATAGACTACAATTTTATGTAGTTTAATTCGATGTACGGCATTTTGTAAATTTCCTAAATTAGTTCCAATTAAATAAAGCTCATGGCTACTTTTGTCTATAGTTATGGGACTTTTTTAGGTATTATAGTATGTTTATATTTAGTTTTTTTTCTCTCTTTGTAGATAATTTCAATATTTCGGTTTTTCATATATCAAATACCATAAAATAAGCTTTTGAGACAAAGTTTTATTTTGTCTTGAATTTTAAAAACATATTTTCGAAATACTTGAAACAGACAAAAGGCAGAATTTCTACTAAAAACAATGTTTTTTTTCTTTTCGTTCCCAAATTTTGTCGGAAATTTGCCTTTAAAATTCCAGACAATTCCATAATCTTCCATACGCTTCCCACAAACTTCCATTTATCTGTGTGTTTGTTGAAAACGTCCAAAATTTTTGTCATATGCTGTTTTACGCATTTTACAAAACAAACAGAAACAAAAAAAAGTTTTTGAAAAAAAAAAAATTTTTTTCGGGTAAATTTTTTTTTTTAACAAACTTTTTCAGATAAAATTTTTTCGAACAGATTTTTTTTCGAAACATTTTTTTTTTTGTTTAAACAAATTTTGTTATTTTTTAAATAAAATTTTTAAAAAAACATTTTTTTTTTCGAATTATTTTCTAAAATTTTTTTTCTTTAATTTCGTAAAAAAAATTACAAAAATTTATTTATTTTGTATAAAAAAATATAAGTTCAACAATATTCATCGTATTGAATATATATTCATAAATATTATGAACAAATTCATCAATATGACGATTCAAATGTATTGTACTGAATATTTCATTGTTCACTATGAATATGAATAAGTTCATATAAATAATGTATACATCAATATGTCATTTAATGAACGGTAGCATCAATATGATAAATCTGGTAGTTGGTAGAAAAATTCAAAATATTTATGAATAAATTCATCATATTGATGATTTTTTTTTGTGTGTACATTTTCTGCAGATATGTTCTTAATATTCAAGAAAAACTTTAGACATTTTGTGAAATTTTAGTGGCCGATTCCATGCCACATTTCGAATGCCACATTTCGAAATTTGAATCATTTAATTCAAATTCCGCATTTGTTTGCTTAATATCTTTCTAATAAATGTTTATAAACTTCCCTGAACCTGCCAAACATTTCTATAGAAATCCTGAGACAAAATTACTGGCATTTGGAATATTAGGACATACTTTTTTGTTGAATTTTTGGAGTATTAATTTTAAAAATATTGATTATGGGAAGAAAATAAATACCTTTTGGTACAAACTCCATTTTTATCTGCTTGAAATCTTTCGATAAAATGTTTATAGACTGCCGTGAACCTGCATAATATTTTTTTTGGAAATTTTAGTATCATCTCTCAAAGGTTCATTTATACCACAAACTTTAATTTTTCCGTTTGATTTGGGATTCACAATATGGGGATCATTTGTCGTTACGCGAGGAAAATATTTTTTTATACAAATAGTGAATAATTTTCACTAGTAAATGTTAGTGTTATTATTTTATTATAACTGGTCGGAACACAAGTAGCAATGCACCGATCATGCCCACTTTTAATACCAGACAGTATAGATTTTTAAACAATCTAAATTCGAATTTTTAGTAACCAATCTTTTCTAGTTTTCCGGTACTCTTGTTTTCAATAGACCAACAGGCGGACAGATTGATGCATGACTAAATAAATCTTTCCCTTTTAGGGTGTAGGGTACAAAAAAAATACTCCATTCGGTGATATCTTTTGTCATGCCAAAAAGGCGAATATTTTCGTTTTTTGGCTATAACTCTTTATTGGTAAAATAAAAAATAGTGATGTGAAGGCATTATTTTTTTATTTTCAAAGCACCTCTCGATTGGCATCATTATTTAAAAATAATTTGCGAAACAATTTTTTTGCCAATTTCCAAAAATTCGAAAAAAAAATATTTTTAAAAAATGATACCAATCGATAGATGCGTTGAAAATAAACAACTAATTGATTTATACCACTATTTTATCTTCTACAAATAAAAAGTTATGGCAACAAAACGAAAAGATTCGCCCTTTTGACATGACAAGATTTTCAGTTTTTCGAATTCGCCCTATTGGTTTTGTTTTTTGTGGCTAGAAATATCCAACAAAACCACATAAAATTTTTCATACGAGACAAAATGTTAGGTATTTTTCAGGAATATTTCGGGCATATTTTCAGCAAACGCACAGCTAAATGGATTATCTTGGAAAGTGTATAGCAGGTTGTCAAATTGTATGGCATTTTGATGGAAGATTCACGCCATATTTCAGGAATGGGCAGAAAACAGATAGCTTTTGATACAAACTCCACCTTTGTCTGTTTGAAATATGTCGAGAAATGTTTCTGAACTGCCTCGACCCTGCCAAAAATTGTCTGGGGATACTTGAGAAAAAAAAATACATTCAAAACATGTAAAAAAAAACGCAATTTTCAAAAATAATACATTCGTCCATAATAAAGATATATAATTCTACATATACCTTAATATTTTTGAATAAATTTCATAATTTTAAAAGTGGTAACTCATAAAAATTCTTTTAAACATATATTTTAATACTATTAAAGTAAATTTTACATATTTTAATAAATCACAATATTTGCATTTTTTTTAGGTATTTTTTAATATTAAAAAATCCGAGAATGGTATTTCTGAATAAATATAAATATTTGTTAAATAACTTAGTGCATTCAATAGTCAATATTGCTATGTGCTTTAATACAATTTTATATTTCTAAAAACATTTAAATATTTTGAAGTTGTTTTCTATATTTCACTTTTCATACATTTGAGTATCACCGAATAACACATGGAGCATTTAACATGGCTGCATAAAAAAGCATAAAATCCATAAAATGTTCATCATACCACATGCTGGTGCACCGCATTTTAATTATTTACATTTATTAATAAACTCAATAATAAAATAGCGATTTTTATGCATATTTTCCAGCCATCATCAGACTGACCACTATATAAATATCAAAAAAAAAAAAAAAGATATTTTTCATATCACGCATAAATCCACTTACTTAACTCACAATGTCACCGGTTAAAGGCATACTATATGCCAACAATGTTGGCGGTTTGTTTTTCACTTCCGGCGTTAAAATTGCTCCACTTTCCCACATATACAACGCATTGTTGTTTTCATTATTATTATTACTTTATTGTTTCCTTCTGTTGTGGTAGTTTTTTTTTATTTGTTTTATTTTATACCATTTTATATGTGAAATCTGTGCAAATACTTGGTTAAAATGCCACAAAAATCAGCGCAAATAAATGCAACTCTCATATATGCGAAGTGCATTCGAATGGAAAATAATTTATTGTTTTTGCAAGTTGATAAATTTTCGCAGGCAACCCAAGAAAAATATTGTTGCAACCTTTTTTAAAGCAATATTTTTGAACGGTGTATTTGTCCGTTTTCACACACAGTCAGTCGACGAGGGTGCATAAATTATTGTGGCGCGCCAGCGAATTTTTTTGGTTTTATTTCTTGTATTTTTGGTTTGGCGCAAAATATGCTTTTTTTATAATAATTTTTTTTTTTTAGTAACCAAAGGGTTGCCTTTTTACACTAATAATACTTATATGCAATGTCAGTGTTGCCGCCAAACTCAATCAATCATCTACGGTAATGGAGTGAAAATTTTTGATTTATGCAACTATAGAGTTCTCCTAATTGATGGGGGTCTAGCAATTGGTTAATATAATTTATGTGAGGTCTGTCATATTTTATTGCGCGCATTTAAAATTCAATTTATTCAATTTGTATTTTTTTATTTGCCATTTTATTTAGTAAAATCAAATATTGAAATCTAAACGAATAACACTTTTTGTAGGTTTACTTCTACATAGCCACAAAAGTCAAAACCAAAAGGGCGAATTCAAAAAATTAAAAATGTTGTCATGCCAAAAGGGCGAATCATTTCGTTTTTTCGCCAAAACTTTTTATTGATAAAAGATAAAATAGTAGTGTAAAGGCATTAATTGTTTGCTTTCAAAGCACCTATCGATTATCATCATAATTTTAAAATATTTTTTTGAATTTAACAAGAAAATTGTTTGGCAAATTATTTTTAAATAATGATTCCAATCGATAGGTGCTTTGAAAACAAACAATAAATGCCTTTACATCACTATTTTATCTTGCACCAATAAGGAGTTATAGCAAAAAAACGAAAAGATTCGCCCTTTTGGCATGAAAAGATTTTTAATTTTTCAAATTTCTTAGTTTTTTTGTTATATCGATTTATCGATTTATTATTTAAAAATATGTTGTCAAACATTTTTCTGGCAAATAACAAAAATGACAAATTAATATTTGGAAATTTATTTTTAAATAATGATGCCAATCGATAGGTGCTTTGAAAACAAAACAATAAATGCCTTAACATCACTATTTTCTCCTGCACCAATAAAGAGGTAAAGCAAAAAAACGAAAAAATTTGAAAAATTTAAAATCCTGTCATGCCAAAAGGGCGAATCTTTTCGTTTTTTTGCCATAACTTTTGATTGGTATAAGATAAAATAGTGGTGCAAAGGCATTAATTATTTCTTTTTAAAACACCTATCGATCATCTTCATTTTTAAAAAATTTTTTTTTTTAATTTTTATCATTTGCAAGAAAAATGTTTGGCAAAATATTTTTAAATAATAATGCCAATCGATAGGTGCTTTGAAGACAAACAATTAATGTCTTTACACCAATATTTTATCTCACACCAACAAAGAGTTATAGCAAAAAAACGAAAAGATTCGCCTTTTTGGCATGACAAGATTTGCAATTTTTCAAATTTCTTCGCCCTTTTGGCATGACAAGATTTGCAATTTTTCAAATTTCTTTGCTTTTTTGCTATTGCATTTAAATTAGTTCTATAAAAATTTATGATTTGATTCCTACCTTTGTCATTTTGTATTTTTGAAGTATGCTTTTTGCATACGTATTCAATTTTATAATTAGTTTTTACATTGAAAAGGTGAACAGTTGGTACAATGTTACAATAAAGAATTATTTTAGATTTATAAAATTTTTTACTCTAAAATTGATAAGACTTATTTTGAGCTCTGATATATTTTGTGTAATATTTCAATTAGCAAAATGCCAGCAAATTTGATACAAAGGTTGTTTGTTTGAATAAACGATTGATTGTTTTTCCGAAAACTTTAGTTGCTTAAAACAGAAAATTCAATAGGGCTCAGAATAATTAAAATTGAAAAGATAATAAAAATATATGTCAGACAATACAAACTGCAATTAAATAAATGCAAAATAGATGCATAATAGAAATAAAAGTATTAGAGCATATATAAAATTGAAAGCTTTATAAAAGCATTGCAAACAACTGCAACTTAAAATAGATAATAATCATAGCTAACAATTTTGTAAATACTTTTGCACTCAATTATTGTTGAATTTGAGGCAACATCAAATTTAATAAAAGCTTCTATTTCGTAGTAAAACCAAATCGAGTGTGTTTTCAATGCTGTATTGCAAAGCCCAATTCTTTCAACTAATGCCTGCACAACGACTTTCAATATTCACAAATCCTGCCAACCAACACGTCACACAAAACAACCCCGTTTCACCCAGAAATGCCGCCAACACCAATGCAACAGGATCCCCAACAGCATGTCTGAGAACAGCCGGCACCCTGCTTTGGCTGGTACTTGAACTTAGTCACAGAAAGTTACTTGCTACAGGACGAAACAGAAACACCAAAAAAAAAGAAAGAAAAACCAAAAACAATAGAAGAAAAGAACTCACCAAGGAATTTTTTCATTTGCCTACTAAAAATGCTATTCGCCTGGTCGAGTAAATTTTCAAAAATGAAAGTTTAGATAGCGCTTAATAAATGAACAAGAATAGAATTGATAAAAAGAGCATTGTGTTGTTTTTGGCCAAAATGTTAGAAAGTGTTTTTTAGAAAGTTTAGAAATATTTCGATAAAAAATTTAACAAGAACGCACACAACAAGAAAAGAGTAACCATTTAAGAAATAGCAAAAACTAAACCAACAGAAATAAAAATATTCGCATTTCTGATAACTTCCGTTTGTAGCAGGGCTACAACACAATTCTTAGCACCTAATACTGGGCTGCGCAGATTTGGATAAAAATCAACAAAAATCATGGCGCACTTCCGTCAAAACGGCGAATGTGATAACCAATTTAACGTTTATCTTTTTTTGCGCTGGCGGTGGCGTTTACAACATTTGAAGACAAGTCGAAAAATAAAAGCAAATCTCATGTGAAAACAATAGAGCAAATAATGGCGGCGGCACACGCGCAATTTTTTCCTTTTTTTTATAAACAATAGCAGTAGCAGCATTTGGCAGGTGGCAGCACTACATCGACCATGGCGTAAAATAGACAACGGTGCGACGACGTTTTTTTTCTAACAAGAGGCGCGTTTGTTGTTCGCTTGAATGGGCGCACAGCACGAGCACGTTGGCAACAACGGCATTAGAAAAGTGTTTGCCATGTGGCAGCACGGTTTTGCACCCTCATGCAGGGGGAATCTGACAGACAGTCTGACATACGGGTGTTCGTTTCGTTCGTTTTTCAAACAGTGTTGCCAGTTGCCAGCGGCTCTGTGCTGTGCGCCGCATAGACTTAGTACGCAAGTGTAGCAAATACGATTTTTTACTACACTAAATGTGTAAACATTATGCGAGTATGTGTAAGTCGTACCAGTAGGGTTTTTTTTTTTTTTTTTTGTAGATTTTGATTATTTTTATTTGGCAAATTTATATTTTTATGTTTATCATGGAATATAAAAAATTCTGCAAATATTTTATGTTAAAAATTGCTTGGAAATTAAATTTCAGATATAATATATCGTCACTGTCATGCAAAAAGGGCGAATGTGCACTTTTAAAAATGTTGGGAAATCAAATTTTAAAGTTTGAAGTGCTTTAAAAACTAGCAAAATTTATATTATTTTCAATTTTTTCTGTTATTTTGGTTTATTTGTCAATTATTATAACGTATGTAAAATATCTTTAGATTTGGACAACCTACTGAATTATAAATATGGAATTTGTGAGACTATATTCCTTATCAAAACGCAAATATTTTTGTTTTTTATGATATAACTTTGTATTAGCGCAAGATAAAATAGTAATGTAAAGGCATTAATTGTTTGATTTTAAAGCACCTATCTATTGGCATCATTAATTAAAAATATTTTGTCAAACATTAATTTGCCATTTGTTATTTGCAGGAAAAAAATGTTTGGAAAAATATTTTTAAATAATGATGCCAATCGATAGGTGCTTTAAAAACAAAGAATTAATACCTTTACACCACTATTTTAGCTTGCAACAATAAAAAATTATAGCAAAAAAACGAAGAAATTGGAAAAATTGAAAATCTTGTCATGCCAAATGGGCGAATTTTTTCGTTTTTTTGCTATAACTCATAATGGTACAAGATAAAATAGTAATGTAAAGGCATTAATTGTTTGATTTCAAAGTACCTATCGATCTACATTATTAATTACAAATATTTTGCCAACAAAAATTCCTGCAAATAACAAATGGCAAATTAATGTTTGGCAAAATATTTTTAATTTGTGATGCAGATCGATAGGTGCTTTGAAAACAAACAATAAATTGTTTTACACTACTATTTTATCTTATACCAATAACAAGTTGTGGCGAAAAAACGAAAAGATTCGCCCTTTTGGCATGACAAGATTTTCATTTTTCACATCCGTTCGACACTATAACAAATAAATAGCAATTGTGCTGTTTTCCACATATTTTGGATTTTGATGTTTTACAAATTTGAATTTTCTAACAAATTTATTATGTATTCCATTGAGAATACTTTAACAAATATTTTGAAATAAATCCAATGGGATTCTGTTCGCTCTGACCAAATTTATGACTAGTCAAAACCAACAAATGTTATTCTTAAGGTGTACCATTCAACATAAATCAAATTTTGTCAGACAAAAATTTAAATTTTGATATGTGCAGCAAAAGTTTCAGCAAATATTGGATACATTTGTGAATATTGGATAAATTTGTGATCATGATTACGAAAAACGACATTAATTTGATCTAGTTTTTGTGATATGGCCCATTTTTGAGTTTCCCATTATTTTGGTCTTCTTCAATTTTTAAAATTCCTACAAAAGAAAAGACCGAAATTATCATTTCGAGATTAGACGCAGCATACTTTCCACTACAATACAAACATTCCACTACAATACAAACATGTACTAGTTCACTATCGAATCACAAGTGAAGTGCTGCGCCTTAGATGCGGCGCCTTTATACACTGCATGCATCAGTTCGACATGTTTTGAGAATGTTCTACTCGTTTCGTGAATGAAGCATGCTATTGGCATCTCATTCGCACTCATGTTGATCTTCCATCTCTTTCTCGCAGATTGTCCCATTGCGCTGAATGATCTACCGTCTCTTTTTTACAAATTGCATAGTGCGCCGAATTGTCTTGCGTCTCATTTATTATTGTTGATTGCTTGCACTATGGGACAAAGTACATCTTTTCGTAACAATATTCTGTTTTTCCCTAGATTTAGAACAACACGTACAATTTTTATTTAGTTTTGAACTATTTTTGAATTCTTTTTAACTACTTTTTTATTAAATAAAATACCAAATTTATTTTCCAAACAAAAAAAAACTCGAAAAACCAATTTTCTTCTCATTGTCCAGACTAATTTTTGTATACTAATAAATACTATATAATTTCTATATGTTTTTTTAAGTAAATTAGATCAACACGGAGTGTTTGGAGATTTAAGAATATTTTTTGGAATCTTTTTTAAGCATTTAGGTTCTAATGAGAAATAATAATGTGATTTATGCTCAATAACAAAACAGATTTTCAATTAGTGATCGGAAATATACACTTTTGTAAATAAATTAATAAACAATTTTCAATAAAAAGTTACTTGAAAACAGCATTATAAATATTTTTATAAACAAAATTATATGAAATAATAACAAACTTTACAAAATATTAGATTAATAGAGTAATTTTCAATACAATATTTGCTCCCAATGATTTAAATCGTTCAATTGAAATCAGATGGTTTGAATTTTTTTGGATTACAATTTTTTTGTATTTAAAAACGAATTCAAAATAGATTAATTCGAAATTTTGTTATAAAATTCGACCGAACTTTAATGAAAATTGAGCATGAATTCCTACCGAATTCCTACCGAATATCATATGATTTTTTGTATACTAATGTTTTTGAATTCTAGATCACGGTACAAATTATTGTTTTTCGAATGAATTCAATCTAATTGCGTAGATTTGAACAATTTTAATTCGTTTGTAAACCATTTTTTAATAAAGAAACATCAAATTATAATTAGTTTATTTTCATATTCGATCGGAATTCACTCGATAGCTGAATTATGACAATATGTATTAAAAATTCAAAAATAAACTAAAATTTATACTAAAAATTCGAATTCTGTACACAGAGAATAGAGATTTGTTGCGCCAACCAACTCTTTGCTCAACCAAACTATTCGGTTCTATCAACCGCTTAGTCGGTTGTTATTTTCAAAACTAAAAGAGTTGTAGTTTGTACTGCAATGAATTTTGAACAGTTTTAGAACAATTTAGTACAGATTTAGAACCATTGGGAGTGGGTATAGGCTAATATTTCAAGCGTAAACAGAATATGGCAGTTCCACTAACAAATTTCTAGACAATTCGATTTAACCGAATGAAGTTAGTTGGTACAACTATATAAATTTCATATTAACAATACAGATTGTCATATGCACAAAATGCATACAAAAACTTTTAACGATATCGAAACGATTGGCATGCTTGGTGCTAATCGTTTCGATATCGTTATACGAGAAAAAGGGGCATTTACACGATATTAGACACTTGATATTGAACCCACATAGTAAGTAGATCTTTTCCACATATTAGTCATTTTTTAAAATCATTGTTCCAGATTTGTTCGAAAAATATTGCCATATCGATGTGATAAAAGTTTAATTTACTTACCTTAGAATTGATAAAGCAACGAGATCGCATTTGTTTATCTTACTTATTTATTTGTACTTATTAAATAATATAAAAAAAGATTTAACTAAAACATTAATAAATATTTGTATTCAACAAGAAAATGTACATTTCCCCTACTTTAACAAAAAGCACATCAATTTATTTAACACATCCCATATAACAATTCAACCAACCATTTACAAACATCCACACTCGTCGCCATAAATTAAGATAATTACCTGAGGGATTCACGCTTTTGTGTATTTTTACGCATTTCTATTAATTTGCTGGGATTATCTTGAAATTATTACAATAATTACTTACAGTTGCACCTCACGCAGCACCATTTCACGTTCACCCTCAGTTTTACGTCTGCGGTTCAAAGAGATTACGATAGAAGTCATGACAAAAACAGTTCAATTGCTTTGGTAAGTTTACCCCGCAACTACCGGGTGACTACATCATGGTGTAGTTCCAACACCCCTCCATGATCCTTAGCAGTTGACAATTGAGGTTATAAAACATTGCCATAAATGTGTTCTCTTTATGGGCTCTGCGTGTTTGTCTCTTTTAGTATGTGTTGCATAAAATATATAGTCTGTCTGTCTATCTGTCTGTCTGTCTGCCAGTAAGTACACCGTTAGTCATTTCGTGGTGGTGGGGGTGGCGGTACGTTGAGTTATCTAAGTTACTGCGTCGTTTAAGCACCACCTTGTGTTATCTAGTCGAATGTACCGAATTGAGTATAATTTATATGCGGTCACATGCAGACGACCTCCCAAGGCGTTTAAGGGTGCAATGCGTTTAATTGTTTCCAGAGAAAGAGCAGGGAGGGAGGAAGTTTGTTTGGTTGGTTGTATCGAAGGTATTTGGTATTTTGACAAAAATTTTATCAAATCCCATTGTGTATATTTATGTGAATGCATTAGCTCATGTTTGTCAGTATCAATGGGCGAGGGGGTGAGTAAACGACCCGGTGCTAATTCGACACTTTTTGGCAAATGCTAATTTTGAGCAATAAAAACAAAGGTTGCGGTAGTAGTTGAAGGGTAGATTGACCCTTAGGTTGAATATATATTATACACACAGAAACGAAATTAGTTGTGACAACCAAGTTTTTGTTCAACCGGATTACACGATTATTTTAACTGTTAAGTTTTTTCTTACATACTAAATACAAAATACAAAAAATATATTATACACACAGAAACGAAATTAATTGTGACAACCAACTTTTTGTTCAACCGGATTACACGATTATTTTCACTGTTAAGTTGTTTTCTTACATACTAAATACTAAAGGTTCTTTGTTTGGACAACTAACATTTTTGAAAAGGTTTAGATGAATGTGCTATGTATGTACGGGAATATGCAAGTACCACCGAATATGACAGTTCCTACAACCAATTTATAGTAATTAAGTTGGTTCTTATTACTTGTTATTTCTTCCAGAATCAAGCAAAAGCGTTCTTTTTGTGTTTAAATACAGATATATTCAATCGAATTGATATAAACCCTTTTGTGCATGAGGTTGAAAGAACGAAAAAGTTAGTTGAAACAACTGATATGATTTTGGTAAAACGAGTTTTTTATAAACTGAATAATGAATGCCAAGTTGGCCAAATTGTTGACCAAATTGTACTAAAACTATTCGAAAATGTTTGCAGTCCAAACTAAAAAACTTTTTATATAAGAGCCGACTTAAAAGTTGACCAAAGATAACCAAGTAAGCAATAACTTGGTTGGCGCAACTATTTTTATTCTGTGTAAATTTCAGTTCTTTGTATTGTTTAATATTATCAAGCAAAGGCGATCTTTTTGTGTATAAATAAAGATATATTCAATCGAATTCATATAAACCCTTTTGTGCATGAGGTTGAAAGAACGAAAAAGTTAGTTGAAACAACTGATATGATTTTGTTAAAACGAGTTTTCTATAAACTGAATAATGAATGCCAGGTTGGTCAAATTGTTGACCAAATTGTACTAAAACTATTCGATAATTTTGCAGTCCAAACTAAAGAACTTTTTATATAAGAACCGACTTAAAAGTTGTGATAACCAATTAAGCAATAAGTTGGTTGGCGCAACTATTTTTATTCTGTGTAAATTTCAGTTCTTTGTATTGTTTAATATGTACATTACAAAGAACTGGATTTTAGATCTGAAAATAATTGAAATTTTATCGAAAATACATTTTACACTCAGAGAGAAAACATGGTTGTGATGATCATATTTGAAGGGCATCATACTATGATTTGAGTATGGTTGTGGCAGTCATATATTATGTCACTATTATCAATATTATCAATCTCAATTTATCCTCACTGACAATAGTACGTTTTTCTACAATCATACCATGGACCTTAATGACCGTATTACCATGTCATACAACAATAATATGGTTAACCGTGGCCATATTATGATTTCGCACAACCATACTATGGTTGTCAGTGACCATATTATGATTTCACACAACCATACTATGGTTGTCAGTGACCACAAGCTGCAAGACTTCAAAAGTGAAAATCCAGTTTAATGTACGGACTAATTGTCAAAATATTTTCATGCGAAAGTATTTACAAAAAGTCATGAATCCAGATTCATTTTGTCTTTCTGCTTGTCTTTCTTTAATTGGACTTTTAAAAAATGTCTTTCTTTCAATATTTTCATTATATTCATTACCTTATTCCATATATTAATATAAAAATTGTTTCTACTGCCATTCAACACTTTTTCTATTCCATCCACAAGTGGTTCTACTTTGCTTTTCATAACGTGCTTTCCATTATACGACGTACTTTCTATGAAACCAATTGAAATGCTTAGCATTTTCATTTTTCTTTTATTTTATCCTCCTTTCATTTCACTGCCAAAGCATCGCATATTTCTACGACTAATTTTGCTAAGGAATGTCACTGCATTCTGTATGTTGCTGTTATCCTGGTAGTAGAAAATGCTGAAATAGAAATGGAGACTCTTTTTACATAAATGCTAAAAATACTCAAATGAAAATAGTAGAAAAATTTGTAGGCGAAGTTTTTTTACATAGCCTATTGTTTGAGTGTTAGGAAAACAGCACAGAATAATAAAATTTAATAAGATTTAGAATATATTGAAAAAGTATTCGAAATTGTTTTATCATATTTTTTTTTAACTTATTCGTCGGTAGATTTTAAATATCGAATATCAGAAACTTAAACAATTTAAATTTACATATCGTATCCTATATATTTCATATTCTTTGTACATATTGTGTTTGTGATTTTTCACTTGTGGTTTTGGCGCATTCTTGCGTGTCCTTTAGCCGCCTTGGTACTTACTGCCACTTTGCTTATCTAAATGGCAGCCACTTTTCACTGTGCGGTTGCGGATGTATATAATTTTTTATATGTCTACCAGATACTACCGTGCAATTGTTGCTTCAACATCGAAACAAACTGCTTTAGTCAGGACGCCGACGGGTGTCCATTGTTTACAGCCATTTAGGGTACACGTAGAGAAATCAATGGCACCAAATTTCTGGTATTTTTCAGGAATCTTTCTGTATGGCAGATTAAAAAGTAGAATCGCGGCATATTTTGGAAGGACGCATTGAACGTACAGCTTTTGATACATATTACATCTTTGTCTACCTAAAATCATTCGCAAATACCCGAAAGTTCGTAGGAATTGGTAGATTATGATATTTTATGGAATTTATAAGGCAGACTCTCGGCATATTTTGAGTATGGGAAGAAAATAGGCAGCTTTTGAAAGAAAACTCCGTATATGTCTACTTGATAACTTTCGTTAAAATGTTTCTAAACTTCCCTGATCCTGAATCCAAAGATCGTGTCTTGTTTTTAAACTTCCTTAAGCCTGCCAAAAGATTCAGTAGGTTTTTTTTATTTGTCTACCAGATACTACCGTGCAATTGTTGCTTCAACATCGAAACAACTGCTTTAGTCAGGACGCCGGCGGGTGTCCATTGTTTACAGCCATTTAGGGTACACGTAGGGAAATCATTGGCACCAAATTTCTGGTATTTTACAGGAATCTTTCTGGCAAACATACAGTATGGCAGATTATCGAATTATATAGAATTTAAAAGGTAGATTCACGGCATGTTATGGGTACGCGCATTGAACGTACAGCTTTTGATGCATACTGCATCTTTGTCTACTTAAAATCATTCGCAAATATCGGAAAGTTTGTAGGAACTGGTAGATTATCATATTTTATGGAATTTATAAGGCAGATTTCCGGCATATTTTGAGTATGGGAAGATAATAGACAGCATTTGAAAGGAAACTCCGCCTATGTGTAATTGATGACTTTCGTTAAAATGTTTCTAAAATACCCTGATCCCAAAGATCGTGTCTTTTTTTAAACTTCCTTAAGCCTGCCAAAAGATTTAGTAGGTTTTAAATAATAATAACTTTAATCAGAGCACATAGAGCACATTAAACAATAATTTCAAATCGGTTTTTAAAGTATACAATGAGCTCATATCTAAATAAATAGTTTTACCTCTTGTATTGTGAGAAAAATATTTGGTACGTAGCTAAAAATTCTTTAGGCAATTTTGAAGAATCATATTTTCAAATAGAGCACATAGAGCAAAACAAACAATATTTTCAAAATCAGTTTTTTAAAGTTTGACCTCTTGTTTTTGACGATAAATAATTTGTACCAACTACAATAAAACAAATCTTCTTTTGGCGAATAAAAAGTTAGTTGTAACAACCAAATTCATTCGGTTACAACGAAAATTCTACAAATTGGTTGTTGTAACTACTATATTCCATTGACACTTGAATAATTAGCATATACACACACCAATCAAAACATCAAAACTGTTCTAAATTGGTTGCAGTCCAAACTATAACACTTTTAGCATTTGCTGTAAGAACCGACTTTACAGTTCAGAGAACCAAACCAGTAGGTTGCATCGGTTAAGGCAACAACTTTCTACATATTTCTTCGCATGCATTTATTGCAATTCGTCCAATTGTCCGAAATGTTGCTGCTATCGAAAAGATAGGCGTACGCTGTGTGCAACCCACAACAATTGTTTATGTCTGAGCGCACCACTCATTTATTTTTTAACACACTCTGATTTTTCTTTGCCTTTGTACTTTTTGTGGGTTTTATTGTTGTTGGGTACTTTGTGCCCATTCGAGCAGTTGGTGCTTGCTCGGCGGCTGCATGCCAGAAGAGCCTGGCGTCACGATAAGCCGCATACCGCCTGTATCCTGCCTATTACCAACGGCCTCCTCGAAGGACAAACATATGCGTGTAATGTGCGGCCCGGCACACACGAAGAGGTTTCACTTTGCCTGTGCTGGGTTCGTGGCAAAAAGCACTGGGGGAGGAGTGCGGTCGTCGCACTTGTGCTAAATTCATTGACACGAGTGCGCGCACACACGCCTTCTGGGCGCACGACGATAACTTTAGACAAATTGAAGAAAGGCTCGTCGCATGTTGACTTGTTTATTTTGTATTTTTTTTTTGGGTTCTTGTTTATTTTTCATAGTCATAAAATAAAGTCAGGCAATGTGCATAAATCACATTGTAGTAAATTTGACTTTTTTTTTTTTAACGAAAACAAATATTTTGCAGCCTTTTTTTAGTTCTAATAACACAGTAGGTTCTTTTACAATATACTGACATATGTTGCACAATGTAATGGGCCAACACCCCCTGCTGGTTTTACATGACAACCGCCTTCCTCCACTCAGTGACACCCTTTGCCGCAAGTGCTTTTATTGCCACCCATAAAACTGGCTGCTTGAGCGTAAATCTCATCAACGCCGGAAGTGTTCCTGCAGGACACAATTACTTTAACGCTAATGAGTGCAAATGCAACAAATGCCAACTCGCGAATGCCCGTGGGTGTCAATGAATTTATTGCATATGCTCGGGGGGGCATATTTTAAATTGTTCTTGCACGCTGCATTGTTTGACGCACATTGTGTCGCAACTAATTTACGATTTACTCGTAACGTCTTTAAGCTGTTGAGTGTTTTAGCAATGAGCAAAGAGCAGCGCAGTGAAATACGTGAAATACTTTGTAATAAAATGTGCTGCATATTTTTGCAAAACTCTCCCTGTGGCACAGGATATATAGAGCTTAGAAATTTGTTGCCTCAACCAACTCATTACCGAGCCAACATATTCGGTTCTCCTGACTATAAGTTGGTTTAGTTTAGACTACAACCTATTTAGAACAGAGAATGTCCATTTTAAGGAAATGTCCATTTCGGGGAAATTTACATTTCGGCGCAAGGGTCATTTCGGGATAAATGTCCATTTTGGAGTAATATCCATTTCGAGGAAATATCGATTTCAGAAAAGTGTGTATTTTAGGGGATTCGCAAATTTGAGGAAAAAGTCCATTTCAGATAAATATTATTTTACAGGAAATATGCTTTTCGGGGATTGTTTCATCTCGGACAAATGTCCATTTCAGGAAAAAGTTCATCTCAGGGAAATATCGATTTCAGGTCATTGTTTATTTTAGGGGATTAGTAAACTAAGGGGAAAATGTCATTTCGGGAAAAAGTCCATTTCTGCGAAATATTCATTTCCTGGTAATATGCTTTTCGGGGAATGTTTCATTTCGGACAAATGTCCATTTCATTGAAATATCCATTTCGGGAAAAAGTTTATTTCAGGGAAAAATCGATTTCAGGAAAGTGTTTATTTTAGGGGATTAGTAAATTTTGCGGAAAAAGTAATTTCGGGAAAAAGTCCATCTCAAGGAAATATCGAATTCATGAAGCGTGCATTTTAGGGGATTAGTAAATTTCGGGGAAAAGGTTATTTCGTTTATTTTTCTGGAAATATGCTTTTCGGGGAATGTTTGATCTTGGACAAATGTCCATTTCAGGGAAATATCCATTTCGGGGAAAAGTCATTTCGGGTAAAAGTCATTCTCAGGCAAATGTCGATTTCATGCAAGTGTGCAATTTAGGGGATTAGTAAATTTCGGAGAAAAGGTAATTTCGGGAAAAGTCCATTTCAGAGAAATATTCTTTTCTTCGAAATATGCTTTTCGGGAAATATTTCATCTCCGACAAATGACCATTTCATTCGGGGAATAGTTCATTTTAGGGAATTATCGATTTCAGACAAGTGTTTATTTTAGGGGATTAGTAAATTTTGGGGAAAAAGTCATTTCAGAGAAATATTCTTTTCCTGGAAAAATTCTTTTCTGGAAATGTCCATTTCTGGGAAATATCGAATTCATGTAAGTGTGCATTTTAGGGGATTAGAAAATTTTGGGGAAAAAGTCCATCTCAGGGAAATATCGAATTCATGTAAGCGTGCATTTAGGGGATTAGTAAATTTCGGGGAAAAGGTTATTTCGGAAAAAGTCCATTTCACAGAAATATCCTATTCCTGGAAATATGCTTTTCGGGAAAAGTTTCATGTCGGGGAATGTCCAATTCGGGGAAAAGCCCATTTCAGGGAAATATCCATTTCGGGAATATATTTAATTCTGGAATGTGTCCATTTTAGAGAAGTCTTCATTCGAGGAGATGTCAATTTCCTGTAGTTCTCCCTTTTGGGAAAGTTTTGATTTGGAGATATATTAATTCTGTTAAAAACTTCTGGGAGATATTTTTCTTGGTAATGGCATTCGAGTAAGTGTCCTGAGACGATGTTACTTTTATAAATCACGTTGACTGCCACGTGTTAACAACATTAACGTCATTGCGATTTCAATGTTTTGCTTAAATTAGCATCGTAAATCTTTGCCTTATTCGACACGACAACATTTTGCAAGTGTTCTATATGTTTTCTATTTTTCTCTCTAATTTGTTTTGTTATATCTTTCATTTTTTATTACACAGATTTGCCACCGACTTCATTGACATACGCGAGAAGGAAACAAAACGTGGCACACGCGGCGCTGGCAACCCTGAAAGAAAACGCGGAAAATTCCATCAGCGACGTAATCAGCAGTTGCAGGCAATGCAGGCGGACGATGCGCTCGCTGGAGCAATGACAGCAGCTGCAACGACCTCTAGAAATGACATCAAAACAACAACAAGAACAACAGCAACAACGACAACAACAACAACCTTGCGCACTCCACTAAACTCAGCAATGGCGAATGGACACATCAGCAACAATCAAGAAAATTCCAATAAAACTGTCAACAATGTTGGCGACAATAAAAACAGCAACAGTCATGGCAGCAACATTGACAACGACAACAGCAGCAATAGCAACAACAAAACAAGACATGCGACGACAGGTTCAAAGGACGGCAATAACATGGCAGCAGCAGCAGGAGCAGCATCCTCGACAGCATCTTCGTCGGTTGCACCACCAAAGCAGGAGGCTGACTCCTCGGAGGAGGAAACTGTGGGACGCATCAAACCGGAAGATTTATTAGAATTGCAAGAACGCATCACAAAGGAAATACTTAACTCCAAGTTGCAGGAAAAGGAAATGCTCGAGTTGCAGGTGAGTGCGTGTTTCATGGTTTAAAGTAGTCGGTACTCGGTACGAGAACTACAAATAGTTTTCTTTTTGTTTAAAGAAAACTAATAAAAATTAATATTTGGGTATATTTTTTCGATCAATTCTGAAGTTCCGCAGTGTTTGTATAAAATTCGTTTTAACCGAATGAAGTTGGTGGTTGTTACAACAAACTTTACCGTTCTTCCAACCTCATGTCAAAATTAGTATTTCTCTGTGTGCATTAATAATTCAAGTTTAGTATACAATTACACATTGAATCATAATAATTCAAACATAACTTCTTACCATCAATTCTGAAGTTCCGCAGTGTTCCGCGATTTGTACAAAATTCATTTTAATCGAATGAAGTTGGTTGTTACAACAGACTTTACCGTTCTTCCAACCGCATGCCAAAAGAGTATTTCTCTGTGTGCATTAATAATTCAAGTTTAGTATAAAAAAAATACACATTGAATCATAAGAATTCAAATATAACTTCTAATTCATCTTTTGGCATGAGGTTGGAAGAACGAAATAGTAGTTGTAGCAACTAACTTCATTCAGTTAAATCGAATTGTCTACAAATTTGTTGACGGTTATGCCGTTTTAGCCTTGAAATATTAGTCTATACACACTCCTAATGGTTCTAAATATGTACTAAATTGTTCCAAAACATATCGAAATTGGTTGCTGTACAAAATACACACTCCTAATGGTTCTAAATCTGTACTAAATTGTTCTAAAACAGATCGAAATTGGTTGCTGTACAAACTACAACCCTGTTTTTGACAATAACAACCGACTAAGCGTTTGAGAGAACCGAATAAGTTGGTTGAGCAAAGTGTTGGATGGCGCAACAAGTCTCTACTCTGTGTGTAGTTCATAAGTAACCCTTCAAAAAAAACCGATTACTTAATCGCAAAACTGTGCTCTACTCCACATCACCAATGGCAACTTTGTCAATATTTATTTGAAGTACGTATCCGTTTCATGAACCTTGCTGAGAAGTTGAAGTAGCAGCAGCAAAAGACGTCGACGAAGGTGTGCATTTACAGCCAAGCTGTCAGTGGGAAAAAATAATAAAAAAGAAAGTCTTTGAAAAATTAATTTTGCACCCATAGAGCAGCGGCGGCGTTGCGTCAGCTGGCAACGTCAAAGTCAAAGCATTTGTGCGACGTAGCGCATTTCTTTTGTGCTATTTCTTGGTTTATTTTTTGTTTTTTTTTTATTTTCATTTTTATTTTATATAAATATTTTACGCCCCACTTATTTTGAATGCAAGTACTCACTTCTATTTCATATTCATTCAAATAAACATTTGTAATACATTTTATACAACTTTAATTCACAGGAGAAAATCAATCGCGAAATACTCAACTCGAAAGTGTTCAACATGGAGACTAGCGGCGGCGGCGGCAAAAAGAAGAAAAAGAAGCGCAAAAATCAACGCGCTGTCAATGCTGGTTCCGCTGGTTTACTACCCATGGATGAGGCCTATAATCCAAATATGGCGCAATTGCCAACGGGCGGTGGTGCGGGCGGCAAATGGAAGAACGGCATCGCCATGAAGGCGCGCAGTCTCATGAATTTGCATAATAACGAGGCTGGACGACGGGTAAGTGCCGATGATTTTATTAAACTATATTTAAAAAATACCTACGTGTTTTTTTTTGTATTTAATAATTTATTGGATATTGTGTAGGTAGCAAATTTATGCGTGGGGACACTAAATTTGCCTAGTCAAAAATTAATTAAATTTTTAATTGGCTGGCATTAAATTATTTCGGTAGCTGATTTATTTTTGGCGGCAATGCGCGTTATGGTGGAGATAAAGTTAATTAGGGTTTAGGAGGTGATTTTATATAAGCTCTGTTTTTATGCTAAATACATTTTGAAACTAATGGTTTTCGGTGGAATTATATTTTGGGTGGTTCATACCATTCAAACATACTGTATACTATTAAATTTATATAAAAATATTGTTACTATGCAATTTTATCACAATTTCCAAACGATTTTGTATTTTAATTCGATCGAATATTACTTTTGCAGTTCCAGAATTTGAAATTTCATTACAAAATTAAAGTATATTAATCCGATTGAATACATTCAAGTTCTGTGGAACGATTTTAAGTCAAATATTTTAATTTTGATCAAAAATGGTTATCAGCACATCCTTGAATATTAGTTTAATACGTCAATACTATTGAACATAAAAAATAATTTTATATTCCAACATTCGACCTTTTTAATATTTTATTTCAACCAAATTAAATTTTTCTCTAAAAATTAAATTTTTCACTAAAAATTAAATTTTTCACTAAAAATTTAATTTTTTACTAAAAATTTAATTTTTTACTAAAAATTTAATTATTCACTAAAAGTTCAATTTTTCACTTAACATTTAATTGTTCACTAAATATTCAATTTTTCACTAAATATTCAATTTTACACTCAAATTTAAATTTTTCACTAAAAATTCAATTTTTCACTAAAAATTCAATTTTTTACTAAAAATTCAATTTTTCACTAAAAATAAAATTTTTTTTCTAAAAATTCAATTTTTCACTAAACATTTAATTGTTCACTAAATATTCAATTTTTAACTAAATATTCAATTTTTCACTCATATTTAAATTTTTCACTTAAAATTCAATTTTTCACAAAAAATTTAATTTTTTACTAAAAATTTAATTTTTTACTAAAAATTCAAATTTTCACTAAAAATTAATTTTTCACTAAAAATTAAATTTTTACTAAAAATTCAATTTTTCACTAAACATTTAATTGTTCACTGAATATTCAATTTTTCACTATATATTCAATTTTTCAGTCAAATTTAAATTTTTCACTAAATTTTCAATTTTTCACTAAAAATTCAAATTTTCACTAAACATTTAATTGTTCACTAAATATTAAATTTTTCACTAAATATTCAATTTTTCACTCAAATTAGAATTTTCACTAAAAATTAATTTTTCACTAAAACGTCAATTTTGCACTAAAAATTTGCTTTTCACTAAAAATTCAATTTTTCACTAAAAACAATTCAATTTTTCATTAAAAATTAATTTTTCACTAAAAAATTAATTTTTCACTAAAAATTCAATATTTCACTAAAGATCAATTTTTCACTAAAAATTAAATTTTTACTAAAATTCAATTTTTCACTAAAAATTCAATTTATACTAAAATTCAATTTTTAACTAAAAAAAATTCAATTTTTCACTAAAAATTAAATTTTTCACTAAAATTAAATTTTCACTAAAAAATGAATTTTTCACTAAAAAAATACAATTTTCACTAAAAATTAAATTTTTCGCTATAAATTCAAATTTCACTACATAATTCAATATTTCAGTAAAAACTAAATTTTTCAAAAATATTCAACTTTTCACAAAAAATTCAATGTTTTACTAAAATACAACTTTTCTCTGAAAAATCAAAATTTCACTTAAAAATCAAATTTTCACTTAGAATTCGATTTTTCATTAGATTATCAAATTCACTCCTAAATTTAAATTTTTGACTAAAAATAAAATAGTTCACTTAAAATTAAATTTGTCACTAAAAATTAAATTTTTCACTACAATTTCAATTTTTCCATAAAATTCAATTTTTCACTAAAAATCAATTTTAAAAATCAATTAAATTGTTCACCATCAATTTTTATGAAAAATTAATTTTTTTATAAAAAAAAACGAATTTTTTTGGGTACACTCAGAAACAATAACTATGAAATCCATAGCAATTCCTATTACTTCAACGATTTTTTTACTATTAAAATTAGTTAATGGGATTTTTCCTATTAATATTATAGTGTAGAAACTATTAGTTTTTTAGTGTTGTCCCACTATTGATTTTAATAGTCTTTACCATTAAAAATAAAATTAGTCAATGGGATATTTCCTATTAATATTATAGTGTAAAAACTATTAGTTTTATTGGGTACACTCAGAAAAAAAGACTATGAAATACATAGCAATTCCTATTACTTCAACGATATGTTTACTATTAAAATTAGTCTATGGGATTTTTCCTATTAATTTTATAGTGTAGAAACTATTAGTTTTATAGTGGTGTCCCACTATTGATTTTAATAGTTTTTACTATTAAAAATTAAATTAGTCAATGGGATTTTTCCTATTAATATTATAGTGTAGAAACTATTAGTTTTATAGTGGCGTCACACTATTGATTTTAATAATTCTTTACTATTAAAAATTAATGTGTCCCATTAAAAGAATAATTTATCACATTAACTTATACTATTACATCAATGTAATAAAATTATTAATTGACAATTAAATTCCAGTGAGAAAATACGATTGAGATTATAGTGGAATATTATAGTTTTTTTTATTTCAATTTTTTCACTAATAAATTAAAATGTTCATGGTAGGAATGAATACAGTTTAGAATATGTAACATTTTATCAAATAAATGTTTTTAATCGTCCTTAAAACTAAATTTGTTCTTTCATTCGTATATCCATGTCAATGAGTTCAAATAACATAATAAATATTATTTCTCAAAGGAAATATATTTAGACAATGAAATCCAAAAAAAATCTTAAGCAAATAAAAATAATCCTGACAATTGCAATTACAATAAAATTGATTATTCCTATAGAACAGCCTAAACTGATATGTAAAACCTGTCGAAATAAACAAAATACCCACTGACAAAGTGCAAATATATCGTATATAGTTAATTGTTATTTGATATCGGAAATCGAATCTAATTGAGTGTCAACATGCCAAACCCAACGGACTATTGCCAGCGCCAAGTATTGGTCAGTAATATGTTGTAGTAAGTGTTGTCGAGACCAGCAGCAATAGCAGCAACAGGTCATTTGGAAGCAGCTCTTAACGGTTACGTGTTGTTACCACTTGTCGTGGACGTTGATTAACGTCATCTAATGTGTGCCGTATTTCGTTAATGGTTTTGGCATTAGCCAACATTTAAGGCGACTCCACTAATTGGTCGGCAACAATTGGCTCAGTCTGACCACGTTAATTGAAAGCTTCAGTGTTTTGGTTGTTTGGTTCGGTTGATGTTGTCAAAAGTAATTTGGCACTCGGCTGATTTATGCACATTGCCAACATAGGCACACCCACTAATTCAGCTAGGTAGTTGCTGGTTTTGTGAGGTGTTGGTTGCACCTGTGACACTTTGACTTATGTTCGGATTTTGTGTCACCAACACAATGTCTCGTTTTGCATTTGCCCAAATTGCATTTTAATAGTTTTGAAATTTAATTTATTACTTACTAAGTAGGTTATAAAAATGGAAGTTGTTCAATTAAATAAAATTTAGTTGACACAGAATGTGGCATTTTTAAAAATTAAGAATACTAAAAATTGTGGTTTTAAAGGTTTCGTTTTTGGTTTTCCTCCACGTTTTGATATCGGTAACGATTTCTGATTTGTGTCCATATTTTTAGAACAATAAATTAACTTCTTTAAAATATTCCGATATTTGATTAAATTCGTCTGGTTTTGTAAGGTTTTTTTAATCCTTCGAATGGTCAAAAATTTTCACCGCTACAATATAACTTTTTTCACATCAATAGCCACCCGAGACTAATCAAATTCAATGCCAAAAAAAATATTTTCAAAATCGAAAACATTTTAGCAGCAACATTTGGTGAAATTGCCAGCAAAATGAAATCAAAGCATTTATTGATGTTCAAAATCTAGCCAAAAATCAGAGGCTAACAGGGAAAAAGCCGACAGACAGCCGGCCACAACAAATAGCAGCAAATTGATGCGCAACAACAACCAGAATAGCTGCAACATAATAAAGAAAAATCAACTGCAATATGTGACAGATCAAATGTCATGTTGTAGAAAACAAAAAAATAAAATAAAAAAATTCAAAAACAAAGTATTAAATCTAAAGACAGCCAACGCAAAATATCAACAACCACTACAAAAAGTGTGCAATATTGCATATGTTGTTGATTTTTTTCATTTGATTTGGCAACAGCAGCAATGGCTGCCACAGTGAGTGCCATGTTGCACTTTGTTTGCAACCTATAAAAAATGGAACCGCAAAAAACAAAGGCGCGCGTTTGCCAAACGAACGGAAGAAAGAAAGGAAGGAAGGAAGTCAGACAACAATTTGGTCAAATTTTTATAAATTCTTTTGTTGTTGCTTTTTATAATAAACTGCCAGCGTTGCCAACAACATCAGCCGCAACAGCAGCAACAATAATAATAAAAACATTTCTGATCAGCAATTTGGCGACAGTTTATCGGCAACATATGCGACAAGGCGATGGCAGCAACTGTGCAACGAACAGCAACGAACAGCAAGAAACACTGTTGCCAACATGATGGCAGTATGTATAGCTTTGAAAAACCTTAAAAATTAAAATGTCATAAAAATTGCTAAAAGAACAAAAAAAAACTGTATTTGCTAAATTTACCATGTATTGCATTAGATTGTGTGACTGAAAATGCTCATAAATCATGTTGTGATCAAATCTTTGTGTAGTGAGTTCAGATCTTAGATGTCATGTCACAAATGTTTGGCCAAAGCACAGACAAATTATTGCAAAATTAAATGCGAAAAATTGCACAGTTTAAAACTGAATTTTTTTTTGACATAATTTATTGTTGCATTCAAGAAACAGTTACAGCATGTTGCAAATTTCGATTAAAATCGGTTTCAATTCATTATACAAAATCAGAACTAAAAAGATATTCAAAAGGTTACGGATTTATAACGTTTTTAATGTTTGAAGAAAAAATCGATAAAATAAATTTTTGAAAAACAAAATGAAAATTTAATTTCAGGTGAAAATTTGAATTTTTAGTCAAAAATTTAATTCTGAACGATATATTGAATTTTAAACGAAAAATTTAATTTTGAGTGAAAATTTCAATTTTGAGTGAAAATTTCAATTTTGAGTGAAAATTTCAATTTTGAGTGAAAATTTGCATTTTGAGTAAAAAAAATATAGTTTTAAGTGTAAAATTTATTTTGAGTGGAAAATTGTATTTTTAGTGAAAAATTGAATTTTGAGAGAAAAATTGAATTTGAGTGAATAATCGAGTTTTGAATTAAAAATTTTAATTTGAGATATAAATGAATTTAGAATGAAAATTTCAATTTTGAGTGAAAAATTAAATTTTGAATGAAAAATTTATTTTCAATGAAAAATTGAATTTTGAATGAAAAATTGAATTTAGAGTGAAAAATTGAATTTTGAGTGAAAATTTGAATTTTGAGTGAAAAATTGAATTTTGATGAAAAATTGAATTTTGAGTGTAAAATTGAATTTATAGTGTTAAATTGAATTTTGAGCGAAAAATTGAATTTTGAGTTATAAATTGAATTTTGAGAGAAAATTTTAATTTTGAGTGAAAATTTTAATTTTGAGTGAAAATTTTATTTTTGAGTGAAAATTTTAATTTTGAGTGAAAATTTTCATTTTGAGTAAAAAAAAATATAGTTTTAAGTGTAAAATTTATTTTGAGTGGAAAATTGAATTTTTAGTGAAAATTTGAATTTTAAGAGAAAAATTGAATTTGAGTGAAAATCGAATTTTAAATTAAAAATTTAATTTTGAGATATAAATTGAATTTTGAATGAAAATTTCAATTTTGAGTGAAAAATTAAATTTTGAATGAAAAATTTATTTTCAATGAAAAATTGAATTTTGAATGAAAAATTGAATTTAGAGTGAAAAATTGAATTTTGAGTGAAAATTTGAATTTTGAGTGAAAAATTGAATTTTGAGTGAAAAATTGAATTTTGAGTGTAGAATTGAATATAGTGTTAAATTAAATTTTGAGTGAAAAATTGAATTTTGAGTTATAAATTGAATTTTGAGTGAAAAATTAAATTTTGAGTTATTTGAATTTTGAGTGAAAATTTCAATTTTGACTAAAAAATTAAATTTTGAGTTAAAATTTGAATTTTGAATGAAAAATTGAATTTAGAGTGAAAAATTAAATTTTGAGTGTAAAATTTAATTTTGAGTTATAAATTGAATTTTGAGTGAAAAATTGAATTTTGAGTGAAAAATTAAATTTTGAGTTATTTGAATTTTGAGTGAAAATTTGAATTTTGAGTGAAAATTTCAATTTTGAGTGAAAATTTTAATTTTGAGTGAAAATTTCAATTTTGAGTGAAAAATTAAATTTTGAGTTAAAATTTGAATTTTGAGTGAAAAATTAAATTTTGAGTGAAAAAATAAATTTTGAGTTAAAAATTGAATTTTGAGTAAAAAAAAAATTGAATTTAGAGTGAAAATTTGAATTTTGAGTGATAAATTGAATTTCGAGTAAAAATTTGAATTTTTAGTGAGAAATTGAATTTTTAGTCAAAAATTGAATTTCGAATGAAAATTTAAATTTTGAGTCAAAATTGAAATTTAAGTGAAAAAAGAAAATGTTGGTGAATAATTAAATTTTTAGTAACAAATTAAATTTCTAGTGAAGAAATGATTTTTTGTCACTAAAAATTTAAAAATATTTGTATTAAACAATGAGATCATGGTAGGGGGTGGTATTTCAATTTTAGAAATTCAACATTATAAAAATATTTGTAATATTGCTAAGAACCTAATTTTAAAGAAATATTAGCTGGGTGTTATTTCTACAACAACGATGTGCGATATTAAAAGCAATCCACTTAGCAACAACTTTTTTTCTATAAAGTACCCAGCAATAAAAACAAATCACTGTAACCCCTTGGTTAAAAAAAGGCATTTAAGAATGTAATATACCGCGTAATAAAACCAAACAACAACCAGAAACGTTAAAAAAAAACAAATTTCATATTGCTACGGTTACCATTATAACAAACCCTCTAACCCACGCCACTACCTCACCAAATACATTTTGTGGTTTCTTGCATTACGCCAAAAATTTACCAATTTAATAACAAAAATAGTGAAAGATATCACAAAAAAAAAGAAGAATACAACATATTTGTGTATATTTGTTGCATTTTACGCCAACAACATGCTTGTCGCAAAATAATATCCTTGCAAAATTTATGACATGTCCTTGTATGGCTTTGAGTTCTAGTAGCAAGAGCTAGCGGCGGCACATAGCATGCCATACCATGCCCCATATCCCATACCATCATTCTATGCCATACAGATACCGTAACAACTCGTTCGTAACGCGAATTGAGTGGAACGAATTTAAAGCATCACTGGGTTTTGCCTTTTAATGCTGATGGCTGCCTGTGATGGCTGTCTGTGATGTCTGCGCTAAAGCGAGACAACAATAAACTAGACTAAACCCAAGACAACACAACAAAACACAAGTGCGAACAGTGCGTACACTAAGTAACGAAAAAAAAAACAAAGTTAATGCGTTACAACAAGTTGACATTGCTGAGATTACGATGCGGCGTGGGGACTAACAATAAACCGCTCTCCCCCTACGCCCCCCTCCAACCAATGAATTCAAACATCTGACTGACTCACTTGTCTGCTCTCTCACATGCAGCAGCAGTCACACGAACACGAAGTCGCACGAAGTCACATGAAGTTAAGCGTGACAAATCGCCTGGATTTTCAACGAATTCGATTCGATTATTTTTTTTTTTTTATTTTGTTCCCCGCCCGTCTTTTGTTTTGTACGAACAGAGAGAAATTACACTGCCTGCCTGTATATGTGTTGACAGTTGGCTGTGTTGGCTTCGAGAGTCATTTTGACAGTTTTGGGCAAACGTCAAAAATGTTTATCCCTCATTTATGGCTGCGGTTTTTGACATCGTCGACGTCGGAGATTCATTCGTTGTAATGAATTGGATTGAAATGGCATGAATTGGCATGGATGCTGGCATACGAATTGTGTGTATTGTTGTTAGATTGTTGCTGCAACGAATTGGCGCTCATTATGACGAAGTTCGGGGGTCTAAAGCTCAAAAGAATTCATGCGAAAGCAAGTCTAGGGTGACCCTTCAAATGACAGCTTCATGTATTTGAACGCTGGGTAGAGAGCGAGCGTAGCACCGCTTTGACATCTGAGCAAATGCTTTGACATTTGAACAAATGTTTCGAATTAATCAATGGCTCTTGGTGCGCGCGCGGTTGAGTGCTTCGAATTAGCAACGCCTGCTGGATTTTCTAACAATTACATTTAATATGTTGCCATATTAAACTCGGAATTGATACTAAACGATGTACATTATTTGGTCGTTTTTTAGAAGTAAAACTCAGCATCTACATTTAAAAAATCTGAGAAATTCAGTTCGAGAAGTTAAATATTTACAGTAAAAGATATGAACATCTTAATCTGTCATAAGGTATTTCAAATTTGAAATATTTCAACTAGTTTTTATAATATTAATTAATAAACTTTAATTATAAGTTTTAGACATGCTCCAATTAGAATAATAACCGGTTATTGTTCTTCTTAGGCATTCCTAGGTTATGTCAAATGCCTCAAGCTGCTGTCAAAAGTACCGTGCTTATGTCAAAATGTTATATGTGTGGAGAATATTATGTGACAGGAGCTCGCGTTTACTTCTACATTGTATTTTTCTTATGAGTTTTTAAAAATCCTACCATATCCTCTACCACTGCCTACCAGGTATCTACCATTTTTTGTTCACAGAATATGTAGGAAATATGCAGGTTTTGTTCAAATTCCCACCTTGCCACCTATAAGCTTCCCAAAAAATGTGATTTTTTCTACATTTCCGAATTCAGAAATTTTGTCTCGGCTTATTTCAAATAGACAAAGGTAGAGTTTGTATTAAAAACTGTTTTTTTTTCTGCTCGTTGCCAAAATATTCCGAGAATATTCAACTAAAATTTTATAAAATTTGATAATATGCCATATGCTTTGATTTTGTTGTTGTATCATGATTTAAAAAAAAATATATATATTTGATTAGTTTTACTTCTTCATGCCTACCATACTCTACCACTGCCTACCATCTATGTATCATTTTTCGTTCCCACAATGGGAAGGAAATATGCAGGTTCCCCATTCCCAATGTACTCTACTAATAAGATTTCTAAAAAAAGTGATTTTCCTATATTTCGCACAAACACACAGATCAAAGCCCTAAGGAAAATAATGGCCGGTTTTATGAGACGACTTAGAAACTGTTTTTCGGATGTTTTTAGCCAACAAAAACGACCAGAGGCACAATTTTTGACAGGGTCCCACAAGGTTACCAACATTTTTTTGATATTCCCAGACACAATTTTTGACATGGTCGATGCTGTTTAAAAATAGACAAATCACGTAACTCTACCATAAATCTACCATTAAAATTCCACAAAATTTTATATTCCTGAAAAATGCCAGATATTTTGTTTCGGCATATTTCAAATAGACAAAGGCGAAGTTTTTATCAAAAACTGTTTGTGTTCCACTCTTTTTTTAATTATTCCGAGAATTTCCATTTATCACAAATTCCAACAAATTTCCATTTATCTGTATGTTTGCCGTTAATATGCCGGAAATATTCCTAAGAAAATTCGAGCAATTTTGTGAAGTTCGTATCAAAAGCCTGCATATTTTCTGCCCATACTTCAATCATGACATAAATCTGCCTTTTTAAAAGAAGAAAAAATTTACAACCCTCTATACACTTCCCAAAAATCTTCCCTATATAAATAAGATATCCGAAAATATGTCCGAAATATTTCTGAGAAATGTCAGAAGTTTTGCTCGGGAGGTAACAAAAATTTTGTGAATATTAAAAGGCGGATTCCCGAATATTTAAAGGCGAATTTCCGGCATTTTATGGAGATGCACAGAAAATGTTTATAAACTGCTATAAGCCTGCCAAAAAAGTTTTCTAGTAGAGGTAATGATTCTGTTTGTTTTAGGAATTTATATAGTTTTTTTTTAATTGTTCAACAAAATATTTATTTTCTTAAAAAAAACGTATTTAATATGAAAAAATATCGTATCGTATCTAGAAAACTTAAAAATAGTCAAGCCTTAAATTAAATAAATTTAAAATATGCATAGATTTTAAAGTTGATAAAATTTTTATAAGTTGCATTTATTTTTATTTCTGCTTTTACCTTTTATTAACCTATTTTATTAATTATTCATTTTTTAATTTCAGGCTGTCATCAAGAAAACACGCATCACGTGTAAGTGCCATGGCGTTTCCGGTTCGTGCAGTTTAATCACGTGCTGGCAGCAACTGTCATCAATACGCGAAATCGGTAAGAATTGGGTCACTCATGCACCCAACCAAAAAAAAAAAAAACAAAAAAAAACCAAAGCATACTTTTAGGCACACCAATTTGTGCTACATTGTATAGCAATGGTTTGTGTATGCACTAAACTGAATTAAAAAATTTGTGCTCTTTTTCAGGTGACTATTTGCGCGAAAAATACGAAGAGTCCACCGAGGTGAAACTTAATAAACGCGGCCGCCTTCAGGTGAAGGATCCACAATTCAAAGTGCCAACGGCGCACGATCTCGTTTATCTGGATGAGAGTCCCGATTGGTGCAGAAGCAATCGGCAGCTGCAGTGGCCTGGTAAGTTTTAAATAGTGCTTAAAAAGTGCTTATCAAAGACACAATGTTATTATTGCTGAAAGCTTTTCAACATATAGGGTTGGATATTAAATATCTTTGAAAAGTTATATAGAGCTTAGTACACAAAAAAAAAAAAACTAAAACAATAATATTTAGTAGATAGTGTTATTAAAATTATAATTTTATTTTAAAATCTAATATATTCAAATTATTTTATTATAATAAATTAAAATGTTTTTTTACTATACAATTTAATCAATAAGTGTCATAAAGCAAATATATTACACTTTTTTTCTGAGTGTAGTGCTCATTTTGTGCTACTACTAAAAATGTTCAAAATAAAAAATTAAAATAAAATGGGCTAAAAAATGTGTAGAAGTATGTGCTTCATCTTAGATTCTGCTGAGCTGTGCTAAATTTGTGCTATGAAACACAAAAATTATATTTAATAAATCATATATTTTTTTTTGTTAAAACACTACCATTGTTTACAAAATATGTTATAGGCTATATTGGTTTTTGTTCAAGTCGTGCTGTTTGTGCTATAAAACGCAAATACAAAATTTGAAATATTGCGAACATTATATTATATATATTAGTTTTATATTTGTAAAGGATTTAGATTGACTTTTGCTGGTTGTGTTAGCAAAAACAATTAGCACAACTATTTTATAGCTCTTTTTAAGATTGTGCTAAAGTTGTGCTGCTTGTACTACAAAACGCAAATAGAAATATGCAGATCAATTAAAAATAAATACTTCTGAAATTATCTTAGGGAGAAATTTTTTTTTAATTAAAAACAAATCATTTTTCTTCTAATAATAATTTGTGTGAATACTTATTTAGAATAGCCCTCAGCAAATTATAAATAAAAATTTAAAATAAAAATAAAAAACAATGTCCAGTTGTGCTGAACTTGTGCTATAAAATCAAATTCCAAATATTAAGCAAATAAAACATAAAATAAGAAACTAAAGACACAACTATTTCGAAGTATATTATTTGTTTATAATATAATTCCTTGATA
Organism: Dryomyza anilis; assembly: GCA_951804985.1. Classification (NCBI taxonomy): domain Eukaryota; kingdom Metazoa; phylum Arthropoda; class Insecta; order Diptera; family Dryomyzidae; genus Dryomyza; species Dryomyza anilis. The sequence continues at coordinate 17,717,382 of OX638133.1, read as the reverse complement.
TTCGTATAGGGTTATTTTTGACGTATGCTGTTTGTGCTACTAAAAACTAATCATAATACATTTATTATAACAGATACATTAGCATATCCTTTAAATGGCACTATTTAAAGTTTGTGCCCAGCTTGTGCTCAACTTGTGCTATAAAATGTATACACAAAAAATTAAATATTAAGTAACTTAATAATTAAATTCATTGCTATGCAAAAATTCATGTGCTATAAAAGAAAATTACAAATATTAAATATTAAGCAAATAAAACTTAAAATTAGAAACTAAAAGCACAACTATTTCGTAATATATTATTTGTTTATAATATAATTCCTTGATATTCGTATAAGGTTGTGTTTGACGTATGCTGTTTGTGCTACTAAAAACTAATCATAATACATTTATTATAACAGATACGTTAGCATATCATTTAAATAGCACTATTTAAAGTTTGTGCCCAGCTTGTGCTCAACTTGTGCTCAACTTGTGCTCAACTTGTGCTCAACTTGTGCTCAACTTGTGCTCAACTTGTGCTCAACTTGTGCTATGTATACACAAAAAATAAATATTAAACAACTTAAAAATAAAAATTCAATTTTAAAAAAATTAGTTCAGTATTTTTTAAAAATATATTTGTTCTAGGTTATACTTGATAAATAGTATACTTGATAAATAGTATACTTGATAAATAGTAACATATTTATAGGTTTATGCAGAGTTGTGCTGCTTGTGCCCAAAAAACTAAAATATAAAATATTGAGCAATTTCAAAAGTTGTAATTAAAATAAAAATAAAAAATAGAAGTGAAAATAAGCACATATTTAATAGTAGTTTTTTAAGTTTATGTCAAGTTGGCCTTGTGTTAGTTGTGCTATAAAATGAAAATATCATATATTAAATATATAAAAAAAATAAAAAGTGAGCACAAGCTAGCGCATTCATTTTATAATAAATATTCAAAATCATACTTATGTTGAGTGGCGCTTAACTTGTGCTAGTTGTGCTACTAAAAACTAATAAGAATAATATTAATAAATTTATCATTTTCTGTTTAAAGCACAATGTAGCACAAGTTAGCACATCTCAGCACACACTTAAAATTAATTGATTATAAAAAGTTGGTGCTAATATTGACTACAAATTTGAACTGATTTTTGTGTAAACCTGTACTGATTTTTATTTAAACCTGAACTGATTTTTACTAAAGCACAATATTAATTTTGACAAATAAATATAAATATGGAAAAATTACCAAAGTCATTAGTAAAGTCATTCACTATTGTATTAACGGTTTATAGCACAAACAGTATATGATAACACAACCGTGCACAAATTTTAAATTATACATTTTTAAATTTAAATTTGGACTGCATTTTTAAACGATATATTTAAACATATTAGTTATAGCACAAAACTCAGCACAGTTTAAGGCTTTAAATCATATCAAAATGTTAAGAAATTAACACATTCATTTTAAAGTTTATATAGTTTTTTCGATTTATAGCACAAGCAGTATAAGTTAGCACAAATGTGCAAAACTTTAAATTATAATTTTAAATATAAATTTAGACTGATTTGTTGAACGATTTATTTTAACATTAAATATATATCACAAACAGCACAAATATAAATTATAAATTTAAACTGATTTGTTAAACAATTTATTTTAACATAATATTTACAGCACAAACTGATTTTTGATTATTTTATTACTTAAAAATGTGAGATGTTAACATATTCATTTTGATATTAAAACAGTTTGCTGTTTATTTTCGGTTTATAGCACAAGTTAGCACAACTCAGTATAAAATTTAAATTTAATATTCGTGCTAACTTCGACTCCGAATTTTAATGGAAAAAGAAATTTAAAAAATTAAAAACTAAAAACAAAAAACAAGTTTTTATTTTTTTAAATTTCTTTATATCACATAAAACTTTATAGCACAAACTTTATAGCACAAATAGCACAAACTCAGCACAATATACGTTTTGTTCATTAGCACATAGCACAAATTTCATTCAACATTTATAACTTTTGCTAAATTTGTGCATCTTCTTCTTCTTTTTCAGGCACTCACGGGCGCATCTGCAACAAAACCTCCGCAGGGCTGGACGGCTGTGGCATCCTCTGCTGCGGCCGGGGCTACAACACCAAAAACATTGTGGTGCGCGAACGCTGCAACTGCAAGTTCCACTGGTGCTGTCAGGTGAAATGTGATGTCTGTGTAAAGGTGCTCGAGGAGCACACGTGTAAATAAATGTTTGCGAAATGTTTATATTTTAATCACAACGGAATGTTAGCTTTTATTTAAATATAAAAAAAAAACAAAATTTAAAAAAAAATCAATGATTCATGCATATAAAAAAAAATAATTATATTAAAATAAAAATTTAATAAATTAAAAAAAGAAACATATGTAACTCGAAATACTTAAACGCTAGTTTTTAAAACACTAACTTATTTTCTTAAACAAAAAAACAAATAAATAATAAATTGTGTAGTTTTAAGAGACGTCATTTGTATGTAACTCTTTGCTAAGTATTGTGTATAGAAATAATCTAAAAGTATATTCCATAGTTTTAAGTTTAGTTTTTATTTTTCTCTTTTTGTTATTTTGTAATAATTTTTCGAATTTTTAAAACATGTAACAATAAATGCCACTCTCCACAGTTATAGTTAGTAAATATTGACAATGCCAAGCCAGCTCCATCCAGCAATACCTACAAAAAATAAACTTAAAATGAAAAAAAAAAATATTTAAAATCATATATCAAAAATATATATTTTATATTTAGTGCATACCACAATTTAAAAAAAAAAATAAACACAGTATTACATTAATATTTGGCATTTTTGAATATTTTTGAACATATTCAATACTTGCTTTAAAAGCTTCTAATTTAGCCCACCACTTTTAATAGAACCTTATTTATATAAAATATGCATAAAATTTATATCAAACTCATATTTTTAATATATAAAAAATATATATATAATTTTTTAAAACTAACTGATAACTAACTCTACGCAAGAAAAGGCTATTTAACATAAATTATGAGATTATTATTTAAGTCCAAGAAAAAAAAAAAACCTTCAACTAGAATTTTACAATGAGCATTCTATATATCGTTTCTATATAACTCGAGGGTGCTGATTTCGATTGCATACTCAGTTTTTTATTATCGCGTCCCGTTTTGGAATTAAAATTTGAGGACCTTTTCAGCCACTTTTTAGACTAAATAAATTACTACACTATACAAAAATAATTGTCCATTAAAATTTAAATGCAGTTTTTCTTTAAATTGTCTATTTAAATTTTAATATAAAAAATATTGCATATTTTCTAATTAGGTTTAAAGTTATTAAGCTCTAAACTTGCAATTTTGTATTTTTTATACTCTTTTTTGAATTATATTTTAACAACAAATTAAAATTCAATGTAAAATAGTTTAAGTAAAACACTATGGATTCTAGATAACTATGTACCATTTTCTTTTTTCCATTCCAATGTTATGCGTTTTTTGTTTCTAGAACATAGTCAGAGATAACATTTAAAACTATCAACTTCATGGTATTTGAACTATTTTTATTTTATAAATAAGTTCAAGTTTGGCTTTAAATATCTTGGAAACTAATTAAGATATGGCTAAATCTTTTAATTTTGAAATTAGCCTAGACAATTTGAATTAAAATTGTGTTTTTAATTTATTTGACAAGAGACTTTTGTAAATTTGTATAATTTTTGTATTATTAAAATTTAATAAAAATCGCATACAAAATTTGATTGTAATTTTCCTAAAAAAATAACGTGATGGGCAAAAAATACTGACAATATTGAAATTAGCCTTGTTAATTTAAATAAAAATGGTATTTAAAGTTATTTGACAAATTTCTTGTGTAAAGCTGTATAATTTCTGCATTCCAAAAATGACGGAAAATCTCTTAAAAATTTATTTATAATTTACTTCAAAACATTATGTAATAGAATGAAAAACTAAGAATGCAGTCTAAATCAGCACGCTTAAATTATATAGTATTGATTTATGAAAGGTTCATCGTAAAATTATTGTTATAACTATACTACATTTTTATAAACAGTTTTTAATTTATATAAAGTAGCGTTAAAATTTGTATTTAAACTAATGCTAAATATACTGTATTATCTAAGCCATTTGTATATTATATTCAATTTAATCTTTAAGCCCCCGACTTTTAAGCAAGTCAATTTTCTCAACAATACTAGTTTTAAGTACATCCCATATTTTTACTTTTTATTTTAGTTTATACATTCTAAATAAAAAAATTGTGTAACAATTATCATAATGCATACATTTTTAAAATAGCCTAGTTATTAGCAATTAGTATTTATAAAAATAATATATATATATATTATAAATTAATTAATTAATTAAGTAATTAACTAGCAAAGCGAACTGCAAGAAAGCGTCTGTCGTTTGGAGTGCGAACAAATTGTATGTAGAAATTAGTTACTAGTAGCAGCAAAAATTTCGCGATATATATATTATAATGTACACTAAATTAGGCACTAGAGATATGGGTGGGATTAATGAATATATTTATAAATATATTTAAGCAACAACAAAATATCTAGTAATATAGTAAAAGCAAAATGAATATAAAAATAAATTAATAAAGAAAAATAATAAAAAAAAACTCAAAATACACGAATTATATTTCATTTTTGAAATTATCAGATTTTTATTATATACTATGTTAAGCAAAGGTTATAAAGCATATTCTACACATCTTTGAACCGATATTTTAACGAAAGTTTTAAATATTCGAACAAATGAATCAAACCCAAAAGAATAACGGTTTTGAATTTCAAATTCGATTCAGTTACGATTTTGGTTTAAAAAAGCTGAGCTGTCATTCTAATGAAAGTCTTAAATAATAGATAAAATAATCACTTTCAGCATACATTATTTAAAAAAAAAATTAAAATGTTAACTTTCTGAGATATGTCCTTTTGAAATATACTTTGTTCAAAACTGACCACTATTAAATCAAAATGTGATTTGCTAAAACAAAATAAGAAGAAGTATAGAATTATAGATCAAGTCTGATATAAGATATATACTATTATTTTATTATAAAAATCATAGATTTTATGCAACAAATAATAGGTACACCTTAAAATTCATATTTTTTGCATTTGCTTGGTCATAACTTTGGTCAGATCAATCCGAATTTTATGTGGTTTATTTCAAAATATTAGCTGAAGTATTCTAAATGGAATACAAGAGAAGTGTGATCGAAAACTCAAATCTGTAAAAAGTTAAAGACCAAAATATGTAGAAAAACACGAGTATTGCCATATATTTGTTTTGCGTAATAACTCATAAACTTGAGGCAATCTGAAAAAAACTGAGTATGAGGTAGTGTTTAGAATCTTGACGACAATCGGAAAATCATACTTAGATCGCGGATAATTTTTTATGTTGTGCTGTGCAATTTGAATTGTTGTTAAATATGATGGATTTTTATTCTGTTTTCGTTCCAAAAAATTTAAGTTCTAGGTTGACAAAATGACAACATCGACATTTTAACCATCTACGAAAAAAGTATTTCAAAACTGAGTTTTCAATATTTATGAAACATTTATCAAATTTAAAATTTTAACGAAACGGTTATATCTTCAAATAGACGACACATCGTCGAAGTGACATTTCCCAGAATTGACACTTCCCCGGAGGCTACACTGGATGTAAAAAACGGATAAACAAAGTTAGAGACCGGCTTTATTTGGGAAATACTTTAATGATATAGGTACAAAAGCAAGTCATTCAATTGGATTTGTAGTCAATAATATTAAATATTTCAATACAATGAATCATGGTCGAAAAATGATCAATACCTGAGAATAATTTTCTTTTAAAATTCTACACTCAGTCGCCCGTGTTTCCATATAAATACTTAACAGGGTAGACATTATCATCACCCTAAAAAAATTAAACAGGTTTATTTACACCATACAAAAAAATTGGAACTATATATATGGGAAGCCTGGGGTAAAGTGGGACATGGGTAATATGGGAAATTACAATTTTTGAACATGTTTTTTCACTTAAAAAATTAAAAACGGTTGAGGAGCTCATTTCCAAAACGTGCTATATGAAACGAAGATAGGTTTAGTAAAATCTGAATTACTCTTACTCAATGGTAGAGAGTTTTTCACTCCAAATATTTTTGTTATCCCGTGTTGTATATTCACTTTTTTAAATTATCATTTTTGGGCCGTATATTTGTTAATTTGTTAAGGCATTTTATTCAAAGTTTTTTTTTTTTGGAAATGAGCTACTTAATATGGCATCAACTATTTTTTATATATCGTTTTAATCAAATTAATTCCATTTTATTGCAGAGAACATTATTGAAAAAATGTTTTTGGAATGTTTTTCAGAATGCTGTTGCTTGCTATCAAAAACTGTGAATTTTTGTCATTTTTAATTAGAAAGGTATTTTAAAATGATCGGATGTTGTATATCTTTTGAATTACAAACGGGTTTTGCAAATAATTTAACATTGCTTAAATAAAAATTATAAACAAATTTCGATATTGAGGTAAAGTGGGAAACACATTCTAGAGTAAAGTGGGAAACGTAATTTAAGAAATTTTTGTTGTAATTTTAGTAAAAATATTGTGTAATATGAATTATTTAATTGGTTATTAAAAAAAAACACTTCAATCTAAGCCACAAACTAATAAAAAGCTAAATTTTAACTTCTCCTTAGATAGGACCTCAATTACACAGAAGCAACCCTTAAACATATTGTGTTATATACATTATTTAATTAGTTTAGTAAAAGAAACATCAATCTTGGCCACAAACTAATGAAAAGCAAAATTTAAACTTCACCTTAGATTAGACCTGAATTGCACAGAAGCGAACCTTTAACAAGATCAATAGAATTACAACAGTAAAGATTCTTCCACTTTCACATAAGAAGCAGAATTTTGTACAATTTTCTTGCATTAAATTTCGAAAAATTTAAACTTTAACTTTAATTTAGTGAACGTCCATATCTGCATAATTCTTTTTCTTTCTTCATATTGTTTCTTGCATTATCAATTTTTTTTTTTATTACCTTATTACATTATTTTTATCCTTAATATAATTGAATTTGTTCTGAAAATAACAAAACATAAAAAAGAAAGACTAAATAGCATTTTTCAAGTTTCCCACTTTACCCCAGGATTTTTTAAGAGGTACGAAATTATTGAAAAATCGCTCAAAAATCAATTAAAATGCACATAAATGTTATTCTATTAATACAAAATGTTAGATCAAGAACAAGTCTATAAAATAAGACGCTTCAAAAGAAAATAGTAATTTATTCAAATGTACTTTTTCGAAGGAAAATCAAAATATTTCCCACTCCACTAATATCTTTTTTTGAAAAATTATTTAATTTTCGAAAAAAAATATGTTCGGTAATTTTTTCGAAATTTATATTTTAAAAAAATATTTTTTTCGGACAAATAATTTTTTATTTTTTTTTTGGAAACTATTTTTTCGGACACTTTCTTTTACAAACATTTTTTTTACCGAGAATTCATTTTATAATTTTTAGAATAACATTTTTTCTGACAATTTTTTTTTAAGAATTTCTTTTATATTTAAAAACAATTTGTAAAAAATAAAATTAATTAATTTAAAAAAAAAAAATACGTATTAGTTTTTTTTTTAAATAATATTTTATAAATCAAGCAAGCAGTATTAAACAATGAAATAACATAAACCTTATACGAATTATAAATACCTAGATATGTGGAAATGAAGACAAATTTTTGTGTGTAATTTTGATGTTTAGAATATCATATTGAACATTAAAAACATTAAATTGCAATGCAATGAATTAAATCTTACATATGATGAATCTGGTAGTTGGTGAAAAATTTCATAATAAATATGTATAAAATCATCATATTGAAGAATTTTTTCTTCTATTCTGAAATAAACTAGGGATTTCTTTGGTAAAAATATCAGAGAATTCAAAATAAGTGAATACAAATATGTATTAATCAATAGTAAAACAAATATAATTCAAAAAAGAAGAACCAATTAGATTTGGGGTAATTTTTAGAAGGACAGCCTATGGAAAAGTAGGACTGAACTCCTTAAAAATTTGAAAAACAAATTTGAACAACAATTTTTCTCTGAAAACTATATGCGTTTTGTACGCTGCCATGAATAAATGCAATATTATCGCAAATAAATTTTGACAGGTAGCTATAAAAGAACCAATTAGATTTGGGGTAATTTTTAGAAGGACAGCCTATGGAAAAGTAGGACTGAACTCCTTAAAAATTTGAAAAACAAATTTGAACAACAATTTTTCTCTGAAAACTATATGCGTTTTGTACGCTGCCATGAATAAATGCAATATTATCGCAAATAAATTTTGACAGGTAGCTATATTTATACTACATTTTATTATTTTGTGTGTAATTGTTTTTTATATAAACTCGTTAAATGTTTAATCTTATCGATATGAAGTAGACAACAAAAGAAGAACCAATTAGATTTGGGGTAATTTTTAGAAGGACAGCCTATGGAAAAGTAGGACTGAACTCCTTAAAAATTTGAAAAACAAATTTGAACAACAATTTTTCTCTGAAAACTATATGCGTTTTGTACGCTGCCATGAATAAATGCAATATTATCGCAAATAAATTTTGACAGGTAGCTATATTTATACTACATTTTATTATTTTGTGTGTAATTGTTTTTTATATAAACTCGTTAAATGTTTAATCTTATCGATATGAAGTAGACAACAAATTTTCTACATAGATAATGAACAGGATTCCGATAAACTGTATATGTTATTAAACTGTACAGGTATTATTAAATAGCTATGGGAAAAATTGAATAGTTAAAAAATAGTTAATATTTAATAATAAACAACAATACAAATACTATCAAAGTCCTTAAAATGTATATATTATACTGATTTAGTGCAACTTTCACAGGTTGTTTTTCAATGTTTTTTGTCACCCGGCCTGGTTATCGCACCATCACTCTTATCACACTATCTGAATTTCAAATAATTATCATCGAAATACAGCAGAAGATAAGCCGTCATTCAATAACGACGATATTTGATCCTTATACGCTGTCGGCACAGCGACAATCCGTTCAGTTGTGAAGCAGCACTTGGCGCGTTCTATTCTAATCGGTTCTAATCGTTTCATAAATGGTCTCGGTAAATGTCAATTTGTGCTTTTATATTTAAAAAATATAATGTATATATTATAAATTTAATAAATCAGATAACGCTTTACAAATGGAATATAATTTAGCTGCACGTAAATCGATTAATACGAACGCACAAAAGTTATTTAATCTAAAGTTACCGTTAAAGTTGACAATTGCCAGTGGAGAACTATAATATATGAAGTCTACTGAAATGCCTAAGTGTTCTGCGACATTGTTGAGCATTTTTATACTTTGCAATTTGGTATCGTTACGACAGTGTTTGGATATTAAGCAGGACATACAACGGCTGAGAGCAGTTTTAACCGATATTACGTAAGTGCGCAGTTTATGGCCCAATACAGTCTGGGCACACTGGGAGTTTCCCTCGGGTGCAGCATTTACATTTACATTTTCATTGCTCATTTTCAGTTTTTTTTTATCTATCGATTTATGACTTGTCGTGTTGAATTTATTTGCACGGTCGTCATACGTTGAACCTCATTTTATTTTATTAATGATGCGATAATATGGTAAACAAAACAGCTAATGATTTCATTGATATCACATAGTTATAAACTCTGATAAAATTTTGCTATACAGTTTCTTAGAGGCTACCAGTTTCTGAATTTATAATGCAGTTTTAAAAAGGCTTGTAGAATAATATAATGCTGAGTCTTAATATTTTCTAACATAGTTTTTATAGATTATTAGAAGTTAAACCATAAAAAAAACGTTTTCTAAATTAAAAATTCATAAAAGGTGATTTCTATGTTTTTATTATAAACTTTACTACTTATAAAAACGTTTCTTTTGATATTAAGTGTTATCATACAAAATTTCAATGCTCTAGCTTGTATGCAGACAAAGTTATTGGGCCATACCGCTTTTTTAACCTATGTAACCTATTAACGAAATTAATACCTCTCGTTCGATTTTGTTGTAATTTTAGTTACTAATAGTAAATATTTTAAAAAGTATAACTGCAATTTTTCAACAAAATTTAACAAGTAGTTTTAAAAATAAAATAATTTTAGTACAACATAAACCAGTTGGGAAGGTTAGATCACATGGGAAATTTTAAAGTAGGTGTAATTATGATAGTTAGGATTATCAAAATTATAATCGGTCTAAGCCGACTATAAATACCCTACACATATGTGTGGTTACCATTCAAAGTGATATATAGGTCACCAGGGTATACGAATCCTGAAAAAAACTACAAACATTCAATCGCTGAAGAATTTCCATTCATTTGATACCCATATTTACAAATGGGTAGGTGTACCGAATTTGGATTTTTTTTTTGTGAACCACAAGTCTTTTCGCCGGAAAACATTATTATCATGTATTTGAGCATGATGTCAATATATATTTGACCAACAAAGTTTACCTAAGCACGTATACATAAAAATTGATCTTTATATGTACATTTTATATGAGGTATTTGAACATAAGTGGTCGGATCATAGGTCACAATGGACCGATCTCGCCAATTTTTTCGCACATTCGCATATACGTAGGTATATTAGTAATCTAAGTTATAAGTTTCATTTATCTAGCTCTTCAATTTTAAAAGCCTTAGGGATTTCAACAGACAGACAGACAGACAGACGGACAGACAGACGGACAGACAGACAGACGGACAGACGGACATCGCTAAATCGACTCAGGAGGTCATGCTGATCAAGAATATATATACTTTTCCATACCGGAGATGCTTTCTTCTGGGTGTTACAAACGGCGTACCAAACTGAATATACCCTTTCACTCTTAGTGTAGGGTATAAAAATTAATGGAAAACAGGACAAAGATGATCTTTTTGTATGCATATTAAATAACATTTCCATTCATAAATAAATTTTCTTTGACTAATTGTTTTTAGTATAAAGTATTTTCTTAAGAAATCTTTATGCCCTAACTTGATACAAACTGATTATTTATTCACTATTTTCGATAGTTATTTTTACTATACCCAAATATCAACCCAAATATGGATTATTAACTAAATCTTATTTTGAGCAATAAGAAAGGTTAGGTACTAATTTTATCAAATTTTGAAATTTAGAATTGTGATAGTTGACGTCATAAATGATAATGATATGTGAAAATGGAAATAAAATTGCAAACGTGTAATCGTGAGACGTATTTGTGAAAGGTAATATAATTTTTGAAATCCGGTACACCATCGGACATATGGAAACTAAAAGAAAACGAACCCTTTCATGCAGAGAAAAACATGGTTGTGGTGATCATATTTGAATGTATCCTTAGTGACCATATTATGATTTTACGCAACTATAATATGGTACTCTGTGAGCATAATAGGTTCCTCAAAGACCATATTATTATTTCACACAACCATTCCTCAATGACCACATTATCATTTCACACATCCATACTATGATCCTCAGTGAACATATCACAATTGTTATAATAAGAAAATGATTTTTAAAGTCATTTTATAATTAGTATTTATTTCCATATTTCAAAAGCTGCAATAGTTTTCGTAACCATAAAATGATTTTTATCAATCATATTTGTTTTTTCTGAAAGACTATCATTTTATAATAATTTATTTTCCATATTTTTGTTGAAATAATATTCAAAATTCTATACATTTATTGAGAAAATCATCTATGATTGAGGAGAACATAATATTTACCATATTTCGAAAGCTGCAATAGTTTTCGTAACCATAAAATGGTTTTATCAATCATATTTTGTTTTTTCTGAAAGACTATCATTTTATAATAATATATTTGTCATATTTTTGTTGAAATAATATTGAAAATACTATACTTTGATTGCGACAATCATCCATGATTGAGGAGAACACAGTATTTACCATATTTCGATAACTGCAATAGTTTTCGTAACATTAAAATGGTTTTTAACAATAATATTTTGTTTTTTCTGAAAGACTATCATTTTAAAATAATATATTTGCCATATTTTTGTTGAAATAATATTCAAAATACTATACATTTATTGCGACAATCATCTATGATTGAGTAGAATATAATATTTACCATATTTCGATAACTGCAATAGTTTTCATAACCATAAAATGGTTTTCATCAATCATATTTTGTTTTTTTCTGAAAGACATCATTTCATAATAATATATTTGCCATATTTTTGTTGAAATAATATTCAAAATACTTTACTTTGATTGCAACAATCATCTATAATTGCAGAGAACATAGTATAGTTGCCGATATCATGTCGCAACCATTTGGTAGATATACCAAACTTCGTTTTTTTGTTTATTTGGGGCACTACAAATTATTTCTCAAGTAAAACAGTATTTTAGGAAATAGTATTACACAAAAAACAATTTCCCCCTAAAACGATAAACAAGATTTTAATGTTCTATGTGGTATATATGCAAAAGTGGACGTATCAGAATTCAAAGTTCGACCGATCATGTCCAGTTCAATACCAGTTATACAAGTAGTCTATGTTTTGAGTTTAATGGATTTAGTTGTACTTTTTTTTATGTAAACGTGATTTTATGACACGGGCGGACAAATAGACAAGTAAATGGATATCGATACGTCTATAGAGTAAATGACGCTGATCAAGAATAAATATAAACTTTTCCATATCGACCATATCTCGTGTATTAAAAACAATGAACATATTAAATTAAGGGAAACACGTGGCTCCGTCGAAACTTTTTGGGACATTTTTATTTTGAACCATTCAATTGAAGAGATAATTCGTTGACTAAATATATTCTATATAAATATCTGAGACATTCATTTTTTGTTTCAAAACATTTACTGTTGCCGACACTATGCTTGAAAATCAAATGAATGTGCTGCTCACAACAGGAAATCCAAGTAGTGTCAAAACAAAACACAAACAAGACGTAGTTGTAGTGAAGAGGTCTATAATGATGTGCAATCAAAATTCAAATACTGAAATGACACTGAGTACTTAGTGGATTTTACATTTTTCATATCAGTCTTACTCTAAGTATTATTTTAGTATTTCAATATAGAAAAAAATTCAAAAGGTATAAGAAATCATATATTAATATTTTATATTAAGTTTTTTATTTATCGAACAAATTTTTTTCATTATTTAATTTTTGCAAAAAAAAAAAATTTTTGGATATATTGTTTTTCGACCAATGCGTTGTTTTTGTCTTTTTCTAACATTTTTTTTTTTAATTTCTTGTATTTTTTATAAGCCCATAAATACCGTCAACAACATTACTGCCATTGAACTGCAGTTTTGTTGTTGATTTCAATGTACGTCTTCTCACTCTTTGCGCTCACTCGCTGCACTCACTGTATTCGTTTAAAGTTCAACAACAGTAGTGTCGTTTGATTTTGTTTTTCAAAACATTGAATGTTTTGCAATGAAAAAAATAGCTTGACACTACTTGACACCAATGAAACAAATACTGCAGTGAAGTGTAGTCGCTGAAGAGACTTCACTATAATACTGTCGAGTGTCATTGCAAAATGCACTAAATACTGTAGAATGCAGTAGTGCGTATTTTGCAGAGAGAACTTTAAATAGATTTGTGCAGATGTCTATTCTATACGCGATAGAGATCATCATTATTAATTTTCACATAACAAATGCGATCTATAAATTAAATATATATTTCCTATTTTTTCAATTACAGTTCATTCTTAAAAGTCACCATTAGCGAAGATCAACCCAATTGTGTGCAAATGCAATGCAAGTTCATATGTTTCAATGGTAAAGTCGGACAAATTGTAAACGACATACGAGAAGTAGATATTGCATCGGTAAGCATGACATTTTACAATTAATAATCAATAATCAATCAAATCGCTTAATTCGCAGAAATCCACAGATTGTGACATAATCGATGAATTATGCATTTATAACTATGAGTTTCCCGACAACATTATTTATCGAGGTTTCCTCGGTGCCTATACGCATAGAGTGCGCAAACTCTATATAGCATCATCGAATATAACCGATATAGAGGCTGGTGCATTTGCTGGTGGTGTCTTTGAAAAGTTAAGTTTTGAAAATCTAAAATTACAGACCTTGCACAGAAACTTTTTTGATGGTATTTCCGCGGATTTCAAATCACTAATCATTATACAAAAGGATACACCTATACGCACTATCGGGGATAACTTTCTCGATAATGTCAAGTATCAGATTAAAGCGATGACCATGCAAATTGGTGTATCCTGCATACGTAACCTGACAGCATCTGGTAGTTTGTTAAATAATCTGTTAACGGTCGATTTCAGTAACAATCAACTGAGTGGTGATTTGACCTCGACAGCATTTAAACAATTGTCGGTAGTCGAGGAATTAAATTTATCAAATTCACAAATTACATATTTACCAGAAAATATATTTGCTGACTGTCTTGCATCGCTGGTTTACTTGGATATTTCGAATAATCGACTATTGACCATATCACGTACTATCTTTGGCAAGCATGATATACCCAGTGATCTGAAGATATTGGCGAGTGGTAATAATTGGGAGTGCTCTTGTGACTTGAGCATCCAAATGCACCAGATATTCGAATATCAACCGGCACGAACCAATTGCGTTACACCTGAACGTTATCAGAATTGGACGGTTCTAGACGAACGCTTGTGTAATTATGATGATGAATACACCAATAATGAAATGACTGTAACTCCAGGAATAATGCCACCTTGTGCAAATTGTAAAGAAACTACAAAATCTTCATTCATTACACGACCATCGTATATACCTACCAAGCCCACAACCAGTTCGCATGATGAAAACTCTACGTCCGGCGCAGAGTATGATGTAGAAGGTGGTGAAAGTGGCGGTGAGACTGGTCAGGCTGGTGAAACAACTGGCGGCAATGCACCTCCCATAGAAAGCGACATGGTATTGCTGGAATGTAGTTCGGTCGGTCATTTGGAACGCGCTTGGCAAATAGTCAAATGGCCTATGCTAATATTCGATATTAGCTCGCCACCAACACTACGCGTCGATGTCGTCATAGAATCGGAGGGTCTTAACAACTCATTCGGTCTGATCTGGTTCAGTAAGGTGACCAAGGAATTCTACAACATGGAGGTTAACTACAAAGACTACGGACTTGGTTGCTATGGCAGCATCACACATGTAACCAGGGTAGACGATTTACTACCAGATGTTTCCTATACCTTTTGTCTGGTGCTCAAGAATAAATTGACTATATCACCATTCAGCTGCAAGTCCATACATATCGACGGTAACATGGATGTCAATTACAGCGCCTGGTTGTCGCGTGATATGCGTGTCACGGGCATTTCCTTGGTGGTCTTTGGCATCGTGATGTTTACCTTTGTCGGCATATTAATGGCATTTCTTATTTTAAAACGTAAACCGACATTGCTAAGAGGCAGCAAACGTGTGGCCACCACCAATGCTAGTCGCAGCGAGATTGTTGTATTTCCAAAAGACAAAACCTTGCAGGACTTTCGTCAGAAGGAGCAAATGTTGGCTAAACGTCATTCTAAAAGGTAACTTATATCGTTTTAATTATTATGACTTATTTGAAATTCTTTTTGTCATCAGCACTGTTTCGTGTACCCGTCGCAATTCCACAGACAGCATCGATAGCAATCAGAGTTATATGAATGCCAATCTATATGAGATTATACCAGCCTATTTGAAATTCAATGAAGAACCGTTTCTCTCAAATCACGCAAAACTTTATCAGAGTACCACTGAGGAGCCCGACAGTTATCTGGTGCCCTTATCGACGGAATCGAGTACAGAGAATCTGGTGCGCTACGCTGAAATTCCACAACGTGCTAAGCGTATCTCCAATGATCCACTGCCCGAAGTGCCAACGATGCAGGCGCCTTTGACACTACCACTTTGTGAATGTCCCGATAGAAGTGATACGCTAAGCGCTATCATTTTGGATAGTCAGGTGTAAGGGTTATGTTGATTCATTTTTCACTTGTAGTATTTCAATATCGAATTACTAGTCTATTTTGATGCAATTTATAACATTGTTTTCCTTATTAATAAATTGAATATTACTGGAATGTAAACACATACATTTTGGAAAGTATATATCTAGTATATATACTTTCTAAAGTATATCCAAAATATAAATAAACAACAATATATAACCTTATTAGCGTTTCTCATCATTTAGTAATATAAAATGGTTGATACGGTCACATTCTGCTGTGTTTCGAAGACATTCGATGACTCGAACTAACAACGATAAGTTTTAAACTTTCTCGTACATTCAAATTTAATGACAATTTCGAGATGTCGAGGAATATATTCGATTTCGTTTACGATTCATATCTATATTAACAACTGAGACTGTTTCGAGATGTCGAGGAGTTCATTCGATTTCTATTACGATTCGTAACTATATAAACAACTGACTATATAACAATCTATATAACAACTGTTTCGAGATGTCGAGGAGTTCATTCGATTTCGATTACGATTCGTATCTATATTAGCAATTCGTACGCAAATATCTTAACGAGATAATGAAGTTTATTCGAAACGGGGAAGAAACCATTCTGAATCAATATCGCATCGAATATCAAGATTGATTCGAAAAACTTTGCGATATTGGGAGACATCCGATGCTTTCTGAAATACCTTCGATATTTCGATCTCGTTGCTTCATCGATTCTAATTTTTTAAAATTTCTCGTACATTCAATTCCTCTGACAAGTAGGTCTAATTTGACCCTCGATATCGCTTCGAGAAAGTGTTCGATACATCCCAGTCTGCCATATCTCGTAGCTCTTCAAAGTTTTCTCGAACTAACTGCGATAAAAAAGTTCGATGTCGTTGCTTTATCACTACTATTTCGAATAAATCTCGACATTCGATGCGATTGCGATCTAGAATCGTTTTTATCTCGTTTCGATTAAACTTCGTTATCTCGTTACGGTATCTGTCTTATAGTGTTATATAGATACGAAATCGTAATCGAGGCGAACATCTCGAAACAATTTCGAAGCGATCTCGAATCGTATGGCAAACTGGGCTGTTCCACTATCTATCATCTCGCATTCAACTCCTAAGAATATACCGAGCTAATTCCGAAAGGTCAAAATGGTGGAACCTGCAGTTTAATGGCGAATCCGAGCGGCGGGTGAGAGCTTATCATAGGCAATGTTTTATTCTCGTAGGTTTGCCATTTACTGCTGAGAGGTAGCGCGGTATATGTTTTCTATGAAAAGATGTTGTTAGCCCCAGTCCAGGCTTGAACCGGGGACCTTTCGGTTCGCAGTCCAACGCACTAACCTTCAGATACCGACACCAACGAATGACATACTGGGATTGGATTTTAAAAACTCCGACAGAACGCAACAATATCTCCCCAAAAAGGTCGATATCAATACGAGAAAGAAGTCGATAAATAACGAGAAAGTGTATCGTGTGAATCTTCCACGCATTGATCTCCCAACGATATCGACGCGAATGACATACCGGGATAATAAACAGTAAAAGGAAAAGTCCAAAATCAGTTCGCCTAATATAACTCATATATTTTAGTTGACAGAGAGAGTAACTCTACTGGTTCCCAATAACCCCTACCATCAGCATATTGAGTTTATCAAATTCAAGTGCACAGCAGCATAATTCAATTTAACTATTCCACCGAAACACATATTATTTTTGTTAAGGACAAAGTAACCTTTACTAATTGGTAGGTACAATTGTAGATAAACAAAATATTAACCGTTATCATTGAGCATAACATTAAACAATAAAAATAAGTTTGCCGATAACGATAAATCGAATTTGTTCAATTAAACTTCAATAAAACAAAAAATGACACCGGTACGTAGGGTACTATATGATGAAAAATTGCACCACCAACAGTCTACGCAACAAATTGAAGCCGAGAGGTTGACTTTTTTTTCACTAAATTATAATGTTTCAATCGAAATCATTTGATTTGGTAAATGAAGAAAATGCCAAAAAGCAGGAAAAGTTATATGAGCCTAAACGTTGCCGGTGAGTTTATTAAAAAATAATATTTAAGAACTTATAAAGTAAGGACTTTCTAACAAAAAAAAAACGCTCTAAAGTTGGCTCAAATACATCATCATACCTGCGCTAATTGGTTTCATGCTGCTTTTAATACTAACCAATGTTGATTTCTCATCAAATGTTGATGACCTTAGTCCATCGACTCCTTCCAGTACGGATACTACCAGCGAGGCTTATAGCGAGGTTTTGACTACGTCAATTCCCTTAGAAAGTGTAACGAGGTATACTACGTAAAATTTGACTATATTTCTTACTCAAAATATCTCGATTTAGTGCTAAATACCATCTAAATCCTCAAGTACGCGCAACGGGCTGCTATGATTCTATCACGGATCCTTGCCAATACCAATGCATAGATTCAAATCTAAGTAATCTTAACAAAAACCTGGATACTCAGCAGAAATGGTGTGATGGTGTTTTACATGTTACACTGCTTAATTGTTGGTTTCCATCGGGCAATTTAAAAGCGGATTTCTTTAGTGGCAGTTTTCGTCTAGGAAGTTTTATAGTGATCAACAGCGATTTAACTATTATTACCCAGGGTGCTTTTAAAAAGAGCACAGTAACGCAGACTTTAGAAACTTTGGTATTTAATGGAACGAAATTTGTAACACTGAATGACAAAACTTTTGAAGGATTGACGGCAGTCAAAGAGTTTGTATTGCTGAATTTGCAAGGTTACAATAAATTCTCGGGAACAAAGTTTTTGAAACCTATGGCCGCAAGTTTGGAGCAGGTTAGCATAGAACAAAAAACAACCAGTAATGTGTACGATCCGAAAGTATGGTTAGATGATGCGAGCTTCTTGAAACTTCGGCAAGTCGACTTGAGTCACAACAATTTTGCAGATGTACTCAACAGTCAGACTTTCAATAATTTATTGGTTGTGGAAGAACTGATGCTAGCTAATTGTGCCATCAGTAGTTTTGGATTGAATACTTTTGATGGCATATCGAGTACATTGCGTTACTTGGATTTGAGTAGTAACAGTTTGAACACCTTGGGTCCAGATTTTCTGGCACAGTTTCCCGTTGAAAGTGGGCTACAGTTGGAGTTATATGGCAATGCATGGAACTGTAGTTGTGAGTTCGTGGCTAATCTGAAGACAGCTAATATTAGTAGCGATATGGAAGCCACATGTGCCACTCCTGAGAAATGGCAAGGTATGTCAATTAGAGAGGTTAACTTGGACTGTCAAAATGGGGGAGTTCGAACTACTATGGTCATCACAGAATCAACAGAATCCACTACAATCAGGGATACTACGCGAGAGAGAGATACAACGGAAACCACTCTAACAACGGAGAAGAGTACTAAGCAGACGACATCTGTAACACGTGAAACTGAGGAGAGTACACGTTGGACCGATAAGGATACAACTAATATATCAACTATGGATCCTACGGTGGCGAAAGACACAACTAAAACTACTCTGACAACGGAGAGCAGCACGTCGTCTGCATCAAGTGAAACAGAGGAGGGTACAAGTGAAACAGAGGAGGGCACAAGTGAAACAGAAGAGGACACAAGTGAAACTAATGAGAGTACTAGTGAAACGGAAGAGGAGTCAACAAGCACTCAGAGACCTCCTCTGGTAAATCCGACATATGTAATTTGCAAACATAACACTGAAGCCAATAATATAACCATCCGCAATTATGATGCACTTTTCGGCATATTTCACGACACGTCCAACAGCGTTGTGCTGATGGTACAAGGCGACATGCAAAATCTCAAATTAGCACACTTTACACAAAAAGATAACTTTGCAAATATTACCACTAGATCTGCCAGTCCACAATGTCGGGGTTCATGTTATAAACTACAACGTGCCACAGTCACAACTACAATGATACATATTAAGGAATTGTCATCAAATCAAACATATCTCTTTTGTCTTGTACCCGATGCTGCACTTACAATTTCACCGTTTAATTGTCGTGCACATTTCTTGCAAGAAGATAGGAAATTGAGTGCTATATGGTTAAACACCAATGATATGGCTTGGTGCATAACATTGCTGATATTGGGTATATTGTTGTTAATAGTTTTGGGAATTTTGGTTATATATTGGTTGTTACGTTGGCGTCCCAGTTGGTTGTATGGTAGCAAACGGATTATCAAAGGTGCACGTAAACATGAAGTTTATCTAATACCCAAATTAGCAAATAATACCGATTCGGCATGGTATGTATATGTATATATTTCTTAAGTCTCCGTTTAATTGTTATTTCGCATTTAGCTCATCCAATAGTTTGGATTCCCATTTGCAATTGAATTTAGATCCGAAGTCTTATGATTATATGCAGTTCTACAAAGATATGCATGGTACAAATAAAGAGCATACGCAACTCTATATCAGTAATAATGTAGCACCAAATGAACCAGCTCCAACCTTACCACCGATTGCACCTAGTCGTCCCGCTTCGTTGCAGTCAACAATACCAGCAGATGATTTAAGACATCACCAACATGATGATGACAATGAATATCAAAGTATTGATTATTATATGGAATTGTTTTGATAAAGTCGTATATTAAATCCATTGTAATATTAGTCATAATTCAGCAGTGTTTTATAAATTTTATATTATTTCATAAACAAATATGTTGCAGCTTTGAAGAAATCTATATGGATCGTATGTCTCATAAAACAATGCAACGTATAACCAATTTTATTATCCATCTTTCGATTTTATTTATGTTTTAGGGTTATTGAATTTAGCTGTTCTCTAATCAGAAGCCCGTTTTTCTTGTCTGGGTTAGTCGAAATTTGCAGTAACCTTTATTAAAAAATGTACTATAAATTGGGTAATATTGTTAGTCTTGAAACGCTTCGATATTTCACCAGGTCGTTTGTTGTCTCGTTCTACTCTTGCATCGAACCAAGCCCACCCATTCAAAGTTCACTTGGCACTCAACAGAACCACGCATTACAGAGAGAATTAGTTCTTCAGTCGCACCATACGTTTGTGAAACAATCTTCCTGCGTCTGTTTTTCCCGATATTTTTGATATTGGCAAATTCGAAGCAAACATTCACCGACACTACTCGATATTTTCTCCCTCCCTCTAACCTATAATCCTTTCCTACGATTAACACAATGCATTGCATAAATATTGGGCATCCCCTGACCGTTGGTTTTCGTCGTCCGTTAGTATCAACCAGAAGTAGGCAAGACTAGTATGGAAAATTATATAAGCTCCTGAGTCGATTAAGATATATCTGTCTCTAAGTCTCTCAGTATCAATAGGACTATAGAAAAACAGGAAGAGATAGCTGAATGAAACTCAGAACTTGGACTAACAGTACATCTAAACTATGTAGTATTCAAAATGGGAAAAGTTAGTCAATCTATGACCTGTTATCTGTCCAATTTTGTACATGTGACTCATGAAACTTACTTTACTATAAAAATTAGTCTCTCTAAGAAACATTTATACGGAGCCTATGACACACACGGAATCACAATATCCGTTTTGATTCATATTCCTAAATTACTCCGTATGATTGCCGTTTTGTAGTAGTCGTTTACGTACCGATGAAACGGACTAATCCGTATTTTTAGCGTTCATATTCCAACACAACGGCACCGATGTAATGCGAAATAATCTTCGCTTTTTGGCTTATAAAACTGCTCCATTACTAAACCTTGCATGTGAACCATACGAATATATTCGTAATAAGTTTGTTTCTTGTAAAATAAAAATATGCTATAGTTAATTTTGTATACTATTGTATAGTATGAAAATGGTGTTTGTAATCAATGCATTCCGTTTTTCATATAGACCTATGGTACATGCACGGACCGTCGAAACGCAATCTCAACGGACTCACTTCGCATTTTGTCCAGAATGGCAGTGGGTTAACGGACTGTCGAAACGTAATATAAACGGATTATCCCCGTATTTCATCCAGTATGACTCTCCGTAAACATACCTTCGAAACGTACTACTGACGGACTCATTTCGTTGTTTATCTAGTATGACGGTCCGTTAATGTTCCGTCGAAACGAACTCTCAATTGATTCGAAATGGACCATTTTCGTATCCAGAAAACGGAACGTTTACGAAATCGTATTCTTTATTGCTGCTCTACATACGGCACCGTTAGCGGACAACGTTTCTTGGATCGATATAAGATTGAGATCGAATTGTTATATCGAAGCAACTTCGAAAATTGTTTAAGGAATCTGAACACTATGACTCGTCCCATTCATCGCAAGGAAACTTTTGCAGTCCGTTAACGTACAATCGAAACGTATTCTCGACGGACTCACTCCGTTGTTCGTCCAGTATGACGGTCCGTTAATGTACCATCGAAACGAACTCTCAGTTGATTCGAAATACGTTTTGATGTTCCTCTTTATCCGTTTACTGGACCGTTTTCGTATTCATAAAACGGAATATTTACGGAATCGTATTCCTTATTACTGTTCAGTATACGGCACCATTAGCAGACAATGTTTTTTAGATCGATATAAGATTGAGATTGAATTGTTATATCAAAGCCACTTCAAAAATTGTTTAAGGCATCTGGACGCTCTGAGTCGTCCCATTTATTGCAAGGAAACTATTGCGGTCCATAAATGTACCGTCGAAACGTACTCTCGACAGACTTACTCCGTTGTTAATCTAGTATGACGGTCCGTTAATGTACCGTCGAAACAAACTTTCCATTGATTCGAAATACGTTTCGATGTTCCTCTTTATCCGTTTACTGGATCGTTTTCGTATTCAGAAAATGGAACGTAATCATATTCCTTATTGCTGTTCTGCATACGGCACCGTTAGCGGACAACGCTTCTTGGATCGATATAAGATTGAGATCGAATTGTTATATCGAAGCAACTTCGAAAATTGTTTAAGGAATCTGGAGTCGTCCCATTTATCGCAAGGAAACTATTACGGTCCGTAAATGTACCGTTGAAATGTACTCTCGACGGACACACTCCGTTGTTCATCTAGTATGACAGCCCGTTAATGTACTGTCGAAACAAACTCTCAATTGATTCGAAATACGTTTCGATGTTCCTCTTTATCCCTTTACTGGACCGTTTTCGTATTCATAAAACGGAATGTTTACGAAATCGTATTCCTTATTGCTGTTCGGCATATTCTGAAGGGTCCGAGTCGAGGTATTCTGGGTATATTTCCTGAACATATGGATCACACATTTTTAGTATTTGAAAACCCTGGTGATGTTTATGCTAACCAAACTTAGCTTTACTGGTTTATAATGAAATATCTATCCTCCGTCTATATATAATATAATAAGGATTTTAATCGTCTATATATAATAAAGTTTTTCGAATTATCCATAAACATTATTAGATCGACATTTTGCTGTACCGCGTTATATAAGTCATTTAAATACAATTTACAAAATCACAAAAATTACTTTTACAAAAGATATACATTACATTACTCATTTAATTATTATACTGATATCGCATTTATTTGGATTTCCCAAAATAATTATATGTACTAAAGTACGTTAATTTTTAGAAAATAAAGCATAATGGTTAACTGATTTGTTAAATAATGCAAATATTATCATATAATCAGCAATTCAGCATTGTTCTAACTATATTTAGACCCTTATCATATCTGAAAAAACATTTATATTAACAAATAATATCCTGTTACTCCTAACTTGTTGTCTGTGTTTCACACCAACATCTTATCTCTCATATTATCTATATCTATATGATATGCAAAAATCAAAGATAACGAAATTCAGTAAATTTGCCAGTTATTATTGAATATTAATCACGTAGCAGTAGTGAATAAACCTTAGTACTTGCTGAAACTTCGTGGTAAAAATGACACAGGTCAAATATAAAAAGGATAACGTGGATAAAAAGTCGAACCTAAATGAGGATAACCAAAAGAAGTAAGTTTTTCGGTATAACAGTTTTGTATTTTATACTGTGTGAACTAAGGAGGTGAGTCTTAAAATTCGTACTTAACTTGAGTATGTGAAAATAGACCTAATGAACTATGCTCTTCCTTACTTGAAGGTCGTCAAATCCACAACCTTCTTGCATCACAGATAACTGCATAACAGTCTGCGCCTGGATACTACTGACCATGGGACTCTGTATCTTGGTAACCACATTTTATCTAGCTATACGCCAAAGAAAAAGAGAGGATACATCGTCATCACACGGTGAAACTTTCTTCATCTCCGATATAGGAAATGTAGATGCCATTATGGAACTAGATAACACATTCAGGTGAGTACCTATGCTAAAATTTCCATGTTGAGATAAGAGTTAATACTTCGTTAATCTAGTACTCGAAGTATAGATGATAATGCATATAGCACGTACAATGTGAATTTCACGGGATGTCAGGAAGTGGCTTGTAAAATTGCCTGCTCGAACTCAGTTAATATATTCGATGCATTACATGACGTTGTGACAGTAAGTTGTGTCTGCACTTTAATGAATAGTTATAATTTATAGTTTTTATTAGACTAGCAGCTGCTCGAGTACTGATATTTTGGTAATTGATAGTCAAGACTTTCCTGGTGATGTATTGAAGAATTCATGGTGTCGTTCTAAGCGTCCCATATATGAGCTTTTCATAATGAAAAGTAAAATCTGCAAAATCAAAAGCGGTGCCTTTAATACACCACTTTTTGCATCGACCATTTTGCTGACGCTGCACGAACTCAATCTACGCAAGGTGGAAAGTGGCGCATTACTGGGACTCTTCTCGCTTAGATTCCTCACAATTGATACCAACTTGCCAGCGCTTGATCGTTCATTTTTTCAACCGGTACAGACTACACTGACGCATCTCAAGTTACAAGCTGGTTTGCAGATTGCCGGCAATGTTAGCATCTTTGGCAATAGTGATATGCAAAAACTGGAACTGATCGATCTAAGTAACAACTACTTTGATGGGCCGCTAACAAAGAATATGTTTAATGCAACACCAAAACTCAAATACCTCATTATGTCGTCGTCCAAACTCACAAGCATCGAAGACGATGCCTTTGAACAGTTGGCCGGTAACTTGTTACAGCTTAATCTGGAAGAAAATATGCTGACCACACTCAGTTCCAATGTTTTAGCACCGATACTCGCCATGAATAGCCGCAGTTATATAAGTATTGGTACCAATAAGTGGAACTGTGACTGCGATCTACACGAATTGGCTGGCGTTTACAAGGAATATCGTGTGCAATTTGTAAATTCACTGTACTGCAAGAATCCACACAGTTTGTATGGCACATTTTTGGATAAGGTGGACTTCCAACAGCAGGGTTGTGGACTAGAGCAAAATAAGGATTACAGCAGCACTACTACCGCTTCTAACATACACGAAAGCGATGAGAGCGTCTTTCCGGATGATGACAATGCAACCTCGGAAGACCTTAGTTCCAAAGAAGCTGCTCTCTTTCAAATGCGTTGCCTCAATACATTCGAATCAAACTCAAAATCTTTATCGACCATTTTCAATAAAGAGTCCTCCACAGAAATGGACTCTGGCACTGGCGCAATATTTAATGTTGATTTAAGCTCATCTGGAGAATCGTTAAACCAAGAAATTATGACCGCCGCTGATTTGGAGTACATACATTTCGAACCACCCTGTCATGAATTTCAAGTACTACTTTTGCCTAATAATTCAGCTGAAATTCGCATTGTTGACTATAAGTCCGAAAATCCAGTCAACATTATTTGGTTTAGTGATGAAACAGAAACTTTGGATTTGACGCATGCCGGCGAAAATATCGATTACAATTGTGCCGGTTATGAAGATCCCTATATGATAATAGATAATCTGGTGATGAATACAACGTATACCTTCTGTCTGATACCGAATAATGAGTACACAGTAACACCGTTCAATTGTCTGCCTCTACATGTGCCGTTATTGCGTCGTGGCAATGAAAATATGTGGATTTCCACAGATGATAAACAATTTACGGTAGGCATTATATGTTTGATATTTACGTTGTCGCTATTTTTCGGTGCCATAGTCGCATACTTTGGCATCAAAAACTATCCGGATTTGCTGGAAGGTTCAAAGAATGTGCTTGTCGTAAAGAAATCCGAACAGACTTGTTATGTCTCAACCATAACCGAGTGCGAGTACTTGAAGAATTCCTCTATGAAGAAAAAGCCGTTGTCAGGAAAAGGTTCTCTCGAAAGAAATTCAATGAAGTAAGTTGATTTTGTTTAAGTTTTTAGTTAGTTTGTGTTGATTAAAGTTATTTATATAGAATACCACTACCGGAAACACCAACGTCAAATCCAACGATAACTCAAAACATGCCAGGTAAAGGTTTGGAACGTTTATGCAGCCAGAAATCTTCTTCGACTTGTTTCGAAGATTCTTTTGTGCTTATGCCACCCTTCTCGGAGGACGAATACGAAATGCCAATCAACTTTGAGAAGAGACATAACTGTGAGGTGCGTTGTGTGCCGAATAATTATGCGACGAGTCCAGCCTCTCCGCCACCATTACCAAAACGTAACTCTAATATTTCCAATAACTTAAATCTTGTGGTTAATAGATTTCCGAAATCGAATAATTAACCAACAATCTTTCGATTTGATAACGTATTTGGGTAATACGAGGTCGCTGATCTCGAAACTGCAGTACGTAACAATCAAAATTTGTAATTAGTAGGGTTGAAATTCGCATAAAGGAGCGTTGGAAAGATGGTGTCTAAGTAAAAAAAAACTTATAAAAAAAACCTTTTTAAAAATCAAGCTTTTATAAAAATCTGTACTAAAAAATTAAAAATAAATTTACTAAAAATATAAAATATATTTATAGTAGGTATGTATATTTATAATGAATACATATTAATATATGAAATAAATTAAATTCAATCTTATTCAAATTATATTATTAAGATATACGTTTATAAGAAATAAATTTTAAAATTTACTAAGAGGTTTCCAAATACAAAAATAAAAGCGTGCGGCAAAATTATTGAATATTACAGTCCATCTCAAGCACTAAAAAACTTTGCAATTTAATTCAACTTTGCAATAGTTTTCAATATAATTTTGGAGAAGGGGTAGATCTGTATGGAAGTATCTATGAGTTTTGTAGGCAGTGCTGATATCGGAAGCCCAATGACATTTTTTGACATGTGTTATGTTTTTACCTCAGGATAATCTGGTAAAACTTAACTTTTAATTAGAAATATTTATTTATGTACTTAATTTAAGTCATGGAATTTGGCTAAATGATGTAGATAAAGGTTATATCGTCGGTGATACTGCAAAACCGTCTATCTACATTTTCGAATACCTCTTACAAAAAGAATTTTACGGAAGAAACAAAACTATTTTCAATCTCAATTTTGACTTAATTCATACAAATTAAGTATGCCTAATTTCTAATTTATCCGATCAACATATCATTAAAAACCCGATTATAACACAAAATTAGGCGTAATTCTCACATGCAGTTAGGCGGTTTTGCAGTATCACCGACAATATATCTCCTTGCCATAAAGGGTTGTAATTTCACAGACGTTTGTGGCACCTGTCAAATAAGGAAACCTTTTAAAATGCTACAACTCTCGACTTATAAAAGTAGTACATAGTTTTGAAAATTGAAGTAAAAGCTCACATTTTACATTATAATCGCCATTTAGAATCTGAGTGTAACTGGACAAAGGGACGTTATATCTCCTATACAATCTTGCCTTATGCTGTGAAGGGTTATAGTGTGCTGAACGGTTGCGAGATTTAAAGTATAAAGAGTTGTAGGTTTGTGATGTATAAGATATATATATATATATATATATATATATATATATATATATATATATATATATATATATATATATATATATATATATATATATATATATAAATATGATCATAATTGTATTCCTTTCATAGTTAAAATTCATATATAGGCTACACATTTACAAATGTAATATGCTGGTAATTTTTAATATTTTCGCAGCACGCTTTTATTTTTGTATTTGGAAACCTCTTAGTAAATTTTAAAATTTATTTCTTATAAACGTATATCTTAATAATATAATTTGAATAAGATTGAATTTAATTTATTTCATATATTAATATGTATTCATTATAAATATACATACCTACTATAAATATATTTTATATTTTTAGTAAATTTATTTTTAATTTTTTAGTACAGATTTTTATAAAAGCTTGATTTTTAAAAAGGTTTTTTTTATAAGTTTTTTTATTTTTACTTTTTTAGTCGTTATATGGTCATTAGAATTATTATTTTGCATAGATCGGTTCAGCGGTTACCGAATTATAATTTTTGCCCTTAAAACCTTCTGTCGATGTAATTTGAACTACTTTCTAGTCTTTGAAAATTTCCACAACGATTTCCTGTACCAAGCATTGTCGAGATCAGTTAAGTGATAACCGAGATATAAAATTTTGATCTTAACCCTCTTATCGGTATAAGTTATAACTACAGTCTAGAGTATGTTAAATTTGGTGCCTGCAAGAGTAATTGTACCAAGTTTTTCATATATCGGTTCAGCAGTTACCGCGATATGTTTTGTACTTACCGCCCTGTATCGATATAATTTCGAACTATACACTAGCTTATCGTCGTTGTAGAACGAAAAGTCACCAAATACATTTTCAAAATGCCAAATATTCATTTACAAAAATCTTTATATACATTTCTGTTAACTTTTAATCGATGATATCAATTTTTTTAACCAAATGATAAGAAAATGTAAATCTATCAATTGATATTTAAAAATGCATCAATTACTTTTTATAGAATTAATCAACAAACTAGAAATTTAGATTATTCATAAAAATGTAGTTTGTGAATTTTCGTTCTACAATGACGATATGTTAAATTAGGGTCCCGAAGGTGTCACTTAATGAGGTTTTGAATAGATCGGTTCAATGGTTACCGAGATCTAAAATTGTGCCGTTAACGCCCCCTCTCGATGAAATTTAGAACTACTTTCTGAACTGCATTAATTTGCGTGCTCGAAAGAATTACTGCACCAAGTTTTACAGAGATCGGTTCAGTGGTTACTGCGATATAAAATTTCGTACTTAACGTCCTCTAGCGATGGAAAATCAAAGCTCTGAGTAAATAAATATAACATATAAATAAATATGACATATTTCAGTCTTCAATACTATACATATTATATACTAGCTGGACCCGTGCAGGACTCGTGCCAAGATTTTGTGAATTCAAAGATATGGATTTTATTGTGGAGAGTTTTAGTGTGGTGAATTTTTATGTTGTACATTTTATTGTGGTGAATTTTAGTTTAGTGAATTTCAGTGTGGTGAGTTATAGTGTGGTGAGTTTTAGTGTGGTGAGTTTTAGTGTGGTGAGTTTTAGTGTGGTGAGTTATAATATGGGGAGTTTTAGTGTGGTGAGTTTTAGTGTGATGAATTTTAGTGTGGTGAATTTTATTGTGGTGAGTTTTAGTGTGGTGAGTTTTAGTGTGGTGAGTTTTAGTGTGGTGAGTTCGTTTTTCTTTATCTTTCCTTTTTTTGTTTTTCCTTTAGTTTGGTTTTTAGTTTTATGTTATTGATTTTATTTTTGTATTTTAGCTTTTGTTTTGTGCTTTTGCTTTTGTGTTTTTACTTTTAATGTTTTTTTTTGTATTTGAGTTTTTTGTTTCATGTTCGTAGCTGGTGAAACTGCCGAGTTATATCATATTGAAAGTTTAAGTTGTATGGGAGGTGCCACGCCTATTTGTCCAATCCCGCCCATATATATCCTATCATTCCTTCCAAATCATACCGCATCTGTGGTAAAAATTTCAAGAAAATCGGATGAGCAGTTTTATTTATTATATTAAAAGCATTTGATCTTTCTAGGTGAAGATCGGATTTCAGAGGGTCCATTAATAATTAATGTGACCTCTAGCGGAGAAAATTCGAAGTTCTAAGTTTGCCAAATTTTTACCCGTTGCCAATACTATACATGTTTTAAATTTCAATTTTCAAGGTGAAGAACGCACTTTAGAGGGTCCATTAATAGCAAATGCGCCCCCTATCGGCCAAAATTCGAACTTTAAAATTTATTTTTATATGTGCCACATCGAATACTATATGTGTTCCAAGTTTCAACTCGATCGGATGTAGGGAAGTATGTTAAATTTGATATGTTTGTGCCCGACATACTAACAAACGAACAAACGAACAAACGAACAAAGGTACAAACAAGTGAAGTTAAATAAAAGCTTGTAAAAATAAGCGTCGGTTTATGATAAATAACCCGAGACAAAATTTCTAGCATTTTTCAGGCATATTTAGCGTATATTTCTTGGAAACGCACAGATAAATTGAATGTTTTCGGAAGTGTATAGCAGATTGTCAATTTTAGTGTAGTTTTATTGACAGATTCACGCATATTTTGGGTACATATAGAAAACAGACAGCTTGTGATACAGACTTCGCCTTTGTCTGCTTGAAATATGTCGAAAAAATGTTTCTAAACTGTCGGTCGAATCCAAACTTTATCAAGGGAATTATATCAAGGAAACAATTCTATCTTTAGAGGCTTATGAGGTACAGGGTATATTAACTTTGAGCAGATATTGTAACGCTACATAGGAGGTGTTTTCGGTATGGAAAAGTAAAGTCAAAAAAATTTATTTTGTAGAAAACACGTTTATAGTTTTCAATTGATTCTCACTTTACATATAAAATGTATGGGACATATAAAATGAGGTAACGACATATTCTCTTCTCATGTGGTGAGTATACAAGATATGAATACGAATTTTTTACACAAGACATGATATAAAGAATAATTCTGCATCATTAACTCAAAAATAACGTTTTTTGAGTTATGACACTCTTGCAGTAAATGAGCGATATATTCTTGATGAGCATCACCACCCGAATCTGTTTAGCCATGTCCGTCTGTCTGTTCGTATGCACGGTAACTTGAGAAATACTGATCAGAATACGATGAAAATTGGTTACAGTATGTTTTAGTCAAAAAATGGGTTCGTATACGGAAGTCAGTCAAATCGGTTAACGGGCACGACCACCTTCCATACAAGTCGCTTATACCACTAAAATATCCCACAAGAGTGTGAGGTTCTTCCATAGTCGAGTCCGACCGACTTTAAAAGTCCCTTCCATGTGACCGAACTTATTCGAACTTTACCAACTCGCATATTTAAATTCAAATTGCGAGTAATCCAGACTAAGTGCTGTAAAATGGACTTCAGCGACCCCGTATTATCCCCCAATAGTTATCAAAAGATGGAACATATTATTTATATTATCCTGCTCTGCATATACATAACAAATCAATATTAAATCTATTTAAAGAAAACAATTTCAACCAATTCAATAAATGCAATCAGTATGTATTAACCTTCCTAAATATAGTAACTCCATTTGTGTGTGTGTTTTTTTTTTCTTTTTGTTATATACACTTGCCTCTGAAGATTTTTAAATCAAACTAATTTCAAATTTAAAAAAACGAAATTGGAAATTTCAATCGATATCAAATTATATTTTCATACGAATTAATTCATATATTTTTTGTCTGCATTTTCGATTCTCGCCTAAGTTCTGAATAGTATGGTAAGATTAATGGAAAATAAAATCCGTACCTCTTCTAACAATTCGCTTTAATGCCAGAGCAAAACCAATTCATTAATTGAGCTGTATCCGAAATCGCAATTAACATTACCACCAGTTCCAGTGCTCTCGAAACCAGTTATAAGCTCAATGCCCAGAACTCAACGAACCGCTAGCAAACCCAAACGCAAAAGTATTCCCACACGTATTATGGTACATGCTGCAATTAAATCCCAGATGGTCAGCAAACGCAGTGGCGTCTCTCTGGCTGCCATCAAGAAGTATATTGCACAGAATTACAAGGCTGCCGAAATCGATATTCAGAATCGGCTGCGGTACATTAAACGCTATATCATTTCAGCAATAGCAAATGGTAGTTTGGTGCGTACAAAAGGTACCGGTGTTGCGGGTTCTTTTCGTTTGCCACTCAACGAGGCCAAGGTACGGAAGACTATTCGAAAGCGTCAGAAGAGACGGCTGACGGCCAAAAAGGCAAAACTGGTAAAGAAGCAACTGCAAGACGCGGCATCACGTGTAAATCTGAAGAAACTAACAAACAAAAATAGCGCAGAACCGTTGAAATAGAAGAAGAGGAACCAACCGAACGAAGAGTGAACTTCTAATGAATATTACACGTTAATTTGATCAGTTTATGATATGTTTTTTTAACAATAAAATCTAAATTTTATTTACTTTTGTTAATACAAACAAGTTTTACCATTTTATTATTTCAATTTTATTGCATCTTCTAGGACATCAATCAATGTCGGGTGAATGTTGTTCATAGGCAAAGTTTACTCTCGCAGGTTTGGCGTTGACTACCGAGAGGTAGCGTCGCATAGAGAAATGTTTTCTATGAAAAAAATGTTGACAGTCGCTGGGGATCGAACCGGGGACCTTTGGCTCGTAGTCTAACGCACTAACCAGACGAGCAACCAGACTGAAATGACAAAATGTAGTCGACATTTCCCTTTTTAAGTCTCAAAAGAAATTAAAACTCTTGGTAAAAGAATTAGTTCTTACTTCCTGGGACTTAAATAGATAGATATCCATTTAAACCCGTTTTCTTTTTAAAACCAAAACCGAATCCTGTATACTAAAATCAGAAATAAAACGATATTCGAACCTTTCGGTTCGGTTTAATACCGGTTATAGGTAATTGTCCTGAACAAATTGTGATAGATTCTTGAAAATTTGCTGAATTGTAATGGGCTTGACGATATTAAGGTCCTTGAATAATTCATACAATCTTATGGCTCATCCCGATTCAATACTCGTTAGCAAAGTAAATAGGGTAAAAGATTTTCTGAGAATCTTTCTATCGAACACTCCTAGTATTCTCTCATCGTTGGAGACTAGCGTCCGTGTTTCTGCATCATAAAGTAGGACGAGCAAGATGAGTTTTGTTGAGCATTATGTTTGTACAAGGGGAGCTGTGCGTATTACATATTAATATAGTTCGGGTTCTCAATTGCCTACAGAGTCCAAAGTTCCAACTGTTAGCAAGAATTATTCTCTGTTTACTCTTCAGGTTGATATTGTTTTTAGTGGTAATGCTGGACCCAAGTTTGAAGAAGTCCTTCACAATGTCATACTAGTGAGTGTCAAAAATCGATTTTTGTACAAGACATAGGAATTCTATTTTTTGCTCGTTGACACAAAGTACTTTGTCTTGTCTTCGTTCATCGCTAGAACCATTCGAAGCGACTCTTCTAAACGTTAGAATGCTTACTGCTCGTGTGTTCCGGTCAATGAATATTATTCGCATATGAGAGCAGCATGATTCTTTTGTTCAAGACAATGAAAATGCGTAAAAAAAGTAACCGTAACACAAAAACTGAACTTGAAACCGGTACTGAAATCGTTGGAACTGAAATCGTTTTGTTGGAAAACTTAAATCCGAAAACGTTCTATATTGATATTTCAATCCACAGTCACTTCTGGTGCTTAAAATTTACCGAGCTACAAATATAGGTAATGCCTTACCTAAAACAGATCTTTACACTCAACAGGATTTCTGTGTGATTCTTGTATTCATGTTCCTTGTAGTCTCTACGTATAGACAGGAATACGTCATTATTAAATTTAGTAATTAGTTTTGAATTCTGGTATAGATCCTAGCGGCCAGTTTCAAATCTGAACTGTGAACCGTAAACATCTGAAAATATTTCTATATGGCATAACATCTAGTCAGATAATGGCAAACCTCCGAGTGCCTTAAAATGGTCTCTCCTGTATCCAAAGTCGTTTTAATTCAACATTCGATAGATTTCGAGTTTTTTCCAGGGTCGTTCAATACGAGTTGCCATGGAAGGTGTTCTCTAGGAACAACATTCCAACAATTCTGGAGTCCCGCAAGGTTCCGCCCAATTCCCGTCCCTAATACTGATTTTTATCAATGATCTTATGTCATCGACCACGAATCTGAAGCATTCTTTTGCAGATGACAATAACATTTGTCATTCATATTCGTTGAACAAACTCTTTGAAGATTGAGAGTGGAAGGCGCACACGTAGAAGGCTGATACACTTTAAAACAGTGGGGTCTTGCAAATAGAGTTGATTTTAATACAAGCAAGACCCTATGATATATCCCTTCACTCAATATGTGCGCAGTAGATATTGCGCAGTCAGCTGCCCTTGCCGTTCTGGTCATATCAATTCAATGTGACCTCCGTGGAAATGATCACATATTTGAGGTGTGGAAAGAAGCGGTGAAGTTCCTCGGTTTTTTGAAACTTTGAAAGGAATACTTCACTCCTGCTGACTTACGCACTGTCTATACCACCTCTATCCGGCCTAAGATGGAATACAATACACACCGTAAGGGGTGTTTCAAGCGAAACTCGGAGATTCTAACTATGGAATGCTAAATAGTAATGAGTCAAACTATTTTCTATGACCTACGTAGAGTCCTTCTTTGATAGTCGAATACGGATTTCTGTATTCGACTATCAGCATTCGACTATCCGTATTCGACTATAGCAAAAATATTCATTTGATATATGCCCGTAACTTCAACGAATAGATATCTACTGGTGCTTAGTTATCTATCGTGTAACCAAAATTTCATAACTTCAACTCATAGTTAAGGAGCAAAAACACCGGATAGGGAAGAGATATCTGTTCGGTACGAACACCAATAGATATCTACTCGTTGAAGTTACGGGCCATAAAAAAGAAAGAAGAGAGAAATTCATTTAGACGGGAAAGTGTTCTATCTGTTCGAGAATCAGTGCTAGCATAGATTTTGTTTTAGTGGGAAGGTAGAAATCTTCTAGAGATATCGAGTGGGTACGCTCGATTATGTCGGATTTTAACCGAACCCCGCGGGACTACCGTAAGGCTTTACTTTGCGGGGATGGATCAACTTTACCTGGATGAAGTATGATCTTGTTAGACATGTATCTGCATTATATTTATTCTTTGAAAATTATTCAATAGCCCACCGAGAAAAGCTCGATTGATTTGTGATACCTAATTAAACAAATCCTCTTTTTAGAATTTAAAACGAGAAAACTCATTTTCTAACTACATCCATAATATATAATAGCCAAAACAATACCGATTACCACTACTTATAGAATTTATTTTTGGTCAAACCCCAACGTTGCCAGCAACAATTACACACGGCAACAACTACTATTCTTGGCGCACTGCACTCTAGCCCAAAAATACTCCCAAATTAATCTATTTTTGAACGAATGTTTTCGAAAACGACTACATTATTGTCATACGGCGTGTCGTATGCGATGCGACGTGAATCGCGTGAATAAGATCGCGTGTCTTTGACCGCTGCTGACGGAGCTCATGAGGTGCTGGGGAGGCCTCTAATAGTTGGCTGAATTCACTGGTTGGCTGGCTGGGTAGCTGGCTGGCTGACTGACTGGCATTGTGTGGCATGCAGTTTGTGGAGGTGGACATTTTAATGTTTAATAATAAATAACGCCACACAGCAAATTCGCTGTTTACGTGCACGTCGAGACAAATAAATAAATAAATAAATAAATAAATAAATAAATGAATATGCTGTAAAAATTAATATAAAAATAAAATTTGCATTTAAATAATAATGCATGACAGGCGCTAAATGATGCGTAAAAAAACAGAGGATTGGAGGAATTTATTTTATAGTTTTTCATCAATTTGTAATATTTCTTTAAAATTTAAATGACATTCGTTAGATTAACATTTTTTGCATCATATGCTTTAAATATTGCCCTCAACGGTCAGAAAATGTCAGATTCAACAGTATTTTAGTGAATATTGTATATTTTAAAATAATGTTGAATTAGTTGAATTAAATAGGTAATCCCAAATTGGGGATTTTAGATGAGATAGACTTTAAAGAATTTTTCGATTAATTTTTTACAACAATTTGTCCGTCCGTAGTTAGTGGCAAACAGCTAAGAGTATTTATTACCTTAACAGACTTTTACCGCACCGTTCGGATTTCGATTACATAGTTTTGAACATTTTCAGCTTCTCACAAAGCTTTGTGTTTCTTTCACGGAGGGAAAAAAGTTCTAAAATCCAGAAGGAATCAAGAAGTATACGGAGTGATATACAGCTAAACCGAAAAATTCTAAATTTCAAGAAATGGATTTTCTTAGTTGTCAAAAAAGTAACTAACTAGAATTATTCTTGGATTCAGTTATTAAATTCTTGGGTATCAAAAAAGTAACTAAGTAGAATTTTTCTTGGATTGAGTTATTTCAAGAAATGGATTTTCATAGTTGTCAAAAAAGTAACTAAGTAGAATTATTCTTGGATTCAGTTATTAATTTCTTGGGTATCAAAAAAATAACTAAGTAGAATAAGTCTTGAATTCAGTTATAAATTTCTTAGGTATCAAAAATGTTGTTGTTGTTTCCGTCCTAAAATTTAATGAACACGTGTTCGTATAGTTGTTGTTCGATCCTGCTTTGTCGCTATTATGTTTTGTTTTGCTTTGTCCGTCTGTCAGCGCCATCTGTTTGTTCGTGTGTCTGTCTGTCGATATGTTAAAGGTAACTAAAAGCAATTATTACGATGCTAACATAAAACAAAAAAATATTGTCGAGTTAATTTGTTGATTATGTAGAACTTTATTAACTATATGCATTTTTGTACATTAAACGACTTCTTTGAATACTTAATGTAATTGAATTGTTTACGTTATTTTTATTATTATTATTTAATTTAATCTCTGTATATTATTCTAAAACCGTTTTCTTACCTTATACACTTTCTCCTCTTCTGTTGCTTCTTCTGTTGCTTAAGTATAAACCCTCCGCACGTTACCCATAAGCATTGTATAGTGTATTTAGATAACAATGGAATGAAATCAACTTGGTATTTATGCAAAATTGAACCCAAATTTATGTTTACGAACTGAAACCATAACAATATTCGTAGGAAAAATCGTTTTTTCTATTTATATCTTTAACATTCATACATACACAGACGCTTCCTTGTCTGGCTGTGCTTTGTTGTTCTATTCGTGAAAACACAGACATGCAAACATTGCATATAATGCCGTTTTTTGATACCTAAGAAGAAAAAGATTTGCAATCCAGACTAATTGTACTTAGTTACTTGTTTGATACCTAAGAACACAATGTCTGAATATCTAGAAAATTTTGGCTTAGTTACTTTCAACAGACAGACAGGCAGACTAACAAACAGATGGCGACCTCGCAAAACAAAGCATACAGACAGAACAATATCGATGAAAACAACAACAATACATGAACACGTGTTCTTTTTGCGATGAATACAGCAACAATTTTGCGTGTTCTTTTTGGTTTTTAATAATCAATAAATTAACTTCTGAAAATCAAGTTGAATAAATTTTGTTTACTTTTTTGACAACGAAGTAATTTGCTTTCTTGATATACAGATGACATATTCTTGAATTTTAGTAGTATTTTATTGATATTAGTCAAATTCTACTATTTTTCTTTCTAATCGTATTCTTCTCGAGTTTTAGACTTTTATTTCCCTCCGTGTTGTTTTTTTAGATTTTTTTTAAATCCTAGAAAATCATCTCGGAGATTTTTGCAGGCTCTTAGAAGAGCTTTGATTTTTAAATCCAACGGTTCTTTACCGACTTATTTGAATCCGTGTTTTACGAAATTTAATTAATTGCGTTATTTTGAAATGGAAATATTTTCAAAAATCCAAGAAATTCAGATTTGTTTAGCCTCTTAGAAGAGAATTTCTAAAAACCACCGGGCCATTACTGCCTTATTTCAATTCGCTTTTTATGAAATTTCACTGAATGCGTATTTTTGAATTGCCCCCAAAAATGTTCAAGGTCATTTTTTTAAAAAATCCAAAATAGTCATCAAAGACATATATTTAGTTTTTCAGAAAACTTAAAATTTTTTAAATTGATTGGTTCCTGATCGATTTATATGAATCCACGTTTTGATTTTGTTTAGGAGTTTTGGTCATATAAGACAGATAATAAATTAGGGTACTCGAATTTTGTATTTCTTTTTCTATACATAAAAAAAAAAAAATGAAAAAAAAAATTTTTTTCGAACACAATTTTTTCGGACAAAAATTTAATATTTGATTTTTTGTTATTTTTCAAAAAAAAAAAAAAAAGATGTTTGATTTTTTTTTTAAACTTTCTGATTTTTTTTTTATTTGTTTATTCAAAATAACGAAGAAACATAAATATAAAAAAAAAATATAAAAAAAATAAATATTATGAGCGTATTGACAGTTCATTGTATTTTAGTATGGTAGTCGCACCATGTATATATATATATATACGATACAATAACAATTTGTTTTTAATCCATTATAAAAGTGAAATACCACAAGTGTTGTATTTAAGAATAGCTTTGAGACATGTTTTTTGGTGTCGTATTTTGTCAAATGAAAAAAAATGTGAAATTTATCATGAAATGGCAAACCTTACTGAAGAGAAATGTCAAAAGAGCGGCAAGAAATATTGCGTCGTTTGCTGTCCCTGTCGCTCTACTTTTGTAGCGTCCCTGTTGAAAAAAACTTTTGTAGCACTCTTATTGAAAACCCCTTTAGCTCATTTCCAAAACGTGCCATCCAGTCAAAAACCGAAAAAAGTTATATATGTACTTTTGTTCCTCCTTAGATGTCGAATCAGTAAAATTAATTGCTATAGAACGAAAACGTATTATAATCAAAGTAAGGAACCACATAACTATTCGTTAAGACCCTAGTAGAAATTTTGGTAGGGCCATGGTCATGAAGTGATCATGTCATTATTTGAGATGATCGGGATATGACGAGGCCCATAATGTCCTTGTAACGCAGTGTCCTGATCATGTATTGACCTCAGGCCATGATCATGTACTGATCGGGTATTTCCCCATTTTAATATTTACCCGACAATTTCCTTGTCTGAGCCCGAGCATAATAGGGTTTCTCTCATTAATCTCGATCATTGCCTGATGCTAATTTCGTTATGAGGAACAAATAATGTAGCTATGATCGGGAACATTGACTGTTTAGATAATGTAAACCCTGGTATGGTAAGCATGATAAGAGCATGCAAAGGCAATGATCATATTTTCTCCAATAGGGCTTACCCAACGAAAACCCGATCATTTTCCGATGGCGCATCGGGCAAATTTCTACTAGGGGAGTGTATTCCAAAATGATAATTGTAAAACCAAAATTTAATCTCAACATCATTAAAAAAAAATTATTTCTATATAATCAAAATAAAAACCAAAAAAAAATGTTTTTTTTAAGAATAAAAATATCTTACACTAAAAATCGGTCTGGAAACGTTCCACTTCTTTTTTGGCAAAGTCTGACAAACAAGGTTATGCTTATTTAAAAAACATTCAAAATATCAGACTCAAATGTACTAGGAATAATGCTTAGTTGGTAAAGTAATATTACATACTCTGTTAAGGAAAGGTTTGACTTGGAATTGTCTTGAAACATGTCTCTTTAAAAAGCCCATCATTAAAAAGCTGCAAAAAATGATATCCAAACTGTTGAAAACTATGAGTTTAAGTATGGAGAATATTTCATTTTATTAAAATATGTTGGTCAATAAAGACTCAAATCCTGATGTGGAAATAACATTATTGAACGAGTATAAATTAAAAAAATCACTATTGCCTTTATTCTTATTAAAAAAAACATGAACATAATATTTTATAATTCCAAAAAATGCTATTTCCAAATGTTATTTCCAAAAATTCTATGTGAGATTTTACTTCCAAAACATGCTATTTCAATTTTAAAAGCATTCATTAACATATATGGTCCAAAAATGATTAATTTAAAAACTTGAATATACTCAAGATATGACAACGATCAAAAGTGTAGCAGATACTTTGGTTTAAATTTGACTCTATTATGGTGAAACAGTATTTTTATGTTGTTATTTAAAAAGATTAAAATTTATGATTTTTCAATAAAGACTCAAGATTCAAGTCCGATTCAGGCTCTGGAAGTTTGATTGAAGATTTAATAAAATAGTTTTTTTTTTTTATTTTTCGAAAATAAAGATATTTGCCTGTACACAGAAAATATAGAATCGACGTAAATATAGCAACCGATATTAATTGCATTCATTAATCAATCCAGCAATGAAATGAACTAATTTAATGAAAACATTTGCTATTCTTCGTTATATAAGCAATTGCGTTTGCTAATATGAATATTTGTACGTCAATGCAGTAAATAATTTAGTCAGCGCAGTTTTAGCAAATATAATTTTTGTAACTGCGCCGACTAATTAATTTGCTGCATTGACGTATTCAGGTTGCTATATTTACGGCGATTATTTTTTTCTCTGTACTACTATTGTTCATCTATGTTTCTTTCTGTTACCTTTCCCACCGTCATATCTCATTATTTAACATTGAATTTATTACTACTACACAATGTGACAAGATCTTTTCTATACTCAAGTACAGTGTGACGTATGAGGAACACTTAAAAGTCATGTTTACGAGACATATATCTATAAATCATAATTTAGTTCAAAGGATTTCATAAATTCATAAAAATGTTTAAATACAAAAACGTTTTTTCATATTTTCACTGTAGTGCTGCTTTTCAGTGTCAAAGCTTTTAACATTTGGCACAAATGTTCTACATATTATAGTCGATTGCATAGGTGTCTATATGAGAGGCATAGGTATTTAAATAGAATTTACCCTATGCTACCGTCGAACACGAACTGTGTACTA
The DNA here is from genome assembly GCA_951804985.1 of Dryomyza anilis. Lineage (NCBI taxonomy): Eukaryota > Metazoa > Arthropoda > Insecta > Diptera > Dryomyzidae > Dryomyza > Dryomyza anilis. The sequence continues at coordinate 17,676,423 of OX638133.1, read as the reverse complement.
TGGTTTCGTAGACTATGACAGGTGTCATATTAGACAACATGTTGACAGCAATATTAATGCGTCATTTTGTTGCTACAAATTTCATTTTAAAACTAACCAAAAAAAAAAAAATTATAAAAAATAAAAACATAAAATTTAACATGAAACCATATGATAAATGATAAACAACTAATTTAAATCTTTTACTTAATACATGTCAGCGAGTCTACAAAAAATGCATAGATTAATCTGCTGCCTTGAACTTGATCCAACTCGATCATTAGCAACGAAAGCGAATTATCACATTTGCCATTTTTATAAAAGCAAATTCCTTAACCCACAGACACCATTCATTCAGCACACTAGGCCTATTTTTAAATACCCAATGCATTTGGCTGCATTGTTTCTACCATTCTGTTGCCCCACAATTCAATTTCAGTCTTCTGCACTTAGTTCAACTAAATATTTTAATTTTGTCCGTTGGTCTTTCCCTAGGAAGTTATCTTGCCAACAATTTAAGCCAATTCAATCGCAAATACAAACAAAACAAAACATATACTTAGAATTTCACTTGAATATTTTCTAGCCGATGATCAGAGTTTTTTTTTTGTTTTTGTAGTTTCTTTCGATTTACGCTTTTAGTTTTTGGCAAGACGTTGTCGTGCAAAATGCTACAAATGACTAGAATCTTCAATCAACGAAATCGAAAGGGGCCACTAGTAGCAAGTACTGCAATATATACGGATTTATATTGTATGTGTTTTCTTTTATATCATTAGGGTATTTAGTTTAGGGTCAAATAATAATGAAAATAGGAAACTTTTTAGTAATTTCGAATAGTTGTAGATTTTAAAACACACAAACTAAATTTGTAAAGTTCTATTAAAAAAATAATTATAAAATTGTTTAGATAATTAATCTAAAAACAATCAATAGTATTTTATAATTTATCAAAATATTCTCTAGGGTTTTAGCTACATATTTTCCAATAAACGTAATAATATGTAATTACTTTTGTATTAACTACATAGTTTTGTATTAAAATTTAATTGCTCTGAACTTATTGAAGAACTACACTCGGAAGAATATGTTCTATTAAGTACTAATGGTACTCCCATTGACTTTATGGTTCATGTATTAATAGTCTTTTCATATTCATTCACAATTGTTCTAATTAATTTTATAGTATCGTATACTATAAATTAAAAATAAAAGATTAGAATGAAAATTCAGTAGGTAGTTATTTAAATATTTCATTATTATTATTTTTTTTTACAGTATAAATACTATTGTTTTGATGGTTTCCTTCAATAATAATAAAAATATCACTATGTGCTGTAAAAAACATAAACACGAATAGAAACACGTTCGTTTTGTACGTCATTCTGTGAGTTTTCTCAAAATTGTCGCATGCTTTTTTTGTGAAAATCCAAATTATTAAACGCGTCATTCGTTACACCCAGAAAAAAATTCCTTCAAATCCCATTAAAATTGGTCAATAGGACAATTATTGATTTAATAGTATACAAAAAATAAATCTGTTCATAAAAACTCAATGGCAATGTCATAGTATTTTCTAGTACTTAATGGTATTTTCCGATTAAAAAAATAATTTATCCTATTGACTATTTTTAATAGTAAAAAACTATTATTTATATAATATTTTTTTCTGGGTGTAGGACTCAATTTATTTAATGTAAAAAATCATCATATTTAACCATTCTTATTTATTGAAGGAAATAAATTATACATTAAATCCCTCTTATGGCAACGAACCGAAGAATAAACACAGACATGCTAAATAATTTAAAACTGAAGCAAAAATAAAATGCATTCTATTGTAACGAGGTTTGCAAAATGTAGGTTAAAATGTTGATAATTTTATAAAATATGTATATTATGCATTAAAGCAACTAATATTCTTTTCATTCTGATTTATGATTGGGAAAATATTAAAAAGAAAATTTAATTCGACTATACCATAAAAATACGCATAAATTAATACTAATTCTTTTATATTTAACAGGACGCATTATAAAATCAATGGTACAAATAAACTATTGAATTAATTATTTGAAAACTATTGTAGTAAATGTATCCTATTGACCAATTTTAATAGTGTAGTCGCGGTAGCTCAGTGGTTAGTGCGATTGATTGCGAGCCGAAAGGTCCCCGGTTCAAGCCTGGACTGGGGCTAACAACATCTTTTCATAGAAACATTTTTCTATACCTCTCTACCTCTCGGCAGTAAATGGCAAACCTATGAGAGTAAATCATTGCCAATGAAAAGCTCTCACCCGCCATTCGGATTCGGCAATAAACTGTAGGTCCCACCAATTTGAGTACAAATATGACACGCACAGCTCAAATGGTGAGAGAGCTCGGCCGAAGTTCTATACAGGACTGTAGCGCCAAACTATTATTATTAATATTAAATAATTCTTTTGCTATTAAAATTCCATTAATTTAGCATGTTTTTTTTTCTGGGTGTACATTTTAATTTAATATTCATGAAATGCCTTCTCAAATGACTTCTAAATATGGTACCCTTGAAATGATCTTTGGAAATACTAAAAATGTTCCTATGAAATCTCTTTTGGTAGAGAATTTAATTCAATTATACGATTAAAAAAAATACGCATTAATTAATTCTAATAGGTCTTACTATTATATTTAACAGGATGCATTAAAAAATGAATGGAAACTATTTTAATAATTGTTTGCACACTATTGTAAAGGGGTTTTCAACAGGGACGCTACAAAAGTAGAGCAACAGGGACAGCAAACGACGCCATATTTCATGCCGCTTTTTTGACATTTCTCTTCAGTAAGGTTTTTCATTTCATGATGGAAAGATATACGAATTCGAATTTCGGTAGTAAATTTTAATAATTTCGACTCGTTGTTGGCTCGTATATCTTTCCATCATGAAATGGCAAACCTTACTGAAGAGAAATGTCAAAAGAGCGGCAAGAAATATGGCGTCGTTTGCTGTCCCTGTCGCTCTACTTTTGTAGCGTCCCTGTTGAAAAACCCTTGAAAAAACTTTTGTAGCGCTCTTATTGAAAAACCCGTTATTAATGGTATGTATTCTATTGACCAATTTTAATAATAATTTTTTTTTTCTATTAAAGTAAAATTAATTAAGCAGGTTTTTTTTCTGGATGTACATTTAAATTTGGTTTTCATGAAATGTCTTTTTAAATTACTTCTAAATATGGTGCCCTTGAAGTGATCTTTAGAAATCCTAAAAATATTCTCATGAAATCTCTTTTGCAAGATCTTTCGGTACACTTTTTTAAATTTTGGAACTCTACAATATGAATGCTACCATACACCCAGAAAAAAACATGGTAAATTAATAGTATTTCAATAGAAAAACAATAATTTATACTATTAAAATTAGTCAATAGGATGCGTCCCATTAATTCAGTAATATTGGAATTGTTAATACAACATTTTGTTGTACCATAAATTTTATAATGTGCTCCTTTAATTACAATAAGCAAATCATATAAAAAGTTAATGATACGTATTATTAATTTTATAGTATAGTCGAATTACATTTCCTAATAATTTATTAAAGCAAAAGTTTATTTTAGTTAATTTACTATATAATTTATTTTAATTAAATGTCGAAACTGAAATTCACTTTTAAAAAATCACACTCATAAATGGACACGTCTCGTTGCAAAAGGTTATAGCACATTCAATGTTCGCTTCAGTTTCCAATACTTGAGTCTGTATTTAGAGTCCGTCGCCATAATTATCTGTATTGTCTGTAATAAATAGAAAACGGTTAAATATAATGAATTTACATTAAATACATTAATTCCTTACCAATGTCGCTATTAATAATGTGGATTATTACAAAAAATGAATGCGACCATTTTGAGCAAACACAAACACGCAGAATGACGTACAAAACGAACAAGTTTATATTCCTGTTTATGTTTTTTATGCCACGTTTATTATTATAGGACAATAGTATTTATTCTATTAAAAATTATAATATTGAAATATTTAGATTCATGGTACAGAATTTTTCGAATACTATCAAATTAATTAGAAAACTTTTGATTCAAAAAGAAAAAACTATTATTTCATGAACCATAAGATTAATGGTCGTACCATTAAGTACTTAATGGGACATTTTCTTCTGAGTGTATGAACTCGAAATCACCCTTTTCTACACAGAAAAAAAAGTACATATTATTCATAAATTTGTTCATCAATTTTATGAATTTGTAATTACGACGCAAACAATGTCCATAGTTCCATATTAAATATAAAATTTATAATTTCTGTACTTTTTATAATTTCGTAATATAAAGTCATTTAGAAACAAAATCCACTGGAAGCGAAAATGGTTACAGTAGTACTATAGTTACATGATATATCCGAAAGTATTGTTTAGAATTCCTAAAAGAGCCCATTTATGAATCGTACATAAAACCGTAATTAAAAAGTTCATAACATTGATGAACGAATTCATAATATTTATGACAAAATTCATGTTATTTATGAACTTTTAACCATTTAAAAATTTAAAAAAAAAAACGAATACTACTACTTACTAGGCTCCGCTGCTTTGCGTCAAAAAATGAATATGAATACCTCCTCAGTGAACGCAATTCATAACAAATATGAACGCGTTTATTAATCAATTTCGCTCAAATTGTGCAATTCGTATATACGAAGAATAGTTCATAAATATAATGATTTTTTTTTTCATATATATTATGAACAGTCTCAATTAACGACGTTTATTCCATTTATGAACAAAAAATTTTCTGTGTAGTCATATCCTTCCTCTACCTGTCCGTAAATACCAATTCATGACATCTCCCAGTCTGCCATGTCTCGGAGACCTTCGATGCCTCGAAGCTTTCTCGAATAACTTCGATAAAAAAGTTCTATCTCATTGCTTTCTTGATTCTAATTTTTAAAAATTTTCGTACATAGAAATTCTTTAAAAAGTTACGATATTAAAACATTTATCAAATCGATATAACAATATTTTTCGCAGCAATCTCGAACTTTGATCATTTTTTTCTTCGATATCGTTCCGATTTCGAAAAATTTCTCGTATCGAGAAAACTGCGACAGAACGTTCCGATATCTACCTACCATCTAAGTCCAATTTGACGCTCGATATCGATACGAGAACGGGTCCGATATCGTGTGATTTCTCCATCTACTCGCAATGATGTCGTAGCGATATCGATACGAATGGCATACTGCGTCTTAGCTGGCTCTAGCTAAATTTTATTTAAAAATTAAAGATAATTAATTGCCTTGTTAATCAATTAAATAAAGTTATTTCGAAGAGGATTTGAAACAATATATTTTATATTGTTCCTTTAGAAACAAACACAGACAAAAAAAAAATATTCATCATATTGATGAATTTCGTTCTTCAAACTATGATTGTATTGCAGAACGATTCATAATATTGCCAACTACAAAACATCAATGTTATGAATTCATTATCAATTGAATGTGTTTTTCAATATGATAAAGTGTATGTGATGAATACGTTTAATCATATTAATGAACAAATACATAAAATACAACATATATGTACATCATATTCATGAATGCTGTTCATCAAATCAAATTTCAATCAAAATATTTATTTTTGGTTTATTTTTTGCCATACTTCTCAGTTCTCAAGTAGCTCTTGAATGTTCTTTCTTATATAATGCTTGTTTGACATGCATAAATTAGTAAAATGTTTTATAATTTATTTATAATTACAACATTTTCTTAATAAAAAATAATATATATACTTATAAACAAAATTATTTGTTATTTTTTTTTTTTTTTTTAAATTTTTCTTTTCAAAAAATATTTTTTTTTTCAAAAATATTTTTTTTTTCAAAAATATTTTTTTTGTTGTTGTTTGTTTTTCGACTTAAAATAGAGTTGTTTGTTGCTTGTTTTGTGCTTGCACTAAATTCGCATTTAGTTCATTGCACAAAATGATTTTATAGGCCTTGCTATGCAGAAGTTGTGCAGAAGACTGCTGAGGAAGGACTGATGAGGAAGGACTGATGAGGAAGCTTGGCAGCTTCCGAAACAGCTGTATGGTCAGCCAATTGTTGTAAGTTTCACTCCCCAGTTCACAGCACTTTGTATCTGGTAAGACCTTGAGCCCGGAAAAAAATATTTTTTTTTTCGCAAACATTTTTTTTTTCAAAAAATATTATTTTTTTCCGAAAAATATTTTTTTTTTTTTTTGAAAAATATTGTTATATTTTATTTTTTGTACAATTTTAAAGAAAGAATTTTTTTGAAATTTTTTATACATCGCATTCTCATAGTTGCATATTAAATATAAAATTTATAATTTCTGTACTTTTTATAATTCCGGAATAGAAAGTAATTTTGCAACTAAATCCACTGTAAGCGAAAATGATTCCAGTAGAACTATAGTTATATGGTATATCCAAAAGTATTGTTGAGAAATTCTAAAACAAAATGGAGCCTTTCAATTACAAACGCCCATGTATAGTCAAGCAAATTCAAATCACTCAATCTAAATATTTAGATACTCTTTTAATTTGGTCAAGCAAGACCGATTATCGATGTTGTCGGATTTTCACACTCATTCTAAATTAATATTTTCGATTCATGTGTTAATTAGTTATTTATTGTGACTTACTGCGTAGGCTCAATAAATACACAGTACAACAAATATTTGACTATATTAAAAAAATTCCCGATTTAGAGGTTATCACTTATCTCGAATCTAAGGCCTGTTTTGCTCCACCATGTCGGGTTTAGTCGCTATTTCCATTTAAATAGAGATAGTAAGGGTTTATAAAAAAAGGTAAAATATTTATTTGAAAAGATACAGGTTTGAGTATATTCTTTGATTTAAATCTAGACATTTTTTAATTTTGTGTATATAATAAACACTTTGGTTCAGTTTTCCAGTCACATTTTTAAAATAAACGTAGTTTAAACTAGATGTAATTTCGTCAATAGTCGACATATGACACATATTGTAATGCCATATTTACTGATTACTAATTTTCTATCTGCCTGTCAAATTTTAAGACACTTAGTTGTTTTGGTTAT